>CM054144.1:9663560-9821060 GCA_028751875.1 Rapana venosa | reverse complement strand
AAAAATGTCACTCTGAGAGGGAAACAAATACAGCTACAGACAGAAAAAGAAAATAATTAATGGGTGGCGCTGTTCTTGTGGCGACGCGCTCTCCCCGGGGACAGCAGCCCAAATTTTAGGCAGAGAAATCTGCCGTGACTTAAAGTGGTATAAAATCAAATAAATTTACGGCAGATTCATGAGGGCGTGGACAGCAATGGCATACACCTCTCACACATAGAATGGCATATACCTCTGACACATAGACAGTAATGGCATACGCCTGTGACACATAGACACAGCAATGGCTTACATCCCTGACACATAGACAGAATGGCATACACCTCCGATACATAGACAGAATGGCACACGCCTCTTACACATAGACAGTAATGGCACACACCTCTGACACATAAAGATTGGCATACACATCTGAACATAAACAGCAATGGCACATACCTCTGACACATAGATAGTAATAGCACACACCTCAGACACATAGCAATAGTACACAATTACACACAGATGGGGACTAGATATAAAACAGCGTGAGTGCTCATTCCATTTTCCTCCGAATTAAAGAATGAAATAAAATAAATAAATAAATAAATAATTAATTCATAAATAAATAAATATATGAAATGACACAGACAACAATGGCATGTAGACAGAACAAACTCACATAAAACTGACGCATAGACACCGATGGCACACTGACACCAATATCACATGGATGCCAATTCCTTAGGAACACATGGGCACAAGGGCACATGGACCATAATAATAATAACAATAATAATAATAATAATATATAACTACCATTTCCTCATTCTTCTCTGACAAAGTCTGCAACATTTGCTCCAGACTGGATCAGACTTCTTTCCAACCTGCACCTCCTGATCCCCAGTTCACTGGCATTCCTCTCCTTTTCTTTCATCCAACAAGCGAGAAAGAAATGAAGACAATTCTGAAAGAAATGACAATAAAATCATGTGATATCGATCCTGTATCTGCTTCTCCTCTCACTCAGTGCATTCCACAGCTCATACCCACTATCACAAAAATAGTAAACTCATCTCTTCTCTCAGGAATTTTTTCCATCAGCTCTCAAAACTGCAATAGTTACACCTCTACTCAAAAAGCACGACCTCGACCCTAACATTCTGAAGAATTACAGACCTGTTTCTAACCTACCTTTTATCTCTAAAGTCCTTGAAAAAGTTGTTCTAAAACAACTCAACAGCCATCTTCATTCCAGCAATCTCCTTCCCCCTTTTCAGTCTGCCTATCGTGCCAATCACGGCACCGAGACCTTAAACAGTCTTCTGTACGCCTCTGACTCAGGAAAAAAATCTCCCTTCTCACTCTCCTCGACTTATCTGTAGCCTTCGACACTATAGACTACTCAATTCTTCTCTACCGTCTCCAAAACACGTTTGGTATTAAAGACACAGCCCTCACCTGGTTCAGTTCATACCTTACAGACCGATTCCACACAGTTACAGTAAATAAGATTCAATCAACACCTGCCAAACTGGAATGTGGAGTCCACAGGGATGGGTTCTCGGCTCTGTTCTTTTCACTCTCTACACTGTTCCACTTTCCCATATAATAAACCGTCATCAAGTCAGTCATCATTTTTATGCAGACGACTCTCAGATTCTTAGCAGTGAAACTCCTGAAAATCTGCCTTCTCTCTTGACAAATATGCCCTACTGCCTTCAAGATATCCAAAATTGGATGATACAAAGCAAGTTACAGTTAAATGCAGATAAAACGAAGCCATGCTTGTAGGGACTAAACACAAACTTTCTTCCATCACAATAGCTTCAATACAATTCGGCAATTAGGCCTGTCCCTCTATCCACTGCAGTGAAATATCTAGGAGTAGTTATCCCTCCATGCAAAAATTCATCACCCAAACCTGCCAGTCGTGCTACTATCAATTAAGGGGCATTAGTACAGTTCGAAAGTATCTGTCCACTAATGCAACATTCAAACTAGTCACTCTCTCATTCTCACATCTGGACTATTGTAATTCTCTTCTGGCTGGTCTGCCAGCATCATCTATCCACCCTCTTCAACGCATACAAAACTCTGCAGCTCGACTAGTCCTCAGAAAGAAAAATCTGAGCACATTACTCCTCTCTTTCGATCTCTCCACTCGCTGCCTATGCCACAGAGAGTAAACTATAAGATCTGTACCCTCTGGTACAAATGTCTCCACAAAACAGCACCTTCCTCCCTCTGTGAATGTCTTCACCTGTACACTCTTTCTCGTTCCCTCCGCTCTGCTGCAGATACCTTGTGCTTAAGAATACCTAGACTCAACCAGTCCACCGTTGGCTGTTGCTCTTTCTCTGTTTCTGGTCCATCGATCTGGAATGACCTCCCTCTCTCTCTTCGCCAAAAAGCCTACTTATGATGCTTTTAAATCCAGCCTCATCATCATCATCAACCATTACACCCAGTGGTGTGTAGGGCAGCAACAAAGCGCTTCCACTCCTGCCTATCCTGGGCTAACCTAGTCACTGATCCCCAGCAGTGCTGCATGGCCTTCATCTCACTTTCTACAGTCCTCCTCCACGTTGCTTTTGGTCTTCCTTTCTTTCTCCTTTTTTCTGGGGTCCAGTGCAATGCTGTTCTTGTGATTGACTGTGGGTCTCTTCAGAGGATGTGCCCAATCCACTTCTACCGTCGTCTGGTGATGATGGTTCCCATGTCTTCTTGCCTGCATCTCTGTAGTAGGTCTTCATTGGAGATCTTCTCTGGCCAAAAGATCCGGAGAATTCTTCGCAGGCATACGGTGTGAAAGGATCGAAGTTTGGTAAGATCCGCTTCCGACATCCTCCAGCACTCCGAACCGTACAGGAGCGTAGATACAACACAGCTCTGGAATAGCTTCAGCTTGGTGTTGGTGCTGTACTGAGTTGATCTCCAGATATTGTTCATCTCCCTAAACACACTCCTGGCCTTGCCCAGTCTGTTGTGGATGTCTTCTTTTGTGCCGCCCTCTGGTTTGATGCTGCTGCCAAGGTATGTGAACTTGTCTGTCAGGCGCAGGTCAGTTCCATTCACTTTCACAGGGGCTGGTGTGTTCACATTGAGCAACATGGTCTCTATTTTCTTGGTGCTAATACGAAGCCCCACTTGCTGTCCGAATGTTTGGAGTCTGCTGGTCTTCCTCTGGATATGTTGGTGTGTGTGTGACAGCAGCGCCAGGTCATCCGCAAAGTCAAGGTCGTCTAGTGTTGAGAACAGGCTCCAGCGAATACCTCTTGGGGTGTCTTCTGTCGTCTTCCTCATCACCCAATCAATGGCCAGATTGAAGAGAACTGAAGACATCACACATCCTTGTCTTACTCCAGTCTTGACTTCGAAGACAGTGTTGCTATGGCCCACAGAGCATCTGAAGTTGTCGTAGAAGCTCTTGATAAGGTGTACCAGTTTCGATGGATGCCACAGTGTCGAAGGATACTTCAAAGGCTGTCTCTGTGTATGCTGTCAAATGCCTTTTCAAAGTCCACAAAATTCACATACAGTTGTCTTTGCCACTCTGTGCACTGTTCGATGATGTTTCTGAGCGTGAATATCTGGTTTATACATCTTCGTTGCTTCCTGAACCCTGCTTGTTCCTTCCTCAGTGCATCATCCACAGCGTCTGATATTCTTCTGATGATGACCTTGGCCAGTATCTTGCTCGGCACAGACAAAAGAGTGATTCCCCTCCAGTTGTTACAGTCGCTCAGGGTTCCTTTCTTGGGGATTTTGACTATCACTCCCTTGGTCCAATCGTCAGGTACTTTCTCTCGTTCTTCCATGCAGCTGTGAACAGTGGTTGCAGTATGTCAGCTGCTAGTTCAGAATCTGCCTTGAACAGTTCGGCACCAAGGTTGTCCTGGCCTGGTGACTTGCCGTTCTTGAGGGGCTTGATGGCAGCCACTATCTCTTCCTTTGTTGGGGGGGTTGACATCAATGTCTAAGTCTTTTGTAGCTTCTAGGATGTCGGCTGTCTCGTCAGGTGGTGGTCGGTTGAGAACTTCCTGGAAGTGTTCAGCCCATCTTTCTTCTTGCTCTTTCTCTGTTGTCAACAGTTTCCCTTGTCTGTCCCTAATTGGTCCCCCATCGCTCAAATTTGTTGCATACTTTCTTGGTGATCTTGTAGACTCTCCCTTGTTCTCCTTGGGCCGCCGCCTCTTCTGCCTCAGCTGCCAGCTGGTCCATGGTTTCTCTCTTGTCACGGCGTGCGAGTCTCTTTACTTTCCTGTGTGCCTCTTTGTACAAGTCAAATCCAGCCTCAAGACACATTTATTTCAAACCTAAGATTCTCTCCTCTTGTTTCATCTCATTTCTGTCCCTGCCCTCAACAACCAAACCCCCCATCACCCTGCTGAGTGTACAACCTTCGTGTGTGAGTGTGTGTGTGTGTGTGTGTGTGTGTGTGTGTGTGTGTGTGTTGTGTTGTGTTGTGTTGTGGTGTGCTGTGGTGTTTTGTTTTGTTTAATGTGTTTTCACTACATTGTGATTTAGACACACCCCCATTCATACCAAAGTACCTATCATTACACGCCTCTCTCTCTCTCTCTCTCTCTCTCTCTCTCTCTCTCTCTCTCTCTCTCTCTCTCTCTCTGCTCTGCTAAGTTTTGGTAAAAATTACCAATTCATCCAGCACCATGCCTGTTGTTAGACTTCCAACAGCACTGGAAGCAACCCTGGGTGCCCTGCTGCAAGACAGTCACTTGACTTCCTGGAGAATTTGTGGAGAAGGGAGCAATACGACAGTTATACTTCGACTGAGGACATATACTAATTATAATAATAGTCTTACAGGTGAAGAATATATGACTTCAGAAACTGACATTATGAATTGCTGAGAGTCATATAAAACTTCTTGACTAGTGGCATATTTCTTATGAATATCTAAACCTCTTCTTTTATACATGTCAAAAAGAATTGGGCAATCAAACAATAAATGGTAGATTGAAAGGGGAATAGAACAACAACATGTTAATTTTTGGAATATTTAGTATTCCATGCATTTAATCTCAGTTTATGTATTAGAATTTCTAATTTCCGTGGGCAAGGAAACTGCTGATAATGTTTTTTTTAAAAAATAATCTTTGAATGCATGCATTTCATTAACTTAGAATGAATTTCATAAGAGGACAATGCGAGACTAGAAGCAAACACTTCAGTACTATATTCAGAGGCACCTTGTTTTGCCAATGAATCAACCAGCTCGTTCGAATAAATTCCACAATGAGAGGGAATCCAACAAAAAGTTATGCTGATGCCTCTGCTTGCAATAGAATGTATCAGGAATTTAATCTCAAATACAATATCATTCCTTATTTTACCATGCCATGTCTTTAATGCCATTAACACTGCTTTTGAGTCAACTCAAAACAGAATTTGGCAAACATCAACAACAGTATCAGATAAAAAATTCAAAGCCATAAGGATTGCAAATAATTCAGAAGTAAAAATAGAAAAATGCTCTCATAAATGAAATGATTTTTGAACTTTTAAAGTCGAATCACATATGCAGGACCACTTTTGCCTGTTTCTAATACAGATCGTCAGTATACACTTTCAAGTGATTAGAATAATTACTTTCTAAGTGACTTTTTACATCAACAGTGAGAAGATTTTGATCTTCATTTTTCTTTATTTCTGTGTAGTCCATGTCAAATTTAGCTGAAATATGTTCCCAAGGAGGAAACTGAGGAACAACGGGCAAAATTGGAGTTCTTGATATGTTTATGTCATTTTCTTTCATAAATGTGTCTGTATAATTTTTAATTGGCTGCAGAAATGAAATATTGGTACTCGTTTAGGAAAATCAGTGTCTTGATTCATAAATATTTCCTCTTTTACTGAATTTGGAATAGAGAGACTACGAACCACGTATTTTGATACTGTCAGTTTTCGCTGATCAGAAAAAGATAGTAAGTGAGCTTCTTTATAAGTATTAGCTGTATTTGCATGAGCCGGAACACCAAGAGCTATCTTTACTGCTTTACTATGTAGACTTTGTGATTTTTTAAGGAGATAATCTGCAGCAGAAAAGTAAACTTCTTGTCCGTATATTAATTTTGAACGTACCAAGGACATAGCCAGATGTATCAGAATCTAGTGTCTTGACTCCATGCCTGAGAACTTATTATCTTAAGAAAATTAAGTCTTTTCCTAGCTTGAGTTGTCATTTGGTTGATGTGCATCTTCCAGTTCAACTTTCTAGTTAAAAATACACCTAAGAATTCCGGCAATAGATGGTGGACTAAAACATGTGAGGATGCAGTAAACCATAAAAAAGAACGATTCAAAATATAGTTAAAAGATCAATCAGAAGAAAAATTTAGTTGTATGAAGTATGCTAAAACTCAATGTAAAAGAATAATTGCTCAGGCAAAAAACAAGTATTGGACAGAATTCTGTATAAATGAAGTATCAGAATCCAAGGACTTACATAAAGTTTGGAAGAAAGTTACTGAAATAAAAAATGGATTTCAACTTCCAACATATCCAATCAAATTTGAAAATAATAGATTTCCAAGCATAATTGAAAAAGCAGAATCATTTGTTACAATGTTTTCGGATAATAGTTCATCATTGAAATTACAATCAAATACCGAATTAGAAAAAGCAAATAAATCAAACAAATTGTCAGCATATAATGC
Source organism: Rapana venosa (assembly GCA_028751875.1). Taxonomy (NCBI): domain Eukaryota; kingdom Metazoa; phylum Mollusca; class Gastropoda; order Neogastropoda; family Muricidae; genus Rapana; species Rapana venosa. Next base: position 9,814,401 of record CM054144.1, on the reverse strand, counting down.
TGATTATTTAAATGCCCCCATTCAATATGATGAATTTAGTGAAACTTTAGATTCATTTACACATAACAAGACAACTGTTGGTACTGATGGTATATCTTATCAAATGCTGGCCCATATGCCTTTAAAATGGAAAAGGCTACTCTTTTCATTTTTCCAGAACTGTTGGATAAATGGCACTCTTCCTAAAATCTGGAGGCAGTCGATTGTAGTCCCAATCCTGAGGAAAGGTTAACTGCGGTCATCGATAGATAGCTACAGGCCAATTGCTCTTACTTCTCATGTGGGTAAAGTAATGGAAAAAATTATACATAAGCGTATGTTTCATTTTTGTGAAAAGAATAATGTGATCCCAACAAATCAGGCTGGTTTTCGAAAGGGAATATGTACTTCTGATCACTTAGTTAAACTAACCCATCAAATCAAAAAGCAATTTTCCAAAAGAAAAAGTGTGTTAGCCACATTCTTTGATGTAAAGAAAGCCTATGATAGAGTTTGTCATGATCAATTGTTTCATAAATTAAAATACATTGGTATTAATTGCATATTATATAAATATTTACAAAATTTCTTGTCAGATAGATCAATTTGCACTAAATTAGGATCAGTGTACTCATCCTTGAAAGCTATCGACTTGGGTATACCACAGGGATCAATACTTGCCCCTATCTTGTTTTCTATTCTTGTACATGATCTACCTAGCTCTTTGTCAACTAATACTCAAGTTGTTCAGTATGCAGATGATATTGCTATTTGGATAAATACGTCAGTTAGGAAAAACACGAAAAAGAGAGTGATCAATAATGTTGAAAAAATATATCAGGAAGAATTAGATAAATTCTGTAGTTATATGAAACAAAATAGATTAGAATTACCGGCAGAAAAAACGTGTCTTGTGCTTTTTAATAATGGTGACAACCCATCAAAATTACCAATCCTGAAATTAGAAGGAAGGGTGCTTCAATACAAACAAGATGTCAAATTCTTAGGTGGTGTGGAGTGGTGTGGTGTGGTGTGGTGTGGTGTGTGTGTGTGTGTGTGTGTGTGTGTGTGTGTGTGTGGCGCTGCGGCGTGTGTTTACATTTGAATTTGTAAATACTATTGATTGTAATTGGCTGCATGTGGAAGACTAGTAGTATGAATGAAAGCGCTTTGATTTGTTTTTTGTGTGCAAGATATAGAGCTGTATAATTCCATGTATTATTATTATTATTATTATTATTACCAGTGACACTTGGAAACCAGCGGCACACAAACAGAAAGTATTGGGCATTCCTCAGCTGAACACCCTGGGAGTTGCCTAGAATAAGCACAAAGTCTTACTTAACATACCTTGGAATCACTGTGAGACCAAGTAAACACTGGATGAGAAGTGTTTGGCAGTTTTGTGTATAGCTGTTCGTGTTCCTCACCATGTGGGCAGCCATACCCCGACTTCAGAGGATTTTATTCCTCCATGAGTGGAGAGTCCCCGCTGTTATGCCAAGAGCTGGGCGTGATTGAAGACAAAATGAACAGAACAGTTCAAGGTATAACAACATTGTAATGTAGGTCTTGGCACTTTGCCTACATCAAGTCAGGCGCTTAACGGTAGCACTACGCATTTTCACTGATATGACAGACAATAGTACTTAATGCCTATGCACGCTCAATCCATGTCCATCACAAGAGCAATAGGAAAGCAAAGATTCCCACTTCAGTACTCCTTAGCCTATGAATGTAATCTCAACACTTCGAGGTTGCACAATGTAAAAACTAACAATCTGATCTTTAAAAAAATGAAGAAAAAAAGTAGTTAATGCCTAAGGGTTCGACGACGACGGCGATGACAACTACGACGACGACGACGAAGAAGAAGGAATACGGCTACCTATGGTGGGGGGAAAACCGGTCGCATACGGAAAAATCTCACCATTGGTAAACCTCTGAGCTGTAGCTGAGAAAATGGGGAACAAACTCGTACAAAAAATACAATGATTTTCTTAGGACTGTTTAGATGATAAAACAAAACAAAACTGCTCAATTTCAATTTAAAAAACAAACAAAATATAAGAAAGAAATTAAGATCACATAAATTTCACCAAAATAGAAAAAAAATCTGTACAAAGAGTTAGAGAGTGACATTGGAGTAAAATAAAGTGAGAAAAATGGAGAGAGAGAGGTTGAAGGTATCAGTTATACCGCTGAAAAAGATAGGTTTTAAGCACCATTTTGAAAGTGAAGAGAAATTCCATATGCTGGAAATCAGAAGGAAGGGAATTCCATACATGGGGAGCACAAAAGGCGAAAGCCCTATCCCCCAAACTTATTTTTGGGTGTGATTTCACTCTTGGAACTAACAGTAATCAGATTCAGAGGAAGAGTGAAGATTTCTGGAGGGATTGTTGTTAGAAGAAGTTCGTTGCATATATACACAGATGAAGAGCCTGTGAAAAAGTTGAAACATAGTGTAGCAACCTTATATTTTATACATGCTTGCACAGGAGGCCAGTGAAGAGTTTTGAAGAGTGGTTAACTCTATAGTTGAACAATGCAAAAAACTGAAAACCTTATCTTAAAAAAAAGGAGAAAAAAAGTGGTTAACTCTGGCAGCTGGATTTGAACTGTCTGCAGTCTGAATAGGATGTAGGCAAACTGTGGACAGTTAATAAGAAGAAAATCACACACACACACACACACACACACACACACACACACACACACAGTTACAGTAGTCAAATTTTGATAGAACAAACGCAACAAACAAGGGTTTTAGCTGATTCAGTGGTAAGATGTTTGCGAATTGATCTTAAATCACAAATCTGTATGCAGGCAGGGCGACAGATGTTTGAAACATGATTATCTAGAGACATGCCACCGGAAACGATGTAGCCTAATCCAATGTCATGGACAAGAACAACAGAGAGAGCAACAACAAAGACAAAAATGACCCATGAACACCAATTAGGCCTACAAGTTGGCATCAGTAACATATAAATAGGGAGGGAGAGAGAGAGAGAGAGAGAGAGAGAGAGAGAGAGAGTAATGCACGCTCAATTCATGTACATCACAATAACAATAGAAAAGCAAAAATTCCCACTTCAGTACTCCTTAGCCTGCGAATGTGATCTTATCACTTCGTAGTTGCACAATGGAAAAACTGCAAATCTGATCTAAAAGAACAACAACAAAAACAAACAAACAAACAAACAAAAACATAGATAGTAGCAACACATAAGCTGCAACAATAGCGGTGACACGTGGACAGCAGTGACACACTAACCACAGTGACGCATGGATAACACAGACACTCAGCAGAAATAATAACAATAACAATAATAATACATGGAATTTATATAGCCCTATATCTTGCAACCCCCCCAAAACCCCCCAAAAAACAAAACAAAAAAACAACAACAAAAACCCACACACCAAAAAAAAACAACAACAAATCAGACCACTTTCATTCATCCTACTCATTCACATTCATCCAGTTACAATTAATAGGGGGTGGGGTTTGGGTTTTTTTACAAGTTCAAAAGTATACACACACGCTCGCACGCACGCACATACACACACGCACACACACACACACACACACACACACACACACACACACACACACACACACACACACACACACACACACACACACACATCAAGGTTGTACACTCCGGCAGGGTGATGGGAAATTTGGCTGTTGAGGGGAGAATCTTAGGTTTGAAATAAATGTGTCTTGAGGCTGGATTTAAAAGCGTCATAAGAAGGCTTTTGGCAAAGGGAGAGAGGGAGGTCATTCCAGATCGATGAACCAGAAACAGAAAGAGCGACGGCCGATGGTGGATTGGTTGAATCTAGGTATTCTTAAGCACAAGGTATCTGCAGCAGAACGGAGGGAATGAAGAGTGTGCAGGTGAAGACATTCACAGAGGTAGGAAGGTGCTGTTTTATGGAGGCATTTGTAACAGAGGGTACTGATCTTATAGTTTACTTATAGTAACACAGTGATGACACCAACAGCAATAACACATGAACACCAATGACACGTTTATGACACACAGACAGCAAAGACACACACACACACACACACACACACACACACACACACACACACACACACACACACACACACACAGAGGGTATTGACTCACTGATAGCATCTTATCACTTCCTAGCTGCACAATGGAAAACTGAATATCCACCCCCCCCCCCCCTCTCTAAAAAAAAAGACTTACTGATAGCAGTAATAACATTCCGACAACAATCACAAACAAACAGCAACGACACGAAACAGCAGTGATAACAGACAGGTATGTCATGTTCATAGCTTATGACACATAGAGATCAGCAATCCGGAAAAAAGTAATGACACAGATAGCAACAGCTTATAGACAGCAATAACATGAACAGAAGTGACACGTAGACAGGAATGACACATGGATAGTGATGACACATAAGCATCAATGGCACACACAATTCAATGACAAATAATGCTAACACAAACAGCAGTAACATAGGCAGCAATGACATGTAGAACGAGAGCAATGACACTTACAGCAACAACACATAAACAGCATTTTTTTCTTTCTTGTAGTTTCTTGAGGGATAGCTCAGTGGTCGGAGCACTCGCTTTCCCCCAGCCAAGTTAAGCAGCGTCGAGCGTGTTTACCACTTGGATGGGTGACCGTTTGTGCGCCTTGGCTTCAGTACAGTTCCCCCAGTTCACCCAGCTGTAAATGGGTACCTGCCCTCTTTAGGGTCAGGGAAGGTAAAGCAGCGAGGGAGAGGAGATGGGCGCCGCCCTCAATATGCTGGCCCTAGAGAAGTGAGGTCTCTGACGCCTCGCTCCCCTACGACCTTATAGGTTATGGGACTCCTTTACCTTTACCTTAGTTTCTTGAGAGACAGCATTGGCACATAAAGAAGAGTGACACCCATAAAGCTGTAATAATTTGACATCAGTAACACGCAAAAAGCAGTGACAATTTGTTATCAATGATGCAGAAAACGGTGACAATTTGTTATCAATGACGCAGAAAACAATGACAATTTGACATCAATGGCACACAGAAAGCCGTGACAATTTGACATCAATGACACACAGAAAGCCGTGACAATTTGACATCAATGAGTCAACAAGGACACGTACACTGCAGCTGTATATTGCAATGACACACGTACAGCAATGCAACATCGATTAAAAAATAAAAAAAAAGGTAAAGGTTTCCAATAACCTATGTGGTCGTAGGGGAGCAAGGCATCAGAGACCTCACTTCTCGAGGGGCCAGCATATTGAGGGCGGCGTCCATCTCCTCTCCCTCGCTGCTTTACCTTCCCGGACTCTAAAGAAGCAGGTAACTATTTACAGCTGGGTGAGCTGGGGGACGATACTGAAGCCAAGGCGCGCAAACGGTCACCCATCCACTTGGTAACCACATTCGATGCTGCTTGACTTGGCTGGGGGAAAGCGAGCGCTCTGACCAGCTGAGCTATCCCGTCCCCGACACCTAAACACGTGGATATTATAACAGTATATTAGGGAAACTGACGGAAAGAGGCTGAGTCAAGAGACCTTTACCTCCACATATCCCGTGGTCTGGTCGACTGCTGGGGCACCACTGAAGATTTTGCTGCCAGCTTCCCCCACTCCTCACGGTTCTCAGTTTTCTCTTTGAAGTCCACTCTCTGAATTTGTCTTGCCATCCTTTCCTCTGTCAGCCTCTTCGTTTCCCTCCATGTACTGTTCCCTGTAGGATAGTCTTGGCCAGTCCAGATGTTTGTGTGACGTGCCGGTACCACTTCAGCTTGCGTGGTTTATTTATTTTTATTTATTTATTTATACCACTTTAAGTCACGAGATTTCTCTGCGTGAAATTCGGGCTGCTCTCCCCGGGGAGAGCACGTCGCCACAAGAGCAGCGCCACCCCTTTTTTTGTTGTTGTTGTTGTTGTTGTTGTTGTTTTTTTTGGTCTGCAACTGTATTTCTTTCCCTATCAGAGTGGCTTTTTTCTAAGAATTTTGCCAGGGACAACTCTCTTGTTGCCGTGGGTTCTTTTTCGTGCGCTGCATAATTTTCTGTAACACACGGGACCTCGGTTTATCGTCTCATCCGAAAGACTAGCGCCCAGACCACCACTCATGGTCTAATGGATGGGGGAAAAGTTTCGGGCCCAGACGGGATACGAACCCGGACTTTTCGCTTTCTAGACAGGCGCGTTACCTCTAGACCACCGATGGTTTTTGTGTGTTTTTGTTTGTTTCTTTTCCCCACTGAAGTCAGGAGTCTTGCAATCAGCCCAATGGCTTTTTAAGTTCTGGTTTCACTTCCTCGTTATTTACATAATCTCTAAGAAGGAAGGAGGCAGAACGGTTAAGACGTTCACATGCCTAACAAGTAAACGGTGAGGATTCACAGCCTTGCCTTTCTTCCAAATTTGAAAAGAAAATCTAACTGAATGTCAAAGTCCTTTGGATGAGACCCTGTCGAGGCCCTGTGTGCGAACGCACGCAGAACATCTTGCGCATACGTTAATAATAATAATAATAATAATAATAAATGGAATTTATATAGCGCTCTGTTCTCTTTACTCTCTACACTGCTCCACTCTCACATATAATAAACAACCACCCTATTGATCATCATTTCTATGCCGATGATACTCAGCTTCAGTGCAGCGATACTGTTGAAAACTTGCCTTCCCTCCTGACAAATATGTCCTACTGCCTTCAAGACATTCAAAACTGGATGACTCAGAACAAGTTACAACTTAATGCCGATAAAACCGAAGCCATGCTCATAGGGACCCAACATAAACTTTCCTCTATCACAAAAACTTCAATAGAATTCGGCAATACGTCAGTTCCTTTGTCCAACTCTGTGAAGTATTTAGGAGTAGTTCTTGACAACACACTCTCTATGAAAAAATTCATCACCCAGACCTGCCAGTCTTGCTACTATCAATTACGACGCATAAGCGCGATTCGCAAGTATCTGTCCACTGATGCAACTTCTAAGCTTGTCACATCTCTCATTCTTTCACGTTTAGACTACTGTAATTCTCTTTTGGCTGGCCTACCAGCATCATCTATCCACTCTCTTCAACGCATACAAAACTCTGCAGCTCGACTGGTCCTAAGAAAGAAAAAATCTGAACACATCACTCCTCTTCTGCGGTCTCTTCACTGGTTGCCTGTCTCACAAAGACTGGAGTATAAAATCAATACCCTCTGTTTCAAATGTCTCCACAAATCTGCACCCTCTTATCTCTGTAACTGTCTTCACCTGTACACTCCATCTCGTTCCCTTCGTTCAGCCGCAGATACTTTGTGCTTTCGAACACCCAGATTCAAACAAACCACTGTTGGCCGTCGCTCCTTCTCTGTTTCTGGTCCATCCACCTGGAATGACCTCCCTCTTTCACTTCGTCAAAAGCCTTCACTTGATTCCTTCAAATCCAGCCTCAAAACACACTTATTTCCTACCTGAGACTTTCCCCCCACATATCTGTCCCTAATTTTCAACATCTTTCACCTTCTAAGTGTTGTTCTGTGTGTGTGTGTGTGTGTGTGTGTGTGTGTGTGTGTGTGTGTGTGTGTGTGTGTGCGTGCGTGTGCGTGCGTAGTGCGCGCGCATGGATTTGAAATCTGTTGAAGGAGAGTTGCATGCCTGTAAATGATTGAGTGCAAGCGCTTCGATTTGTTTGTTTTCTACAAGATTCAGCGCTATATAAATTCCATATATTATTATTATTATTATTATATCTTGCAATTACAAATCAGAGCGCTTGCATTCAATCCGCTCCTACACATGCAACCAACAATGATTAACAATATTCTAACAAATTTAAATGAACACACACACACACACACACACACACACACACACACACACACACACACACACACACACACACACACACACACACACACAGGTTATTCATTTCAGCAGGGTGATAGAATTTTGGCTGTTAAAGGCAGGGACAGATATGAGATGAAACAGGAGGGAAAAATCTTAGGTTTGAAGTAGGTATGTTTTGAGGCTGGATTTAAAGCTGTCGTAAGTAAGCTTTTCACGAAGAGAGAGAGGGAGGTCATTCCAGATTGGTGGACCAGAATAGAGAAAGAGCGAAGGCCAACAGTGGATTGGTTGAATCTAGGTATTTGTAAGCCCAGGCTATCTGCAGCAGAGTGGAGGGAACGAGAAGGAGTGTACAGGTGAAGACATTCACAGAAATAGGAGGGTGCTGTTTTGTGTAGGCATTTGTACTGATCTTGTACTTTACTCTCTGTGGCACAGGCAACCAGTGGAGAGTAATATGCTCAGATTTTTTCTTTTTGAGGACCAATCGAGCTGCAGAGTTTTGTATGTGTTGAAGGGAGTGGATAGATGATGCTGGCAGACCAGCTGAAAGAGAATTACTATAGTCCATACATGAAAGAATAAGAGATGTGACAAGTTTGGATGTTGCATCAGTGGACAGATACTTTCGGATTGCACTTATACCCGTAATTGATAGTAGCAGGACTGGCAGGAGTGGGTGATGAATTTTTGCATAGAGAGTGTGCTGTGGATAACAACACCTAGATACTTAAGTGCAGTGGATAGCGGAACTGATGTATTGCCAAATTCTATTGAATCTGTTGTGATGGAAGAGAGTTTGTGTTTGGTCCCTACAATCATGGCTTCCATTTTATCTGCATTTAGCTGTAACTTGTTTTGTATCATCCAGTTTTGAATGTCTTGAAGGCAGAGTGACATATTTGTCAAGAGAGAAGGCAGATTTTCAGGAGTGTCACTGCTTTGAATCTGAGAGTCATCAGCGTAAAAATGATGGTTGATCTGACGATGGTTTATTATGTATGAGAGTGGAACAGTGAAGAGAATGAACAGAACAGGTCCAGAACTGATCCCTGTGAGAATCCACATTCCAGTTTGGCAGGAATTGATTGAATTGTGTTTACTGTGACTGTCTGGAATCGGTTAGTGAGGTATGAACTAAACCATGTAAGGGCTGCACCTTTGATACCAAACATTTTTGGGAGACGGGAGAGAAGGATAGAGTGATCTATAGTGTCAAATGCTGCAGATAAGTCGAAGAGAGTGAGAAAGGAGATTTTCCCTGAGTCAGAAGCGTTTAGAAGCCTGTTTAACGTATGGGCTAGGGTGGTTTCAGTGCTAATGTTGACGCAATAGGCAGACTGAAATGTGGAAGGAGACTATTTGAATGAAGATGGCTGTTAAGTTGTTTCAGAAGTACTTTTTCAAGGACTTTGGAGATGAAAGGTAGGTTAGAAACAGGTATGTAATTTTTCAGTATGTTAGGGTCGAGGTCGTGCTTTTTAAGTAGAGGTGTAACTATTGCAGTTTTGAGTACTTATGGATAAATTCCCGAAAGAAGAGATGAGTTTACAATCCTCGTGATAGTTGGTATAAGGTGGGGAAGGCACTGCGTGAAAAGAGAAGCAGGCATAGGATCAAGATCACATGATTTTATGGTCATTTCATTTAGACTTTTCCTGATTTCTTCCTCACTTGTTGGCTGAAAGGAAAGGAGAGGAGTGACAGTGAATTGGGGATCAGGAGGTGCAGGTTGGAAGGGAGTCTGATCCAGTCTGGAGCGAATGTTACGGACTATTGTCTGAAAAGAACGAAGAAAATATAATTATTAGGAAGTTCAGACTGACTGTGGACAGTAGGCAGAGGGCTTGCCTTTGCAGATCCAAGAAGAGTTGAGGTGAGGGAATAAAGAGATTTCATGGATGTTGCATTGAGAACTTGAGCAGAGTAGTAGTTTGTCCTGGCTGAGTGGATTAAGGTTTCGACTTTGTTGGTTTATTTTCGAAAGAGCTGTTTGTTTATTTCAGTTTGTTTTTCGCTACTGCCGTTGTAGTTGTCAGTGTTTGGGCTTTGTGACCAAGATATCATGGGTGTACCATGGGGCAGAGGGCCTCTCAGGCAGAATATGGTCAGTGGGAGGTGCATGCTCATGAAGTAGCTGGCTGAGAACAGTGTTATAGTGTTTAGAAGGGTCAGTGTGATCAGTGGTCCAACCCGTTCTACCTTTGAGAAAAGTAGGTCATCTCGTGCTGGTAGGAACGGATGACAACATAACCCCCTCCCCCCCCCCCTCCTTATAAAACCCTAAAAACGCCCTGCACATGGGTGTGGTGTTTAGACACCATCCCGAAGTGGGAATGCAGCTACCTGTGTCATCACTCACCACAAGATCACAAGGGGAGGGGGAGAGGGGGGGGGGGGGGGGGAGACCGTGGCATACCTAGAGATCTAACTATTGGAGCGAAGGCCCCAAGACAAAAGTTCTCTGAGTGTGATACCAAGAAAATTGGGAAGGCATCTAATCTCCATTACCCACACCCTTCTTTCAATCTCTGCTGTTTTAAATCCACGTCTCACATGCATATAAAATTATAGACCTGGCCAGGGAACGCATCAATCTAATCGTGAAGCTGATGGCTGTGTTCTTGTTGTTCCATAGGACTTTTGGTTTTGGTCATTGTAGCTTGGGTCTGGGCTATCCTGGAGAGAACTTAATGTTTTGATCCTTCATCCATACAAATGCTGCAATATTTAAAGCTATGGACCGTCTCAAGTTTTGTTGTTGTCTATTGTACTGTTAGCGTGATGCCATTGACACTATTTGTCATCAACTGGGCTCTTTTGCGCTGATCTGCATGTCATATGCCAAAGAGGCTTTATCAAGGTGATTTGACAAGTTGACCACCTCTTGCTCTTTTCCAGTTTGTAATTGTCCTACCTTCAGTGCTGACTGATCTCTCATGGTTTTCAAGGGCATCAGACATTCTTCTCTCTAGAAAGATGTTGAAGAGGTGGGGAAGAGCAGACACCATTGGCCACCTCCAATCTCTCTCTCACACACGCTCAAACAAATAATTATGCTCATTCACATACATTCCTCCTTCTTTCCCTTATCATCTCATATCACTTAAAGACATTGAAATGAAGACCCCCCTCCCCTCACACACACACACACACATACACACACACACTTTTTGTCAACTTTCCAAAAAGAGCACATTCTATTCGTTCTGTAACCACAGCTAAACCTATACTTCTCAATTATTTGATCAAGCAGATATAAATCCCACAAAAATAGCTAAATCGAAGATTCACTCCTCCCCTTTGTCCCCCATGGGAACTTAAGAGAGCTAATATTGACGTAAATATCCTCTTTAACGAAAAAAGGTAATGAAAATATTCTAGCGCATCAGTAAAAGAATATATACAAACTACATATCCAAATCATTTAAAAATATACACAGAGGGTTTCCCCTTTTTTGAACAATAATGAGCGGGTGCAGCGTTTGTCATACCATCTTTGAAAATAGAGAAATCATTTTATGTAGGAAAAAATCGATCTATTTTTACAGCTGAATTGTCTGCTATTTTGATGGCTTTATATTATCTTTTAGATTTCCTAAAGACATATTTCAAATACTTTTCTGTGTTGATTCCAGGTCAGTCTTACTTGCCCTGAGAAACTTCAGTTCAAAAGTGAGACAAGATTTCATAATTGAGATTAGTCATCTAATTCATTTTCTGATGATACGAGGGACTGGTGTTACATTTGCTGGATTCCCGTCGCACTGTGGTATTTACTTAATGAAAAAGTTGACAGAAAAGCAAAATGTGGAGCTGAGCATATCGATGGTCTTGCAGCATAAGTGTTCCTCTATCCATCCATGAGGGCTATAGCATGTTACAAAATGCATGTTGGAAACACTTTAAAAAGAAACTACAAAGTACCAGTTATTCCTGGAGTGATGATGTAGCCCATGTATTATCTTTGATAAGATCAAATATCGTAATTTACATGAATATAGAAATGTTGTATCTCTTATATACAGGTTTAAGCTCAATGCTTTTAGAACAAAATTTTTTAAAAAAGCAACATGTATCTGTGGTTTAAAATCTTACCAATGATCACATTCTTTTACGATGCAGAGATCTGAAAAACATCTACCTGCCTTCCCAGTCCGTAGCTTGCAGCAAGTTCTTAAAGACATTCCATTAATGAAAGAAATTGTATTGTCATTAAGCCATACTCCTATGTTCAGACTCCTCTGATATAAGGATAGCTTCAAGTTATATGAATTGGAAAGTTGGTATTTTTGCTGTTTGATGTTTTTGGGGTTGGTTTTTTTTTTTTTTTTTTTTTTTTTTTTTTTTTTTTTTTTTCCCCCTCCTCCCGAATTCTTGTTTATGCTTGTTTCATAATAGTTGTTTATTGCGATTGATTAGTTATATGCATACCCCTCCCCCCTACACACACACACACACACAAGCACGTGCGCGTGCGCACGCACACACACACACACGGGCACACACGCACACACACATACACACACTTTCCTGTCTGATATCACTATTTAGTGGAAGGACGTTAAACTGAAGAACTACTACACACACACACACACACACACACACTCACACACATACAAAGAAAATCAAGCGGCAAATCAAGCAGCTTTCACATTCAACTCAGAGTGGGAAGAACGTAATTGAATGCATTGATCACTTAGAGATTAATACAAATGCTGTCAAAGAAAGACAACTCAAGGCATTGTTTTTCAGGATAAGATTAAATGCATTCACAACAAAATTCAGCAAGGATGTTAAATGCTTATGTGGTGAATATATTTCAAATACCCATATCATACTTGAATGTGAGAATTTAAAAACTTATCTCTCTGCCTTTTCTGAGAATACCATTGACGAAGTTTTGAACAATGTAAAGCTAACGTTTGAGATTGCTAAAGGTTTATTGTTAAGTCCTATAGGGCATTTATTGTAGTTGTAGTTCTGTTTGAATTTCTTTTCTATTTCCCCCCTTCTTTTTCTATTTTTTAAAATGTTGTTCTTGATCTGTTTATGTTAAGAATACTATTTGTGTATTTCCCTTGTTATCACTCTTTATCACACACACACACACACACACACGCACGCACCACACAGATTAGTTCTATCTATCTATCTATCTATCCATCTCTTTCATTCAGTCTCCTATTTTAGGGCCGTCTGGTATCACTTAAAGTGGAAAGACGTTAAAATTGAAGACTTACGTACTTACTTACATACAAAGAAGTGCGTGCACGCACACATTTACCACAGGGCTTTATTTGTTCTTTTTCTTTCAAATCAATAATTTTCATCTGAAAGACAGCTGGGCTGTTTTAAGCTTGTTTCCTGTAAAAAGATGCAAAACACAGTTCTCCAATGTGAACCAGCGGCAGATAATGCTGAAACTCGGAAGTGAAGAGCTCACTTGGTGACGTCATCAACACGTCGGTGTGGACACCGCAGGTGAGATACATACACTGAGTCTAAGAAAATGCCCCATTTCCTTTTCTCTCGCCATCTCTATTCACAGTCAATTGCTGTGTCCATAAGCAGTTCTTTCCATATAAAGCGTTGCATTTTTAACAGGACATTAAAATGTTGCCCATTGTTTAGTTTCGAGCAGTTGATAAAAATGATTGGAGATCGATAATTGCTGTTTCGCGTTTTTGTTTTCAAAGAAAATGTCGGTGTTGTCCACTACACCAGAAACTGAGAAAGGCAATTAAGAGAGACACCTAATCATTGCAGAGAGAAACAAAAAATTAATGACACAAAAGAACGAATGGACATTTTTAATGTTTGAACCAACGACGACAATGCAGTTCTCCAGGTCTTTCCAGTAAATTCAGAGTTGTCTGTTCACAGTTCAGGCTCCTATCAAAATCAGAGCAGACTTTCGCTTCAATTGTACTTTTGTGAGTTTTTCGCGTGAAATACAGGCCTAGTGTCTGTTTAAGAATCAAGCATAATATGTGCACCATAAAGCTGTAGATATTAAAACCAACTTTGATTGGGAAAAAAGTGATTACTTTGAAAAGATTGTCATACTAATTATATAAGACACAGCTTTAAGACTTATTTTATTTAGCTATTGTCTGTGTCTTTTTTGTTTGATTGATTTTCATAAATTATACAACATTCTGACTCGAAAATGTATTTTTGAGTATGTAACTAAACAAGCTGCAGTTATATTGGATGCGCGTGCGCACGCGCGCAACACAAACACACCACACACACACACACACACACACACACACTCTCTCTCTCTCTTTCTCTCTCTCCCCTCTCTCCCCCCCCCCCCCCCCTGTGCCCCACCTTCCTCACATTTCTCTATATATGTGTACTCTCTAAGAAAATAGTGGTTTTGTATCAATTGGCTGATACTTTGGTAGCCTTGACAATGAACCACATGTTAGTGTTGTCTACCAATGTCACACACAGTGGTTGACTTATGTCATATGATAATGATGACATGTATACATGTATGCACACTTACAATTACACACAACACATATTAACTCATGCACATATACAATGACACATGCAAACACACACAAAGCATGTGCGCGCACACACACAGCATGCATGCACATACACACACACACACACAAACACAGAGTACACACACACACACACACTGTACATTACACACAAACACAGAGTACACACACAAAACGAGTACACCACACGCACGCGCACACACACACACACACACACACACACTGACACAAGCACGCACACACATGTATATACATGGTTATGAATAGACAGATGTTTACTCGTAGCTGACCTAAAAAAAGAAGAAAATTTTAATGTATTTGAATTGAAAATTGTAGATTAAAACTGCATCTTGTGGGTTTTGATTCCTTTCCATTTTAGTCATCAAGGCATTTTATCAAATACCCATTTTGACATGAGAAAAAGGATTTTTTATATTAAAAAGAAAAGAATGTGAACTCAGTCATTGAGTCAATTACTACTGAATTAGTGTTTGTTATCAGTTTGTCACATTGGATATATTGAATGTAAAATCATGGTAATTGGTATTTTGAAAACTTCTTTTTGTTTTCTTTCAAGATTCTAATTTAGGACAACAGTGATAGCCATGATGAATTAAATGAAGTTTTTGTCTAGGTCTTATTTCAAATAAGAAAGCAAACAAACAAACAAGCTGACAATGTTCTTTTTTAATTAAATTATTCATCACTTTAATATTGCTGCCCTGAGTATGTGAGTATGCAGTATTATACGCACACAAAAAAACTATGAAGAGCTGATAGAGTTGATTTAGGACTGAAAAAAGAAGTTGAAACAGGTCTATTCAGAACAGGTGACTGATGTGTCACATGAGAGTGGATTTGAAATTGTCAGTCATAGGAGTCAGTATATTGGTAGAGAGGGGAATTATTCCAATCAAATGGACAGTGAACAAGAATTGAGCAGTGGCTACATTCACCTGTGTGAATTGACATGCAGCATATCAAAAAAAAGAAAAGAAAAGATGTGCAGCATACATATTCATAATGACTAGATCATTTAGACAGATTGAAATAGTATTTACGAAGTGAATGATGTATAGATGTCACCAAGATATATTAGCTTACAGGTGATGAGAAAGCTGAGATAGTGAATCAATTAATCCTATTTCTTCATCAGTTTTCAGAAATTTAGATTAATTGGTAATGAATCACTTCTTATGTGAAACCTTTAGCTGAATTGAAATAAGTTGTTGTTGCTGTCCTTCCCTCCCCCTCTAAAATAAAACTAACTAAACAACACAAACCACAAACAAAACACACATGCATATATATATATGTACTCATACACACACAGTCACACACATTTTCTCTCTCTCTATTTCTCTCTGTGTCTCAGTCTCACACACAACACACACACACACACACACACACACACACACACACACACACACACACACACACACACACAGTATCATGGAAATATCTGTAGAGACTTAGATAAATTTATGCAAAAGATTAAGGTGTTGTTGTTTTTTATCTCACAAAGTCACAGGTTGCAAAATGGTACAGTGGCATACTTTTTTAAAACAAGTTTTTTCCCCCCATTGTATAGTGTGCTTTTGTTCAGATGGCACACTTCAAAATATATCAAATTGTCTCTTTCTCTTTAGAGCCAGAAACATTGTAGAGATATGTGTTATATGAGCTGTAATAGCTAACAAGCAAGACTCGTCTTGTGATTGTTGATTAGGTTTGGTACTACTGGTATCCCCCATGGGAAGCCAGAGGCCTGTCAGTATAAATAGCATCTCCACCTTCAGTGCTATGAATTCCCGTTTTTTATTTATTTTTGTTATCCCTCTCTTTGTTTCTGCCTCATTCCTTTTTCTTCTTGTTAACTCCTTGTCTGTTTTGTGCCTTCTTGGTCCATTCTCCTGCTTTTTTTCCAGAGAGACTTATAACGGTTCTCTCCCATGCCGAAGTCGTATGTGCCGGGCCTGATTTGTCAGGCGCTTAATGGTAGTGCTACGCTTTTTCACTCATGAGGCAGACAACAGTAGTTACCGTCTAAGCATTCAAAGAAGAAGAAGAAGTAGTACTAGTAGAGTTTACAATTGGTGTGTATGGATTCTACTGCCTCATGAATCATGTCTGGGATGTTGTTGTTTGTTAAAAAAAAAAAAAAAATTGGGGGTCTGTTTTTGTGTGTGTCTTGGATGTTGTAATTCTAAGTTTGATTCCCCACTCTCCCTCCACCTCCTTAAACAAGTTAAAGCCATACGTGATGCCAAGAATAGTGTTTTCATTTGTTCTGACAGGGCTGATTATAATTATTTTCATGATTATTTTAAGCCTCTCACTTCTGGTGCTTGATATGCATAATGCATCTATGAGTATGAAGTGAGTCATTGCATCATGCTGTAGTGGTCCTGACTGGTCAGATGGTTTGCAAAGTCCGCACACATTGTGATTGCCTTGCATAGATATTAAAACAGAAAAAAGTTGAGGTGGTTGGGACCATTTTTTTTCTGGAAGTCGAAGGGATAAACTACAAGCTATTTAGGATTAATTGTTCACATTGTGATCATTTTGTGTTTTAAAAACTTAAGATTGTTGGTTTCATTAGTAGTTTGCATTCTTTGTGTTTTAAATGAGAGGTTGAGACTGAGTTTCAGTTTTCATTTCAGTTTTCCCATGGAGATGGTATTGTGATCAAAATATTCCATATGATATATTACAGTGCATGTTGAGTTCCAGTTTTTCATGTTTCAGTTTTCTGAAGAAACTGGCAGTAATCAGAATATTGCATGTATGGGTGACATTACATTGATCACCAAGAACTTCACTTGGCAAATGGATTTCACACCAGCTGCTTAAACCCAATTAGCTGTTATATTACTCTTGATTTTATTCATATCATTATTCATCCTGTAACCAAGGAGGGTAGTCTGCAGAGGTCAGTGAACTCACATAGTTTTGTCACATCTTAGTAAAAGAATCTGGTACACCTTGCTTTTCATGATTTTGGTGAAACTGTTGTCTGACAGGTAACCCCTCCCCCCCCCCAAAAAAAAAAAAAAAAATCCTGCTCATTTTTGCATGTGTGTAAAGGTTGTACTAGCATTCAACTTGTATTTTGTGGTAACATCTGGTAAGGTAGCAGGTGACTGGAGTTACTGACAACTTGACTCCCATTATTAACATCATGAGTTCATCGCCTTGGCAGATGTATGATTACAGTATAATTTGTACAGAGCAGAAAAACATTGTGTCCCTTTATGGGAGCATTATATTGACAATATATATATATATGTACTAGTGATACTACTTATTGATTTTGATTTTTTGTTAGTTTTCTGTTGATGTACCTGTTCCTCACTTTAGTTTTTATGTAATTAGTTAATGCCGCTTGAAGGAAGCATATGTAGTTTGAAACTGTTACAGTATATTTTTAGAATTGACT
This sequence comes from Rapana venosa, assembly GCA_028751875.1. NCBI lineage: Eukaryota > Metazoa > Mollusca > Gastropoda > Neogastropoda > Muricidae > Rapana > Rapana venosa. Next base: position 9,796,604 of record CM054144.1, on the reverse strand, counting down.
GATAGTATCTATCTATCTATCTATCTATCTGTCCCGTAGTCTGACGACCGTGGGGGCACCTTCAAAGACTCAGCAACCAGTTCCCTCCATTCTTCTCTCTGTTCTGCCTTTCTCAGGGTTTTGTTGAGTTCTAGGCCTGTCCATTCACTGATGTTATCCTCCCAGCTCTTCCTTGGTCTGCCTCTTCTTCTTCCTCCTTGGACAGTGCCTTGCAAAACTGTCTTTGTAATTCCTTGGGATCTTGTGACATGCCCATACCACTTAAGTTTACGCTTTTTCACGATCGTTAGAAGGTTCTCATAGGGTCCAATGGTTTGCTGGATTCTGTTATGCACGCTTTCGTTGCTTATGTGGTCTTTGTAGGAGACCAGTCAAAAAACCATGGGTCACACCTAACATCCTACAACTATGCGACAAGCGTAGAGAGTTGAAGAAAAAGAAAAATGAAACAAAAGAAAGAGCAGAACAATATAGGGCAGTCAACAAAAGAATCAGGAAGTCCATGACGGAGGCAAAAGAGAAATGGATCGGTGAACAGTGCCAAGACATTGAAGAGAACATCAAGAAAAGCAATAGCAAGAAAGCATATCAGCTGGTGAAAGACCTGACTGATAGTATAATCTTGCAATATTCTTATCACACACACATACATTGTCAGTGATCTGTACACTCTTTGTCTTATTCTCCCTCTCTCGCCCCCCCCCCCCCCCCTCCCCTTCTCTCTCTCTCACACACACCACACACACACACACACACACACACACCACCCCACTCACACACACTCCACACCACACCACACCAAGTGGGTGTGTGATCATGAAAATAAGTACTCCTGTATCTTCCTTTTGGCTTAAATGATTTTTAAATTATGTGTGTGTGTGTAAGTTTATGTCTTTACTAATACTAGTCAATGGTCATTATGGTGTGTGTGTGTCAATAGTCAATAGTCTTTATAAAATTGTGTTCATATATTGGTGTATGGGTGTGCACATGCGTGCGTGTGTCACTGTGTGAGTGCACTCGTGCGTGCATGCATAAATAATAAGTTCATATGTCTTTTCCAATCAGTGTTGGGTTTGTTTTTTGTACAACATTGTATTCCTACATTGGTGTGTGTGGGTATGTGTGTGTGTGTGCATGCATACGTTGTACATGTGTGTGTGTGTGCGCACCTGGGTTTGTGTGTGGGTGATATATTTTTTTTTTAAGCTATCTTGGAATGTTCATAACAATTTGAAATGTATTTTTCTTGTGTCTTTTGAGATAAATATACGTATCAATGTGCCTGTCAGTATTGTAATTGCCGTTCATGGGATGTATGTATGTTCTTTCGAGCCAGAAGGCCCATAGAGCCGGAGCTTATCCCGGTTTCTGTAGCGTTAAGCGAACTGATGGTTTTTCACCACCCCTGTGACAGGACGCTAGTCTGTCGCCAGATACTTCCCCAGCAGAGCTGGTACCCACTTGTACACCTGGGTGGAGTAAGGAAAATAGGAGTAAAGTGTCTTTCCCAAGGACACAACACTGAGCCGAGCGGGGATCGAACCCGCAACCTCTGGATCACGAGTTGACCGCCTAAACCACTCGACCATGGTGCCTCCTTTTCATGGGATGATTACAGTGTTTTTGACTTGACTTGACACCCCACCACACCACACCACACCACACCACACCACCTTCCATTCCACAAATCCTGTTTTTTATGTCGCAGAATCCTACAGCATGGCAGAGTCCCACCCCGCACAGTTATCAGGCGCAAAGGAGGACGACAACTTTGAGCGCGATCTGCAGGAGATGCTGGACGACGGGCCAAGTCTGAACGAAATTGGTTCCACCGTTCAGGGCGGCACCCCCAACTCCATGAGCGCCTCGTACTCGGGCCCTTACGGGAGTGGGGGCAATACAGACGGGGGAGCAGCATCACAAGGCAGGCTTACACGCTCCTTTACTGTCCCTCCTGGTGTGTTCTCCAGCTTTGGCTCTTTACCTTCAACACTGGCTTGTGATGCTTTCTTTCTCAACTTAATAAAGGACTCTGTTTCTCTTGTATTTCCTGCACTTTTTCTCTCGCTGGGAATCAGCCCTGCTGGGTTTTTAAATGTTGAAGGAGAAATGTTGAAATTGAGTTTTTCTTTCGGATTTTAGCTGCTGCCTTTCTCATTAGTAGTGGTGAAGAAAGGGGGTGGAATAATAAATTGTTAGCAAATTTCAGGTAAAAAGCCTACATACATACATGTACATTGTGAGTATATACTGTTACAGGTAAATGTACCAATTGAACACACACACATACACTCACACACTAACACACACACTAACACACACACACACACACACACACACTCACACACACACACATAACACGCACACACACACACACACACACACACACATAATAAATTATGCACATATTCATATTCGGTCTCATTGAATCTCAGTGCTCTTCTTTTTCTGTTAAAATGTATGCGTCAAAACCGTATCTATTGCAAACCACAGTTCCCTTGTTTACAAATTTATACAATCCTTGCATACTTTATTCTCTATAGTCTGGCTCTTTCCTACCCTACCCTGCCCTGCCCTGCCTTTCCATACACTACCCTACCCTACCCTGCCATGCCCTGCCCCTGGGGGTGGGGTGGGGTGGGATGGGGTGGGGGGACAGTTGCATACGCTTAAATCTCACCATTTGAGAGCCTCGGAGCTCTAGCTGAGGAACAACAACAACAACAACAACAAACAATGAGAAATATTCATTTTGCCTGTAATTTCTTGTGAAATATTTGACAGATGTTATACTCTTTGTTATTAGCTGCAGCATAAATTATACTTTTGAGTCATGTGGGAATTTAACTTACTTTGCCTTTGGGAGGTTAAAAAAAAGAAGATGGATAACAGCTCAGATCAAATATGTGAAAACTTTATCTGCCAGTGAACTTCTAAACCTTATATTAGAATTGGTTCTCTTCTACCTGTATTTATAAGAGATTTAAAAACAAGATTAATGTATAAATGCACACACAGGCCTCGTCTCTTTCAGTCCTGACAAGGACAGTGTGAGATGTTCATCTGTTGTGATTATGGAGGCAAGTGCGAAGACTACTAGTGAAGCTGAATTTTCTGTCAGACAATTTTTCTCAGTGTGTATGTCAGTTTCCAGTGATCATGAAAAAACAGCTCCTAGAATTTTCCCCATCGCCTATGTTGATGTAATAGGAAAATCAAGATTTTTAATCCCAGTGATATTCAGTCTGTCTGCTCAGGTGTATTGCTTACCTGGCTCTATGAAGGGTACGAAGAAGCTGTTTTTTGTGTTGTTGTTTGTTTTGTTCTTTGTATTAAAAAAGAAAACGAATGCTTTTAATAGTTTCAGGTAAAAGTAAGCAAACTTCACTCAACAGATAGAGTTAAAGGGGAAAGAAAATGCGCAACTTCTGCCCCTCCCTCTCATCTCAGTAGGACCCAACAGAACTATTTGATATTTGTCCACCCTTGTCTGTTTGCCTCACTCCTTACCTGTGTCTCTTCCTTTCCTTTTTTCTTTTTTTTCTTTCCAAATAGACAGACTAATATTTCTGTAACGAAGAGCAAAACTGAAAATTGATGCCTTGTTCTTTCAAGAAGTAAATGTCTTGTTTGCAACTGTTTATGTTGCAGCTGAAAAAGAAGAAAAGAAAGTAATTGGTAAGTTTATGCCATTGAGTGACGCAGTCAGTAGACGCAGACTAACGCTAATAAATAATGCTGTGAATGTTGAGAAAGTGTGACTGGGAGACGTGCCCTTTTAATAATCTAGGAAATCATTTACTGTGCAAGGCTAAATGTAGGCTTAAAAATAGGACAGCTTATCTTAGCTGAGCAGAAGTGTGATCAGTTTTGATAACTTTTTTTGCAGTATTGATTTTGATAGTGTGCGGTTATCATGTGTGTCAGCAGGCAACACTTAACAGTGATGTAATTTGTTTAGATTAATGTGTTGCTTCATGGGTGTTGTTGATGTTAATGTTGTTGTTCTTTCTTTTCTTCTTCTTCTTCTTCTTCTTCTTCTTCTTCTTCATCTTCTTCATCTTCTTCTTCCTCCTCCTTTTGCTTTGTTGCTATAGTATAGGAGCTGATAGAAAAAAGATCAGTGAACATGTTATGGTTAATGCTGTTTAGTTTGTCATAATAGAAACCAGAAATTTTACCTGTACTATTGTCGTAAGAGGATGGTAGTACCAGGTAAATCAGTTTTGTCTGAAGCTTTTGAGCCAGTCACTCTTTGCATTACTAAGAATATATATATATATATATGTGTGTGTGTGTGTGTGTGTGTGTGTGTGTGTAGTGTATATATATAAATGAACACATGCATGCAAAATTACATTATATGATAGGTATATGTATGTATGTTTGCATAGAAATACACTTGCACTGTGTTCCCATGATACGTGCGTGCAGACTGTATTTGTGAATATGAATTACAAGTGTGCACACATGCACACACATATGCATGCATACATGCTCATGAGCATACATTATGTACTTGCACTGGACACAGTCATGAGCACACACACACTCACACACACACACATTTTTTAATTAATTTTTTTTTTAATTCTTTTATATCGAGGATAATGGAATAAGCACTCATGTGCATTTTTACATTCAGTCCCCGTGTGTATGCGGTTTTGTAAATTTTGTCATCTGTTCCTACCGGCACACAATGGCCTACTCTTTCGAAAAGCGGAACAGGATTTAACGTGTGCGCAAGATGTTCTGCATGCGTTCGCACAAGGGGCCTCGGTTTACAGTCTCACACACGCACACACACACATTCGCTTTCTCTGTGTCTTTCTCTTCCTTATCCTTTCTCTGTCTTTGATCTTAACAGTTGGCCATATGAAAAGTGGGTAATAATAATAATAATAATAATACATGGAATTTATACAGCGCTATATCTTGCAGCAAAACAAATCAAAGCGCTTTCATTCATTTTACTTATTCACATGCAGCCAGTTACAATTAATAGAATTTTTTTTTTTTACCAGTTCAAATGTATACACACACGTATAGTTCTAGTACTGCAATAACTTGCAACTCATACATATCAAAAGGTTTTTTGTTAGCATTGATAAAACAACAACAGACCAATGTGTGTTCTCTGTCTGTCTGTCTGTCTCTCACAGTCACACACACACATAAACTCACACTCACACGCGCGCGCACACACACACACACTATTTATGTGGAGTGAAGCCCCAAATCAAAATGAGGTCTCCAGTGCAGAATGAATGGAAGCAAAAGCTTTATTAAATGCAATATGGCCCAGGCCAGAGGCTTTGTCAGTTATCAGTCAACGCTTGCATGAAAATGTTGCTCTGCTTTCAAAATGTTATGTTGAGATTGTCTTCAGCCATGACATGCTCTTTAGCACAGCAACTTGTACTCTCATTATATCATTTATACTATAGTCAGAGTGTGGTCGGCTGTATGGTATTTGAAACCCACCATTCATGCTTGCTTCTCATCCAGTGTGTACTTAAGGTCACAGAGGTGATTTTCAGGTGGGATAGTGAGGCAGAGTGCTTCTGGGTAACCCCCTGGGTGTTCAATTAAGCTGGGAATGCCCAGCAACAACAAGGGGACATGCAGTAAAAGCCAGACTCTGTTTCCTTGCAAGCCTTTTGGATGAGAGGGTAAACAGAGGTCGTGTGTGTAGATGCATGCACATCTTTTATGTATGTATGTTGGTAAGGCTTCAAAGGGGAGACGGATGGGCTCTGTCAGGTTCAGCTTGCCCAAGACTTGCAGCCTAAAAGTGTCAGTGCAGTACCCCAGTGACTCCTTTGGGAGTTAGGGGAGAAGTAAAGTTGTGTTGAACTAAGGTTGGTGACAGAACCAGAAGTAAGTAGTAAAGTCTGTCCGTCTGTGATTTGCTGGTTGGGGCCTCTCAACACACTTCTAGTACTGCCTTGGCTGTGTCAGTCGTTTCGATTGAAGACAGTGCCCTTCTCAAGATTTTTAAGCAAGAATATCAGCTGTAGACTTGCGAGACATTTTATCATTTTTCAATCTGAATTCACAGTAAAATTTTCTTAATTTTTGTATGATTTGAATCTATACACAAAGTCATGTAAACTGAAGTGGTCTGATGTGAAAGTAGTTTGGGACTAGAGGGGGTCCATAGTTTGTTTAGTTATGGCTAACCATCATTTTGATTTTTAAGAAAAAAATGATAAAGATACTAATGCAGATCTGAAGAGAGAGTGACCGACAGACATAGTGTGGAAACATGTTATCAATCACTTGTACTATTGAATGGTAACAGTCTTGTTCTATGATCTGGATCAGGGCTTGTTAACTATTGATCTGGTTGAGTCCTGAAGAAAGCTGCCCTTGTCTAAGTATGCGGCATCAGGAAGGAGTTCATAAACTTTCTCTAACAGAAAACTGTAACATGGTAATGTGACTTTGAAAGAGTGAGAGCAGACAAATTAGATGTCAGTGTGATTAATGGTTGGTATGTTGCGCTTTTATCACAGTCTGACTGATAGAGAACACTTTTTTGTGTGTTTGAGATTTCTTGCTTTTCATTTTCTCATATCTAGTTTTCTCTACTCTGTATCTTGCATAAGTTTGTAATATGCATTATGTATTTCCTGTAAGTTTTATATAAAGAATTTAAACTGCTTTTCTGCTTGCTTTATAACATGTAACTTATTCAGTTTTTGAATCAAGCTATTGTTCCACTATTCAGTTAAAGTATGAGAAAACATTTTAGACATCAAACTCTGCAATATTTTCTCTTACTCTCACACTTACCTAATCTCAGTGTTTTAATTAATGCAAAGGTAAGATTCTTACTCTTGTTGATTTCTCTAGGGAAAAACCTAGACTGATAGATAAACTAATAAGTTGTGTGTATGTACAAATGCTCACAATGCTGAGTCTTTTAACAACCAGTGTGAAACAGATTGAAGAAATAGAGAACGAGCATCAGGGAAAGAGGAAACATTTGTTTGAGTAACAATAACAGTTGTGTGAAGTTTGCAGGCTTCGTTTAAAAGTGCATCTGTAAGTTTCACGTCAATTTAACTGTTATGTGTGTATTCACATCTGTGTCTTGTGTGTTTTCAAGTGTGTGAATAACTTCAGTAAGTATCAGGTGACTTTTTTTTCTCCTTACATATGTACACTGATTATGTGTGTATACACGTTTGTGTCTTGTATGTTTGCAAATGTGTTAATAAGTATCAGATGATTTTTCCCCTTTACATATGGCCACTATACACTGTGTGTATCTTTGACTTACTTTTTCAGTTTTTCAGATTTCTCCTTTCTGAAATATTTATGATAGTTGGTTTCCAATTTTCTGTGTCTAGAACTGCTCCTGCTACTGTACACAAAGCAGTTTATTTGTTGAATGATCCTCTTACCACTAAAGACCCTGGTAATAAAAAACTAAAAACACAATTTGTTGGTGGAAAATATGTTAGATATATATGATATGACTTGCTATAAATTTGGAGAAAAAAAGATAAAAATTGTACTGGCTTCATGACCTGTTTTTAAAAAAAATTCCACACAGATTTAATTTATTTAGAAGTAATTAATTATGCAGTGATTGTAAGATACTTTGACTGATAAAATTCTTGTATATTGCTTCAGGCAGGTGAGGCGATAGAAGGTTTAAATGATAATGCAGTTAATTAAGTTTGTGTGTGTGTTTGTGGTGTACTCTGTGTGTTTGTGTGTGTACTCTGTGTTGTACTTGTGTGTAGGTCACTAGGTGCATGCATACATGTGTGTATGTGTCTGTCTGTCTGTCGCTGTTTCTCGCTCTCTCTGTATCTCCATGATCCATCTTTCCTTTTCCCCTTTCTTCCTATCCTCCTCTCTTTCTCCCCTATCTCTGTGTATTTTTTAAAGTTTTCTCCCTTCTTCTTGCCCTCATACATCTACATTCATAGCCTGTGCAAGAAACATACGATTTAAAGCTGAAGATTTAAAAAAAAAAGTAAGGATTATTATTATTTAGGTCAAATTCATAATGGTAAAGATATTTCTTTTTCCTTTCCCTTTCCATCCAGAAGCAAAAGAGACTAAAAACCTTTTTTTTAAGAAAGCACCCCCCCTCCCCGAACCCCCCACCCCACCCATCCATACTCCCTCCACCACCACCCCCAATCCAAACCCTTATTCCAGTCTATGCCAGTATTCATTTTGTTCCTCTCTCTCTCTTGTTTGCAGCCACAAGCAACATTCCGCTGTCGGGTCCACAGAGCAACGGAGACTTTGTCCCCAAGTCCATGTCGGCCTCTGCCCAGTCCAAGCTGGAGTCCATCAAAGACTGGTCGGTGAACACCTTCAAGTGCACGCGCCAGCTCCTCTCCGAGCGCTTCGGCCGCGGGTCCAAGACCGTGGACCTGGAGATGGAGGGCAAGATCGAGGGGCTGCGCGACACGCAGCGCAAGTACGCCAACATCCTGCGCCTCTCGCGGCTGCTGACGCAGCACTACTACAACGTGGTGCAGTCGCAGCGCGCCCTGGGGGAGAGTTTCTCCGAGCTGGCGCAGAAGTCGCCGGAGCTGCAGGAGGAGTTTCGCTACAACTCTGAGACCCAGCAGGCCTTGGTCAAGAACGGGGAGATTTTGTTGAGTGAGTAGCAGGCTGGTGTGGTGTGTGTGTTGAGTGAGTAGCAGGCTGGTGTGTGTGTGTGTTGAGTGAAGCAGGCTAGCCAGCAGGCATGGGGGTGGGGGTGTGTGGTAAAGGATAGCGGCTAGCCATGCGGGGATGGGTTGGGTTGTGTGTGGTGAGTGAGACAGGCTACCCGCAGGATGGTAGGGTTGTGGGTGAGGAGTAGCGGCTACCATGCAGGCATGGGTGTGGGGTTTGGGGTTGATGAGTAGCAGGCTAGCCATGCCGGCATGGGGTGGGGGGTTTATGAGTACAGGCTAGCCATGAGCCAGATGGGTGGTGTTTTTGTGTTGAGGAGAGCAGGCAAAACCATGCAGGAGCAGGGTGGTGTGTGTGTGAGTGAGAGCAGGTACCATGCAGGGGCATGGGTTGTGTGGGGGTGGGAGTGATAGCGGGTAGCCCTGCAGGCATGGGGTTTTGTTGTGTTGAGTGGTAGCGGCTAGTAGCGGAGGCATGGGGGGATTGTGGTTTGGGGAGTACAGGCAGCCAGCAGGGGGGCATGGGGGTTTTGTGTGTGTTTGGGGAAGTAGCGGCTAGCCATGCAGGAGGCATGGGGGGGTGTGTGTTTAGTGGTAGCAGGCTGGGCCGCAGGGGCATGGGTGTGTTAGTGGTGCAGGCTAGCCAAGGGGGGCATGGGTGTGTGTTGAGGAGTAGCAGGCACCTGAGGGGGCATGGGTGTGTGTGTGTTTTGTTGAGTGAGTAGCAGGCTAGTCATGCAAGCATGGGAGGGGGGGGGGGGGTGTATGTTGAGTGAGTAGTATATCCATGGCATAGGTGTGTGTGTGAGAGTAGTTATCCATGGCATAGGTGTGTGTGTGAGTAGTTAGCCATGGCATGGGTGTGTGTGAGTAGTTAGCCATGGCATGGGTGTGTGTGAGTAGTTAGCCATGGCATGGGTGTGTGTGTGGTGAGTAGTTAGCCATGGCATGGGGTGTGTGTGTAGTAGCTAGCCATGGCATAGGTGTGTGTGTGATTTATTTTAGCCATGGCATGGGTGTGTGTGTGGTGTGTGTGTGTGTGGAGTAGTTAGCCATGGCATGGGTGTGTGTGTGTGAGTAGTTAGCCATGGCATGGGTGTGTGTGGTGAGTAGTTAGCCATGGCATGGGTGTGTGTGTGTGAGTAGTTATCCATGGCATGGGTGTGTGTGTGTGTGTGTGAGTAGTTAGCCATGGCATGGGTGTGTGTGTGAGTAGTTATCCATGGCATAGGTGTGTGTGTGAGTAGTTATCCATGGCATGGGTGTGTGTGTGTGAGTAGTTAGCTATGGCATGGGTGTGTGTGTGTGTTTTGTTGTGTGAGTAGTTAGCCATGGCATAGGTGTGTGTGTGTGTGTGTGTGAGTGTGAGTAGTTATCCATGGCATAGGTGTGTGTGTGTGTGTGAGTAGTTAGCCATGGCATGGGTGTGTGTGTGTGAGTAGTTAGCCATGGCATAGGTGTGTGTGTGAGTAGTAAGCCATGGCATGGGTGTGTGTGTGTGTGTGTGTGTGTGTGTGTGTGTGTGTGAGGTAGTTAGCCATGGCATAGGTGTGTGTGTGTGTGTGAGTAGTTAGCCATGGCATGGGTGTGTGTGTGTGAGTAGTTAGCCATGGCATGGGTGTGTGTGTGTGAGTAGTTAGCCATGGCATGGGTTTGTGTGGGGTGTGTTGTGAGTAGTTAGCCATGGCATGGGTGTGTGTGTGTGAGTAGTTAGCCATGGCATGGGTGTGTGTGTGTGAGTAGTTATCCATGGATGGGTGTTGTGTGTGAGTAGTTATCCATGGAAATGGGTGTGTGGTTGTGAGTAGTTAGCCATGGCATGGGTGTGTGTGTGTGATTTAGCTATCTAGCCATGGCATGGGTGTTTTGTGTTGAGTGATTTGCTATCTAGCTATGGCAGGGGGGGTGTGTGTGTTGAGTGGTGTGTTGATAGCTACTAGCAATGGCATGGGTGTGTGTGTTGAGTGAGTAGATCTAGCCATGGCATGGGTGTGTGTGTTGAGTGAGTACTATCTAGCCATGGCATAGGTGTGTGTGTGTTGTGAGTAGCTATCTAGCCATGGCATAGGTGTGTCACTGTGTGTTGATTTAGTAGCTATCTAGCCATGGCATAGGTGTGTGTGTGTGTTGAGTGGTAGCTATCTAGCCATGGCATAGGTGTGTGTGTGTGTTGAGTGAGTAGCTATCTAGCTATGGCATGGGGTGTGTGTTGTGTTGAGTGAGTAGCTATTAGCCATGGCATAGGTGTGTGTGTGTGTTGAGTGAGTAGCTATCTAGCCATGGCATAGGTGTGTGTGTGTTTGGTGAGTAGCTATCTAGCCATGGCATAGGTGTGTGTGTGTGGGGTTGAGTGAGTAGTTTAGCCATGGTATGGCATGGGGATGTTTTCTTTGGGTAAAGTGGTGTTTGTGTGGGAGGGATATGTGTAGGGGTTTGAGGAGCGTGTGTGTGGTGTGTGTGTGTGTGTGTATGCGTGTGTGAGTGAAACAGAGGCAGAAGGTGTATGTGTGTGTGTGTGCATGCGCGCGCAAACCTCCCCTTGAAAAAAAGAAAGAAAGAATAAATGAATCACTTACACACACACCCCCCTTCCTCCCTCTACCAACAATAAACAAACAGAAACCTTGCCTCCAACACCAAAAAAGACCAAAAAAACGCTTCCCTCTTCCAAAAATCCCACCACAAATCCCAAACCCAAAAGGACATGATTCCCCCATCCCTTCCCTGAAAATACAAAACCAAAAATCCCCCCACCCCCCACATCACATAGACACACACACAGACACACACACACAAAACCACCCCCAAACTAATCACCACGTTTTTGTTAGAAGGTGCATACGTGAAGATTGCTATGCAGATCATGTAAACAATTCCAGTGAGTAACCATTGTTTGCAATGGTGCGTGATCGGCCTCGCTCATGGGCCCTGGGTTGTGTGTGGTGTGTTGTAGGTGCGTTGAACTTCTTCACCTCCTCTGTGAACACGTTGTGCAATAAGACGATGGAGGACACGCTGTTGACAATACGGCAGTACGAGAGTGCGAGGTGAGGCAACAGGTCTATCGGGGCTTTTGTTTTAGAGTGGTGCCTTCTGTGGGTCAGGTTACAGAGTCGTGTATGCGCTAACATGTGTAGGCACGTGCATGTTTGTATATGGATGTACACGTACAGGTGTCTGAATGTATGCACATGCATATGTTTACACACACACTTAACACACACACACACACACACACACACACACACACACACACACACACACACACACACACACCAATAAAAATGGCATGACTCTCTATCAGCATACCCTGACTACTTAGATTATCACCCGATTATTTGTAGAGCAAATTATGTATGTGAAGTAGAATCTTTAGAATACCGTAGAGGTATATGTTTACTGAGGTCAAACAGATTACCTTTAAATGGAATTTCACGTTATGGCAAACCGATTACTGATCCATTCTGCTCTCAGTGTGATGGCCAACAAATTGAAGATGTTTGTCACTTTGTACTTGTATGCCCAAAATATGCTGTATTGCGAAGAAAATGTATTCCTCTGTATTATTACAGATTTCCATCGAATCTGAAAGTGCAGCTTCTTTGTATGAACACTAAACCTAGTTTGATGTTTAAAGTTGGATTATTTCTTACTAAATGTTTAGATATCAGAAGTAAGGATGTTCACCTTACATGAAAGTATATGATTAACTGTTGTTCCTATGGGCCATATGGCCTGCAAGAACTGAATTAAAATTATTGTTATTGTTGTTATTGTTATTACACACACGCACACGCGCACACACACACACACACACACACACACATACATATATATATCTTAATGCAAGCATACACGCACATGCACACACAGAGACACACACATGCACAAACATACACGTGCGCGCATGAGAATTCTTGTGCCTTATATTGAACCTGTACGCTGTACTCCAAAAGCACTGAAATGATACAAAGACCAACTAATCTACCATTTGCTGCTCAGTAAATCTTAGGCTTTTCATTTTCTAATAAACAAACATCTTCATTCTTGGCATAGACTGATCCTTCCCATGCTGAAAGTATCAGATATTGAAATCCTTTAGTCCAAATGCATGCAACAGGTGTGGGCTGTCACCTTCTCTGGCCCGAATCCGTTATTGAGCTTGGAGATCCAAAAATGGATCAGTCAGCATCAAGAAAGGAAGAGAGGCAACAGCTGCACATGGAGGGTCACGTTTGCCGACAAAAGAGCAGTTACAGAACCAGTGAACCAAAGCAGATGTTTCAACCTAGCTGTCAGTTGTGAATGTTGATGGGAAATATGATTCTGAAAATGTTTGTTGTTTGTTAACTTGCTAAGTGGTGTACATTGATACATTTTGCTTGTATACTTATGCGTTATTCACAGATTTAAGCAGTGGAGATTCACACCCACCTACACACTTTATATACATGCTTACATTACTCAGCATGCACACACACATGCACGCATGCACGCACGCACTTACACACACCCACACACGTTCTCTAAACGTGACACAATTTTTTTAATCTTCACCTTTTTTTGTGGTGTGAACAGACAAATTAAAGAAAGTTGCACTGCACACACACGCACATGCGCACACACTTTTTTTCTACCAAAAGCAGTCCTTTTTTTGTAACAAACTGGGAGAAAATGACTATTGCGTCAACAAACTTTTTTTCTCCCACCAAACGTTATTCCTTGTTTATTTCAAAATATATGAGGGGAAAAATGATAACTAACACTCGAGCAAATCTGTTTTCCCCACCAAAAGCATGCATCTGTTCTTCAGACCAAAAATGGTAACAATGACAAAATTACTACTGTTGCATCACTATTGCACGTGCAAACTTTAGTTTGCCAGTAAAAGCAGTCATGATTGTGTCCAAATGTACCACCCCCCAAAAAAAAGATGGCTATGAATCGGAAATATTTTAATCTCTCTTCCCAAAACAAATTTGTAAAAAAAATGGTGACTGTGCATCAAAAATCTTTTGAGCCCTCCCACCAAAACAAATTTGTAAAAAAAATGGTGACTGTGCATCAAAAATCTTTTGAGCCCTCCCACCAAAACAAATCTGTAAAAAAAAAAAAGGATAACTGGATGACGAATCTTTTGATTCCCCCCCCACGCCAGGCTGGAGTACGACGCTTACCGCAACGAACTGGAGCAGCTGCAGCTGGGCCCCGGGAGAACGCCGTGTCGTGCGTGTGGAAGACAGCAAGCGCCGGTTCGACGAACACAAAATCAAATTTGACAAACTGAGAGCAGACGTCAACATCAAGCTGCAGTTCCTGGAGGAGAACAAGGTATGGGGGGAGGGCAGGTTGAACTGACTGAATGAATAAAAGAATGAATGAATGGTTGTATGATTTATGGAGCGTAGAGGGATTTCCAGGACCATAGTCAGTATGGTGGAACTGCTGGAGGTTTTATAGCTTTTGCAGAAATCATAGTGTTGTTTTGGGTTTTCTTTAAAGTAGAAACCCCCTCCCCTTTTGCCTGTGAAAGACTTTTTTTTTCACTGTGTACCTCCCACAGAAAGGTAGAGCCCCAAGCTTTCCACTCAGTATAACATTCACACTTATGAGTGGATGACTAAGTGAATGTGTGGTTTATAGAGGGCATAAAAAAATCTCCAATGTTTACCAGTTGAGATGTCACATATACTAAAAGTAAATGCTTAACAAACTGTTACTGCACAACTTTCTTTCATAGCAGTTTTAAGAAACACACTTTGATAACAGTTCTTTTGTCAAGAGTTCTTTCTTTAATCAATAAGATCTCAAACTAGGTCAGACCAGCAATAGCATTTGTAAGAGAAAAAAAGTCAATAGCATTTGGAGTTGGAAGCTAAGAAATTTCAAAGGGAGCAAAATTCGAACGGACACTATCAGTAACTGTAAAATCATGAGCTTTGCAGTCTAACCATTAGACTTTCCTGCCTGTACTGTATGCTGGCATACCTAGCAAAACCACTAAAGCTGTTGTTCTCTTTCAGACATCCCCCCCAGGGGTTTGGCAGTATAAATAGCATCCCCACCTTCTGGAAATTCACTGTTAGGAATTCTCTCCCTCTCTTTGTTTCTGCCGTGTTCGTTTTCTTCCTGTTGCCTCCTTTTCTTTTTTCGCCATCTTGGTCCATTCTCCTGCTTTGTTTTTTTTTTCTGAAAGACTTGACCGCTTGACTGCCCCATCCCGGAAATTTTCAGGGACTGGATGTGCACTCTATATGCCAACAACTGGGAAAATTTATGGGGTTTTGAACCGATGTAAACAATCCAACTGACTACAACTAAAGGGAAAGAACTCTAAAATTAGTGGAGATCACTGTCCTTTTGCTTGGCAACATCCGGCTGCAAAAATGTGGCAAAAACAATTGTTTTTAAGCTTATATTTTGTGTTATTTTGCATGATTGCTTGGACTGTTCTTGTTCAAATCGGCTGACTCTTCTCGTCAAACACATCAATAACTTTACACAGCTGAAAAGTGGCAAATAAAATTCTAGATAATCCTGACAGTGATGAAAATGATCGATCGTGTATGATTCAGAAGATAGTGAAGATGAGAAAAAAAAAAAGTGAGATTTTGCCTTGCCTTATGTGTGACTCTATTGAGATGGGGGGTACTCAAAATGACAGAGGCGATGATGAAAGTATATTTTCATCTATTTCAAAAAAGTAAAAAATATTTTTGTAGTGAAATATCATGCCAACTACTTTCAGCTTGCCTGAAAGCAATTTACATATATATATATAAATATATATATATATATATATACTGTCCTTGTGCAGAAAATCAGGATTATTCATGTTGTAATTTCTGTGTAACAGGGACATGAATATAGCAAGTGGGACATAAGAATTTTATTCCCGGCATACGGGGTGCACATGCACTTCGGCAGTTCAGAGGTTAAAGAAAGCAGTTCTCTCCCTTGCCAAAGTCAGATGTGCTGGGCCTGACTTGTAAGACACTTAACGTCAGCACAACACATTTTCGCTCATATGACAGACAGCAGTAGTTTCTGTTTGAGTGTTTGAAGAAGAAGGATTCAGCCATCTATGACAAAGGGCAAGACTGCGGGTGACTCACGCCCCCCGGCCCTGGTGTTTTTCAGGTGAAGGTGATGCACAAGCAGCTGTTGCTGTTCCACAACGCCATTTCAGCCTACTTCAGCGGCAACGCCGCCGCCCTGGAGGCCACCCTCAAACAGTTCAACATCAACCTGAAACGGCCCAATGCTGAGAAACCCTCCTGGATCGAGCAGTGATGTGTTTGTCCTCGTCTCTTTTGTCTCTTGTTGGGGAGAAGGGGGTGGGTATGGAGGGGGTGAGGGGCAGGGGAGGTGGGGGGTGTCATGTCATCATGTGGACATTTAACTGTTCATGTTGGTCAAATCTGGACTCATCTCGTGGTTCATCAAATTACCCATGGCCTCACTGAAATTGCAGCCTGATATCATCTTAGTTGTGTTAATGCCAAGCCTGCTGTTTTTCTCCTTCTCTGTGCGTGCACTTGTGTGTGTGTGTGTAAGTGTGTGCGTGCGCGCGTATGTGGTGTGTGTGCACATATGGATGTATACATGTGCGCATGTGATGTTTATATGCTTGTATTTTGCATTTGCATTCATGATGCCAAGTTTTGTGTTGCTGTAGAATGCTCAGATTATCTGGCAAGAAACAATCTATGTTGTAGCTTGCATTGCGGTTACCGGATGCAGACCTTGTTAAGCATTCCAGTTATGCAACTGATTGAAAATGTTTAAGGTCACAGGCATTGAAAGGTACATCATTTATTTCAAGATAAGTTTTTGTATTATCAGAAGGATGAATGACAGAAAACCCTTACTTGAGTGCTTATAGTGCCCATGGCCACACTGTGGCGATAAAAAAACAGTACCACGTTCAAGTAATACTTCTTTCCATCTGCTTCATCCTGCTTGTTGATCCAGTGACTGAATGACTGTAGACAAACGACTTGATTACATCTGAAAGAATTGTTTATACAGTCTGCTAAATTGAATTCATTCATAAACCCACTTACCTCCCATGTCACATCTAAGAGGGCCTATAGCTAGCAAGAAAGGGGAGGGATCCAATACAGGACAGCAAAGCCAATCTCTGGAAACCAGCTAAGGATTCTTAATGGACTAAAGCGGCCACCATAGACACTGACGGTGTGATGAAAAAGGGAAAGGAGGTCTTGTAAATATTTAAAGACATCATGCATCTGTAAGCATCTGCAGTGGGAGGAGTTGCCTTTGGTGAGGTGGGGGGAGGGATCAGACAGGAGATAAGCCGAACCAAGGCTTTGCAGACAGTACAGTTCAAGGCTGTCAGTGGCCTGGTGGATTTTTCTGCCTCTGCATGTCTCAGGCCAGGATTCCCACCCATGCTTTCAACTTTGGACAGGATTCCATACTCACAGCTTCAGGAAACTACCTACTTGTAGTACTCTCCTTCTCTCTATAAGACAACAGCCATAAGTCTGTGGGGTTTGTTTCTATGCTAACAGCTGATGTTGTTAATTAACTTTTTATTCTTCAAGCAGGGATTCTCCTCTCTCACATTCTAGTGGTATATCTTTTAAGAACTCTCTCACCAACCAAGGGTATGCATGACATAATTGTGGCGAGTGACGGGACTGATGTAGCAGAGAAGAAGAAAGCCAAACCTGACCTTTCAACCAAGCTGTGTGCAGCAAAACACACTCCAGCTAGGAAAAGAGAGACATGAAGGCAAAGGGAAAAGCCTTTTGGCCTTAATTAAAGCAGTAGGCTCACGAAATAGCCTTTTTATTTTCATGGGGACTATTTTTTAAAATGATGGATAAAATTTAAAGCATGGTTGGAGATAGAAAGTGAGGAAATTGTGCTGTTGAAGCAACAGTCATCCCTTTTAGGCATGGGTTCTGGACTTTGACCAACTGGCAACATTAGGTATGTACCATTTCTTGTTGGCAGCATTGGAACTGTGTCAGTTTCATTTGAACCAAGACCTTCCACATTTCACAGCCTGGTTAGAAGTCTTGTAGTTTGTGCACTGCATCCTGATTTTGTGTGCAAGCCGACTGAAAAGTTCAAAAGAAAAAACAAAATGTGATTTTTGGGTGTGAGAATGATATAATTTGGATGTTTGAAAGATCCCCTGCAATAAAGTTGCCCAGAAAGCTGTGAAGGAAGTGTGTGTTGGTGTTCTTTCCCTAGTTGATATTCTAAGATTTTTTTTGGCATAATGCACCCGTCTATATATTCTTGGTGTCTATGTTGCTGCTGGCTTTGCTATCTCTTGGTTTAAAATGGGAAGATGTTAGGTTTTTTAAAGTTGAATTCTTTATACAGATTATCATTGTTGACTCTGTTCTTGCTTTCTCTCTCTCATTGCTGTTGATTTCTTTTTAGGCCTATTTATTTCACCGCCATGTACAGTTTGTTTTTTTAAAACTTTCCCATTGTATGGGATAGCAGTCTATATGTCAATGTAGGCTGTGTTGTTTTTGGTAAAATCAATTTTGTCGGAAAGCTTTCTTCCTGTGCTTTAACTGCAGGGTTTTTGTGTAAAGAACTTAAGTAAAAATTCCTTATTTATGTGCATTTTTGTGTAAAGCATAGTAATTTAAATTCTTGCCAGCATTTATTTTCATGTGTAATCATTTGTATTTTTGTTTCTTTGAGAATTTTCCGTTTGTTACTTTGAGAATTATTTATTTTTATGCACTGCAAACATATTTGTTTGAGGTATTGAATTTGTATTTAAAGCTTGTATCTGGATATTTTCTGCATCAATATGGTTTTGTTATATCTTAAGATTGTTCGTATCAACTCCATTGAGCTCAAACCTCAGAAATCCATTTAGATGAAATCTGTGCATACAGTAAGTTTTGGTTTGAAAGATAAGATCAGCATTTACAAAAAAAAAAAGAAAAAAAAAGTTAAAAATGTTATTAGAAACTTGTTAGTTTCGCTTAATCAAATCATTCCTACATCATTAGAAAACTCGATAAATCTGAGAAAATGACTCTTTTTATGAAAAAAGACTCTTTTTATGAAGAGTCCATTCATCATTTTCATGTTTACAACTGCTAGTTTTAAGAGACCATAAACTGGCGGGGATGAGACTATAAGCTGAAGTCCCATGTGTGAACACAGGAATAACATCTTGAGTACCTGTTGTTAACCCACCCATTTTCACAGAAGGATAGGCCAGCTGTGACTGGTAGCAAGAACAGTTCATATAGTGCATGCGGTTCTATGACGTGGAGAGAGAGAGGCTTGGCTATGTTCACGCTGTCCAAGGTAGAGTGCCTAAAAATGTTTAGTGTAGTGCCCCCTTGACTTCTTAGGGAACTAAGTAAGGGAGAAATAACCGTCAGGTGAAGTCAAGGTGTGGAATATTCCCTAAAGGATGCACCTTTTTGGGGGGGAGGGAGGGGGTTCCTTGGCTAGAGCTCCAAGGTGAGACTGTGTGTATGCGACTGTGTACCTACTATTAGGGTAGCTGCATTGTGACTTTGGGGATGATGTCTGAACATGACATCAGTGTACATGCAGTTTTGTAGATTTTGTCATCTTGTTCCCACCAGCACGGCATGGCCTACTCTTCTGAATGGTAGAACAGGTTTTAACCTGTACACAAGATGTTCTGCTTACATTTACACATGGTACCTTGGTTTGTAGTCACTTGAAGGACTTACAGGGGAGTAGAGTTGGTACTGATGTTGTTAGCGTCAGGGGAAAATCCTCTCAAACAGGCGTCTTGGTGGTGGCTTGAACCCAAGCTGTTGATTGCAAGTTTAAATCAATGCTCTAGCCACTGGGTTATCCTGTCTCCGTGTTGCGCCATTAAGTAAACCAAGATGTGACGCATTTCAGGTCTGAACAGATGTCTTTGATCGTGTTCATTGCATTCTGATCCTGATTATGTGTGCAAGTTAACTTTTAAATGAATGGAAAAAGATAAGTAAAATATTGATTGCAGTGTGGATTTTGGTCATATGATCTTGTACAATAAAGATTTCAAACAGATTTATAGTTATGTTTTTATTTGGATTATGAGGTGGGGTTTTTCATTTATTTTGTGTTATATAGTATAAGCAGGCCATTGTTTCAACAATTTCATGTCATTCAAATATAAAAAAAGATTATGAATAGAAGTCATGTAGGAGGGTCCATTTTGGTAGTATTGTTAATGCATTTTTCGGTGAGTTGTTGGTGGAGAAGGGTAAATAAGCCATAATTGTTTTTGAGAAGACAGCGTATTGCATAATTCACCTTAATAAAAGGTAAAATAATCACAATACAATATTAAGTCTCACAGTTTCTGCAATATAGAAACCTTGTTTCTGTAAATAATCTGAACACCCCCCCCCCCCCTCCACCCCCAAAAAGGTTTAATTGCTTGATATACAAAGTGTGGCAAAAGGACTGTTCCAAAGACATTCTTTACCCCCTTTTTACAATAAAGTAACGAAAACGAGTGTGCTCAACTGCGTATTCCCGTTCTGTACTGTCATGAGAATAAAAAGTGGAAGAAGTGCGATTGCTTTAATCTGATCTGCCCAGATGTAGCAGTTTTTCACAAAGTAGTGTCTTTTTTTCCCCATGATCATCCAAGAATGTGTGTTGCCGTCCACGGTAGAAAAGAAGAGATTGTCCTTGAGATACTTGTGTTGTATTTACCATCCTTTCTCAAATCATGTCATTGTAAATATCCGCAGGATGTGAACAGTATACAGACACTCACATAAACTCACTGTCATATTGCTTGTCTGCTTTAACATGCTCATTTGAAAGATGGGAATCATTTCAGTGTTGATCCTAAGGTTGTGCTTTGACAAAACATTTTCCATATTTTTGTCTTGTTTAACGTTGTCCTTACAGTTTTCTTGCAATGCCCTGTCAACAGATCATGCGTTTGCGCACATAACTGTTTATTGAAATTTAATAATGTCAACAGCAGATGTATAAAACTTAGGAAAGCATTCTACGGAGTGGAGTGTGGTTCCAATCGTTCAAAAACACTAAAGAGCATATGTGGAAAGTAGAGTTTCTGGATTTTTCATAGGATACATACACATGTGCATATGAAGATTTGTTAAGATTTTGATGTGCAACTGAGTGGATACATGTGTTATTTATGTGATGCAGATATTATCATAAAATGAAATGTTTTGTCAAGTCTATATCACCAAACTACTTCTAAAGGACCAGGGAGGAGGAAGGGGGATATGAATTGAGAATTGGGGGGGGGCGGGGGGGAGAGCACATACAATTACTCACTTTGATTTATTTCTTAACGGCATGAAATCGCTTTTGATAATCTAGCTTTCTTTGGTATGTCTTAAAAAGAAATGGCATTTAACGCTCAGACCTGAAGTGTACTAAGGAATCTGGTGATAAAAGAAACCAGTAAAACAAAGAAGGTATGCAGCTACTTCTGTTGAAGAGCAACAACAGAACTGTCATAACAAAATACGGGCTTCTCTTTTCTGAAGTAAAATTGATATAAAACCAGGATACCAGCTTCAAGTGTCTTTGGTGCTAGATCAGTCTCTGGTTTGTCATCACTATTGTGCTGCGGTTTGGTCATATCATACATATAATATATATATATATATATATATATATATATATATTATATATATGCCCACCCATTTCCAGCAACTTCTAAAAGCATATTCTTTCATTTATTTAAAATTTCATTCTTTCTGGAATACAAATTTATGTCATCCAATTCTCAATATCATGGCAAAATTGGAGATTGTATAGATGAGGAGGGTGGTAGGAAAGGGGTGCATATATGTTGAATATTGTGTGTGCATAGTTTGTGTGACATGTGTCATGATAGCATAAAGGACACCTCTCGCCATACCAACACCTGGTGAGGTGTCATTTTGTGGAGCCATATGACAGCAACGTGTGTTAGAAATTGATATTGATTCGAACTTCTGCTTGACAACATGTATATATATCTATATATATATTTAGAAACAGATGTATATTGCGAGTATTTTGTGGAAATTCCTAGGTACCTGGATGTTGTACTAATCTTTCACTTGTATCTAGCTTCTTGTCTCTTTTATTATTAGGTATGATGTAAATAAGAAACAGCAGTGTTATTTTGAGGGAGAAGGAACTGTTTTTCTTCTTCACTGGGATTTGAAAAGATTTGTTGTTAGTAGCAGTTTGGCTGTGGCAGCCATTATTATCGTCTGTTTTGTCTGTACATGATTGTCCAAATTCTGATTTGATGCTTGGTGTTTTGAACTTGGCAAAGTATGTTAAGAAAAAGAAGAAAAGATCAGTTGATGTTGGGTTTTGTGTTTTGAATGACAGCTGATTTTCTCACCAAATACTGTTCTTCCACTCTTCTGTTGCCATTTTTCTTGTTTTCAACCATAATTTCTATGTAAGAGTGTAAGTATATGTTTGTGTGTTGAGGCGTTTTTGTTGGTTTTTTTAACAACAAAATTTCAGAGAGCAACTCCAAAACCAATCTGCCTGTTTATTTTGGGGATTGTGTGGTGTTAAAAATTTGAAATTTAAAATTTTGTTGAGAATCTTATTTGAAATCTAATCAGAGATTTTGTTAAATTTTTGTTTTGTTAAGAAAGTGCATGTGTCAAGTAAAACTCACTGCAGGCAAAAACCTGTAGGCTACTCTTGTTGTGTATTGGTAAAACGTGTAAACAAGTATGATGCCATTATTTTGCAGTGGTGAGCTACTTGTACCCAAACTATCATGTACGCGCGGCTGTTCACACTTTTTGGTGTGAAAGCGTTGTCGACAGTACTATTTTGTTTTTTCCTCCAGTTATAAACATTATATTTTACTTTTCAGATTTATCATTGTATATGATATAATATCATCAGTCTGATGACTGTGCTATTTGTTTTGTTTGTTGTATTGTTTTGGAGACAGGAATCAAGATGAAATAAACAGCCTTGGCTCTTTTTCCATAGAATTTGACCTTTTGGTTGTCTTTTGAACTGAAGGGAAAAGAAAAAGACTTTCCCACCATAAACCAAGCAGGACTGTTTTTAACATAAGGAAGGATGCTCATTTGAACCCAAAATGTTGCAACTATTAGTGGGTTTTTTGTGTTGTTGTTGTAAATGATGAGAAAAGAGAGAGTATCATATAGAAAAAGAAAGTTGACCTATGGCTATGCAGGGGGTTTCCTTGTTTTTGTATATTCACTGAACAGGTTTTTTTAGGATGAAAGTGATTCCAGAAAAGAATCAAATCATCAGAAGAGATGAGCACTAGTTTTATCCCTCTTGTTTTTTCATTTTTGTGTGTATGTGTTAATGTTTGTAGTTGGTGAGAAGAAACTGAATCACTAAAGCAGTTGTTGGGAGATGTTCATTGTGTACATAGCACAGTAGTTATGTCTTGCTGTTTTTTTAAATGTAGTCTTGTGTGTGTATGTGTGTGTGTGTTTGTGTGCTTGCGCAGTTGAGAATTCTGATCTTGTAGTGGTACTGATATATATTTTTTCTGTGAACAAATGGACAGACTTGTGTATTCTGTAGGAGTGAATGTGCAGTGATTTTCCTGTGAGAAATTGTCACTGAATTGCCCACCAGTTTTGTGTGTGCATGGTTTATGAACAGGTAGTGTAGATGACTTCAGCGTTTTCAAATCTAAAGATTTCTGAAACATTTGGCAGAAGGAATAAGGTGGGTGGAGGGGGTGGATGTGTGAGGAAAGGGGTGGAAACTTATCCACTAATTTGCGCATTGTTACAAAGTGAATTTATTTTCTAAATTGTTATATTTATACACATTTATATATAATATATAAGTATGTAGAAAGCATTTTTTTGTAGATAAAGATTTGCCCATACTGTCAATACTGTTTCATTGACATAAATGCTTTTCACCAGCAGCTATTGAAAGCCATTATAAATAATCAGATGATGAGATTTCAGTAACAGTGTAAAGAGTCTAATTTTGTGTGTGTGGGGATGGGGCCAAGATGGATCAGTTTGTAATGATATGGTGATAGTGAATGCGAGCACTGAGGCAGAAACTGGAAGTGACAATGACATGGTATTTTAGCTATCTGCTGTACAGCTTTATATGCTGCCATAGCCAGCAGTTTGAACAACGTTCACTGTGACGGTGACATGTTACGGCTGGTGTTCAGAGCAATTGTACACAGTTTGGAAAATCCTGGACAAATTGGGTTTTGACCTGAATCCCCCCCACCCCTTCTATAGGAAAGAAGTCCTTTTTGCATATTCTTTAAACAGAGAAAACATTTTTAAAGCACAACATTAGAATTTAGAAGATGAAGATAAGTTAGTCAAATTGGAGTAAATCAATAAGAACCTCTAACATTTTTTTTATTTTTCTGTTTTATTTTTGTGGGTAAACGGTGTAA
This sequence comes from Rapana venosa, assembly GCA_028751875.1. NCBI lineage: Eukaryota > Metazoa > Mollusca > Gastropoda > Neogastropoda > Muricidae > Rapana > Rapana venosa. The sequence continues at coordinate 9,772,541 of CM054144.1, read as the reverse complement.
TGGATTAGGGCTGTGATCTCTTGTAAATTGTGTATGTTGACCAGATAATGTTTGTCTTGTCTTCTTGTCTTCGCTTCTCTCTGTGCCTGTGATTTTTATTTCTTAATGTTTGAGACTGGTTTCTTTTTATCCAAAAATAAACAAGTTTGATATCACCATTTTCTAAAAATTCTGTTTTGTGTGTGCGTGTGCTCGCTCATGCAGGTCTTGCTTATGTGCATGCACACATAAGAGAGAGAGAGAGAGAGAGAGAGAGAGGAGAGTTCATCTGATCAAAAAGGAGACGTCACTCAAAGCAAATGAGAAGACATGAGCCAGTTTATTCTCAGCTGAATGACCTTGTATCTAAGATCATGGTTCTATCCCTTACGTTTCTTTGGGTTTAATTGACACAAATGTCAAAAACTAAATTTGAGAGAACAGGAGTTGCTAATCTGTCTTCTTCTTCTTCTTCCTTTTCTGTCATGTTTCTCCCAGGGGAGGTTTGACATTGATGAGCCTTCTCCATTTCTCTGTTTTGAGCTTCCTCCTTATTTATGCCCCTTTCTCCAAGATCATCTGCAATACAGGCAGCCCAGGTTCAGTTACTGTCTTATTTTGTTAAAATGAGGCTCCATATCATTAACAGTCATACAATGCTGCAACTTTGTGACTTTTCACTTCTGCTCAGTTGCCGAACAAAACAAAGACTTTTAACCATTTCCTGATGCACATAAGTTTATGACTGACTTTGAAAAATTCTAAATCTATTGCACCAAACTTTAAAAAAAAAAAAGGGCAATATCATCATAAGCCCCCGGAGTAAAAAACCAAAACAAAACAACAAAACAAAATCTCGTGAAAATGCTGTCTGCTAAGAAAATCCAGAACTTCCACCGCCGCCGCTGGGTTGTGGGGTGCTTTCCAAACGATTGACGACGTAGTTGGTCGTGTCAATGAAGCGCTCCACACAGTTGGTGATGCAGGACTCTGTGCGGGAGTCCAGTTTCTGGCCAGGGTAGCCCATGCAGCTGTCCCAGCAGCGGTCAGTCAGTGTGTGTACCAGCTGCTGAAAGCGCTGCCTCTGTGTCTCCACCTCCACAAAGCGCTGCATGCGGGGATCTTGAAGGGCCTCTCCTGCCATTCTGGGTCTGCTGAGGACTGGGCTTTGGATAATTTGTGCACAACTGTCTGGTTAACAGAACAATCCCTGCAACACACACATGCACATCTGATGCTTATAATATCAGGACCACATCCATAAATTTTTTTAATGTGATGATGCTGAGAGGCAAGGACAGGCAGGCAGGGATTGAGTGGAACACAATTCTTAGCAAATGCAATTCATAGCAACTAGGCAACAAAAGGCTCAGGGGAAGACAGTAGCTGGAAGTTCGTCTTTTATTCCGTCTTCAGCATGACAGTGGTAGTGCCAAGATCACTCCCAACAACAATGAGAAACCATCACACCAGCTAACTATCGCTACCAAAAAACACACAATGTCTCACAATTCACAGGTGTGTCCTGATTTAGAAACATAACACTATGACAATATGGGAGATAATATAATTACCTCCCTGTCACATTAAATTTGGCATACAATCATAAGGGAAATAATTCAAATTGTATTTCTCTAAGCCAGTGCACATACAAAGTGCACCTGGCTACATTTAATTATGCTTATGACTAATAGATGTATGGGTTATATGACGGCAATGAAGTTTTTCCACTGCTCAAATTTTTTTCTATGTTATGGAGTTAACAAGCAGATGAAGCTGACAAATTGGGCATTCTACTGGTGCTGTCACTGCTCGCTTTCTCAGTTTCTTTGTGGTGGTGTCCTAGGAAACCTTATCAAGGTAAATACGGCAGTTATAAATTTTAAGATGACACAGCTCTGAATTTCCACTTACTGGCTTTTCTTTCTATAGTTTTCCTTTTAACTTTTCCAAGAAGATTGAAATAACCAAGGCTGTCAGTTAAAGCAGCGGACCCTAGTGACATGGAATGGTAGATCACATGAACAGCATTGTAAGCATTTTTCAGAACACCACTGATGTTATGAGCGCTTTGATTTGTTGCTTTACAAGATTCAGCGCTATATAAATTCCATACATTATTATTATTATCGCATGGGATAACTCCTGCTGAAAAACCAGTAAAGTGAAGTACCATGGGCACAGAACAGGGGATTTTGGCTACAGGAAAAACAAGAACAAAACCAAAGACAAAACCAAACAACTTCTGCTACAAAAACTACCCCATAGTAAGAACCTGATAATGATAATCAATCAATTCTTAATATAAACAAATCCTTGGACGAGCGACCATGGGAAGAGAAGGCAGGCTTTTGACAAGGTGGAACACAGGCACAGCAGATACCAAGATAGCTGTACACTGTGTAACAGAACAATTCTGTTTTATAGTTTATAAGTTTGTGGACTTTGGTTTCTAGCCTCTGACACTACCTGTAGACAAAGAGGTTCCCTGGAAGCTCATGCGACACAGTTGATCTCTAATCTAGAATGTAGTGCTAATATTCAATGGTAGAAATTCCACTGTTAAGTTCTATGAGTGATGGGTTTTATACTCTTTTTAAAAAATATATTTCTAGTTCATTAATCAATCAATTTATTCCAGGAACACACTGATCACACAGAAGTCTAAACTCCTTCCTATGACCAACAATACTTTTTGTCATGATGAACTAGATCATGAGCACCTTGACAAGTAGAAAATCACCAGTTCCAGTTAATTTTCAAACATCTGTAGACCTTATGGCTTTTCCATTGGTGAGTGCCACCTCTCATTCATATACCGATACCAGGATACTGGGGCAATGCTAATTCGCCTGCCTAGGGAAGTTTAGTTACAGAGTGAAAACCTCAGAAATAAAATCAGGTCAAATGAAATAATTTAGTTTTAAAATAACTTGGTGTGTATTTTCTTTCCCAAAACCTATCATGCTGACATAAATTACAATCTTTAAGTTTTTAATGACATGCATCTGACTTAGGCAATCATAATACCAAAGAAAATTAAAAAAAAAAAGTGAAATCAAGAAGTTAAAGGCTCAGGCACACAGCAAGTATTTATAAACAGACCAAATGGTTTGTAACCCCCCCCCCCAACAAAAAAACACACCAAAAAACCAAACCAAAAAAACAACCACCTCAAAACAAAACCCCCAAACAACACACACACACACACAAACCAACAAAAAACAAACCCATATTCAGCCAGCTACCTGGTGATGATGATGACCTGGTTAGTGTAGTATTATTACTGTGGTTGACTGTCAGCTGTGAGGTCATGAATCTGATCCCTACCAGGCTGTGTTAAAAGTCTCAGTGGGAAGACTGAGACCAGTTTCTGAATGTCACTGATTTATCTACTAGACTGGAATTTCCAAATGGCAAATGCTACTCAGATTACCCCACAAAACACCAAAAGTATCCAGCCCCAGGCCTGACTGATGCCAGCAAAGCCTAGATATTATTATGACAGGAAGAGTTGTGTCTATCCTTGTTACATTAGGCTAACTCAAACCTGACCAGATCTCCATTACAATTTATTATTAATATATCATCATAATCAGTATTACCCCAAATGATCAAATCATGTAATACAGAAGTTTACAGTTTTAGAGGCTGTTTGTCCTCTTGTTTCAAAGACAGCATTCTCTCCTCTAATGCCAGGCTTGATGTGAATTTGTGTTGGTTTTTGGAGTGCTGCAGATTGAAAGAGGATTGTGTTGGGAGGAAAGTTGGGTGGAGGTGGGGTAGTGAGATTGTGTCCACAGCTTTAAATTGGTTCTCTCACACAGTCAGACTTTGGGACCAAGCTACAATTTGTAAATAGTAGTAAATGTGCCCTTGGATTCAAACCCATGACTTTGTGGACCCACAGGATTGAAGTTGAACACTCATCCACTCTGCAATACTGTGGGTCTCATTTCTTTATCAGTGCTTTTGTTCTGCACACATACTAAAGATATACCTGTCAAAGATCCTTTAAATGTGATTAATGTCAGTTTTTGGTAGCAGAAAGTGAGCAACACACACATTTAATATTATGTACCCACTAACCCAGCAGGCACCCTGAAGTTATTAACTAATTAAGAATCTTATGTCAAAATTAATATATATCTTAAAAGGCAAACTCATTACAGAAACTGGCTCTCTAGTCTAAAGTGTTAATGAGTGAGGGAGTGGAGGGGTGTTAAGTATTTTGTAAAAATAGAATTAACGTGCCCTTCGATGAGGAATTATTAAAAAACAAAAAAGAAGTAACAATACTAACATTGAAGGGTTTTTTTCCTCACATTTTTAATTTACATTTTATAAAAATTAATACAGGAGTAACGTACTTTTAACTGATTGATTATATTTTCAGTGTTTTTCTCACACTAGGCTTTCGTAGTAATTTACTAAATTATTATTAAGGTTTTTGGCCTAGGCCCTATTCCTTTTGAGTTGCCGTTGAAGTGATCTTGCTGATGAAACTAAAAATATTCTGTCACCATGATTGCATGTGTTCCAACTTCCAAATCACTGTCCTGTTCAATGAAACTCGGGAAACGAAACAACACAATTTTCCTACAAAACACAGACATTCACATAAATGCCATATATACTAATATAGTATAAATGCTGTTGTTTACCTTTGCTTTTAACTTGAGTAGGCTAACAAACCCCATCAAAGGTCAGACAAACCGCTGCACATGTTTCAGGGGAAGCGACTCTAAGCGTTCTTTTCATTTTAGCTTAGCCCTACTGCTAAGAAGGGCCTAACTTCAATTTGTTCACGTGCCGCTGAGTGAAAGTTTTCCGCGCACTTTTTCATTTTTCATATTATGTCTTGTTTATTTTTGTGTACATACTCTACTGTTCACCGGGAAATTAACTGACATGGATAGAGCAAAAGATGGACGGGGACTGTTCATGCAGATCAACGGACTACCAATGGTGTTTCATTTGCCCCCAGGTTCAACGAAAAAGAAACTAACACCGATTATCAAAGTAAGTTGTTTTAAGAGAGGAATTGTCAATTATTTTCACGCATATTAAGGTTGTATCATTTCCCTATATTTTTTGGAATTGTTCTAACTGGAAATGCGGAATAAGTATTGGCCTAATCCTAATCTCAGGCTAATGTCATAGACTGTTACAGTGTTAGTGTTACTCAACTTGCTGAACATTTTATGTGTTTAAAAATGAAAAATAGCACCCCGCAGAATGTTTAGGTTTAGATCCTTCTCATTAAGTAGAGATTAATCCTGTCGCAGTCACAAGGTGTTTGTTTGGTTGTGTGTGTGGTTTGTGTGTTGTGTGTGTATTTTTTTTTTTTTTTGGGGGGGGGGGGGGGGGTTCTTTTGTTTCTTAAGTTTAGCTAGAACCTGGAATGACAGCAGTTGGACTAATGTGTAATGAATACAAAATGTGTGTGTGTGTACACTCTGGTGTGTGTGTGTGTGTGTGTGTGTGTGTGTTGTGTGACTGTTTAGCGACTGTGTGAGGTACACCCACTACATGTGTGAATGATCAATTATATCAATGAAATCAAAGATTAAACACTAAATAGCTTTTCCTCTTGCCCTCATTGTATGTATTCAAGTATAATTATACACAACAGACAGTACACACTCACACACACACACACAACACAACACACACACTACACACACACACACACACACACACACACACACACACCACACACACACACAACAAAATAAATAAATAAATAAATAAATAAATAAAGCATATTTTGATATAGAATTGTACTAATGAAAAAAAGAACGAAAACCAAAACATCATGGTTGCAGATATCCAATCACATATTGAAAATAAGTATACTGACAACTTAAAAGTATATACAGATGGGTCAGTTTTAGAAAATAATGAAGCTGGTTCAGCATTCGTTATACCAGCTCAGAAATCATACTATCTAGGTAAACATCATTCAATATTTACAGCTGAACTTATTGCAATTCTTATGGCTCTTAACTATATTCTTGATTTTGCATTTCCCATCATTCCTATCTTACTTTGTGTAGATTCTAAGTCGGTACTGTATGCTATCAAATCCCCAAATTCCAGGAAAGTATCCAGAATCATTTTTGAAATTAAATATATCATACACCTTTTAAGTTTAAGAAGTATTCCTGTCTCCTTTTGTTGGGTACCTTCGCACGTTGGAGTTTTTTCAAATGAGTGGGCTGACAGAGCTGCAAAAAGGGGGGCAAGACATCATTTTGAATCAATAGAACTGCATGTTCCATTATCTCTACAGGAGGGATACCGTTTATTAGAACAGACGTCGTGGAGTAAGTGGAGAGAATCAGATCAACTCAAGGAACGATCTTTAAACAATTGCCTGACTAATGGCCTTATTTCATGTTACATGACTCCTTCTCAAACACATTTAAGTATCGCAACCACAAGAAGAGTTAATGCACTATATTTTCGAATAAAATTAAATGCATTTATAACAAAATTTTGTAAAAATGTGAGGTGCCTCTGTGGGGAACATATTTCCAACACTCACATCATATTTGAGTGTTCAATTGTAAAACCTTTTTTACCCACATTTTGTGAGCAGTCTGTGGAAAATGTTTTTAAAAATCCAAAATTAGCCTTTGCCATTGTTAAATGTCTATTGCACAGCCCATTAGAGTATTTGTTGTAGTTTTTTAAATATTTTTTATAGTTGTTTCATGTTAACAATTTGTTGGATTTAAATGTTTACTCATGTTTAAGATTCCCCCCACCCCTTTAATTGCATGAAAATACCAACACACATGTTACCTAATCAGTCTTTTCTCTGTACATTCCCCTCTCTGTTTTAACATCCACTACATTTTCCACATCCCTTGTCTAATATCACTAAGAGTGAACAGACGTTAAATTGAAGACAACAACAACAACAACACACAAACAAACACACACACACACACACACACACACGTGCGCACGCGTGTGTTTGTGTGTGTGTGTGTGTGTATGAATTTCTTGATTAGTTTGTAACGTATAAACTATAATGCAAAGAGGTGTCACACTTCTTCCTTTTTTGTCATGTTTTTCCCAGGGGAGGTTTGACATTGATGAGCCTTCTCCATCTCTCTCTTTGTTTTGAGCTTCCTCATTATTTATGCCCCTTTCTCTAAGATCATCTGCAATACACTATACAGGCAGCCCAGGTCTTGCTAGATCTTCCCTTTGGTCTCTTTCCATCCACTACAAAGTTCATTGCTCTTTTTATGATGTGGTGGTCTGCTTTCCGTTGAACTTGCCCAAACCAGCGCAGTCTATTGCTACTACTGTGTACTAGCTACAGACTTCAGATCATCAACTTTGCACATTCTCTATAGTTCTTCATTCGTGATCCTGTCTTATAATAATAATAATAATATGGAATTTATATAGCGCTGAATCTTGTAAAAAAACACCCAACAAATCGAAGCGCTTGCACTCAATCATTTACAGGCATGCAACTCTCCTTAAACATAATGAACAACAGATTTCAAAACTATGCGCTCACGCATGCACGCACACACACGCACACACACGCACACACACACACACACTCGGAACAACACTTAGAAGGTGAAAGATGCTGTTGAAAAATTAGGGACAGATATTTGGGGGGAAAGTCTCAGGTAGGAAATAAGTGTGTTTTGAGGCTGGATTTGAAGGTATCAAGTGAAGGCTTTTGTCGAAGTGAAAGAGGGAGGTCATTCCAGGTGGATGGACCAGAAACAGAGAAGGAGCGACGGCCAACAGTGGTTTGTTTGAATCTGGGTGTTCGAAAGCACAAAGTATCTGCAGCTGAACGAAGGGAACGGGATGGAGTGTACAGATGAAGACAGTTACAGAGATAAGGGGGTGCAGATTTGATCTTTGTCATGTAGCGTAGCATTCGGTTTTCACAGCTCTTCAACAAACGTTCAATGGTTATTGTGAAAATCCACGTCTCTGAGCCATACAGGAGAACAGGTCTGATGCAGGCCTTATATATCAGACAGTGTCTCTCCAGTGGGATTTTCTGATTTCCGAGCAGACTTGCCAATTCTTTCCATTTATTCCAAGCACTCGGCAATCCTGGTTCTGACAGCTAACTCAGATTTTGCTTCGCAGCTCATCATCTCTCCCAGGTAGCAGAATTCGTCTACCACTTCTATCTTCCCTTGTTCAAATTCTAGCTCATCCTTTCCTGCATCGATATTGTCTTCACCCTTCTTATTCATACAACTGGGGCAGACAAATACTCCGTCCTCCTTCTTCAGACTTTTGGGCTTTGAGCATCTTTTGTGACACCAATATTGACATTTGGAGCATTTGATCAAATTGTTCCCTACACCTTTGTGGCAGACACCACACGGGTATTTGCCTTGCTCTCTAGGTGTTCTGCAGTCTTTTCCAACTGTCATTGCTTTGGTCTTGTCACCATGTCACACTAAAAATTAAAATTTTGTTAAGACCCAAACTATGAGTGTGGAGCCCTTTATTTTAATTTTAAAAACAAACCAGTCTAGTAGTGCACTGATGAGCTCAGATGGGGCCTTCTCTCTTTAGAAGCTGTTAAGACTTCAAGTGTAAAAAATCTTGGACCACTTTTGTGCAAAGAATCTTGCCACATACTCAGCATGAATATAAAATAATTCAGTTTAGGTGTGTGTGTATGTGTGTGTGTGTGTGCATGTGCGTGTGTGTACTGTAACCATATATATATGCTGCAATAAGAGTTGATAATGACTGCAGTGAGTACAGACCGATCTGTAGGGGAGTGAGGCAGGGCTGCGTTTTTTCTCCAGACCTCTTCAATATCTACAGCGAAATGATTCTACGGAACATAGAGCAGCATAAAGGTTTTAAAGTAGGAGGTCACAACATAAACAATCTAAGATATGCGGATGACACAGTGCTAATTGCTGACTCGGAGGAAAAGCTACAAAATATCCTTACAACAGTCACAATCGAAAGTGAAAACAAAGGACTCCAACTGAATGCAAAGAAGACTGAGTGCATGGTAATCTCAAAACAGTCAGACATGCCTGTATGTAACATTTTATGCAAAGGGGAAAGAATAAAACAAGTTTGCACCTTGAAATACTTGGGCTTCACAAAAACTTCAGACGCCAGATGCGACACAGAAATAAAGAAGAGAATGGCTTTGTCTAGAGACACATTCACCAAGATGAAGCCCATCTTTACCATCAGAAATATAAGACTCAGCACCAAAATCAACACTCTGAAAGCCTACATATGGTCCATCCTTCTGTACGGATGTGAATGCTGGACGCTGACAAAAGACCTCAAAAGAAGACTTAAAGCAGCAGAAATGTGGTATATCAGAAGAATTATGAGAATATCATGGACTGAAAAGAAGTCAAACGAAGAAGTAATGGAAATGGCCGGGTACAAAAGATCCCTACTCAAAACCATCAGAAAAAGACAACTACAATTTTTTGGGCACATAAACAGAGCTGATGGAATAGAAAAGCAAATATTGTGTGGAAAGATTTGTGGTACCAAAGACAGAGGAAGACAACACTCAAAATACACAGACAGTCTGAATAGCTATGCAACGAGGAAAGAATCCCCCACCAATGAACTCATCAGGAGAACTGACAACAGAGAGGAATGGAAGGCCATGATCGCCGATGTCTGCAACAGACCTGGCACATGAAGAAGAAGATATATATATATATACTATGTAAGTGTGTAAACATGGGTTACACAAAATAAATGTATTTTTGAATGAATTTATTTGTGTAAAAGTCTAAAACACTTATTCTTTTCCCATGGCAGTTTGGAACTTGTACTAATTCAATTGGTACTGATTGTGGTTTTTAGGCCACGAGACAATAAACCTAGCAAAATGATAATTTTCAATCCAATTTGACTTGTGAACAAGTTAGAGAAAGTAAACACACACACAGTGAGCACTACAGTCAGTCAGCCAACCATTGAAATGAATGTTATGTATTAAAAGTATCAAATGATCAATTTTTTGTTTTGTAATTTTCATCTTTTTGGTGTTTGTATTTCATTATATGTGTTTGCTTTTGTTAAATTGGTTTTATTTATCTTTTTTATTTATTTCTTTGCACTGGATAGCAACATGGAGGGGAGATAACAAGCAGGAACTTGAATAATGTCATTCGGTGAGTATCCATCATACTCCAAGAGGTCTTGAACAACTAGCTAGCAATAATCTTTCTAGTGTTCTTTTTGTGTGTTTTTAAAGAAATCAGTACTAGTTGTTTTCTTTTTGTTTTGTTCTATTTTGATACTTCTAGGAGTTAGAAACTTTAGAAAAGAACATAAAGGACAAACACAGAGACTGAGAAAGCATTATGAAAAATGATTACGTTCCACGTTCATTTGTGTTCACAATTGTTAAGCAATATCGAAGGGTGAAAACCTGATCAACTCTAATTAATAGTATGGGAAAAAATATCCAGTGAAAGTAATTTTCAACAAGAAGTACATGTTTTTGTTTCCAGAAAAAATCTTGATAAATGATAACATGCACTCTACCCTTAACTGCCTTGCTCCCAATCCCACACTCATGGTATGTTCATTAATTTTCTGTTATAGCTGTTTACCAAGAAGATATTGGTCTGCGGAAATGTGGAGAAGGGCAAAAATCAATATTGGATTGTGACTGTATCTTGAGTACTTCATGCAGACATAATATTATAATATCACTATACATGTATTAGAAAACACTAGTCGAACGAAGGAGTACAGAAAATTCCTATAGTGTAACGGCTTTCCCTATCATGGAGTACTTCTAGGTTAACAAAACCATGTTGAATTTTGGGCACAGAGAGGTTAATGACTTGGAGAATAAAGTACAGAATCGGGATATCTAGTTGCATGTGATATATGTTGACCTGATGTCTGTGCTTTGGCTGGTCAGTCTGGCAGATGAGAAGCTGTGGACCTCGCGACTGCTGTCTGGCAGTTCTAACTGCTATTGGCCCACCTACGTGCTGGACTGTGTGAAACAGAACACGCTTCTGGACGTGGAGCCTTACAAGTAAGACCGCAGGCAGCAGCATGCTTGTTGTTTTGATATAACTTATAAAAGTACATCACATTCTTACTTAAGTTATACACATTATTTGCTGGAAATTTTCTGTTCTTCTGTCATCTTTTCTTTCGCTGTCTCTTCCTTTTTTTTCTTTTTTCTTTCTTGTTGTCTTCCTTGAGTGTGGTTGCCTCTTTGATGAGTGACCATTGATGTGCCTTGGCTTCAAAATAATCTTCCAGTTCACCCAGCTGTAAATGGGTGCCTGCCCTCTAGACTATGTAGGGACAGGGAAGGTAAAGCAGTGAGGGAGAGGAAATGGCTACCTAGAGAAGCTGAGGTCTCTGACACCTCAATCCTGGGACACCTTAACCATTACCTACCTTGCATATTGTGTCGTCCCTGCATACATGCATGTATTGAACTATTGTACATACATACACACACACACACATACGCACGCACGCATGCACGCACACACACACACACACACACACACACACACACACACACACACACACACACACACACACACACACCATATGCCATTGCATGGTCAGGTGTAAGCGTCTCCATTGCCACCTTCGCCTGTAGGAGCTCCACGCAAACCCATCAGGGTTTGACGTCTTTCTCCAGTTACAAGGAACAACTGTTGAAATTACCTTTCTGGTTGATTTTTATGCACAGATACATAATATTTTGTAGTTCATGCATGCATTTTCATGGACATGCTCATTCGTTGTGACATTTTCACATTTGTGCAATGTTACATTTGAGATTTGAAGTGGTGGTGGAGGGGGGGAGGGATAGGAGGGGATTATATATATTTTTTTTCAAAGAATGAGTTATCTAAAAGCCCTGCTGTTTTGTGTGTATAATTTGAAAAATATCAGAGAAAACACTTAAAACAAATTGTTTTTTGAAAGGTATAAGATTTTTCTTTTTGGGTTTTTTTTTGAGTGGCTGATAAAGGGTAGTTTTCTTTTTCATTTAAAGATTATGTGAGAAAGTAATCTTTTCTGTATTTTAAAAAATTTATCAAATTGAAAAAAAAAAAGTTTGAAAAACCCCCCACTGATTTTTTTCTTCTTCAATATTTGAAACTTAGCCGACAAAAACACCTTTCCCCCTTTATTGTGAAAATGATAATTTTGAACATTTTTTTCCATTTTGATCATGTAATAGCTTTTTGTGAGTGTATGTTTGACATGTGAAATGCTGTGGGCTTACAGATGCAGTAAAGGAAAGCGCCTGATGAGAAAGATTACTGTGGAAGAAGGAGTGGAGAGCTCAGTGGATGAATACGACTTTGCCTTCGGAGATGATATGGCCGTAACACAAAATAACTGGAACAAACAAAGGTGAGGTCTATTTTTTGTAATAAGAAAGAAAATGAGGATGAAGGGTTTGTGTGTGTATGTGTGTTTGTGTTTGTTTGTGTGTGTGTGTTTACTTAATTTAATTTATTTTATTTTATTCTTTTATTCATGGAAATGGAATAAGCACTCATGTGCTTTTTTTACATCCAGTCCCTGTGTGTATGAGATTTTGTAGATTTTGTCATCCATTCCCACTGGCACACAATGCATTCGTACACAGGACATCGGTTTATATAGTCTTATCTAAAGGACTTTGGGGGGTGGGGGGGTGGGGGGGGAGTGTGTGTGTGTGTGTGGATGCACACATTAGGCCAACGAGATACTGATAACAAGCATTGGAATCATGCACACGGATTCTTCCTACGAAGAGGGAAATATAAGTGGTTTGATGATTTTGCAATTGCCTGTATTATACAAAGGAGAAGGTTAGCAGTAAAGCATTTGTGCAGATGCACACATGTGTATGTTTTACCAAAGGGGAGATAATCAGTGCAATGCTTTGTGCAGATGAATGCGTGAGTACTGTTATGCCTAAGCCAGGAGAGATAATCAGTGCAATGCTTTGTGCAGATGAATGCATACAGAATACCTAAGGGGAGATAACCAGTGCAGTTCTGTGTGCAGACGGATGCATTATACCAAAAGGGAGGACATGAACATCCTGAAGTACCTGGTGGAGAATGGGGAGTACAGCAGAGCCAAGGGCAGAGCAGTGTGGAGCACCATGGAGAAACTGCAGGTACCTACCTGGTCAACACAGAATGTGTCCTTCCATAGAGCCCATAGCAATCTCCCACAGCCACAGATCGTCTAATTACTGTGGTAGAAGGAAAGGAATAGGGGTGGGTGAGAGTAGGGAGGGTGGTGGGGGTAGCCAGTCATATGCACGCATGCATGCAAGCACGCACACACGCATGCACTCACACACACACATTCATTTTGATGATTGATCTCTAGTCCTTTCTTTACCACTTTAAGTCATGGCATACTACTGCCAGTGACCTGTATTGATGTGCATAGAATCTGTCCCAAGGTGACAGTCTTTGATCAAGGTGTTGTGCAGCTTGAGGGTAAAATGATGATACCAGACTCTGAGAGGAACAGGTCTTTGTTGATCATGTAGTGCATCCCCATAGAGATGCCAGTATGAATAGCATCCTCACCTTCTGGACATTGTGTACTTGTAATTTCCCCATTTCTATCCTTACTTTTGTTTCTTCCTTGTTCTTTTTCTTTCTGTCAGCCCTCTTCTTGTCTGCTTTCTGTGTACGTGGTCCATTCTCCTGTCTTTTTTCCAGAAAGATTTAAAAGTTAACAATTCTCTCCCATGCTGAAGTTGGATGTGTTGGGCCTGACTTGTCATGTGCTTAATGGCAGCGCAACACATTTTCACTCGTATGACAGACAGCAAAAGTTGCTGTTTGAGCGTTGGATGATGAAGAAGAAGATCATGGAATGCAAATTGTAGAAGAAAACATAAAGTGTTTGAAGTCATACTTTCTTTTAACCACTTGACTGCCCCACCTGTGACTAAATGTGCACTCTATATGCCAGCAACCCGGAAAATTTCTGGGGTTTTGAACTGAAGTAAACAAGCCAGCTTCCTTGACTACAACTACAGGGAAAGAACTCCAGAATCAGTGGAGATCACTCTCCTGTTGCTTGGTAACAGCCATTTGCAAAAACATGGCAAAAATGATCGGTTTTTTTCACTCATATTTTGTATTATTTTGCATGACTGCTTGGAAAGTTCTTGTTCAAAATGGCTGACTCTTCATGTTAAACATATTCAATGACTTTATACAGTTGAAAAAGTGCCAAATAAAATTGTAAATAATCCTGACAGTGATGAAAACGGTCGTGTATGATTCAGAAGATAGTGCAGATAAAAAGCAAACAAATGAGATTTTCCCTCGACTTATGTTTGACGTTATTGAGATGGGGGGGGGGGGGGGGGGGGGGTACTCAGAATGACAGTGGTGATGAAGAAAGTGTATTTTCATGTATTTTTAACATTTTCAAATATATTTTTGTAATGAAATATCATGCTAACTACTTTGAGCTTGCCAGAAAATAATCAACTATATATATATATATATATATATATATATATATATATGTGTGTGTGTGTGTGTGTGTGTGTGTGTGCGCGTGTGTGTGTGTGTGTGTGTGTGTGTGTGTGTGTGTGTGTGTGTGTTGTGTGTGTGTGTTTGTTTGTGTGTGTGTGTGTACTGTCATTGGGCAGAATATCAGGATTATTCATTCTGTAGTTTCTGAGTACCAGGGATATGAACATTGCAAGTGGTACATAAGAGTTTTATTCCCCGGCATATAGGGTGCACTTGCTCTCAGCAGTTAAGAGGTTAATGGAGTGACTTGTTACCATCAGTCAGTAAAAGGTGCAAACATGTAGTAAAGTATTCATGTGACAGAGAATCAACAAAAGCTGTCATCATTTTTGAACTGCAATGGAGAATTTTGATATTGGAGGGCATGAAGATCTTTTATCTTTGTCATTATTATGGTATATTACAATTATTTATCAAAATGTGGTTGGTGTCATATTTTGCCAGGTTAGCTCATCAGTCTTCTTTTTGTTTGGTAGGATTATACTCATTTGTGTAATTCCTGTAACTCTTGTTTGAGTAAGAGGGGCAGGGTTATTATAGCCAGTTCATCAGCATGCTCCATTTTTTTCATATTTGTGCCATTGCCTAAGTCAAATTTCTCCTAATAGTTTAATAATAATAATAATAAATGGAATTTATATAGCGCTATATCTTGTAAAAAACAACAGATCAAAGCGTTTGCATTCATTCCACTCCTACACATGCAACCAGCAATGATTAATAGTTTAAAAAGTTCAAATACACACAAACACACGCGCGCACACACGCACACACACACACACACACACACACACACACACAGGTTATATGCTTCAGCAGGGTGATGAGAATTTAGGCCACTGAAGGCAAGGACAGATAATTATGAGATGAAACTGTAGGGGGAGGTCTTAGGTTTGAAATAGGTATGTCTTGAGGCTGGATTTAAAAGTGTTGTAAGTAGGCTTTTCGCAAAGGGAGAGAGGGAGGTCATTCCAGATCACTGGACCAGAAACAGAGGAAGAGCGACGGCCAATGGTGGACTGGTTGAATCTAGGTATTTGTAAGCACAGGGTATCTGCAGCAGAGCGGAGGGAACGAGAGGGAGTGTACAGGTGAAGACACTCACAGAGGTAGGAAGGTGCTGTTTTATGGAGACATTTGTAACAGAGGGTACAGATCTTGTACTTTACTCTCTGTGGCACAGGCAACCAGTGGAGAGATCGCAAGAGAGGAGTAGTATGCTCAGATGCTTAGTTTACTCACCTCTGGCATGATAAACATCAGGATGATATTTTTTTCTTAATTTTAAATTCAGTGTCCCCTTATTCAAATTTGCAAAAAATCTGCAAAAGTTAAAAAACAAAATTTTTGGAAAAGAATCAGTCACATCATGTCAAGTGTCACAACACATCACAGTATTGCGTCTTTTCTTTGCATCTTTATGTGTGCACTAAGAAAGATAAAACGGCACAAGACAGCACAGAGATCTTCACCATTGACACCGGTGACAGTCTCAGCAAATTGTGCTGTGGGCAGATCACCAGTCATTCGGCGCAGTCCATGATGTCACGGTTCCGCAAGGTGATCCTGGGACAGCTGGACCACTACAACATCCCCGACAGCTGGAAGAGCTGCTTGTCAGGAGACATTGTCCGCTTCGCCCAGGCCACGAAGGCCTCTGCTGCCAGTGAGGGGATGACTGTGGCTGTGGTGGCTGGGGTTGTCGTTGGCTTAGGGAAGCACATGATGATGATGATGATGATGATGTGATATAATGATGATGATGACAGTGACGTTGGAAGTAGTATTAATAATAATAGGAGTAAATATAATGATACTAACAACAATGATAAAAAGGATGGTGATGTCAGTGATGATGGTGGTGGTGGTGGTGATGATGATGATGATGGTGATGATGATGATGATGATGGTGGTGATGATGATGAAAATGCAGCATTTGCACAGCATTCTGATGTAGCAGTTGTAGAGCTCTGTTGTGATGTTCATAGTCACACTCATACATCTGTTCACTCATGAATGCTTGTCGTGGTGCTCCTACTCTTGCCGCCTCCCCTTTCTCACTCCCTTCACACACACACACACACACACACACACACACACACACACACACACACACACACACACACACACACACACACACACACACACACACAGACCCCCACCCCACCCCCCTTCCCACAGACACACGCACATGTGCACACATACATGCAACACATACATGCACACATGCACACACACACACACGCCCACACACACCCCAAACCAAAAGCATTCACTGTATTTGTGTGATTGTAGAGGATGGCAGCAAGGATGGACACCTAAGGAATGAAGACGTGGATGTACTGGCCACACAAATGACCACAGGCAGGGTTTCTCCTCAGCCCAGGTCAGTCAAGGTCTTTGGAGATATACAGTCCCTGTCCAGACTTGTATACTGTTGATGTATATTATGCCTCTTGTTTCCCCATCTTGTAGGAATGTGTGTGTGATTGAGTGAGTGGGTGGTGTGTGTGTGTGTGTGTGTGTGTGTGTGTGTGCATATGTGTTTGTGTGTGAATACTTAAGAGTCATTGAATCCTTTCACTTTTTCCCCAAGAAAACCATTGTACAGCTCTAGTTTACCTTTTTACTGGTGTGTGTGTCTGTTTTTTTTTAGCTGGAAAGTGAGATTGATTATTTTGCTGTTTATTCTTTCTTTAAAAAAACCCCACTGTTTGGTATGGAACAATTCAGAACTAATGTGCCATGTTTTTTGTTAGTGTGCAGTTTTTGTTGGTGTGCAGTTATCCTATTTTGAGATTGCAGGAACATGAGCGTTTGTGGGTGCATGTGGTGAGAACACAGTGAGTATCTGGGAAACAGCAGCACCGCCACTTCGCAGAAAATGAGCTTGCTGAAAATCAGCCCGTAAATCACACAGACAAAAGTGGAAGGAATGTTTGTTGTTCCTTGGCTGGAGGACTGAGGTGCACCAGTGGTGAGATTTTGCCCCCCATTTAGGTAGTCACGTTCCTGTGTTGGCAATGATGTCTACACGTGACATGTGTGCATGTATTTAAAAAAATAAAGTCATCTGTTCCTACTGGCAGGAAATGGCCTACTCCTTTGGAAAGGTAGAACAGGACCTTGGTTTCTGGTCTCACCCAAAGGACTTTGGGGAAATGGAATCAGTGTTGATGGTCACTCCAGGGGGAAAAAATTCCCTCAAATAGGTGCCTCAGTGGTGGCTCAATTTTGAGTTGTTAGATCACGAGCGTAGCTAAGGGGGGACGAGATAGCCTAGTGGTCAGAACATTGCGCTCGCAATCTGACGACCCGGGTTTGATTCCCGTTCAAGGGGATATTTTCCCCTTGAGTTAACATCAGTGCAGACTCCACTCTCCCCAAAAGTCCTTCGGATGAGACTATAAACCGTGGTCCCGTGTGCGAACGCACACAGAACATCTTGCGCACATGTTAAATCCTGTTCCGCTTTTTGTAAGAGTAGGCCATTGTGAGCCGGTGGGAACAGATGACAGAATTTTACAAAACCGCATACACACGGGGACTGGATGTAAAAAAGCACATAAGTGCTTATTCCATTATTCTCGATATAAAAGAACAAAATCAATAAGCTCTCTAACCACTAGACTATCTTGCCTCCCAATGAAAAGATAGAGAAATACGTGGATATTGAACGAAGATGTGAATTGGCGGTCAGGAGGTAACGCCTCTGTCCAGGAAGTAAGACATGGCAGGGGTGATCCCCCTTTGAACCCTGCGTTTTCTCCCCATCCACTAAACCTTGAACAGGTGGCCAGGTACTGCTGGTCCTTCAGAGGAGACAGTACACCAAAGTCCCGCACGAGACACACATCTGTTGCACTCACAGCAACAAGAGAGTTATCCCTGGCAACGTTTTTGTAGGAAAAAAAGGCGCTCTCATTGGGAAAGAAATTTTTACACATACAGACATGAAAATAACAATATAAAAAAGTTGGTGGTGATGGTAGTGTGATGACGTGCTCTCCATGGGATGAATAGCCCAAATTTTCGCACACAGAGAAATCTGCTGTGACTGAAAGATGTGTACAGTGCGATACAAGATGATGAAGGTGGTGTACATTGGTGTACAGTACAATACAAGATGATGAAGGTGGTGTACATTGGTGTACAGTACAATACAAGATGATGAAGGTGGTATACATTGGTATACAGTACAATACAAGATAATGAAAGTGGTATACATTGGTATACAGTACAGTACAAGATAATGAAGGTGGTATACATTGGTATACAGTACAGTACAAGATAATGAACGTGGTGTACATTGGTATACAGTACAGTACAAGATAATGAACGTGGTGTACATTGGTATACAGTAGAATACAAGATAATGAATGTGGTATACATTGGTGTACAGTACAATACAAAATGGTATACATTGGTATTCAGTACAATACAATATAATGAACATGGTATACATTGGTATACAGTACAATACAAGATAATGAAAGAGGTATACATTGGTATACAGTACAATATAAGATAGTGAAAGAGGTATACATTGGTATACAATACAATACAAGATAATGAAAGAGGTATACATTGGTATACAGTACAGTACAGTACAGTACAGGATAATGAATGTGGTATACATTGGTGTACAGTACAATACAAGATAATGAAAGTGGTATACATTGGTGTACAGTACAATACAAGATTTTAAAAAAGAAGAAGTGGTGTACAGTATAATACAAGATAATGAAAATAGTATACTTTGGTAAACAGTACAATACAAGATAATGAAAGTGGTATACAGTACAAGATAATTTTTAAAAAAAGAAAGAAGAAGAAGGGGTGTACAATATAATACAAGATAATGAAAGTGGTGTACAGTATAATACAAGATAATGAAAATTTGTGTACAGTATAATACAAGATAATGAAAAGTGGTGCACAGTACATTGTAAGATAATGAAAAGTGGTGTACAGCACATTACAAGATAATGAAAGTGGTGTACAGTACAATACAAGATAATGAACACAGTATGATACAAATGTATTAGATAATGAAAGTGGTATGCAGTATGAAACGAAAGGAATGGTGAAGACTTGTCTTTCTGTTGATCCAAAAGGAATGGTGAAGACTTGTCTTTCTGTTGAAACAAAAAGGAGTGGTGAAGACTTGTCTTTCTGTTGAAACAAAAAGGAATGGTGAAGACTTGTCTTTCTGTTGATCCAAAAGGAATGGTGAAGACTTGTCTTTCTGTTGACCCAAAAGGAATGGTGAAGACTTGTCTTTCTGTTGACCCAAAAGGAATGGTGAAGACTTGTCTTTCTGTTGGCCAGCACCTCCAGAGGCTGTCAGGAAAGAGGCCGGCCCCCTGTGGAAGACACACACACCTCAGAGGACGATGATGACGACGACATCATCATCATCAACATGGAGGACACAGACATGGAGGACAGTTTTGACCGACAGCTCTTGCAGATGGCGTGTTCAGATGAGCGCGAGGTCAGAGGTGACAGGACTGTGAGTGCAAGTGAACCTGTGATAGGTGCACATGAACCCAGTGGGAGTGCAGCTGAACCCGAAGTTAACGGTTCAGATTCTGGACGTTGGTCTGCCAAAAGAAGATGTGGGGGGAGAGGGGATGGGGAGAGTGAAGAAGGAGAGGGGGAGGAAGGGTTGCCAGTTTTCAGTGCGGCGGAAAAGAGACTGCGTAAACTGGTGCAGCACAGACTGAGGAGGTTGGTTTGTGTTGAGGTCTTAGCTGCAGACACATTTGTGTGTATGTTTGTGTGTGTTTTGTGTGTCTGTGTGTGTTTTGTGTGTGTGTGTGTTTTGTGTGTGTGTGTTTTGTGTGTGTGTTGTGTGTGGGTGTGTATTGTGTGTTTTGTGTATGTGTGTGTTTTGTGTGTGTGTGTGTGTGTGTGTGTGTGTGGTACTGTGTGTATTAGTGTGTGTGTGTGAGACAGAGAAAGTTTGTGAGTGTTTGTGTGTGTGTGTGGGATATGTCAGGAAACAATTTATTTTGACTAAACTTCATTCGTTTTTTCTTTAATCTTGTTGTTGGTTTAATCATATTTGTCAGAATACAAGCTGTTTTTATTCTTCTCCTCCATTGTTTTTGTCTCTGTGTTCATGTGATGGCATTTTCAGAAAGGGATGTGATGGACGCTGTAGCCGAGTGGTTAAGACCGCTCGACTTAACCTCAGGGGTCCATGAGGTCGTAGGTTCAAATCTTGGCAGCATCTGGGTAATTAAGAGTGGGAATTTTTACAGTCTCCCAGGTCAACTTCAAGTGCAGGCCTGCCAGTGCCTTCATTCTCATTGTGTATATATATACACATGCACAAGATTAAATATGCACATCAAACATCTTGTTATTCATGTTTGCGTTTGGTGGGGTAGGGAAACACGAACAAACCCAGCACATACCCCTGAAGTCCGAATGCGGCTGTCTTCATGGAGGCAAAAAACCGTCACATATGCGAAATCTCATTTCAAAAACATTGGAGCTTTAGCCGAGAAACAAAGGAAAAAGAAAAAAGGGATGTACTTTCAGCTTCCACATTCTTTTGCATGTTCTAACAAATTCTGCAGCAGATGGCTTAACCCATACGCCTACAACCCGGAAAATTTCCGGGGTGTCGAACCGAAGTAAACAAGCCTGCCTCCTTGACTACAATTAAAGGGAAAGAACTCTAAAATTAATGGAGATCACTCTCCTCTTGCTTGGTAACATCCAGCTGCAAAAACCGTGGCAAAAACGATCGTTTTTTAGCTCGTATTTTGTGTTTTTATGCATGACTGCTTGGGAAGTTCTTGTTCAAAATGGCTGACACTTCTTGTTGTAGGCATCAATTACTGTACAGAGCTGTAAAAGTGGCAAATAAAACTGTAGATTTACCTAACAGTGATGAAAATGATCGCGTATGATTCAGGAGATCGTGTATTTAAAAAACAGTGAATGAGATTTGGCCTAGACTTATGTTTGATGTTATTGAGATGGGGGCTACTCAGAATGACAGTGGTGATGAAGAAATCGTATTTTTGGTTGATTTTTTACATTTTAAATATATTTTTGCAGTGAAATATCATGCTAACTAATTTGAGCTTGCCTCGAAGTAATCTACGATATATATATATACTGTCATTGGGCAGACTATCAGGAATATTCATGTAGTAGTTTCTGAGTAAGAGGGATATGAACATAGCAGTGGTACATAAGAATTTTATTCCCCGGCATATAGAGTGCACTTGCACTGGGCAGTTAAGAGGTTAATTCCATCGTTCTTCCTCGTCCTACTCTTCTTGCAAGGAGTGCCCAGACGAGCAGGCAGAAAGCTGGAGCATCCTCAGCGGAGATGAGGGGGGTGGAGGAAGGGAGCCAGGGTCGGGGCAGTCCTCGAGGACATCGGAGCCCCACACGGAGCCTGTCGACTGGCCACACCACCCCCTCCACCAGCAGCGCCATGCTGTGTCCGGTCAGTGGTCAGTCAGTGGTCAGTCAGTGGTGCTGTCATTGTAAGAGGTATAGAGAAAAAAACTTATAGAGTTCAGAGGGGAAAAGATACAGGCATAGTTATCTTCTTTGCTTTTGTGGTTGTTTTTGTG
Organism: Rapana venosa; assembly: GCA_028751875.1. Taxonomy (NCBI): domain Eukaryota; kingdom Metazoa; phylum Mollusca; class Gastropoda; order Neogastropoda; family Muricidae; genus Rapana; species Rapana venosa. Next base: position 9,750,409 of record CM054144.1, on the reverse strand, counting down.
TGTGTGTAGCTTTCTTATCAAAGGGAATTTTTATGTGGAAATTGTTTTAGCAGTTTGTGTGTGTGTGTGTATGTGTGTGTGTGTGTGTGTGCGTGAGTTAGTTCTTCAGTTTAATGTCCTTCCACTAATTAGTGATATCAGATGGGAAAGTGTGTGTGGGAGATGGAAGATTTGGGGGGGGGGGGGGGGGAGAATGCACATAGCTAATTATCCACATTAAGCAACTATAAGAAACAAATAAAAACCGTAAAACCAGAATGTTGGAAAGAAAGAAATAACTGCTTAATTAACTCTAACTTTGCCATTCATATAAATAGTAAACATTATGATACTGTAAGAATCTGATAATAGTACTATGAGTTAATAGCATGTGTGTTTTAGTGTTTCGTGTGTTGTGTGTGTTTGTGTGTTACTGTTATGTGTTGTGTGTGTGTGTGTGTGTTTTAGTGTTACGTGTGTTGTGTGTGTCTGTGTGTTAATGTTATGTGTGTGTGTGTGGTGTAGGTTTAGTGTAACTTCTATAAAAATGAAAAATGTATATCTTTTAGTATTGCATGTATAATGGACATATTCTGTAAACAGCTTTGACTTCATTGTACATTTGTGTGTGAATATATCATATGTGTGTTGTGTGTGGAGTGTTGTGTGTGGTGTGTGTGGCGTGTTGTGTGTGTGTGTTGTGTTTGTGTGTGTTGTGTTTGTGTGTGTGTTTTGTGTGTGTTGTGTGTGTGTGCGTGTTGTGTGTGTGTGTTGTGTTTGTGTGTGTTGTGTTTGTGTGTGTGTTTGTGTGTGTGTTTTGTGTGTGTGTGTGTGTGTTTGTGTGTACAGGTAACCCCACCTATCGGTAGAGATGCTGTTCTGTGTGCTTCTTCTTTCTCAGAGGTATTTTTAACCATTACACACACACAATACACCACACACACACACACACACACACACACACACACACACACACACACACACACACACACACACACGAACACACACACAAGCCCACAAACACAAAACACACTCACAAACACACACACACTCACAAATACACAAACACACACACAGACTCTCTGACTTAAATATATGCACACCCTTTTTACTGCACAGAGAGAGAGAGAGAGAGAGAGAGAGAGAGAGAGAGAGAGAGAGAGAGAGAGAGAGAGAGAGATTTTTATTTTTTAATTTTATTTTATTATTTATTCTTCTATTTTGAGGATAATGGAATAAGCACTCATGTGCTTTTTTTCCCATCCAGTCAGTCCCCTTGTGTATGCATGATTGTAAATTTTGTCATCCGTTCCCAGAGAGAGAGAGAGGGGAGTTGATATTGCATGAATCCAATATTGTCAGTTTTCAACTTTTGAAGGATTCTAACAGAATTTATAAACTAAATTTTACAAATTTATTCTTTCAACATTCATCTGCAGTAGGGAAAATTGCCTGACAGTCCAAGGGTTCATTACATTAAAAAATGTGTGCAAAGACTTGGTACAAAAAATCACAAGTGTACGAAAGAAATTAATGCTAATATACATCCGTGTTAATGTGTGAAAAAATTATTGAAATAAAAAATGTGTGTTTTGAGGTTGAATATAGAAAGAAAAAGCTGTATTAACCTTTCCCTATGGGTAACCTGTTATAGGGTAACCAACCATCTACTAACCCTTCTCTCCGCATCACCCACTACTGGATTACAGAAGCATACAACTGTGCACTGTGTACATGTACTGGGAAAGAGGGGTTCTCTCCCTTAACGTGGAGAAAGTGCTAATATTAGATGAACAATTCTTCTCTCTTTCCAGATCAGAGTGTCACCCAGTTCCTATGAAGAAAGAGGTAATTATGATCAGATATATGTGCTTTTTGTTTGTGTGCATGCTGTTTGTGTGAGAGAGTGTGCGTGTGTGATTGTGAGTGTGTGTGTTTGTATGTGAGTGTGTGTGTGTGTGTGTGTGTGTGCGAAACACACGTGCGTGTGTGCGTGCATCTGTGCATGTGTGTGTGTGTTTGTGATACTTTTATTTGAAGTAATCTTGGAATGTTTATACCAATATGTGTCTTTCGAGATATAATGATACTTATCAAGGTGCCTGTCAGTATTGTAATTGCCCTTCATGGGATGATTAAATAAAGTGTGTTTGACTTGACTTAACCGCCCTTTTTCAGTTACCATCAGACGAATGTTACAGCCGAGTGGTTAAGACTGTTTGACTTCAATCCTATGGATCCATGAAGTCCGTGGTTTGATTCTCAGCGGTGTGTGGTGAAGAATGAAGGGTGGACATTTTAATGATCTCCCAGGTCAACTTCAAGTGCAGACCTGCCAGTGTTTTAATTCCCTTTGTGTGTGTGTGTGTATGTGTGTGTGTATGTGTGTCACACACACACACAGAAGATCAAATATGCTCATTAACCGATCCCTTAATTCATGTCAGTGATTGATGGGTTACGAAAACACGAACATACCCAGCATACATGCCTGAAGTCACAATGTGGCTACCTTCTTGGAGTGCAAACATGGTCCCATACACAAAACCTCACCATAGTGAATCTCGGAGCTCTAGCTGAGGAGTGATAAAAAAGAAAAAGAAAGAAAGAAAGCCACCATCAGCTCACATGTGGATGTTCTAACCACCAGGCGCTTCCACCAAGCACCAGGCTGGTCATCAGGAGAGTGACCTGGTCTTCACTCTGCAAAAGATGTGTGCACACATACATGCGATTATGTGAGATTGTATAACATGAGCTAGTGTTATTGTGTCAGTGTTTCATAGTGTATTGATTTTGTAACTCTGGCACGTGCTTTGGTGAAAAGTATTACATAGTGTTCTATAAGTGTGTGTGTGTGTGTTATGTGTGTGTGTGTTGTGTGTGTGTGTTGTGTGTCTGTGTGTTACACATTGTTTCACAATGTTTCAGTGCGTGACATGCTTAGTGTCTGTGCAGAAAAACGGGGAAAACGTCCCGCTAAGAGAAGGACGGCCCTGGGAGTCATTAGGGTATGTGGGTAGTCCCTGTGACTTATGTGGCATGGCTTTATTGATGTGGCCTTTGTTTGTTTGGTTGTTTGTCGGCGTTGTTTTTATACTGGAGTGGTTATATAACTCTTGTCTGATGACCTAATTTGATGGTTAAGATCAGTATTGCGATCATGTTCATAGAGATTTTGGTGGGCGTTTTAAACCGTACAATTGTTCATTTTGTACTTTGCAGAATGTAATTAATCATTTTTAAAACCGATGATGTTACTGTTATATTATTTACATACCTAGCTCTGGTATCTGTGGTGTTTTGGTGCGTGAGTGTGTGTGTGTGTGTGTGTGTGTGTAGTCAGATGTGCGTTCATTTGTGTGTGTTTGTGTGTATGTGCATGTGTGTGTATGTGTGTGTGTGTGTATGTGTGTTTGTGTGTGTGTGTATGTACGTGTGTACTTTGATTTATGTTTGTTTTCTTTTGTGTGTGTGTGTGTGTGTGTGTGTATGAGCACACACATATGAGCATGCACTTGTAGAAACTGGAGTGTCGTGCAGATGTAGATGAGAGGTGTCACTGTGACAGGCGCTGAGTGAGGAGTTTGCGCTGACCTTGACAGAAGCACAGGCGCTGTTTTGGCGTAACAGCGGCCGGGTAGACGCCACCCGGTACTGGATCATAATGGGGCGCACCTTACCAGGTGAGTAAGGGCTCATTTCTGTTCACACACACACATATACACACACACACACACACACACACTCTCGCATGCACACACACACGCTCACACTCAAACAACATTACAACGTAATATCAGACCTAACACATATTGAGGATAAAATTCCTAAATTTCGATATAAATTGGCTGACTGGAGTTCTTTTCAATCATTCCTTCAGGCTACTGATATTGAAACGATCGAAGAGGATGATGTAGATCAGTTTTATTCCAATTTTGTGGCAAAGCTCATACATGCAGCTGAGTTTTCTATTCCCAAACACAAAAGCAACAAGAATGGAAAGCATACGGGCAATAGATGGTGGACTAAAACATGTAAGGATGCAGTAAACCATAAAAAAGAATGATTCAAAATATGGTTAAAAGATCAATCAGAAGAAAACTTTATTTGTATGAAGTATGCTAAAACTCAATGTAAAAGAATAATTGCTCAGGCAAAAAACAAGTATTGGACAGAATTCTGTATAAATGAAGTATCAGAATCCAAGGATTTACATAAAGTGTGGAAGAAAGTTAGTGAAATGAAAAATGGATTTCAGTTTCCCCAACACATCCATTCAAATTTGAAAATAATAGATTTCCAAGCAAATGAAAAGCAGAAGCTTTTGTTTTCAATGTTTTCAGATAATAGTTCATCAGTAAGAATCAATCAAATATCGAAATAGAAAAGCAAAAAAATTTAAAACAAATGTCAGCTTATAATGCTGATTATTTAAATGCCCCCATTCAATATGATGAATTTAGTGAAACTTTAGATTCATTTAAACATAACAAACGGCTGTTGGTGCTGAGTAATTTATCAAATGCTGGCTCATATGCCTTTAAAATGGAAAAGGCTACTCTTTTCATTTTTCCAGAACTGTTGGATAAATGGCGCTTTTCCAAAAATCTGGAGGCAGCCCGATTGTAGTCCCAATCCTGAAGAAAGGTAAACTGCGGTCATCGATAGATAGCTACAGGCCAATTGCTCTTAACGTCTCATTGGGTAAAGTAATGGAAAAATTATACATAAGCGTTTATTTCATTTTTGTGAAAAGAATAATGTGATCCCAACAAATCAGGCTGGTTTTCAAAAGGGGAAGATGTACTTCTGACCACTTATTTAAAACTGACACATCAAATTAAAAAGCAATTTTCCAAACGAAAAAGTGTGTTAGCCACATTTTTTTGATGTAAAGAAAGCCTATGATAGAGTTTGTCATGATCAATTGCTACATAAATTAAAATACATTGGTATTAATGGCATATTATATAAATATCTGCAAAATTCCTTGTCGGATAGATCAATTTCCCACTAATTAGGTTCATGTACTAATCTTTTAAAGCTATCGACTTGGGTATACCACAGGGATCAGTACTTGCACCTTTTCTTGTTTTCTATTCTTGTACTGATCTCCCTAGCTCTTTGTCACCTAATACTCAAGTTGTTCAGTATGGCAGATGATATTGCTATTTGGATAAATACGTCAGTTAGGAAAAAACACGAAAAAGAGAGTGATCAATTATGTTGAAAAAATATATCGGGAAGAATTAGATAAATTCTGTAGTTAAAATGAAAGAAAACAGATTAAATTATCAGCAGAAAAAACGTGTCTTGTGCTTTTTAATAACGTGACAACGCATTAAAATTACCAATACTGAAATTAGAAGGAAAGGTGCTTCAATCAAACAAGATGTCAAATTCTTAGGTGTATTTTTACTAGAAAGTTGAATTGGAAATGCAAAATCAACCAAATGATAACCGAAGCTAGGAAAAGACTTAATTTCCTAAAGATAATAAGTTCTCAGGCATGGAGTCAAGACACCACGACTCTGATACATCTGGCTCTGTCCTTGGTACGTTCAAAATTAATATACGGACAAGAAGTTTATTTTTCTGCTGCAGATTATCTACTTAAAAAATTACAAAGTCTAGACAGTAAAGCAGTAAAGATAGCCCTTGGTGTTCCGGCTCACAAAATACAGCTAATACTTATAAAGAAGCCATTTACTATCTCTTTCTGACCCAGCGAAAACTGGCAGTATCAAAATATGTGGTTCGTAGTATCTCTATTCCAAAATTCAGTAAAAGAGGAAATATTTATTAATCAAGACACTGATTGTCCTAAACGGGCACGCAATATTTCATTTCTGCACCCAAATTTAAAAAATTATACAGACACATTTATAAAGAAAATGACATCGAATATCAACAATTCCAATTTTACCGATTGTTCCACAATTACCTCCTTGGGAACAATTTTCAGCTAAATTTGACATTGACTACACGGAAATAAAGAAAAATGAAGATCAAAATCTTCTCACCGTTGATGTAAAAAGTCACTTAGAAAATAATTATTTCTAATCACTTAAAAGTGTATACGACGGATCTGTATTAGAAACAGGCAAAAGTGGTGCTGCATATGTGATTCGACTTTAAAAGTTCAAAATCTTTTCATTTAGGACAACATTTTTCTATTTTTACTTTTGAATTATTTCAATTCTTATGGCTTTGAATTTTTTGTCTGATACTGCTATTGATGTTTGCCAAATTCTGTTTTGCGTTGACTCAAAGGCAGTGTTAATGGCATTAAAGTCATGGCATGGTAAAATAAGGAATGATATTGTATTTGAGATAAAATTCCTGATACATTCTATTGCAAGCAGAGGCATCAGCATAACTTTTTGCTGGATCCCCTCTCATTGTGGAATTTATTCGAATGAGCTGGTTGATTCTTTGGGAAAACAAGGTGCCTCTGAATACAGTACTGAAGTGTTTGGTTCTAATCTTGCATTGTCGTCTTATGAAATTCATTCTAAGTTAATGAAATGCATACATTCAAAGATTTTAGAAAAACATTATCAGCAGTTTCCTTGCCCACGGGAAAATTTGAAATTCTAATACATAAACTGAGATAAATGCATGGAATACTAAATATTCAAAAAATGTAACATGTTGTTGTTCTATTCACTTTCAGTCCACCATTTGTTGTTTGATTGCCCAATTCTTCTTGACATGTATAAAAGGAGAGGTTTAGATATTCATAAGAAATATGCCAAATAGTCAAGAAGTTTTATATGACTCCAGCAATTCATAGTGTCAGTTGCTGAAGTCATATATTCTTCACCTGTAAAAACCTTTACTGTAATTACATATATATATATAATATTATATATATAAAATATATATATATATAATAAAATATATATATATATGTATATGTATATATTTTATATACCTATGTGTGTGTGGATGTTGGGTGCGTGTAGGGGAGAGAAAGAGAGAGAGAAGAGAGAGAGAGAGAGGGGAGAGAGAGAGAGAGAGAGAGATGCAGTGTGTAATAATAGGTACTTTGGTATGAATGGGGGTGTGTCTAAATCACCATGTAGTGAATAGACATTAAACAAAACAAAAAAAACAAAAAAAAAACAACATTACAAGAGGGCTACCACTTATTAGAACAAACATCATGGAAAAAGGTCACAGAAATGTATCACCTAAAAGAGAGATTTCTAAACAGATCTGTCATCAAAACTGATAAAGCGAGTTGTGAGCCATTCTAAGGCTTGCTCAAATATCTCCACAGCAAGGAGAGTGAATAGTTTGTTTTATAGAATAAAACTTAATGCATTCGTAACCAAATTCAGTAGAACAGTAAATGTCTATGTGGTGAGAATATTTTTAATACTCATTTAATATTTGAATGTAAGAATACAAAAGCTTTTTTACCTCAATTTTCTGAAAACTCCCTTAGAAGCATATTCAATAACTTGAATTTGGCATTTGATATTGCAAAAGGTCTCTGGCATAGTCCTATAGGACATTTGTTATAGTTTTATTAACGTTAATCACTTTTTATGTTTTTGTTTCAGTTTGTTTTTTTATTGTTTCTTTTGCTTTGCGCGGTTTCTTTTCATGAATAGACTACTTTTCCCCCCTCGCATTTTTCAGTAGGGCCTCCACCACCACCTCAATTCTCATACACCCCTTGTATATATTTTTTTTCTTGTCTAATATCACTGAGAGTGAACAGACTTAAAATCGAAGACAACAACAACAACACAAACAACACACAGAGATCACATGCACGCATGCGCATGCATGCACACACACATGCATGCATGCACACACTGAGGCCTATTCTCTAGTTTCACGTCAGGCCTTAAAGCTCATCTTCTTCCAGTGTAGTATTTTTTTTTATCCATTCCACGCCAAACTGTTCCTCTTGTCTGGTATACACTATCTTTCCCTTCCCGTGGTGTTTGGTAGTGTTGTTGTACGAATATCGTGTCTGTAGTGCGGTCAGTGTTAACATGATGGGGGGAAAGCGCTGTGGTTTGTTTCCTAGATTAGATTTAGTGCTATGTACTCTTTAGTTAATCATCATCTTTCTTACTTACTTAGGCCCATCACTCCCCCTGGAGCATAGGCCGCCGACAACAGTCCGCCAGAGTCCTCTGTCCTGGGCTATTCTCTCCAGCTGTCTCCAGGTATATCCCATCTTCCTGGTTTCTGCCTCAAGGTCACGTCGCCAGGTGTTTCTTGGCCTTCCTCTTTTTCGTTTTTCCTGGGGGTTTTATCATCATCAATGATCATCATCATCACCACCACCACCATCATCATCATCATCATTGCTATTATCATTATTAGTAGTAGTATCATTATCATTATTAGTAGTAGTATCATTATTATCATCATCATTGTTATTATTAGTAGTAGTAGTATCGTCATCATCATCATCATCATCATCATCTTTCTCATCATTATTGTTGAATGTGTGTACCACCACACCACTGTCAGAGTAGAGTGTGAACTGACCCCACAGCCGCGTTGTTACATGCCTTTCCTCTCCTCGCCATCGCCAGGTCACCACTACTGGAGGCCGGAGGAGGACGAAGTGCTGCTGACCTGTGAACCTGACCACCCAGACTGGCAGAAGCTGGAGGAGCTGTACGGACTGTCGCCTGTTCTGCACAGGATGGGCTGGCTGCACGACCACCACCAAAGCTGAAGGAAGGATCTCCTCTTCCCTCGTTCGCTCTTTACACCGTCAGATGTGTTGAGGAGAAACAGTGGCTAACTAGTCCTGTCCGGCTCCTCTCGTGGGCCGTACAGCTTGGTTTGCAGGGTTATCTCCGTCAGCACACCGTTTTCCTCAGGTCGCTGCTGTATAGCGTGCTGCACCTCTGAAGGATGTGCTGGCCGCCAGTCTGGTTTTCTTTGCCACAGAGGCACACAGGGGAGAAGGAAGGAGTTTCAGCTTTGTGGACATGAAGGAAAGATGAGATGAGACAAGGCAAGGCAAGACAAGACAAGGCAAGGCAAGGCAAAACAAGACAGGGCAGGGCAAGGCAAAACAAAGACCAGGGCAGGGCAGGGCAGGGCAGGGCAGGGCAGGGTGGCAGTCACCTTGACCCTGCAGGGGATTGACTAGCTGCTTGCCGAGTTGTCCGCCTGCAGGGCAGAACATTCAGGGACTGCAGACTGCTCAAGAAGACCACACACAGCTGTTTGATTTGCCTTTAGTGGACTGCAGATAGGTCCCCTAGCTGCAGAGGATTCACTGGCTTCAGGTTACAGAGAATTCATTGGCTTCACAGTGCTGAGAATTTACCAGCTGTAGGCTGCAGAGAATTCACCGGCTTCAGGTTGCAAATAATTCACCAGCTCCAGAGAATTCACTGGCTTCAGGTCGTAAAGAATTCACCGGCTTCAGGTTGTAGACAATTCACCGGCTTCAGGTTGCAGAGAATTCACCAGCTTCAGGTTGTAGAGAATTCACCAGCTTCAGAGAATTAACTTATTTGAGGCTGAATCATCCTGTGAGCTGCAGAGAATCCAGTGACAGCAGGCTGAATTACTTTTCTGTTCGGTGAAATCTGCGGCTGAACTGTCTTCTGTACCACAGAGAATCCAGTGGTCGTAGACTGAGTTATTTCCTGTGCAGCAAGGAATTCATTGGCTCCAGGTGAAATCATCACACCCTCATTTCTTGATCACTACCCATGAAAAAAAGGCCATAATTATTGTTTTAAAACCCCCATTATTTTTAACTTCAAAACACAGCTCATGTCTAGTTTACTGATGACGTGAACCTGAGCTAAAGCCTTTGATTGGTTCCTCAGTTTTAAACAGAATAACTGATTAGTTCCTGTAATTACAGTTTTTATCTCCATTGATTAGATCAGTGCTGAGAATACACTCTAAAAATCACGACACATGCCAAAATATAATTATCAGAAAGATGTTTAGAATTTGCCATCCATTTAGAACATGAACTGAAAGTGGAAGCAGAGGCAAGTTAAAATGCCAGTCAGTATAATTCATGTTGATTTTAGGTTATGGTGTGGCTGATTAAGAGAGAGAGTATATGTGTGTATGCATGTGTGTGTGTGTGTGTTTCAAATTTATGAGGCAGGAGGAAGGGGTGTAGCTATCATGCCATCAAGGGTTTTGTCTGGTGTCCTGTAGAGATGACATCTTGAAGACTGCATGATGCAGACTGACGTTGTGAAGAATGGTAGCTGCACGTGCTGTGCCGCGAGCCACAGAGGAAGGAGTCATTGTGTACCCTGTGCTGAAGGAGCAAACCGCTGTAGACACTGCCTCTGGTGTGACAGAGTGCAGCAGTCTCAGGTGCACTCTGGAGGACTGAGGTCTGCTTTGTACATTGGAGCGTCTGCTCTTTTTGTGTTTTGATCTCTGGCAGCATGGGAAGGAGGGAGAGAGAGAGAGAGAGGGCGGGGAAGTAGTGTGTGTGTGTATGTGAGAGAGAGAGAGGGGACAAGTAGTGTGTGTGTGAGAGAGGGGGGCAAATAGTGAGGGAGAGAGAGGGAGGGGGGCAAGTAGTGTGTGTGTGAGAGAGAAGGGGGGTGGGGGCAGTAGTGGAGAGACATGGGGCATGCAGGTTGAACAGTTTTTACTCGGCAGCAAAACATGTTTTATGAAATAATGAGGTTTGACATTCATGTTTTTTAATTTGTGAAATTGTGTCTGTTTGGTTTCATTTGTTGCAAGTAAATTTTACATCCTGGAAATATCTAATTTGCTTGTTCAAACAATAAAATGAATTTGGAGAATTTTGAAGCAATTCTGTATCAGCGTGAAGTTCTTTAATAAATTTGAGCCTTTTTGTGCCTGTATTTTGGATGGTGTTGGGACGGATAGCTCAGTGGTCAGAGCACTCGCTTTCCCCCAGCCAAGGTTAAGCAGCATTAAGTGTGGTTACCAGTTGGATGAGTGACCGTTTGTGCGCCTTGGCTTCAGTACAGTCCCCCATTTCACCCAGCTGTAAATGGGTACCTGCCAGGGTCAGGGAAGGTAAAGCAGTGAGGGAGAGGAGATGGGCGCCACCCTCAATATGCTGGCCCTAGAGAAGTGAGGTCTCCGATTTTCTAGGTTATGGGACACCTTTACCTTTTTATTTGACCTTTTTATTTTGGATGGTATTTTAGGCAATATCTATCCAGAAACTTCACCTTCACTTTTCCCGTAGTCCCAAGGACCGTGGGGCACCAATGAAGATTTTGCAACCAGGGACTCAAATCTGTTAAAGCGCATGAAATGGAGTAGCCTACTTCTGAACCCAGAGCATGTCTGATTCAGATTGTGATCAACTCGAAGGCAACTGGTCACTGCATTACATGTTGAGCCAGTTGTATGGGTTTGAAAAAGATTTATCCCAAAACCTTCCAACTAGAGTTTGATGAAATGGATTTTTTTAATTTACAAAATACATGACACGGTTTCACAGCAAATTCTTCACATTTACTCCCCACCCCCAACAAAAAAAAATCAAAAGAGAAATAAACACTCCCACCCCTAAAAAAAAACAAAAACTGACAAAAAGAGTTTTTTGTACATTCTCTCTCTCTCTTGTCCACATATAACACAAGTTCATGAGTAGCCAGATTTATTACCAGTTAGGTGTACAACATCGTACGTACACTGTCAATGATAAAAAGCGCCAATAAATCTTCTGAATATCACAAACCACACATGACCATAATGCAGTTGGCAATACTTGCACTGTGACATGAATGTTGACCAACAACAACAACAACAGCTGTACATAAACAGACAGGCACATGATGAAGTGAACTTTGACGACAACAACAACTGTACATCAAATGACAGGCACATGATGAAAATGTTGACTGACAACAAAAACAGCTGTACATAACACAGACAGGCACATGAAGAAGTCAATGCTAACCAACAATAACAACAAATGTACATAGACAGACAGGCACATGATGAAGTCAATGCTGACCAACAATAACAACAAATGTACATAACAGACAGGCACATGATGAAGTCAATGCTGACCGACAATAACAACAGCTGTACATAACAGACAGGCACATGATGAAGTCATATTCATAGCATCATTCCTCACTCTCTCTTTCTCTCTCCCAGGCACAACAACGGACATGCGTATAACTGTCAGAGTGGTGTTGGTGCACTGTCCCTATGTACAAAATACCCCTCACTGATGTTTTTCTGGTCACACACCTTCATACATGCACACATGCATGCCCACACCCATCCTTTACAGTTCAGATTAAGGCATTACGTACAGACGGTGAAAAACTGACAAAAGAAGTACAACATATGGAAATGGATGACAAAAATGACAAAGCCCACATGCACATTAGCGCTTATTCACTATCCTTGAAATAAAAGAATCGCAACGAACAAGTTTTTAATACTAAAGGTCAGTCCAAAATGAAGGGCTTGTATTCTACAGTAGGTACAACTGTATTCTACACATTACTGTAGTACAAATCTTCTACATACTACAGTCAAACTGACAGGTTCAGAGAGAAAAAGTATGACACAATTTACTTTGTCTCTCCCCCCCCCCCCCCCCCCCCCCCCTGCCCACTTTATCCTATTTCTTTTTAAAATCAGATTGTTTAAAACTTGAAAATGAAATCTTTTTTCTACACATGGGCGTCAGACCCAAAGGATCTTGAACATGCCAAATGTAAGTGAGAGCGCATACACACAATCAACTCCTGTGCCCCCCCCCCCCCAAAAATAATGTTTTAAAACATTCTTTCAAAAGCCACCAGTGTCATAACTGCAGGTGGCAATGAGAAGTGAGCACCAACATCTGCCTCTATCAACAGTCACATACATGGGTGAGCAGGATATACTTACTACAATACATAATAAATGGGAATAGTCCGTCATTTAAAGGAAAAGTTTTCAAGAAAGATGGTTAACACCTGCCTAACGAGTCAATTGCGAGGTTCGGGGTTCAATTCTCAGCCTTCAAGAAAATCAACTGAATGTCAAAGTCTTTCAGATGAGACTAGAAACTGAAGCCCCCAAATGCACACAAAACATCTTGCGAGTATGTTTAAAACCCATCCCGCTTTTCAAAAGAGTAGGCCATTCATGCCAGTAGGAATGGATGACATAAAAACCATGCATGCACACAGGTGTGGTGTTCAGGCCCCCCCCTCCTTTCCCGTAGTCGGGAATGTGGCTGCCTATATAGTGGGGAACAAAACAGTCGCACACGCAAACATCTCACCACTGCTGAACCTCACAGCTGAAGCCAAGGAACAACAACAACAAAACAACAACAAAAAAAGTTTTGAAGAAAACTTGGCAGACTTTAGTCTAAAATCTGTTTTCCAAACAAGTGACGGACTACATGCTATATAACAGCACTGAGTGACAGATCAACACCTAACCCCACACCTGTGACTAGGTCAGATCCCAGACACAGACACAGGAAGCCGTGGTCCCAATTTGAAACAGAGAATGAACACAAGACAATAGCAGTCCTGATTTGAAGCAGCAACAACAAACATAGGACAGAGTAATTATATATAATTGAAGCAGCAACAACAAACAAACATAGGACAGAGTAATTATATATAAATATATATATCCATCAAGAGACCAGGAATTCCATAATGAACAGACAACAGACAACAAAAACTGTTTATCGCCAAAAGGTCATGAACAGAAAATTGAAATGGGGACACCAAAAAAGAAAAAAAATCAAAAGAAATATACCCCCTTTTTTCCTCGAATAGGCAAATTCTACACTCCATTCTATACAATTTCTGCTGAACTTTGCTCACGTAAAACACTTGGGGAAAATGACATTACATCTCTCCATGCATTTACACACAAAATAAGCATGTGGAAAAAATATTCAACTGAGCTGCTGCGAGGTAATTAAAAATAACATACACAACAACAACAACAAAACAATGCACAGAATAAGCATCAGACATAACACACAAACACACACACCACTGTGGTAGTAAGACCGCCACGGAATGGTCTTGAGTGAGGTACGTCCACTTCACATGAGGTATACAAGGAAAGGAAGATTCTGTCTGTGCTAGGCCACTTGCTTCACCCCCTCCCCAATACAGAGAAAAAGACAAAGGTAGAGAAGTGTACACAACCAACATCTGGCCACACACCACACCAGAAAAGTAAGTTGATACTGAGGTCCGACACCTGTAGTGGGCTGTACACGAGACAGAAACTCTTCCTTCACAGCGACCCGTATCTTCTATAGAACACACACACACACAGATGTTCTTCCTGATGCCCGTTAATTATCTCTTCTATCAGGCTGAGATGAAACCCATCTCTGTGATTATCTTCTTTTTACAGGCTCAAAACCAATCCCTGATAATTATCTTCTTTTTACAGGCTTGAAATCGATCCCTGATAATTATCTTCTTTTTACAGGCTCAAAACCAATCCCTGACAATTATCTTCTTTTTACAGGCTCGAAACCAATCCCTGACAATTATCTTCTTTTTACAGGCTCGAAACCAATCCCTGACAATTATCTTCTTTTTACAGGCTCAAAACCAATCCCTGACAATCATCATCTATCACAGGCTAAAAGCAAACAGATCGCTAATAATAATCGTCCGTCATAAGCTAAAAATGCCATCTTGGATAACAGTTTCAAGTTTGGAAGGGGGGGAAGAAGGGGATGGGGGGGATTTCTCCAACAAGCCAAAATCCATCAATATTTTTTGTCAAAACAGTATCCCCCCCCAAAAAAGCCCCCCCCCTCCCCCTCCATTGTGAGGTGTCTGCAGTCACATATGTTAAAAACACCCTACAACCCCCCCACCCCTCAAACCCTTTTTACACACTTGTTACCAGTAACAAGTACCAGTACATAGTATTATCCAACACTGTCTGTTATCACAATACAGGCGATATACTTGAGCTGTGGCGGGACCACTGGAGCAGTTTTGTCTACACTGTGTACAAGGAGTTTGAGGGAAACTGTGATACACGAGTTATTCATTTTAAAAACCCGCAAACATTCATATTAAAGAGGTAAAATGTCGTTTGGTTAATTCACAAAAAAAACACCTTCCAGCGGTTTACTTTCCAAAGAACATGACAGTGTCAACATAATATTAATTAATCACAACTTACACTGACAAAACAGAAAGTGATCACAAACAGATGTTAAGTTTAGGAAACAAAGGTAAGTGACAGACAACTGGCCATACTTCAGAAGACTAAAATCTATCCACTTACATAACAGTGATGACAAAAACATATTCATCCACATGATCAATATGTCCCGTCTCGGTAATTACAAAAGCACGCAGTTCTGCCGTGATTTATGGGGCACAATATGTCACAGCTCCCTGCCAATAACAATATTGCAGCTATTTAACTTGAACACCAATATCACTAACAGTTTATGTGTTATGCCGTTTATAGCCAGGTAGCTCCGTGGAATGCTGCTGCTACATCAAATAATCTCTTCCCCCCACCCCCGCTTTTTTTTTTTCTTGGCTAGAACTTCGAGGTTCGCCAATTTTGCCTATGTGACCATTTCTGCCCATCAGGAAGGTAGCCACATTCCACCTTTGGGGAAATACGTTAGGTGTTTTCACGTTTCCATAACTCACCGACCACTGACATGAGTAATGGGATCTTGAACTTGCATATTTGACCTTCTGCTTGTGTATATACACGAAGGGAATTAAGGCACTGGTAGGTCTGCACTTGATGTTGACCTGGGAGATTGTAACAATCCCCGCCCTTAACTCACCAGTCACTGCTACCGAGATTCGAACCCACGTCTCTATGGACCCCCCAGACTGAAGCCAAATGACCTTAACCATTCAGCTGTAGCGTGTGTTGAATCACATGATATCACTGCTAGTGCTACACCGATCAGCAGCAGCAGCCAACCAACGGCTGTTGGTTCCCCCCTCAATCAAACCCTGAAACTGGAAAAAAACCCAATGAAGCGCTCGCTCCACTCTCAGTGTGGGTTTATATGTCCCATTTGAAGGGGGAGGTGGGGGGATAGCCTAGTGGTTAGAGCGTTGCGCTCGTGATCTGACGGCCCAGGACTGAGCCACAACAGAGGCGCCCATTTTAGGGGACTTTACCCTAAAGTTAACATCAGTGCTGACTCCACTTCACTTATAGTCCTTCAATTGAGTCTATAAGCCGAGGCTCTGTGTGCGAACACACTCAAAACGTCTTGTGCTTATGATAAAAACCTGTTCCCCCTTTCAGAACAGTAGGCCATTTCATGCCAAAGGAATGGATGACAAAATTATCTCCCCCCAAAAAAACCCAACAACAACCCCCCAACAACATGCACACAGGTGTCGTGTTTAGACACCATCCTTGAAGTTGGAACGTGACTACCTCAATGGTGGGTGAACCTCGGAGCTCTAGCTGAGAAAACAACAACAACAACAACGTCACATTTACGCTTAGGAACTCTCCCCACAACCTCCCCCCAAAAAAAACCCAACAACAACAACAAAACTACCCCAAACAAAAACCAAAACACATCCCATATTTACCATGGTTCTTCAAAAGAAATACTGAAACTCCCATGTTAAAAAAAACCTTAAGTCACTTAAAAAAAAATTACAATGGTAAAATGCACAGCAGGAAAAGAGGAAAGTGACGTGTAACAATCCTCAAATAAAAATGCTTGAATTAAAAAAAAAGTGTTCCAAAAAACCTTGAAAAAAAGCTGACTTCAAAGTACTTCAATGAAACTGCACACACTCCAAAATATTACTGTGCAAGTGTGTTCATCAACAAAATAATAAGAAAAATCCTGTTCCTTTTTTATTTTTGACAGAAAAAAAATCTCCACACATAACCGGTTCTTACACCAGCTATAATTATATCATTATTATTATGATTGCGACAATGGGACCAGTACATAACAGAAATGTTATCGGAGCAGTGTATATACATGCAACATCATTCCAGAGACAGGCTATTCCAATATACATATTATGTGTATACCTACATGTCTAAGAATATTGATCATATGCAAGTTAAGTGTGTATGTATACAATAATATGTATTTGCATGTGAATGTCTACTTCTTCTTCTTCCTTTTTTGTCATGTTTCTCCCAGGGGAGGTTTGACATTGATGAGCCTTCTCCATCTCTCTCTGTTTTGAGCTTCCTCCTTATTTATGCCCCTTTCTCTAAGATCATCTGCAATACAGGCAGCCCAGGTTTTGCTAGGTCTTCCCTTTGGTCTCTTTCCATCCACTACGAAGTTCATTGCTCTTTTTATGATGTGGTGGTGTGCTTTCCGTTGAACGTGCCCAAACCAGCACAGTCTATTGATACTAGCTACAGACTTCAGATCATCAACTTTGCACATTCTCCATGTGAATGTCTACATTAGTAGATAATTATGTATCAATTATCAGATGTAGAAAGATATGCAGATATGGACCTATGTGACTTGCAAATAATAAAAACAAACAAATTTCTAGAACTAGTTTTGATGATGCAAAAGCTTACTCAAGGATCAAACCAAAAAAAAGAAAAGAAATAGCAGAACAAAGTAAAATGAATAACAGCTTCAAGATGATGCAACTTGATCAGTGTTATCTGTCCAACATGACGTCACTTGATCAGTGTTATCTGTCCAACATGACATCACTTGACCTGTCAGAACATGGGGGACGGCATAGCCTGGTGGTTACAGTGTTTTTGTGATCTGCTGACCTGGCTTCGATTCCCGTTCAAGAGGATCTTTCCTCTGGAGTTAACATCAGTGCCGACTCCACTTTGCCCATAAGTCCTTTCGATGAGACTATAAACCAAGGTCCCATGTGCGAATGCACACAGTACATCTTGTACATGTTAAATCCTGTTCCGCTTTTTGGAAGAGTAATAATAATAATAAATAGAATTTGTATAGCGCTATATCTTGCAAACACAAAGAGTAGGCCATTGTGTGCCGTGGGAACAGATGACAAAATTTACGAAACTGCATACACACGGGGACTGGATGAAAAAAAAGCACATGAGTGCTTATTCCATTATCCTCGAAATAAAAGAATAAAATAAAGCACTTATCATCGTCATCACCATCATGGCTCTCTTTCTCTTCTTCTAGTTCCATATTGTTCTTTTAGCTCAGAAGGCTGTGAAAAAGACAGTGGGTCTAGTACGAACAATACCCCCCCCCCCCCCCACTAAACAACCCCTCTCCCCTCCCTCCCAAACCAACCACCCAAACTGACAATTCCAGCTACTATGACTCAGGAACTGACTGTCAGAACCAGAAACCACACTCAAGCAGTTTAACAAAGTAAGGAAAACTCAGAAGCCAGAATGGAGCACATTCAACAGAAACAGTCCACTAGCTACATGTTTGGGGGTAACACCTTTGACAAGGTTTTTGTACATGTATGTATTTATCACAACAGACTCCCCCCCCCCAACAACAAATTAAAAAAAATAGTATTCTACTTATAATATTACATACATTTTCCGTTCACATATGAAATGGTTTTTTAATTTAATTTTTTTCTTTTTTTAAAATAAAAAAAAGCTTCAGTTACCAAAGAAGGCGCTTGCACATTTAAAATCATGTCCCAATAAACATACCCAGGTTGTTTTTTTAGGGGGGGGGGGAGGATAGCCTAGCGGTTACAGCATCACACTCCTGGTCTGGCAGTCCAGAGTTCAGTCCCCAGTGGATCACTGTTCAAGGGGACTTTCCCCTGGTGCTAACATCAGAACCAACTCCAGTCCCCCATGAGAGACTACAAACTGAGGTCCCATGTGGGAGCGCATGCTGAACATCTTGGGCACATGGTAAAACCAGCTCCGCCTTTCAAAGAGTAGGCCATTCTGTGGTGGTAGGAATGGATGACAACATTATAAGAAAAACTGCATGCAAACTGGCGTCGTGTTTAGACATCATCCCCGAAGTCATGATGTGGCTGCCTGAAATGGCGAGCACACATGGTCGCATACACAAAGATCCCATAGGTGAACCTTGGAGCTCTATCTGAGGAACATAGAGGGAAAGTCCTTTTACACGGCACTCATCCATATTTCATTTCTTCACAGAGGCAACCAACCACACACCAACATCCCTCTCTGAGAAGATTTGAGGCAAAACCACCACGCAGAATATAAAAATCGACCCACGTCTTTTTGGTTTTTTTGTCACTTCGGTTGTGTTCATTGTAAGTGAAGATATCAAGAAATACAGACAGTAACAGTAACACAAAAACAGCAAAAAAAAACCAAACCAAAAGGCACAGCATCTTGTGTTTCCATCAGGCGATTTCAACTGCAAGCAACGACAACTTGCAGAGCCAACACCGGGTTAGATCTTCAATATGTCCACAACATGACAACACTTTCCATACCCTCCTCCCTCAGAAAAAAAGAAACTCTAAGTCACCTCCTTCTAATTAGTTTAAATTAACAAAACGAAGCAAAATTAACACAAAAAAAGAGTGAAAAAGTACTGTTCCAACTCAGCTAAATTAACGGGGTAAAGGGTAGACTCTTCAGCACATTATCATCATTTTGTCTTTATGTCTCCACCCCGACAACAGACATGTTTTTTTCTTCTTTTTTAAGGTGATGTGACAAGGCGTATTTAAAAAATACAAATGACAACGACAAACAATACGAACAAACTTCCTCTTTCCAACAAACGTCCTTCAGTATTCTTTTACTGGGACATGGACATGCATGGGTTAAAAAAGAAAAAGGCAGCCCTGAATCACATGCCAACAACTCAACACAGCAGTGCACTCCTCCTTCCCCTCCCTCCCCTCCCCTGCTGCCAGTCTACAGTGTGGAGCTGTTCTCTGACCTCCATTCTTGTAAGTACATGAACTATCAACATTACTTCTTCAACATCAGATCAGAGCAGTCTAGTCTTTCATGATAAATTTAAAAACCCTACATAAAAAAAAAATCTGCAATACTTCTTCAGCATCACAGCTGTCTCCAGACTACTGTCTTTCATAATAATAATAATAATAAAAAAAACTACATACAAAAAATCTGAAATACTTCTTCAGCATCACAGCTGTCTCCAGACTACTGTCTTTCATAATAATAATAATGATAATAAAACAATGATGGATGCCATAGCTAAGTGGTTAAGACCGTTCAACTTGAATCCCATGTTTCCACAAAGTTACAAATTTCAATTTTGGCGGCGTCTGGTGAATTACAGATGGGGATTTTTCTGATGATCTCCCAGGTCAACTTAAGTGCAGACCTGCCAGTGCCTTATTTCCCTTCCTGTATGCAGATCAAATATGCACGTTAATGATCCTGTAATTCAAGTCCTGCATTCGGTGGATCATGAAAGCACAAACATACCCAGCATGCATCCCCAAAGTCGGAATGCAGCTATCTTCATGCAGGGCAAAAACAGTCGCAGATGGAAAAATCTCACCATCGGTGAACCTCAGAGCTCAAGCCCAGGACAAAAAGGAACATCAGAGCTGTCTGTCCAAATTAGCCTTCCATAGTAAAAAAACCCCACCAAACTTCACACACAAAAAACTGCTCCGAAAAAACGGCCGCCTTTTCTACTAACTGCTATCAGCTTGGTACATACTGTGACAATTCTGTTTATACTCAGAAGTCAGGTCTACTCTGCCACAACCGTCAGGTCTACTCTGCCAAAACCGTCAGGTCTACTCTGCCAAAACCGTCAGACTACTTTGCCACAACCGTCAGACTACTCTGCCAAACCAGTCAGGTCTACTCTGCCAAAACCGTCAGGTCTACTCTGCCAAACCCGTCAGACTACTTTGCCAAAACCGTCAGACTACTTCGCCACAACCGTCAGACTACTCTGCCAAACCAGTCAGGTCTACTCTGCCAAAACCGTCAGGTCTACTCTGCCAAAACCGTCAGGTCTACTCTGCCAAACCCGTCAGACTACTTTGCCAAAACCGTCAGACTACTTTGCCACAACCGTCAGACTACTCTGCCAAACCAGTCAGGTCTACTCTGCCAAACCCGTCAGACTACTTTGCCAAAACCGTCAGACTACTTTGCCAAACTAACAGTCTACTCTTGCAAAACCGTCAGACTACTTTGCCAAAAACTGTAGGTTACTCCTGCTAAAACGTAGCTATCTGACAAAACTGTAGGTCTACTAGCAAAACCGTCAGGTCTACTTGCAAACTAACAGGTTACTTCAAAAACCTACAGGTCTTTCTGCGATCATTTTCATTTCATCACTGTATACTTTCTCCTGACTGTGAAGAATGACAGCTGTAACCTGTTGACCCCAAAGATGTTGAAATATAGCACACACTATTCACTATCAAACATACTGCTAAACTAAAATGTTAACAGGCTTTGTAGATCATTATCATGCAACAGTTCATCTCTCTCTCCCACCACACCACAGAGAACACCCCCACACCGACACCCCATACAATAACAGGCATGTGAATCACCAAATCGGAATCATAACACTTAAAAACATAAATTACACACAAAATTCAACCCCCCCACCACCAACAACAAGAAGATAACACCCCCCCACCCCGTCTCCCCATCAAAAAAAATAACAAAGACAGTGACCAGTGTAGAATCTTGACTCTCAAAAGTTTGTTGGGTTCTTTCTTACATTCAGCATCATGTCTCTGTAGGAAGCAGCAACTCTGTAGAATAGCTTCATACAGGAGGTGGTTTCAGGATTCACGTTACAGGCCATCATAAGTTCATGGATTTCAGGTCAAGTCAAAGTCACTGTAATCATCCCACGAAGGGCAAGTACTGTGTTGATTTCAGTCTCAACTCAATCACTGCACCGTACATACGTTGAATTCAATAGGGAAAAGAATCGGTGTTCGGTTGGTGATATAAAATAAAGCTGAGTGAAATATGCAGTGTCATGGAATCAGTCAGCACAAATACATAAATAAAAAGAATGGTAAGGTACTGCAGCACATGTTCTATGGACTCTTGTTTCTTCATCTCTTCCTCTCACCTTTTTCATACACACACATGTGCACACACACACACATGTGCGCACACCCCCCCAAAACACATACCCTTTACGAATACCATTGACTAAGAAACAAAATTCAATACATTACTCTTTGAATTGTTTTGACTAAGTGATAAAATTCAATACATAACACACACAGGACAATGACTACATTCCTACCTGAAGCACAACAACAAAAAAAAAGAAAAAAAGAAAAAAGATTTAAATGTAGGTGCCAACAGTTTTGTAGCCAGAATGTATACGCCATTTCAAACGTAAAAACCAAAAAAATTTGAATGACGGTGCCAACAGTTTTGTAGTCAGATTCTATCTGCCGTGTCAAATGTATGGGCAGTTTTACACAGAGCTCTCTCTCTCTGTGTACAAACCTGGACTGACCAAATACCGACAGCAGAAAGCAACGTAAGGAAGACGTGGACAACGGAACGTTGGCAGAGAAGACAGTCCCATCTCACCGCTTGCAACTTCCACCACTGCTATCCTAAGGAGGAGCGTGGTAGCATGGCAGGATGGGTAAGACATTCACCGGCCAACAAGTGAACCCGTGAGGTTCTGGGTTCGATTCCCAGCCTTGCCCTTTCTTCCCAGTTGGATGAAAAAATGGAACTGAATGTCAAAGTCCTTCGGGTGAGACTACACACCGAGGCCTCGTTGTGGGAATGCATGCGGAACATCTTGCTACTGTGTGCCGGTAGAAAGGGATGACACTCCCCCCCCAACACCACTGCACACTGCAGGTGTCGTGTTCAGACAGACACCATCCCCAAAGTCAGAATGCGGCTACCTACATGGTGGAGAGGAAAAAACGGTCACGTATGCAAAAGTTTCACCGCTGGTGAACCTCGGAGCTCTAGCCACGGAACACACACACACACACAAAGCTGCTATGTAACCCCAAAACAACACCACCCTACCTTCCCCTCTCCTCCCCACCCCCCTTTAAAAAAAAAGTTTGCTTAATTAAATATAGAAAAGACATGAACGATTGGCAATGAATGTGATAAAAAAAACCCAACAACACAAAATGTTAACGTGAGCCTCCTCTGACCAGCCAGTCTTGGCTCTGTTTGCGTGATCCGGCATCCATCCATCCGTTCATTCATTCACTTGCTCATCCATTCATTCTTTCGCTCGCTCATTCATTTATTGATTCTTTCACTCGCTCATTCACTTGCTTGCTCACTAATCCATTCACTCACTCATTTATTCATTCATTTCGTTTACTCACTCATGCTGACTTTCCCTCAGTCGACCGTAACACATATCACTCCACCACTGCGTCAAGGAAGAAGCATTCTGATCACACCTAACATCCAAATGGTGATCGTTTCTAAAACCATGAAAAAAAACAACACACTGGAAGAGAAGTCTGAGCACGTCAACATTATATATTTTTCCTTCAACAACAAACGTGGCAATTTCCTCAGGCATGAGCTCACGTCACTATTTTTCTATCCAGGGGTGGGGGACTAAAGCAAAACTCCTTTCATACATGTGATAAACAGGATCAAAAACATTCAAATACTTCAAAACGGCGTACACAGCCACCGAATGGGTAATGAGCAATTCACATTTCCTTGGCACAAAGAAAAGGTCAAAGTGTCCCATAACCTATGTGGTCGTAGGGAAGTGAGGCATCAGAGACTTCAACTTCTCAAGGGGCCAGCATATTGAGGGCGGCGCCCATCTCCTCTCCCTCGCTGCTTTACCTTCCCTGACCCCAAAGAGGCAGGTACCCATTTAAGGCTGGGTGAACTGGGGGGACTGTACTGAAGCCAAGGTGCGCAAACGGTCACCCATCCAAGTGGTAACCACACTCGACGCTGCTTAATGGGGAAAACGAGTGCTCTGACCGCTGAGCTACCCCGTCCCCATAGAAGCCAAAAGAAAAAACACCCCCCACCAAAAAAGAACCCTGAACAAAAAGCAAAGAAGGAAACAACCCCCCCTCCTCCCCTAACAATAAATATATATAATTTAAAACCCTTTTCGAACACACAGAGAGAATGCAATTATTCATAAAGCTGAGACCAAAATAAGGGGGAAAAAAGGCAAGAAAGACAGGACAAAAAGAAAAAACGATAAACCAAACACCACACAGACAGACAGACAGACAACAGCTAGAAAAGAGTGCAGACACACTTCTACCACAACACAGAGTCCTGTCTGCAGTCCAAGCTATGTACGTAGGCTAGCAGAAACCTAACACTTAACTAAGACAGTGCATTAATTAAAGCTGGACACAAGCTTACATTTGTTTTCTTCTCATCTTGTGGAATATGGATGAAAGTGATCACAGTGGTTAAGGAACAGAGGTTTTAATTAAGTCTTTGTGTTACATCCATGCGAGAGGCTGTGATGTGCATTTACGTATTTACATGCAATATGTGAAGAGCGAGCGTCACACGCACACAGATATGTATCAATATACTTTCCCCCTATCTCATGAAGTGATGTACTGATCAGGTTTTTATATTACAATGACAACATATACATTCATGTATATATATATATATATATCTATATTTATTTATATATCTATATTTACAGGTTTATGTACAATAATACACACTTTACATAATGCACGAATGTCAACATTTTCAAAGTCTTTCTCAGGTACTCTCAACAATGACACAGCCCACAATCATGGGTAACACACACACACACACACGTTCACAACCTTGTTTCACCTGAGCATAGTTCACTTTCAATACCCGATGATCAGTGTGTAGATTCAAAGGCAAAGATGTCTGACTTTTTAAGAAATGATCGCACATGAAAACCCCCCAAACAACTCCTCCTGAACATACACACACACACAAACTCCCAAATGCATTCAGACACAAGCATGCAGTCATGCACACACAAGCAACGAGTTCATCACAAATCAGAGATCGCACACATACAATGTGTGTATACAGTGAGTTCAAGATAATTCAGAGATCAGACACACACTCCTTCATCCTCACCTTCCCTTCTTCGTAAACCTCCATCCCCGTCCATCCAAAAAAAAAATCCACATGCACACTCACACACACGCAGTGTGAGTTAAAAAAAGAGTCTGGTTTTCCTCTATTACCTCAACCCCCCAAAAAAAAACCCCAATCCAACAAAGAAAAACCACGGCTACAGCAAACACACAGCTTAAGTTCAACAAGAGTCGGAGAGATCGTTGTTGCAGAAGCCCAAGTCGGACTCTGGGGAGATGATGTGGAATGGGCCCTGGGGATGTGGCAGGGCTGTGGGGGCGGGGGGGCAGGACGATGTGGCGGCGGCGTCCATGTGGAGCTGGGACAGCATGATGTGGCTGCCCCCTGACCGCATCACGCTCAACGCCGCGGAGATCGGCTCGCTGGGCGGCACCAGCAACGATGTGGTGGAGTTGGGAGTCACTGCCAGAACAAGGGAGAGAAAAAAGCCACGTCACGCAGCCAACCGAGCAGATCGCTCGTAAAGGTTTACCTCCCTCTATGTGTGTGTGTGAGAGTATGTGTGTGTGTGTGTGTGTGTGTGTGTGTGTGTGAGTGAGTGTGTGTTGAGTGTGTGCGTGTGTGTGTGTGAGTGTGTGTGTGTGTGTGTGTGGTTGTGTGTGTGTGTGTATGTGTGTGTGTGGTCTCCAGTATGTGTGGTGTGCACGAATATACACACAGAGCCACCTGAATGAAGATAACAGTGCAAAGACTCACTTTGTGTGTCATAAACCTGACATACATAAGAAGCAGTCCTTTGTTCCTTGTTTTAAACCACTCCACCAGGTTTCCCTGACAATTCAAGACAATACAAACCCCATCACTTTTCAGCTTCAAAGTTTAGGGCCAAAAATATGACAATGGGGATAGTAAGTGTTCATTTAGCTAGAAACTATGAGGGTGGGATAGCCTAGTGGTTAGAGTGTTGGGTTTGTTAGCTGATGGCCTGGAATCAAACCCAGGCATGAGCCACCACCAGAATGCTTCTTCAAAGGGACTTTCCTCCTAGAGGTAACTTCAGTACTGACTCCACTCCCCCGAAAGTCCTTCAGATGAGGCTATAAACCGAGGCCCCAAGTGCAAGCGCATGCAGAACACCTTGTACACACGTTAAAACCTGTCTCTTGAAAGAGTAGGCTTAGCATAACAGTAATAAAAGATGTAACACCCCTCCAAAAAAAACAACCCCCCACAAACAAAAAACCTCATGGACAGTGACGTGTTTAGATATCATCCCTGAAGTTGGGATGCAGCCATCTTAATGATGGCAAAAACGGTCGCATATGCACAACTATCCCCACTGGTGAACCTTGGAGCGCTAGCTGAGGAACAGGGGAAAAAAAAGTAACCCCGATATTAGCAAGAAAATAACGAGCCATGACATAAAACTTTCTCTGCTGTCATAAATAAAACTGGGAGGTCATTTGTGGGTATTTTGTGTGTAAAAACAGTTACTTCCCATTATTACATAAATTGCCATTTAGAGCTATCCCTTGTTGCAAACAGCTGAGGCAATGAGAAGATAAGGAACAACAATATCCATACCTGTCATTTTGCCAAATCTTAGTAATGCACTGAAATGAAATGCAACAAGCCACATCAAAAGACAAATTTTGTGCGAGTTTTGTTTTTGTTTTGTTCATCGGCTAGAGCTCAAGGTTCAAGATGGCAAGATTTAGCGTATGCAAACGTTTTTGCCCACCATGAAGGAAGGTAGCCATATTCCCACTTCATAGAGAAAACGCAATACGATACAACACACACAAAACATTACCTGCATTCTGCATGGGCAGCATATCAGCAGCCTGTTGTTGCTGCTGTTGCTGTTGTTGTTGTTGTTGCTGCTGCTGCGGAGGGCTCTGTGTCTGGGCCAGCTGCATGGTGATCTGCCGCAGCTCTTCCTGCTGGCGACGGATGGTGTCCTGCAGCTGCTCCGACTTCTGCAGCAGCTGGTCATGCAGCAGGCGCTGCGCTGGCGTCAGGAACACGCTGGACTGCACCGACTGCAGCAACACGACAAACAGCGCCGAGGTGTTTAACGGCAAGCAGCAGCAGCAGCAGCGCGTTTTCGCTCACATGACAGAAAACAGTAGTGGCTGTCTGAGCGTTAGAGGATGATGAAGACTGGGGTTTTTTTTTGGTTTTGTTTTGTTTTGTTTTTGTTTGGTCTCAGTGATGAAGAAGAAGACTGGGGATTTTGTTTTGTGTTTGTTGTTGCTTGGTCTCAATGTGGACTTAACAGACTTCTCCATCCCCCCCTCTCCCACAAAAAAAGAAGTGTGTCAAATTAAGTGAGGTTAAGTGAAAAATAATCTTTACTGATAGTTAAAAAATGTGTTGTTTTGTTTACATGCATGCACATAGGCTTGTATGTGCACATATACATGCACACACACACACACATACTTGCATTCACACACACACCAAACATCAACATACAGAACACATGTATACACACACACACACACACACTCGCACAACACCCCTCACCCACACACTCTCTCACTATATGTGAATAGACGTTAAACTGAAGATATCACACACACACTCACCCACACACTCTCTCACTAAATGTGAATAGACGTTAAACTGAAGATATCACACACACTCACCCACACACTCTCTCACACACACTTGCACACACACAACCACACACACACATAAAACACCCACACACCCACCCCCTTGTGCACCCACACACACATATACAAACCACCACACCCATAACCACACACACACAAAAGCAACCAAGCATCAAATTTGACAATATACAATAAACACACATATCCCCCCACTCCTCCCCCATACATGCTCTCTCTCTCACACACACACACACAGATGCACGCACGCACACACACAAATACATACACACACACAAATACATACACACACACAACCACACGCACACACAGACACACACGCACACATGGCAGACTGACCAACTGCTGAGCAGGGTTGACCCCAGGAGAAGGGACGGCATTGGAGAGAGACCCTCCCTGGTTGGGTAACTGAAACCAGCCACAGTAAAATAAACACACTGTCGGTCACCTGAAAACAGACTGTCTTCTACTGCATTGCTCTGTTTTGTACTGTACTGTACTTCATTGCTCTGTTTTGTAATGTACTGTACTGCATTACTCTGTTTTGTATTGTACTGTACCGCATTACTCTGTTTTGTATTGTACTCTACCGCATTACTCTGTTTTGTATTGTACTGTACTTCATTGCTCTGTTTTGTATTGTACTGTACTGCATTACTCTGTTTTGTATTGTACTGTACTGCATTGCTGTTTTGTATTGTATGTACTTCATTACCTTGTTTTGTATTGTACTTCATTGCTCTGTTTTGTATTGTACTGTACTGCATTACTCTGTTTTGTATTGTACTGTACTGCATTGCTCTGTTTTGTATTGTACTGTACTACATTGCTCTGTTTTGTATTGTACTGTACTGCATTGCTCTGTTTTGTATTGTACTGTACTGCATTGCTCTGTTTTGTATTGTACTGTACTTCATTGCTCTGTTTTGTATTGTACTGTACTTCATTACTCTGTTTTGTATTGTACTGTACTGCATTGCTCTGTTTTGTATTGTACTGTACTTCATTGCTCTGTTTTGTATTGTACTGTACTTCATTACTCTGTTTTGTATTGT
The DNA here is from genome assembly GCA_028751875.1 of Rapana venosa. NCBI lineage: Eukaryota > Metazoa > Mollusca > Gastropoda > Neogastropoda > Muricidae > Rapana > Rapana venosa. The sequence continues at coordinate 9,721,803 of CM054144.1, read as the reverse complement.
ACTGTACTGCATTGCTCTGTTTTGTATTGTACTGTACTGCATTGCTCTGTTTTGTATTGTACTGTACTTCATTACTCTGTTTTGTATTGTACTGTACTTCATTACTCTGTTTTGTATTGTACTGTACTGCATTACTCTGTTTTGTATTGTACTGTACTGCATTACTCTGTTTTGTATTGTACTTCATTACTCTGTTTTGTATTGTACTGTACTTCATTACTCTGTTTGGTATTGTACTGTACTGCATTACTCTGTTTTGTATTGTACTGTACTGCATTACTCTGTTTTGTATTGTACTTCATTACTCTGTTTTGTATTGTACTGTACTTCATTACTCTGTTTGGTATTGTACTGTGTTGTTTTGCACTGTATCACAACAGACGCTACAGCAGAGTGGTTAAGACTGTTCACTACAATCCCTTGGGTCCATGAAGTCGTGCGTTTGAATCTCGGCAGCGTCTGGTGAAATAAGGGTGGGGATTTTTATGATGATCTCCCAGGTCAACTTCAGGTGCAGACCTGCCAGTGCCTTAATTCCCTTGGTGTACATACACAAGCAGAAGATCAAATATGCATACCAGAGATCTTGTAATTCATGTCAGTATTCCGGGGGTTACGGGTCATGGAAACATGAACATAGGTAAAGGTAAAGGTAAAGGAGTCCCATAACCTATAAGGTCGTAGGGGAGCGAGGCGTCAGAGACCTCACTTCTCTAGGGCCAGCATATTGAGGGCGGCGCCCATCTCCTCTCCCTCGCTGCTTTACCTTCCCTGACCCTAAAGAGGGCAGGTACCCATTTACAGCTGGGTGAACTGGGGGAACTGTACTGAAGCCAAGGCGCGCAAACGGTCACCCATCCAACTGGTAACCACGCTCGACGCTGCTTAACTTGGCTGGAGGAAAGCGAGTGCTCCGACCACTGAGCTATCCCGTCCCCTGAACATACCCAGCACATATCCCTGGAGATGGAATGTGGCTTCCTTAATGGTAGGCAAACATGACTGCTTATACAAAATCTCCCCACTGATACACCTCAGAGCTCTTGCCGAACAGGTTAAAAATAAGAAAGGTACTGCATTATGTTCTATTGTACTGCATTACATAGTACTGTTTTCTTCTTCTTCTTCTTCCTTTTTTGTCATGTTTCTCCCAGGGGAGGTTTGACATTGATGAGCCTTCTCCATCTCTCTCTGTTTTGAGCTTCCTCCTTATTTATGCCCCTTTCTCTGAGATCATCTGCAATACAGGCAGCCCAGGTTTTTTTAGGTCTTCCCTTTGGTCTCTTTCCATCCACTACGAAGTTCATTGCTCTTTTTATGATGTGGTGGTCTGCTTTCCGTTGAACGTGCCCAAACCAGCGCAGTCTACTGGTACTAGCTACGTGTATTGTACTGTATAATATTGAACAGTACTGTATTGTAATGCTCTGCATTGTTTTACATTGTAATGAAGTGTACTATATTGTATTCTATTGTACTGTATCGTATTGCACTATATCGTAAAGTATTGCATTGTTTTACATTGCATTGTATAATATTGTGCTGTACTGTATTGTAGGTCATTTCAGTCACAGCATGTTTCTCTGTGTGAAATGTGGGCTGCTCTCCCTACAAACAAAACAAAACAAAACTGTACTGCCATTCAGTGCAGTGCTATACCACCCATTTTCTGAAACATTCCTCCTGTCCCCAGATCTGGTCTGTTCCTCCATGAGTGCTTTCTCTTCTTTCCCCTAAAATAATTTTGCCAAGGACAATGCTCTTGTTGCCATGGGATTCTTACCCCCCCCCCCCCCCCCCCCCCCCAGATAATCTCATATCAAGTGTGCTGGGGTGGAAGGGGTGGTGGTGACAGTCAAGGTTCAGACAAGAATTCCATCTGCAACCCTTGATCTTCTGGATGGGGTCACTACCGCCAGACCAATGAGCTACCCCCGTGACACTGATCCAAATTTTATAAACACACACACCCTAAACTCTTTTTTTTTTAAACCCCAAACTCTTCAAGATAGTTATAAAGATCACCTCATTTTTGGGGGAAAAAACCCAAACCATTAAACACAGTCTACCCTCTGAAGTCGGAGTATGGCTGCCTACAAGGCGAGGTACTTGAAAACAGTCATACATGCAAACTTCTTGTCCGACGTACTTCCTATCTCGCAGTGATTCCCAGGTGGGATGAGCGAGTCAGAGTGCATGTTCTGGGTGACTGACCCCTAGGGTGTTGAGCTGGGGAACGCACAACAACAACAACAACAACACAATCTCAACTCTTATGATACAGCTATGCAGGACGACCTCCTTTTCTGACAATAAAAAAATGACATCTTGTACTGCTTCTGTTGGGCGAGCGAAGACTGGAGCACATGGAGAAGGAGGGTCCTGCTGCTATTAATGGGTGCGGTGGCTCACACTACACCAGTGATGCCAACACGCGAGACTGCTTCTGCCGATTTCAACTGGTTTTTAACGGATTATGTGACAAGAGCTGGCAGCTGGTATGGATGATCAATCATATTACTCTGCAAGAAAGTGTTTTCTGACTGGATCAAACGATACATTTTGTCATTTATCTTGTACTGTATTTTGGAAAGAAAAGTAAAATCCATGTATTCTGCACAGCGTTGTTAAGGTTTTATTGATTTTCATCACTACTGATTTCTTCAAAGATATTTGACTTGTACTCTTTTGAGTTAGCTCAGCACCGATTGCTTATTTTTCTATTCTTCACCTATGTGCACATTTGTGCATAATCATGCATTTCACACACACACACACCTATACTTTCCCATCTACACAGTCACACACACTTTCTCCCCCTACCAAAAGCCACACACACCAACCCTATCCTCACCCACAACACATGCACGACACACTCACTTAACACACACACACACACACACTTACACACTTGTCTTTTCTTGTTTGATTTGTATAGTTTACCATAGATTAGGTTTTTTATTCTATGTCTGCATATACATTATCTTTTTTTCTCGCTTTTCTTTTTCTTTAGATAGATGGCTTGATGAAAAAAGGCAAATGTACTGCTTATTCAATGTACCATCTGAAAATAAAAGTTTGACTTCTGACTTTGACACACACACTTACACGCACACACACCACACTCTCTCCCTGAACTTCTCATTTCTTTCCCCTCCCCCTTACCTGTCTGATATCACTTTCTAGTGAACAGACGTTAAAACGAAGACGCACACACACTCTCCCACCTACCTGCGGCTGTGGCATGGGGATCATATTGGGCGGCATGGCCATGATCGGCACGATGCTGGGCATCAGCTGAGGAATGGTCGTCGCCGCTGCCGCCACATTCCCAGGAGTCGCTGTCGCTGACACCGACCTCTGCTGCTGCTGCTGTTGTTGCTGCTGCTGCATGCTGCGCAGCGCTGTATTGCGCTGCAGGTGTTGCTGCAGCAGGCTCTGCAGCTGGCTGGTGACGTACCTGCGGGTGTGGTTGGGCTCTTTCTCCGTGGAGTGAGGATGCTGGGAGCTGTCCACGTCCGACACTTGCCCGCTCACGCCTGTGACAGGAACGACAAGACTGGAGTGAGCACTGGGGTGTCAAGCACAGCCAGCAAATCCAACGTCACTCAGTCAAGAGTGCTATATTTACCACACCCCTTCCTTTTACCAGTCCAAGGGTGGTCAGTTCCTGCTGTAACTAGCACCAGCTGGGCAGGGATGGACAGCAGCAGATGGGAGGAGCTGGAAGTGGGGGAAACTGACAGCTGTGTCAATCAGGCACAGTGATTTTACGGCATACTGTGACAATCTGGCACAGTGATTTTACGGCATACTGTGACAATCTGATACAGTGATTTTATGGCATACTGTGACAATCAGGCACTGTGGTTTTATGGCATACTGTGACAATCTGGCACAATGATTTTATGGCATACTGTGTCAATCAGGCACTGTAGTTTTATGGCACGCGGTGACAATCTGGCACTGTGATTTTATGGCATACTGTGTCAGGCACAGTCATTTTATGGCATGCTGTGTCAATCATGATGCTACACCAGAGTGGATTGATCATTTGACTTCCTCTTACGAGTCTTATGAAGTACTGGGTTCAAACCTCGGTAGCCTCGTCTAGCATATGAAGGGTGGGGATTCCTACCATCTCCCAGGTCAACTTGAGCGCAGGCCCGCAAGTGACTTACCTCCCTTCTATCATACCCATACAGAAGATCAAACATGCACATGAACACTACCCCTACGTTAAGGGAGAGAACCCCTCTTTCCCAGTACACATGCGCTGTGCACAGTTGTATGCTACCATAACCCAGTAGTGGGTGCTACAGAGGGAAGGGTTAGTAGACAGTTGGTTACCCTGTAGTGGGTTACCTGTAGGTTAAAGATTCTGTAATTCATGCCACTGTACAGAGGGCTAAGGAAACACGGCATATACACAGCCTGTGCCCTGCATCTGGGAAGGGAGGGAGGGAGGGAGAGAGGGAGGGAGGGATGGGCTCTGCCGGGTTCACCGCGCCCACGACACACTGCCTGAACTTCTGCACAGCGCCCTAACCACCGCTCAAGAAGTCAAAGGAGAGAAGACAGAAGAGACGAGATGAGAGTCAATCAAAAGCTGAAAGTTATCACTATGAATTCAGAACTTGCAGACGCAAATAGCTGTTTTGATGGTGAAAAGGTACCATCTTTCAATCCTCTTTTATGAAACTACCATGTCTGTGAAAAATAATTCATGATAATGCTAACCATGAAAAATGAAGATTAAGACCGAGCTGTGTTAAGTAGAAACTGTATCATGTAAAGTCAAAGCAACCATTTTCACCAATTCCACATTGTCATCTACAAATTCAAAGTATCCGTTTTTATGCACAAGTGGGTCAGATGTGAACAATTCTGACTTGTTCTACCATTCTTTAGTCTAAAGTAAATGATGTACTTTTTTTTAGGCTCCTTCACTATCATAAACCATCTCTCACCAGAAGGCAACCTATACAACAGTTACTACTGGTATTGCACACGTGACAGACATCAATCAAACCCAACAATTACTTGCACCCACAATCTTGGCTAGGTGATTTCAATTAAAAAAACCCAACCCCCCATAAACAAAAAAGATTGCAAGTCGCTAACAGAAGTTGAACCCCATTCTCCCAGCCAAAAGTCTAACCTCAAACCACTGCGCCATAGTATCTACTCTAAGGTCATCACTTTGCTGTATCTCCTATTGGAAAGACTCGGAGAAGCCATGTTCATTTCAAAGCGAATCATTCTCACAGTGAAAGTGTCTTGGTATAGAACTGTTTACCTATGTACATGTAATCAATTTTCTTTTTTCAACTGACCATAAATTTACATAAAAGGTAAAGGTGTCCCATAACCTATGTGGTCGTAGGGGAGCGAGGTGTCAGAGACCTCAACTTCTCCAGGGGCCAGCATATTGAGGGCGGTGCCCATCTCCTCTCCCTCACTGCTGTATCTTCCCCATGAGTGCTCTGACCACCGAGCTATCCCATCCCCAACATTTACATATGATACACAAAAACAACATAAATCCAGGAAAACATAAATGCATGCAAACACAAAAGCAGAGTAAATAAATGAACATATCACTTACAAATGAAAGGAATGAAGGAATAAATAATCAATAAATAAATGAATAAAAAAGGAAGGCACAAAAAAGGAACATGACCATTTTGGAATAAGAAACAATAGGCACAAGAAAATCCCCATCATACATGATATCAAAGACTGCATTGAATGTTAACTATTCGGCACCGGAACAGGAAGATCATTACTGACTCCTACATGAAAGATGTCCCTAATCTGCCAGTTCAAAGGACATGGTGGCAGTCTCCCGTGGACAAAAAAAACATGCTAACTTGACTTCTCTCTGTAGAGAGTCATTGAGACACTGCACTGAATGTTTTAGGCAGGATGTTGAGGACATGTTATACATGGTGGAGCCCATCCTTCGCCAGAGAAGGGTGCATGCTAGGTACATTCATGCCATCCATACTACAGACTATAGCTAGCCTAACTCTTCTATGAAAGAGGGACGGCGTTTTAACATGTGTGCAAGATATGAGATACTGGTTTATAGTCTTATTTAAAGGAATTTCATGGTAGTCACAATGTAAAAATCCCCTCATATGGACACCTTAGCAGAGACTCAAACCCAAACTCTCCATCAAGGTCAGATCATGAACTCATTCCTCTAACCACTAAGCTCCCAGAAAGCATGGTGGAATGACTGAATCACAGAACAGACAAAAAGCAAACCATGTCAAGAGACAGAAGCTTTGCCACACAACGGATGTAAGTGGAGGAATCTGGTCAGGACCTCTTCAATGTATGCCCTCAATGACTTCCAAGAAGTTCAGTGAAAAGAGAGAAGATGGTCATTCTCCAAATGTACTGACTCCATCTGAGAGACTCCTCAGTCAGGTTCAGGGAGTTTCACAGGTACTTCAGCTAGTAAAACCTTTCTCAGCGAATTCAAAGTGGTGACCACTTGCCTGACTCTACCAAAGCATACACACTATAAACTTCCATTTAAAATGTATAAAATACGTATACACACACATTTTTGTGTGATACGTAGACTTTTAAGAAAAAAAAGAATTTTCTTTCCCTTTCAAATTCACTAGTATACAGACCAAAATTTCACGAGATTACATACACATAAGAGCTCAGACACTTCGAGCACTTCAAAAAGAACACACACACAAAACCCTGTGGTGAAAAAAGCCACGAGGAATATAATATTCACTGCTGCCTTACAGAGTGACACACCACAACTCCAGTGTACAACTAGACAACAAAAAACCGAGGGAACTGTTCAATGACAAACAGCAGCAGCAGAAGAGGGAACAGTTCTTTTGTCCATCAGGAAGAGCCCCATGACCAGAGGACCACAAACTACACAGCCCAGGAAACAATCACAGTCTCACAGAGTGACAACACAGGGGGGCACAGAGTCAGCACACATACACCTATACCAACGTGGGACATGTCACAAAGAACACGAAGAAGAAAGATCGTATTATGACTTTTTTGAAAATTTTCTTTAAGCATACTCAATCTTCTGGCAATACGGGAAAATTACATCTTTTTTTTTTTTTTTAAATACATACTCATAGTTGTGGCAATACTGGAAAATAACATGTCTTTTTAAAAAAAAAACCATATTGTTCTGGCAATACTGGAAAATGACATGTTTTTTTGTTTTTAATACATAGTCATTGTTGTGACAATACTGGAAAATTACTTCTTTTTTTTCTTCATACATACTCACATTTCTGGCAATACTGGAAAATTACATGATTTTTAAAAAATACATATTGATGATTGTGGCAATACTGGAAAATTACATGTCTTTTCTTTTTTCTTTATACATACTTACTGTTCTGGCAATCACTCTGAACAAATAACTGCTTTGTGAAGAAAGAAAAAAGTGGTACAGCATGTTGCTGAAAAATAACTTATAAAAGACAAAGAAAAAGGTGGAGGAAGGGGGAGGTTATGAAGATTGTTGTTGAAAAACTACAGAAAAATAATCACATGCACGCACACACACACAAACGCATGCGCACACAAGCACACACAATTAATGGTTGCTTCTTTTTCTTCATCAAACACTCAGACAGCTACTACTGTTGTCTGTCTATGAAACAAAACGCGTTGCGCTGCTGTTAAGCACATGAAAAATCAGGCCCAGCGCATCCGACTTTGGCATGCGTGAAAACTGTTCTTGTAAGTCTTTCTGGAAGAAAAGGCAGGAGAATGGACCAAGAAGGAAGAAAAAGAACAGGACAGAAACAAAGACAGGAATAGAAAAGAGAGAATTCCTAGCACAGAATTTCCAGAAGGTGGGGATGCTATCTACACTGACAGGCCCCCGGCATCCCCACAGGGGAGGTTGCTTCTTACAAGCAAAATTTAGCAATGGATACATTAAATGAAATAGTGAAAAATCAAAGGTGCAAAGCCAATTTTGTTGGAGAACAATCTTACAATACTTCTGTTTAATTACAATTCCTTATCTCTGTAGTATAACTCTAGATTATGTTGTCTTAATCACACCACACACACACACACACACACACACACACACACACACACACACACACACACACACTGGAACATGCTGTAGGTTCTTTTATCATAAATTTTATCTCCAGCTTCTGGACATTTTGTTTTACAAGTTTCTATGGTATGGTGTTTTATGGCATAATACTGTAGTGTATTGCATTGTACTATTCTGCATTGTATCATGATATATCATTTACAGCCACAGATATCTATATGTGAAATTTAGCCTGCTCTCTCTGAGAAAGTGATAGCAGTGCCACTCCCTCCCCCCTCCTTCTCTTGTCTGTGGACAAATTTGTTTTCCAACAAATGACTTTTTTTCTACAGACTTTTGCCAAGGATAAATCTATTGTGGTTTTGAAAATACACAAATTCTCCCAACATTTAAAAACCAAAAGAAATGCAATTCTACACATTGCTAACCTGCACAGAGATTGTGTGTATCTAAAATTTTTCAATCTTTTTTGTTGTTGTTGCTTTTTTGGTTACTTGGCTAGAGCTCCAAGGCTCACGAATGGCGAGATTTTTGTGTATATAACAATGTTTTTCCCCACCATTAGGTAGCCACATTCTGACTTCAGGGATGGTGTCTAAACACAACACCTGTGTGCATGTGTTTTTTTAAATTTTGTCATCCATTCCTACTAGTACAAAATGGCCTACTCTTCTAAAAGATAGAACAGGTTTTTTTAATGTGTGTGCTTGATGTTCTGCGCGCGTTCGCAGACAAGACCTCAGTTTATAGTCTAATCTGACAGATCGTGACATTTAGTTCGATTTTATCATCGAACAGGGAAAAAAAAGGCAAGGCTGGATTTTCAAACTTTAAACCATGCATTTGAATGAGGTGAAATACTGGAGAAAATGAAAAAAAAAAAGAAAATAAGAAAACTAAAACCCAAAATAGAACACAAGAACTGGTGAATCAAAATACAAAGGAACCCCCCCCCCCCCCCCCCCCCCCAAATAAAAAAAAAAGGAGCAGATAAAGAACACCAAAGGCAATCCACAAAAAGCGTACTTGACACACAGTCGGGTGACTTTGACACAGAACGATGCGAGGACGACGACCTATTGCGAGTGCGTATCTGACCTCCGGATGACACCGAACACATTGACGGGCTGCGGTGGGATTTCTCAGCCTTGGCCGGCTCTGATCCCAGCGTCCCAAAGCCGTCCTCCTCTGAGTAGCCCAGCTCTTTGCGCAGCTGAGACCGAACGTCCGCAAACCTGGAAAATAGTCATCCGTGTTAAGATTGCACAAGGAGAGGAACAGGCTTCTCTAGGTTCCACTTACTCCACACACACATGGCCTGAAACAATTCAGTGCAGCACCCCTATGACTTAGCAAGGTGTTAAGCGAGCAGCCATGTCAATGTACTGGGCATTTTGTGTGTCGGTGTGTGCATGTGTGTGTGTGTGTGTGTGTGTGTGTGTGTGTGTCTGTGTGTGTGTGTGTGTGTGTGTGTGTTCCTTGGCTAGAGGTCCAAGGTCTGCCAATGGTGACATTTTGCACATGCACAACCGTTTTTGCCCAACATGAAGGTAACCGCATTCCGACTTTGGGATAGTTTGCCAAGTATGTTCGTATTTCCATAACCTACAGAACCCTACCATGAATTATGGGATCTTTAACGTGCATATTTGATCTTCTACATGAATATTTACCTGAGGTGAATTAAAGCACTGGCAGGTGTGCACCTGAAGTTGACCTGGGAAATCATAAAAATCGTCACCCTTAATTCACCAGACACCACCGCCGAGCTTTGAACCCCCGACTTCATGGACCCATGGGATTGAGTTGAACGGTCTTAACCACTCGGCAACAGCGTCCGTCATTTCCAGGTTCAACTTGCTCAACACACACACAAGACCTGAACCCTTCAGAGCAGGGACTCATCAAGGAGTCGGTTAAGGGAGAAGTCATGTCCTTCTGTTCAGCTTCAAAACCAAATCTTACAACAATGCATGGACAAAGAAAAGAGGGTAGAATAACCTTGAGGTTAGAGCCCTTAACTTCATGATGGGAAGGTAATGTGAGAGTGCAGGTTTGCTTGCAATGGTAAGAAGTTGAGATTAATGTCCTCACATTGCCTAAAGTGTTTCCTGGACAATTTTACCAGTTGGTAGTCCTTATGTTTGTGTACACTTACACTGTCTTTGCTCCCCACTGTGGGCAGCTTTCTTTCTACAGAGTTTTGCCAGGGACAACTCCCTTGCTGCCATGAAGTTGTTTTTTGCTGTTTTTTTTTTAAACATGCACTAAACGTATGTAGCATATGAGACCTTTGATTTATTGCCTCATCCATAAAGACAACCACCAAGGTCACCCACTGCTCAAGTCTAACAGTTGGGAGACAAGTCTCGGTTTCGTCAGGAATTGAACACAAAATGTCTCGGTTTCAAGACGGGCGCATTTTCACTGGAACACCCATCCACCTATGCCCTGATCTACACGGTCAGATTCTACGGGTGACAGTGCTGCACTTTAGCGATGACAAAGACTCACCTGGGTGACAGTGCTGCACTTTAGCGATGACAAAGACTCATCTGGGTGACAATGCTGTATTATTATTATTATTATCATTATTATTATAGCGATGACAAAGGCTCACCTGGGTGACAGTGCTGTACTATTATTATTATTATAGTGATGACAAAGACTCACCTGGGCAACAGTGCTGTATTATTATTATTATTATAGTGATGACAAAGACTCACCTGACGACAGTGCTGTATTATTATTATTATTAAAGTGATGACAAAGACTCACCTGACGACAGTGCTGTATTATTATTATTATTATCATTATAGTGATGACAAAGACTCACCTGACTGACAGTGCTGCACTATAGTGATGACAACAGCGACACACCTGATGACAGTGCTGTACTATTATTATTATTATCATTATAGTGATGACAACAGCGACTCACCTGACGACGGTGTTGGTGCAGACGATGAACTCGGGCTTGGAGTTCCACTGGTGGTAGGTGATGTAGTACCTCGTCCGTAACCAGATCCACTGCTGGCCTTTGGTCAGGAAGCGGTAATAGCACGACGTCCCCTCCCCCATCTGCATCACTGCCCGCACACGATCCATCCATTGATTGATTCATTTTATTTTGAGGATAATGGAATAAGCATTCATGTGCTTTTTTACATCCAGTCCCCGTGTGTATGCAGTTTTGTAAATTTTGTCATCGGCTCCCACCGGCACACAATGGATGGTTGAGACGTTCGCCTGCCAACAAGTAAACTGTGAGATTCTGCGTTCAATTCCCAGCTGCGCCCTTTCTTCCCAGTTTGATGAAAAAAATGGAACTCAATGTCAAAGTCCTTCGGATGAGACTATAAACTCAGGCCCCCATGTGCAAACGCACACAGAACATCTTGTGCACACATTAAATCCTGTTCTGCCTTTCACAATAGCAGGCCACTGTGTGCTGGTAGGAACAGAAAATTGGAGAAAAACCCCCCAGCAAGCACACAGGTGTCGTGTTTAGACACCATCCCTGAAGGTGGATTGCAGCTACCTATATGGTGGTTGGTGGTGGTGGGGGGGGGGGGGGGAACGGTCACATGCCCATAAATCTCATCTTTGGTGAACCTCAGAGCTCTAGCTGAGGAATGGGGGTAAAAAAAAAAAATTAAAAAAACCAAAACCCAATCATCAAAAAAACCAAGCACACCCATTACTTGATACTCAGCATGATGGTCAAAGACAGTCGTTTAATCTTATATTGTTAATAATGTATGGAATTTATAAGGGCTGAATCTTGTAAAGCAAATGCTTCGTGCAGGGCTATCAACATGAAAAAGCTGTGATAGTTTTACAGGGAAAATGCTTGTTTCTGTTTGCAACATTTTTGTCAAAGAAAGTCTTTAGTTTTGTGTAGTGTACTTTGGTGGTGGAAGTGGTCATAGTAGTAGCAGCAGCAGTAGTGGTAGCAGCAGTAGCAGAAGTGGTGCTAGCAGTAGTAGTAGTGAAAGCAATGGCAATACCAAAAAAAGCAGTATTACTTACGCTGTTCATGACATTTGGACACCCGTTCAATGTCTTCTGGGTGGTAGTAGTCATACCCTGATGTCCCCAACACCTCGAAGGGCAGGTAACCAATGATAGGTGGCGCTCTGCAGAAAAGCAACAGAGTGTTGGATTTTCGTTACTCTTTATGAAGCACCCCCTGCATGTACACATATGTGCATGCATACATGCACACTCACTCACATACATACACACTCACACAGAGTTTTTTTTGTTCTTAGATGGCTTGATGTAAAAACCAAATGCATTGCTTATTCAATGTACCATCTGGAAATAAAAATTTGACTTTCACTGACACACACAAACACCCTCCTCCCCCCTTCTGTACCCCCCCCCCCCCCCCCCCCCCCCCCTCCCTCCATACACACATATACAGTTTCACCAACTTTCACAAAACTACATAGGAATCGGCTGATCATTTTGAAACACGACAGAACAAACACATGCTTTACCACAGACATTACCCCCCCCACCCTCTTCTACCTACCCCCCCCCCCCCCCCCCCCCCCCTTTCTACCTACCCCCCCCCCCCTCCCCCCCCCCCTCCTAGCTCCCCGGACATACCTGTGATCTAGGAACAGAAATTTCCACTCCAGCGAGTGGCGCGAGGTAAACTCGCAGGTGGACTCGTCCACGCTGGACATCTGGCGGATGATGTGCGAGGTCTGGAGGCGCACGGTGCAGCAGAAGCACACCGACATGCTGGGCGACTGCAGGCCCAGGTGATCGCTGGACAGGTCCTCCAGCAGCATGTCTGAAACACAGCCGCCAGGCCAGGTCAGGTCAGGTCAGGTCAGACACTGAAGCCGACTTGTTTGTTTTCCTGCTTGACCCTTACAGGGCTGATGTCGCATTTCTACGGAACAGGAAGATCATTACTGACTCCTACATAAAAGATCTCCCTAATCTGCCAGTTCAAAGACAAGAATGGCTCTTCACCAGTGTTTCAGAAATACCCAAAGACTTGGGGGGTGACTTGGGGATTGGTTTTGTGTTTGATGAAATAAAAAGACATTACATGACATCCATCCCTGGAGTTGGAATGCAGCTACCTTCACGGTGGGCAAACACGGACACATGTGCAATACCTCTCACCACCGGTGAACCTGGAGCTCTAGTCAAGGAGCGAGAAACAAACAAACAACAATATGACATCAATGCTGCAGGATCCCTTACGAATGAATGGTAGCAGAAGTAGTGAAAGCAAAATCTCCCTTCTCACTCTTCTTGACCTATCTGCAGCCTTTGATACCATAGATCACTCAATTCTTCTTTCTCGCCTCCAAAATATGTTTGGTATTAACGGCACAGCCCTCACCTGGTTTACTTCATACCTCACAGACAGGTTCCAGAAAGTTATTGTAAACAAAATTCAATCAAAACCTGTCAAAATGGAATGTGGAGTCCCGCAGGGACCAGTCCTGGGCCCTGTTCTTTTTACTCTCTACACTGCTCCACTCTCACATATAATAAACAACCACCATATTGATCATCATTTCTATGCCGATGATACTCAGCTTCAGTGCAGCGATACTGTTGAAAACTTGCCTTCCCTCCTGACAAATATGTCCTACTGCCTTCAAGACATTCAAAACTGGATGACTCAGAACAAGTTACAACTTAATGCCGATAAAACCGAAGCCATGCTCATAGGGACCCTACATAAACTTTCCTCTATCGCAAAAACTTCAATAGAATTCGGCAATACGTCAGTTCCTTTGTCCAACTCTGTGAAGTATTTAGGAGTAGTTCTTGACAACACACTCTCTATGAACAAATTCATCACCCAGACCTGCCAGTCTTGCTTCTATCAATTACGGCGCATAAGCGCCATTCGCAAGTATCTGTCCACTGATGCAACTTCCAAGCTTGTCACATCTCTCATTCTTTCACGTTTAGACTACTGTAATTCTCTTTTGGCTGGCCTACCAGCATCATCTATCCACTCTCTTCAACGCATACAAAACTCTGCAGCTCGACTGGTCCTAAGAAAGAAAAAATCTGAACACATCACTCCTCTTCTGCGATCTCTTCACTGGCTGCCTGTCTCACAAAGACTGGAGTATAAAATCAATACCCTCTGTTTCAAATGTCTCCACAAATCTGCACCCTCTTATCTCTGTAACTGTCTTCACCTGTACACTCCATCCCGTTCCCTTCGTTCAGCCGCAGATACTTTGTGTTTTCGAACACCCTGATTCAAACAAACCACTGTTGGCCGTCGCTCCTTCTCTGTTTCTGGTCCATCCACCTGGAATGACCTCCCTCTTTCACTTCGCCAAAAGCCTTCACTTGATACCTTCAAATCCAGCCTCAAAACACACTTATTTCCTACCTGAGACTTTCCCCCCACATATCAGTCCCTAATTTTCAACAGCATCTTTCACCTTCTGGGTGTTGTTCCGTGTGTGTGTGTGTGTGTGTGTGTGTGTGCGTGCGTGCGTGCGTGCGTACATGCGCGCGCATGGATTTGAAATCTGTTGTTCATTATGTTTAAGGAGAGTTGCATGCCTGTAAATGATTGAGTGCAAGCACTTTGATTTGTTTGTTTTTTACAAGATTCAGCGCTATATAAATTCCATATATATGATTATTATTATTATTATTAATGACTGCTACCCCATTGCTATGCATTGAGTACTCTCTTCAGTTGCTTTTTTTTTTCCCATCCATTTTGTTGTTGTTGCCAACACAGATGTAAATGTTGGGTTTTGTTGTTGTTGTTGAAAAATTGCTAGCGTTACCAATTTCTGCCAAGCAGAATGGCTGGTGTAAAAGGGTTTCCCGCTGTGCAGATGTCAGGGGCCTGTCAGTACAAACAGCATCCCCTCCTGGAAATTCTGAGCAAGAAATTTTCTCTTTTCTATCCCTCTCTTTGTTTCTGCCTTGTTCCTTTTCTTTCTGTCATTTCCTTCTAGTCTATTTTCTGACTTCTTGGTCCATTCTCCTGCCTTTTTTCCCAAAAGACTTAAAAGACAATCATTCTCTCCCACGCTGAAGTCAGATGCACTGGGCCCGGCTTGTCAGGCGCTTAACAGCAGCGCAATGCATATTCACCCACACAACAGACAAAAACAGTGGCTATCTGTGCATTCGACGAACGAGAAGAAGAAGTAATAAAAGGTTAAAGTTGTTGTGCACACCCTGGGAGATCTTAGACCATGCCTTCTGTCTCACTCACCACGTCTGATACCTTTTAGACACACTGCATACAAAGATCACGTGGACTGGTGATCCAGAGGTAACACACCTGCCTACAAAGCCAGAAACACAGAGTCAATCCCCATTACATCCTGAACTTTTCCTCTATCTATTAGACCTGGAGTGGTGGTCTGGGTGAAACAATGACAAAAATCCTCTGCGCAACACACATTCAGCACACATAAATGAACCCATGGCAACAAGAGAGTTGTCCCTGGAACTCTGAAAAGTTCTATAGGAAAAAGCCATTCTCATAGCAAAACAAATACACATGCAGACAGGAGATTTAAAGAAAAAAAGAAAAAAGGGTGGCGCTGCTCTTGTGGTGACATGCTCTCCTCCCCTGGGAAAGCGTTATGCATTTCATGCAGAGAAATCTGCTGACTAAAAGAAGAATACAATAAAAAAAAAAGAACACAATACAATTCAAGAATGTGCGTATGGTAGTTTAAAAGAAACAAACAAACTTAGGTCTTAAAGAAGAATACAATACAAAAGAATACAATTCAAGAATGTGCGTATGGTAGTTTAAAAGAAACAAACAAACTTAGGTCTTAAAGAAGAATACAACACAAAAGAACACAATACAATTCAAGAATGTGCAGATGGTAGTTTAAAAGAAACAAACAAACTTAGGTCTTAAAGAAGAATACAACACAAAAGAACACAATACAATTCAAGAATGTGCAGATGGTAGTTTAAAAGAAACAAACAAACTTAGGTCTTAAAGAAGAATACAACACAAAAGAAACAAACAAACTTAGGTCTTTTCATGCCCATGGATCTGCAGGTGTGAGAACTGTGATCAGGGATGACAGTGCAGAGAAAGTGCTGTCACTATCAGACCATGGCAGGAAGGGCTGTAAGTGAGGACGTCATAAACATGACACGTGTGTTCAAAATGTGCCGTGAAAAGGACAAGCACACACAATACACACAAATGTGTGCACACACACATTTACACATACATTCACAGAGTCAGTCAGTCAGTCAGTCTCACACACACACACACACACACACTCACATGCAGTCAGTCTTGCACACACACACACACACTGGTGAGTTTATGACTGGCTTCGGTATTGCTGATGTTTGGGTGCTTTCATATCTTGTGATGTGTGCATGCTTATGTTTGGATACTGTGTCCTGGTGTTTTCTGAGATATATGTTTTCCTGTTTGCTGTTTTTATGTATGGCTTGTAACCCATGTGAATTTCCCTATTAGTGAGATACTAAAGTATTCAATTGTGGATGAATGGACACATGGACCTGACAGAAAAGATCAGGAGGAGGTTTACCGTCATCGTTGGACAGAAGTCGGGAACTGCCAGAGATGTGGACAAACTCGTAGGTGGACTGGTCCTTGGGGTCGATGGAGCCACGCCGTAAATGGCACGTCAGGCTCAACTGGTTTTCTGCACACGGGAACACAATTCAGTTATCAACACACCCTCACAACCAAGTGATTGGTATGACTTTTTTTTTTTAACATTTCATCATAAAATTTTTTTTTATAAAAGAATGGTGTTTAGAACTGACTGCATTTGATTTCTCCCAGAGTTCAGGAACTCACTGTTAGACTAGAGCACACTCCCTAAAGCTGGCATGTGGCTACCTTCATGGTGGGCAAAAATGGTAGCATGCACAAAATCTCACCGTTGGTGAACCTTGGAGCTCTAGCAGAGAAATGGGGGAAAAATACAGTATACATGTGTTTTATTTTATTTTATTTTTTTTATACCACTTTAAGTCACGAGATTTCTCTGCGTGAAATTCGGGCTGCTCTCCCCGGGGAGAGCGCGTTGCCACAAGAGCAGCGCCACCTTTTTTTTTCTTTTTTGGTCTGCAACTGTATTTGTTTCCCTATCAGAGTGGCTTTTTTCTAAGAATTTTGCCAGGGACAACTCTCTTGTTGCCGAAGGTTCTTTTAGATGCGCTGAAAATTTTGTTTAACACACGGGACCTCTGTTTATCGTCTCATCCGAAAGACTAGCGCCCAGACTACCACTCATGGTCTAATGGATGGGGAAAAATTTCGGGCCCAAACGGGATACGAACCACCGCACACACCCGACCCGGACGTTTCGCTTTCTAGACAGGCGCGTTACCTCTAGACCACCGATCCACGTAACTGACCCTTTTCAACCACAAAAAAGTGTGCATCTTTGTACATTGTTTCATGTTATGACCATGTTTGTTTTGACCATGGATTTGCATCTCAAACACATTCAGTGCTTTAAACCAATTTCTCACTTTGACCATGAAAGTCAGATATGTGCAGGCTTCTAACACTGCTTACTGACATCAGTACCTGATGCACACCTTACAGCACAATATCATGGCATAAAAGCCATTAAAAAAACCAAAACCCACACACACAGCTCAAAACCACAGATCACATCCATCTTGGAAAGACTGGAATTCTGCCCTTCCTTCCCCTAGTACTTACCACAAAAGTGCTCCTCCATTGTACTCTTCAGGCAGAGGAGTGGGGGTGGGGTGGGGGTAGAAAGCATGCTAACTGCACTGGCCAGTGTCTTGTTCCTTATAGTTATAGGAGTTTTTTTTGTTTTTTCTTTCCTTGGCTAGAGCTCCGAATGGTTCTATTCTGTGCATGTGACCAATTTTGCCCACCATGAAGGTAGCTGCATTCTGACTTCAGGATATATGCTAAGTATGTTCATGTATACCAAACACTGACATGAATGACAGGACCTTTAATGTGCATATTTGATCTTCTGCATGTGGATATACATTAAATAAAAGAAAATTGAGGCACTGGCAGGTCTGCACTTAATGTTGATCTGGGAGATCATAAAAATTCCCACCCTTATAATTCACTAGACCCTGCCAGGATTTGAATCCTGACTTCATGGACACATGGGGTTGGATTGAAGTCAAACAGTCTTAACCACTCGGCTATAACATTCGTCTCGGGAGATCTTGAGGCAAGATTCACAGAAATGTCCATGTTTTGATGCTTTGGAGACTGTTCAGGGAGATGCCAAGTTATGACAAAAGCAGGGAATGTCACGAGACTTGCCAGGGCAGTATCATGTCTACAAGAGGATAGAAGAAGTTTTCTGCTGTGCAAACTTTAGAGGATCAAGAATGTTCCACGGGTGATAGCCACATTTTCCCCCAACAACAGGAAAACTGACCACTACTCAGAGACAAAAATGTTAAGTTGATATATCTAAGTTGTTGTTTTATTCTGTGGGCAGGAAAATATGTGGCTACAGCCCTTTTCACCTATTCTGATCAGCACCCATGTTTTTGTGGATGTGAAAAAAATGTGGACATTGTCTTTTCTGCTGCTTCTGATCAGCACTCACATTTTTGTGGATGGGAAAAAAACAAACCTGTGGATACTGCCATTTCTACGGATTCCCATCATCACTCACCTTCTTGTGGATGGGGAAAAAATGTCTAGAACCTATTCTGATCAGCACTCATGTTTTCGTGGATGAAAAAAAAAAAGTGGACATTGCCCTTTGTACTGATTCTCGTCATCACTCATATTTTTGTGGGTGGGGAAAACATGGATACTGCCCTTTCTGCGTCATCTGACCTGACTCACGTTTTCTGTGGCATCTGACCCTGACTCCTGTTTCTCAATACTGCCCTTTCTGTGGCATCTGCACCTGACTCACGTTTTCTGCGGCATCTGACCCTGACTCACGTTTTCTGCGGCATCTGACCCTGACTCACGTTTTCTGCGGCATCTGACCCTGACTCACGTTTTCTGCGGCATCTGACCCTGACTCACGTTTCTCAATACTGCCCTTTCTGTGGCATCTGACCCCGACTCACGTTTCTCCATACTGCCCTTTCTGTGGCATCTGACCCTGACTCACGTTTCTCCATACTGCCCTTTCTGTGGCATCTGACCCTGACTCACGTTTTCTGCGGCATCTGACCCTGACTCACGTTTCTCAAAGTCCAGGCCCAGGCTGCTGGGCTGCATGTGGTAGGTGGACAAGGCGTTGTACAGTTTGACATGGTCGTCTTCGTGGACAAAGTCGTACAGGGAGCGGTTGATCAGGTCGTTCTGAAACAGGACCAGGCGGACACTTTACTGCACAGTACCAGTCCAGCAAACGCCAGCAAGGGCATGACGTTATGTTTCGAATAGTCTGTATCATTTTTTTTTTTTTTTATAGCTCAATATCACAGCAAACATTTAGGTTGAAAAGGTATTGTTTATTAAAATTTTTTTTTGAAATCGAAAAGGTGAAAAACTGCAAACACACATACATACGCACACTTACACTTACCGGTAAATGTCCCAGCAAAGAAGTGACGCTCTCGGACACATACAGTACTGACCCCCGCTGTGTGAAGACGATCAGGAAACTATCCACGGCCTGCCCAAGATCACACATCACACCACATCAGATCGTATCACATCATACACCAAACAACACCAGTTTGTGGTGCCCAACAACACATCACATCACCCCCAAAATCAACACATACTTTTTGCCCGCTAGTTTCTGATGCCCCAAATCTTCAGGGGTCAGGTTCAGAATTAATCAACTCTGACTTCTCCCTACACTCCTTGAGAAGTAGTTGGGGCATTGGGGCACTGGATTTTTCTGGCAGTGTTGTCGGTGAGCTGAACCTGGTGGAGCCCATACCTCTACCAGTAGCTGAATGCATGCTGGGTATGTTCAGTTCATCCATTTCAAACGGTCTACTCCTTATGAAAGGCAGATGGTAGTTTCTCTTTTGGTCACACTCTGCATCTGAATCAATCAAGCCTGTACTGGTTTCAGCCTTCATGAGGCAAAATCAAATGGATGATTCAAAGCAACTCATGAGTTCATAACTAAGATTAAAGACAAAACCCCCCAAAAAAGCAAAATCCCCTAAACTAGCAAACCTTTTAGAGCAGAAAAATGATGTGAACTGGTTTTGATTCTGCTCATACAAAATCTGTATTATCGCAGAAAAAACGAAAAAACATGAATTAAAAAAACCCCTGTATTATTGCATTGGGGACGGGATAGCTCAGTGGTCGGAGCACTCGCTTTCCCCCAGCCAAGTTAAGCAGCGTCGAGCATGGTTACCAGTTGGATGGGTGACCGTTTGCGCGCCTTGGCTTCAAGTACAGTTCCCCCAGTTCACCCAGCTGTAAATGCGTACCTGCCCTCTTTAGGGTCAGGGAAGGTAACGCAGCAAGGGAGAGGAGATGGGCGCTGCCCTCAATATGCTGGCCCTAGAGAAGTGAGGTCTCTGACGCCTCGCTCCCCTATGACCTTATAGGTTATGGGACTCCTTTACCTTTACCTCCTTTTATTATTGCAGAAACTAAAAGAAAAACATGAATAAAAAATCTGTATTATTGCAGAAAAAAGAAAAACATGAATCCCTTATAAAGACAGAATCTATCGCACTGACTGGAACAGCAGGGCAAAAATCGATAGCTAAGACAGAGCCAAACGCAGAAGCAAAAGCTTCAGTCCCTACATCAGAAATCTCCGCTGGGATGTAAATACAACCACAACTACAACAAGCACAATCTGCTTGCCTTCAGGTTGGCAGTACATACCACAGACATGGATGTGAAATGGCTGCTCCCTGCTAGGAGAAATTCAGATTGTTCAAATGAAAATGCTTGAAGCAGTCCTTCTTTTTTAAAGCACTGTTTGCTAATAAACTCAATTAAATAAGCAGCAACCACATGAATTCCTCTACCAATCTGACAGAGTTATGATATATGATGCCAATTATACTCAAAAAGGTGACAGCCTTGATAACGGCCTCTGGTCAGTAGGACATTTACATCACGTCTGATTGCCCGGTTTATGCCGACAGAAAATGACTGATCTCAGGTTTCAAGTTAATGAGAACCAGTCAGCACAATAACAATTGAATTGTCGTACTAGTTCAGCATTTTCTCCTAAATCCAACAAATTAAAAATAATGATATTTGCAATCGTTAACTGTCAAGGTTAAGTTACCAATAATTGGACTGAACAGACTCCAATAAAACGATAACGATGTTGACGATCATTAGTCCACCTTTTTAACTGTGAACTGTGGTAGGTAAATGCAGAAATAAAAGAACTGTGGCACATGTATACATGCAAATCACTGAAAGCTGTGAGTTACGATCTTACCAGCTTAAATGCCGAAAATAGCCTAATTTTGATCAAACTAAGACAACTTTACTCCATTACCACAGACAAAACCTCCTTCCTACACAGCCTGTTGTTCCTACTAGTGACATATGCTACAACCGAGTGGTTAAGACTATTTCATATATTTAAATCTGTGGGTCCATGAGGTAGTGGGTTCAGATCTTGGCAATGGCATCTGGTGAATAATCAGTTACGATCTTCCAGAAAAGAGCAGGCTTGCCAGTGCCTTAATTCCATCTGTGTGTGTGTGTGTGTGTGTGTGTGTGTGTGTGTGTTTGTGTCCATCTATCTATAAATTATTATACATTTTATCTAAATAATTCAATCCAAATCAATCAAATTGCTTATTGCCCTGGCAACCACAGAGGCCACATCAGGGATGACACCTAGTTACTGACTAAAGCTTTGATAGGCGTTTTGCTGCAGTCTAGGTCCCCCACACAGGAGGAGTGACAATTCCACAGTGGATGATTATGATGTTCCTCCCTTCTGAGTTCATCAGACCAACACTTGGTCAACATGAGGCTACACTGACAACATAGAGAAAGACAGGACTTACCATAACGCAAATATCTTTTTTTTGGATTTAGTATTTTTATCTTAAAATTAGCACAAACACCAAGCCCAGAAAAGGAACTTTCCAAATATACCACATTCTGTAAACTGTCCTCTTTATGAACCACAGAAGCAAAACATACCTCGAATGAATATATGTAAAATCAAAATGTTAAAATCAAACTGTATGAAGAAAAAAACCCTCTATGTAAGTAAGTATGTATGTATGTATGTATGTATGTATGTACGTACGCGTGCGCACATGCACTACTTCACATCCCATTACCATTCCACAAGAACATAAATGCTGAGGGAAATGTTCAGTAGCAAAGACTGGCATGAAGTATTTCAGACACCCTGCTCTAAATCATCCACTACTACTCAGAGCTGCCAAGTTGCAGACAACTGTGCAGAGAACTATCACATACCAAAGCCTTGAGGCTTCAAATATGCACATGCGCGCACACCCACCAACCCACACATCCACACAATGGAAAAGTATTCATTCCACTCCCCTGAAAGTCCTTTGGATGAGACTATAAACCAAGCCTTGAATGCCAACGCATGCAGAGCATCTTGTACACCTGTTGAAAAACCGCTCTGCTGCCGTTTGGAAGAGAAAGCCATTCATGCCGGTAAGAACAAATAACAAAAATAATTTCTAAAAAACACATGCATACTGTTGTCATGTTTAGACATTGTCCCCAAAGTTGGAATGCAGCTACCTTCATGGTGGCAAAAGCAGTTGCATATGCAATAATCTCACCACCGGTGATCATCCTCAGCAAAGGAACAAAAGAAAATCCTCAAAATCCCCCCCCCCCAAATCCTGTTACACTGTGCCGCTCAGCAAAAACTGATGTCCAGTTATCTGTAAAGTTAGCGTCTAATGAATGTTAACTCTTCATATTAGCTTCGTAACCACCAAGCTAAGACAACAGGATGATGTCAATTAATCACTGAACCAGACTGAGCCTACCTCACATCTATCCTGGCATTCAAAACGAAATAACAACAACAAAATTGAAAAAAAAACCCATCACCAAATGGAAATTTAGGTCCTGTATAATCCCCAGCGCCAATTCTTGGGGGATCATTCTGAAATCAGAGGTCTGCCTGTATGGATGTGTTTAAGTACCTCACCAAATAGGCAGCTATACTCTGGCTTTAGAGGAACTCAGGAAGTGAAACCACAAGAGCCATAACACAGCTGTCAGTTTCTCCCACTTTCAGCTCCTCTCAGCTGCTGCTATCCATCCCATCCCAGCCCAGCCGATGTTAATTATAGCAGGAACTGACCACACTTGCATTAGGCAAAAGGAAGGGGTCCAGTAATTTGAGCACCGGGCCCTAGACTCTTGACTGAGTTCTGCTGGATTTGTGCGCTGTGATATGTAACATGTATATATATATATATATATATGCAAAATAATCATTCACTGAATTTGTCCATTTCCTATGAACATAACTATGACATAGAAAACAAAAAGGTCAGGTTACCTCTAGCATCAGCTGGGCAAATTCCTCGTTGCACAAGAACGTGGGTTTCCAGTCCTCTTTGATTTCATTGGCCGCAGATTGCACAGAGATTTCTGAAAACACACAGCAAGGCATAGCACTACTGACTGACTGCATGCAGGTCTATAGATGCATTTGTGTGCGTGCATATGTGATGAGTCAGTGAGTGAGTGAGTGAGTGTGTGAGTGAGTGTGTGTGTGCAATCATGTACAAGCATACGAGTGCAAGTGTGTGTGTGTGTGTGTGTGTGTGTGTTCTTTCTTTAATTTAACGTCTGTTCACTCAAGGTGATATTAGACCAAAGATAAAATGTTACAATATAATTATAGAGAACGTGTGTGTGTGTGTGTGTGTGTGTGTGTGTATGCGTGGGTGTGTGTGTGTGTATGTGCGTGCGTGTGTGTGTGTGTGTGTGTGTGTGTGTGAGTGTGTGTTTACCTATTAGTGTCTGTGCATGAGATAAAAGAAAAAAATACAAAGAAATTATGGAAGGGATGGGGATGAGGGAGGGGGGGAGGGGTCATTGAACAGCTTAAACTGCAGCAAGAACAATTACAAAAGTTTGCCAACAGGGCTTCTAACTAAACAACTAACTATCTCCAACATAACCACATTATCGGCCAATAATTGTTCAAATGACATATTTGAAATCTTAGCTACAACTGTACCAGAAAAATATGGTCGAAGTAGTTCACAATGAAGAATGACATGCTTAGGTGATAAGTCAGAACCACATAGGCAAGTTATTTGTTTACAAAATTTAGTTTAATTTTGTTTACAAAATTTAGTGTGTGTGTGTGTTGTGTGTGTGTGTGTGTGTGTGTGTGTGTGTGTGTGTGTGTGTGTGTGTGTGTGCATGTGTACCAATAACAACAATGCCAATAGCTTTAATTCAGTTTTTGCAGGCCAATGGCCCATAGAAACAACAGGTTAACATTACTGGTGTGTGTGTGTGTGTGTGTGTGTGTGTGTGTGTGTGTGTGTGTGTGTGTGTGTGTGTGTGTGTGTGTAAGTGTGTGCACATGTGACCGCATATGTGTGTTTACTGATAGGCATGCATACCTGTAAGCATGTATTAAGTCCAATTTTATTTCCAGATGGTAAATTTTTGTTTAGGTTTTCTGTTTGTTTGTTCCTTGGCTAGAGCTCCAAGGTTCACCAATGGTGAGATCTGTCTGTAAGCGATCGCCCATTGCCATCCTCCCGCCCCCCACATTTAGATAGCTGCATTCTGACTTCAGGGATTGCATCTAAACATGACACCTGTGTCCATGCTTTTTACAATTTTGTCATCCATTCCTACCTGCACACAACAGCATTCTCTTCCAAAAGATGGAACAGGTTTTTAATGTGTGCGTAAGATGTTCCGCATGCATTCACACACGGGGCCTCAGTTTATAGTCTTGTCTGAAAGTCTTTGGCAATCAGTTTGATTTTTTCATCAAATTGGGAAGAAAGGGCGAGGCTGGGAATTGAACCAGAGCCTCATGGTTAACTTGTAGGCAGGTGAATGTCTTAACCATCTTGCAACCCTCCTTCTTGTACATTAAATAAGCAATGAGTAAATTTGCTTTTCTTCCCATGAAGCCTAGGAACAAAAATAACTTTATATGTGTGTGTTCCTGCGTGTATGTGCACGTACACAGTGTATGTGAGAGCCCATACATGTGTGTGCATAATTTTATTTTATTTATTAATATTCTTTTATTTCAAGAATAATGGAACAAGGTCTCATGTGCTTTTTTTCATCCAGTCCCTGTGTGTAAGCAGATTTGTAAATTTTGCCATCTGTTCCCACCGGCACACAATGGCCTACTCTTCCGAAAAGCAGAAGGGCTTTAACATGTGCGCAAGATGTTCTGCATGAGTTTGCACATGGAACCTCGTTGGTTTATAGTCTTATCCAAAGGACTTTTGGGGAGAGTGGAATCGGCATGTGAGTGAGTGTGTGTGTATGTGTGTGTGTGCACGCATATATGCATGCCCAAGTACTCACCATCAAGTCTACATACAGCCCTGCCTATCTGCCTGCCTGTGAGTGAAACAGTGCATGAGCTACCTGGATGTATCTATGCTACATTTTGCGTCACGGTAGTCTCAGGCAGGACAGTGTGGGAGCCTGGCGGGGGAGGTTACCTTGGTGTGTCCTGAGGAACTGGATGGCGGACTTGAGGACGGTGGACTTGTCCATCTTCTTGTTGTTGGAGGCCACCATGCTGCACAGCTCGTTGATGAGCAGGTTGAACTGGTCGCGCCGCTTCTTCTCACTGAGGTTCCGTGTCTTCCTGACAACCACAACAACAACAACAGCAAAATATTGTATTGTACTGTATTGCATATCACTTTAAGTCATGGCATTTACCCTGCAAACTAAGCTGTTCAGCCAGCCCACGACAGGAGCTGGAAAGGACTTGCCGCTATTGATCCCAAACACATCTGACGGGGTAAAAGGCGAACGAGAGATGAAGAAGTCACGGCAGATTTCTCTGCGTGAATTTTGGGCTGCTCTCCTTGCGGAAAGCGTCGCCACAAGAGCAGCGCCACCCATTATTTTTCTTTTCCTGTCAGCAACTGTATTTGTTTCCCTATCAGAGTGGCTTATTTCTAAAGAATTTTGCCAGAGACAACTCTCTTGTTGCTATGGGTTCTTTAACGTGTGCTAAATGAGTATGTGTAACACATGGGACCTCCGTTTATTGTCTCATCTGAAAGACTAGCACCCAGACACAACTCAAGGTCTAATGGATGGGGGAAAAATTTGAGGCCCAAATGGGGATTGAACCACAGCACATTTCTGTACCCAACTTTTCACTTTCTAAGCAGGTGCGTTACCTGTAGACCATCGATGCACATATATTTATCCCATCACTGTGCAATTGTAAACAATGGAGTAAGGGGTAGCATGGATGTATGTGTATACATGTGTGTGTGCAAGTTGAGCTGATCATGCTGCTTCTTCTCATTCTGTAGTTTATTTTGTCTGTTTGGTTTCTTTTGTTGTTGTTGTTGTTGCTGTTCCTTGTCTGGAGCTCCAAGCTTCACCAATGGTGGGATTTTGTGTAACATACATGTGGCTGTTTTGGCCCACCATGACGGCATCCACATTCCAACTTCAGGGATGTATGATGGGGATGTTTTGAGTTTCCCTAACCATCCAAGCACTGACATGAAGTATGGAATCTTTAACGTGCATATTTGATCATCTGCATGTGTACACAAAGGGAATTAAGGCATTGGCAGGTCTGCACTGAAACATGACCTGCGAGATTGCAAACCCTCCCACCCTCAATTCAACAGATACCACCGAGATTTAAACCCACGACTTCATGGACTCATGGGATTGAAGTCGAATGGCCTTAACCACTGGGCTACAGTGTCCGTATAGTGTTTTTTGATAACGCACAGAGAACAATATTCCATCAGGAGAGTAAGAGAAAAATGATGTCCATGATTTTATGTGTACATATGTGTGCATGAATGTTAACTGATTATGCCGCTTTACTCAATGAGGTTCCGTGTTTTCCTGATTCAGTGACTGTATACCAACACACACACACACACACACACACACACACACACACACACACACACACACACAAATAATTATTCCATCAATGCGCACAAACAGGGGAAAAAGTGGGAAAACACAGATGTGTACACATAGTTGTACGTTCACACTGAAATCGGCATCCTCTGATACTGTTTCTCACTGAGAGCTCTTCCATGTTCCATGTTTTTTTAGCCGTACATTAACTTAACACAGAGAAACACCTTTTCATGTGGCCAAACTGGTAAGGGAAAACTGGTTTGGAAATCCCCCCAACCCTCTTCCCCCCTCCTACACACATGAAAATAATACAAAATTGGATACTTCATGCGGAAATATCCATCCTTTCATTAGAATTATTCTGTGATTCTGAAAAAGCCTACACTGATTAACATGATTAGTTTCCTATTTTTATCTACGGATGTTTACACTGATCCAAAAACTGCAACCATCTTATGTCTACTGAAATGAGTCATTGAAAATTAATCTTCACCCCTCACTTTCGATGTAAATAAACAACACAAACATCCCCCTCCCCCAACAAAAAACAACAACCCCAAACAAACAAACAAAAAACTACCAACCACAAAACAAAGCAAAAATCCAACAGAAAACTAAAACTAAATAAAGAACACCTGATACAATGACACAGGGACAGGACAACATATTTCTGTTTGTATGTGGAGGCAGGGGAAGTGGAGAGGAGATAGAGAATGAAGAAGGAGAACAGAAGATTCATAATTACTTTATTCTTCTATTTTGAGGTTGATGGAATAAGCACTCACGTGCTTTTTTACATCCAGCCCCCATGTGTATGCAGTTTTATAAATGTTGTCATCCGTTCCCACGGCACACAATGGCCTACTCTTCCAAAAAACAAAACAGGTTTTAACATGTACGCAAGATGTTCTGCGTGCATGTGCACACGGGACCTCAGTTTATAGTCTCATCATAAGGGCTTCTTAGGGAGTAGAGTCGGCACTGATATTAACTTGAGGGGAAAATATTCCCTTGAACAGGATCACAAGCACAATGCACAATGCTTTAACCACCAGGCTATCCTGTTTACCCCCAGAGAGAGAGAGAGAGAGAGAGAGAGAGAATATGTGAGAGCACATATGTACACGTATAGTGCAGGTGTGTGTGTGCTTGCTTGTATGTGTACATGATATGAGTGCATGCATGTGCATGCGCACACTGTATGTAAATACATAAATTTGATACAAAATTTGATATTTCATTTCAAGCAGAAAAACAATCTCATTAAATTCTAGCATACTGGAGGCTAAATTTAGTCTGAGGAAGCCTACACTGATTACACTGTTTTCCTGTTTGCTTCTATTTACAGGTGTTTGTTTACCACCGGGAACAGGTACAGCCTCTGTTTACTTGAACAATTTATCCATCATTGTTTTTCACCTTCAATCCCAGCACCCCCCCCCCCCCTCCCAGCTATAGGTTCACCAATGGTGAGATTTTTGCGTGTGCGACTGTTTTTGCCCACCATTAAGGTAGCCACATACCAACTTTGGGGATGACGTGTTAACACAACACCAGTGCATATATGTATGCCTATTTCAGTTTTTGTTTGTTTTTAATTTTGCCATCTATTTTTTTTACTGGCACACAAGGGGGACGGGATAGCTCAGTGGTCGGAGCACTCGCTTTCCCCCAGCCAAGTTAAGCAGCGTCGAGCGTGGTTACCACTTGGATGGGTGACCGTTTGCGCGCCTTGGCTTCAGTACAGTTCCCCCAGTTCACCCAGCTGTAAATGGGTACCTGTCCTCTTTAGGGTCAGGGAAGGTAAAGCAGCGAGGGAGAGGAGATGGGCGCTGCCCTCAATATGCTGGCCCTAGAGAAGTGAGGTCTCTGACGCCTCGCTCCCCTACGACCTTATAGGTTATGGGACTCCTTTACCTCCTTTTTTTTTTACACAAGGGTTTAATCTTTCACAAAAGGCAGAACAGGTTTTCACATGTGTACAAGATGTTCTGAGAGTGTTTGTACACTGAACCTTGGTTTATGGTCTCATCCAAAGGACTTTCAGGGGTGTGGAGTCAGTACTGACTTTAACCCCAGGGGAAAAATCCCCCTGAACAGATGACGCAGTGAAGGCTCAAACTTGGGCCATCAGATCACACACAGTACGCTCTGACCACAAAGCTATTCCACCCCCCTACCTTCAATCTTGTTTTTTTTAATTTTTATATAAGGGTGGAATACCGAATAGCCTAGTGGTTAGCATGTGATACTTCCCCTTGGGGATGCCGGGGGCCTGTCATTAATAATAGCATCCCCACCTGGAAATTCTGTGCAAGGCATTCCCCCTTTTCTAAATCATCCTCTTTGTTTTTGCCTTTTTTTCTGGTCACCTCCTTGTCTATTTTCTGCCTTCTAGGTCCTTTCTTCTGCCTTTCCCCCTTCCCAGAAATACGAATATACGTATAAAACAATTCTCTCCCACGCTGAAGTTAGATGCACTGGGGCTGACTTGTCAGATACTGAACAGCAGCGCATTGCACTTTCACTCATATGACAGACAACAACAGTTGCTGTCTGAGCATTCAGCGAAGAAGAAGGTGATACACATGAAGGAACTGGTTCCAGTCTCTGTGGAGTATTCGAATATACAAAGGGAATTTTCCCTTGCTGCTCACACCCACCCCCCTCAAAGCCCTTCAGATGAGACTTTAAACCACAAGCCCTCGTACCAACATGAGAACATCTTGCAGAACTCCTTAAAGAGTTGTTGGGATGCTGTGCTGCACTCAATTTTTCAGGCAGTGTGTTAAGGCAAGCTGAACCTGGCAGTGTTCCTGAAGTCTGAATGTGGCTACCTTCATGGTGGGTAAAAATGGTCATGATAATATATATATATATATATATATATATATATATATATATATATATATATATATGTACACAAAATCTTAGTGCTGGTGAACTTCTGAGCTCCAGCTAAGGAATGAGAAAAAAAAAGAACCTGGCAGAGCCCATCCCTCTCCCATTCACAGGATGCATGCTGGGTATGTTCGTGTCATTCATCCCACCAGCCACAGCTGGCCTTCTCTTCTACACAAAAAAAGGGATGGATATTTAACACAGGTGCAAGATGTTCTGCATGTATTCACACATTAGAACTCAGTTCAAATAGTCTCATCCAAAGAACTTTCAAGAGAATAGAGTCAGCTGTAATGCTAACTCCAGGAGGAAAAAAAAAATCTCAAATGGACACTTCAGCAAAAGTATCGAACTTTCCCCTTCAGTTGCTTTCAGATCACATCATGTATTTACTCTAACCAGCAGTCTATTCAATACCCCTGTCCAACCTCAAAATCAATAGCAAAGATGTTAACCTACAGCATGGATATATAACAGCACCCACAAATGCTTTCGTAGTGGCACCAAACATCACTGTGAAAAACGTGAGATGCACAAATTCCTAAGGCAAAAATATACACACACGCAGACAGAAATAATCTTGACATAAATTTGAAGAGAAAAAAAAGGGAGCAGTCAAGCACCAATACACCAGCTTTCTTCACTCCTCAGGGGTAAAAAGGCTTGAATTTCAATTAAATTATATAATCTGTTGTAACAAAAATAGCTGCTGCTGGCGGTGGGTTTTTTGTTTTAAAGAAAAAAGAGAAAGAAATACAATCCAGGCGGGAAGAGACAGTGGGGGCGGAGAAAAATAACCAATGGAAATCCCTAGAGCGACGAGTGTGTACATGTATTTATATAAGATTCTCTCTCTCTCTCTCTCTCTCTCTCTCTCTCTTTCTCTCTCTCTTCCCATTCTATCCCCCCTCCCTCTTTCTCCTCTATCCTCCTTCTTTCTCCTCTATCCCTCCCCTCTCTCTCTCTCACACTGACACAGAAAGAGCACACACACACACACACACATAGAAAGAGAGCACACACACACACACACACACACATAGAAAGAGAGCACACACACACACACACACACACACACACATAAAAGAAGAGCACACACACACACACACCTCACATAACCTTACCTTTAAGAAAGAAGAAAGAAGGCAAGGCTCATGCAAATGCATTTATATTTGGAGCCACCCACTCAAAAAAACAAGAGGAGGGAGAGGGAGAGAGGGGGATGAATCTATTGATTGTTCAAGGGATTCACTCAGCAGTCTGAAGCATAGGTGGGTATATATCTATTAGCTAGCTAGGGGGATGGGGGTAGGGGGAGAGGGAGAGGAAGGGAGAGGAGAGGAAGGGAGAGGAGAGGAAGGGAGAGGAGAGGAAGGGGAGAGGGGGAAGAAGCAACCAAACCAAACAAACAAACAAAACCCCTCCAAAAACAAAAAAAAATGCGGATGTAAAAAGTACATCACTCTCCCCATTTCTCTACTATGCTGATGAAGTGAGACAGACAGACAGACATTATATATATATATATGGAAGACCAAAAGCAACGTGGAAGAGGACTGTAGAAAGTGAGATGAAGGCCATGCAGCACTCTTGGGGATCAGTGACTAGGTTAGCCCAGGATAGGCAGGAGTGGAAGCGGTTTGTTGCTGCCCTACACACCACTGGGTGTAATGGTTGATGGTGATGATGATGATGATGATGATATATATATATATATATATATATTAATATATACATATATATATATTAATATATACTTTTTTTTTGTCCGCCTTGAAAGGAATGGCTTTCGTTCATCAGAGACAGTGATTGTTTTATGATGATGGTATGATATATATCCATATACACAACACACACACAACACACACAAAGACAGAGACTGAGAGAGAGTACCCCATTATTCTAGCAGACAATGCAGACAACTGTTTGACACTTACTACCTACCCTACACAAAAAGTGCTTATTCTCTTTCAGTTAAGTAAGTTATATAATGCATTTTTTTCATGTTTACTTTGTGCCTGTCTCTTCTGTAGACAAACAGACAAGCAAACCCATAGCACACTCATGCATGTGCGTGTGTGTGTGTTTGCAAAAACACACACACACATAATTTTTTTTCTCTTTTCCTGTCTGCATGTGTTTGTTTCCCTATCAGAGTGGCTTTTTCCCTTGCAGGATCATGCAATGGCTGTTTGTGAAAGTGTAGATCTACATGATTGCAAGATAGTTTGAGTGAGAACAAGACTCATAGTTACTTACCTTTTAACGTTATCTTTTTCATCTCCGTCATCAAGGTCATCAATACTGAGTACACTTTCACTGGAACAGAAAGCACACAAAAATTATTGCACTGATCATTAGAAACACTATTTCTCTGTAGGGAAGAGAATGAATGAATGAATGAAGGAATGAATGAATGAATGAATGGATGAATGATTTCACTGAAGTCAGAATGCGGCTACCTTAATGGTGGGTAAGTGGTTGCACATGCAAAGTCTCACTTTGGTGAACCTTGGAGCTCTAACTGAGGAACAAAACACCCCAAAAAAAAGAACAAAAAAAAAGAGTGAGTGAAAAGATGAATGAATGAAAGTGAGTGAATGAATTTTATAACAAAAATGAAGAGACTCAAATTGACAGAATTAATGAATGAATGAGTGAACGAAATTGGTGAAAAAAATGAATGAAATTAAGTGAATCATTGAATACATTAAAAAGACAATTGATTATTTCAATTACTGAATTATTGAGTGAACGTGTGTGCATGCTTGTGTGTATGTTTGTGTGTTCAGGTGCATACAGTTCATGGACTTCACTTTCACTCTTATTTCTATTTCACCTAGAGCATTTTTTTTACATCTAGAGTTCTACTTTCACATTCCTTTCCCTTTCATCCTTTCTCTATTAATTTTTCTGGTTCACCCCTCCCCACCCCCCTTTAAAAATAAATCCTGTAAAATATTCAGAGTCTATCATCAGAAATCAAACAGCTTTGCTCATGAACAGTTTCCTGAGAAACTAAGAATCCATGTTTAGAGTTGGTTTTAACTTCAGCTGATAAACAATGCTTCTTCTGATTAAAGCCTTAGATACAGGTATTATCTTAGGCAGTCAGTCAGAGTGCCACCTAGCTGAATTGAACACAGATCTGGCAAAAGAGTATGATACTTATTCTTTTTTTTTTGGACAGTAAAATCAACGAAGCATTGAAGCCTCACTACTATCCGGTGGAGAAATTCCTCCAATCCTCCAAGCAAACACATGCACAGTCCTACTGTAGTGTCTTAATCCCTTTGTGTGTATTCATGGCTGTATCACATGACTACCAAACCATGCTCTTTTGTACGCAGTGTGTGAATACCAAAGTATTCTCTCTTGTATGAAATCATGAATACCTGTGGAGTGTGTTTTTTTTCAACTCCTGTCAAGTGTCAGTCTAGTTTACATCTGATCAACAATACTGAAAAAAAAAAATCGTAACATTAACACCCAGGATACCCCATGTACATCAATACCATTAAGTAAAGGACAACACAGGCCCAAAAAGAAAGACATTCACACATGGGTCCAAAGATTATAAGCTCATCCAAAGGACTGTTAATTAAAGGAGTGGAATCACTACCACTAAATGGTAACTCCATGAAGAAAATCGCCTGGTATGGACACTTCAGAAGACTTGAACCTGTACCCTTTGTTACCATAAGATAATGAGCATATGTTCTGACAACATGGCTACTCAACCCCAAAAGAGAATGCAATATTAGTACAGACATATATATCATATATCAGATTGTTACAGAAGTAGTAAGCCTCTGTCGATCAAGTTTGATCATGGATACATGTAAACATATCAGACTGTATAAGTGTATAGAAGCTATCTATCTATCTAGATGAGTGGGGGGCAGAGCATCTGACTTTCATCCTGTGGGTCATAGGTTTAAAATTCAGTCTTCTTCGTTGAACGTTCAGACAGCAACTACTGATACATGTCTTCCATATCATGAATGAAAATGCACTACGCTGCCGTTAAGCACCTGACAAGTCAGGCCCAGCGTATCTGACTTTGCCATGAGAGAGAATTGGAAAAGAGAAGAGAGAAGGCACAGCAGCAACTGTTGTGTGTTCCCCAGTTACGATCCTGGGGGATGGAGAGTAGGGGTGTCACAGGTCTACAATAAGCACTCTGACTCACTCTTCACATAGATCTGGGAATCACTTAATTTATACTAGTGTGAGTGGATGTGCGCGCACATCAGAGGAGTAGTTTGCTTGAATTACTGTTTTCAAGTACCTCGCCACATAGGCAAGAAGCCATACTCCAACTTCTGGGGATTTTGGGGTCTCCTTTATCAAAAAAGAGTGCAGGATGTTATGTTTTGAGTGAGAGAGAGAGAGAGAGAAAACTCAGAACTCAGAAATTTAATGTATCTCAGCCTTAGGCCATAATACATGGTTGGCATAGAAGAAATTGACAATGCCACAGAGTGGGCAAAAACCGGATAACATACACAATACCAAGCTCACTTTCAGTGAAAGAAATAATGAAGACAATGCACAAATACATAAAAATACATATGTATCAAACACAATTCACTATTTTGATCTAAGTGTACCTTCCTTATGTCTGGATAAAATCAATATACATATAGTTTCTCAAACAAAACGATAACCGTATCTTCGTTTGTGATGTAAATATCTTAATACAACAAACTTTTTCTCTTATTGATGGCATGGAATATATATATCTAGACAGTCAGTGATTTTTGCTACTGTTTTCTGCTTTAAGTAGATCATGCAAAGGTGTATCAACACACTCCCTTAAAAATTGTGGACATTGTTTCTTCTGATTCTGTGCACTATATCGATGTACATTGCTGTTGAGTGGTAAAACATTACATCTCACCTGTGACACAGCAACTCTAAAGCAGTAGGTATCTAAGTGTAAAAAAAGAGAGAGAGAGAGAGAGAGAGAGAGAGAGAGAGAGAGGGAGAGAGAGAGAGAGAGAGAGAGAGAGAGCGCATACACGTCACAGCAGAAGACAATCTCAACACAAAATTTCACAACATAATAATGTACAACATTTCAATGTAGGCCTCTGCAGCACTTAGCTGACATCAATAACTGACACAGCTTTTGGCCACAGCCACCAGCAGTGCTCAATAAACCACACCTGTAGAGAACACTGCTGACAGTCCAAAGATAGTGTTGGTTAGAACTGCACGTGACCTAAACTAAAACTGCTTTTTCCATTCAGCAGAGTGCTTACTGTATTGGGTTTCCAATGACATGGATGACATTACTTCCATAGACTGATAACACATCTGGTTGCTATAGCTTCTTTCTGTAATAACTAATATACAGTATTGCTCTTTGCCCTGTATGAGTATATGAATATGTGTGCGTTTTACATGCATGCATGTGTGTGTGTGTATGCATGTGTGTGTGTGTGCATGTGTGTGTGTGTGTGTGTGTGTGTGACTGTGAGTGAGTGTAAGTTGAGATTGAAACTCAGAGAGAGAGAGAGAGACAGAGAGACAGAGAGTAGACAGACAGAGAGAATGACAAATTCTTTTATTTCAAGGAAAATGAATAAGCACCGATGCGCTTTTTTACATCTAGTCCCTGCCCTTAAGGATACATCATATGATAAAATAAACTGATACCCATACTCTCACACAGTAACACCCCCCCCCCCCCCCAAACACACAATAAACCATCAGAAAGAAACAAAAATAAAACAAAACAAAACAAAACAAAACAAAAACCAGAAAACAAACAAAAAAAACAAACAGCAAAGAAAACCAAAGCAAAATAAAAACAACAAGGGAGGGGGGGAGGGAAGAACAACCAAATAATCCCCCCCCCAAAAAAAACAACAACAAACAACAACCCCAAAACAACCCCTCCACAATATAAAGGAGAACAAACCATGTAATAATAGGATCATGTTGGCAAACAGGAAAATAAATGTCAACAAATTCATTGTATTTTTTTTATAGGGAAAGCAACAGCAATAGTAAAGTACACAAGAACAAATGTTATATAAGCAGACTTTAGGAGATTACGCAAAAGCAATTTACACCCCCATGCATGTGCGCGTATACGTACACACACACCATCCATCAATGCTGAAATCAATCTTTGTGATTATCCTATACAGTCATAGAAATGGACATCTACGTATTGAAATTACGCTATACTGTGAGTATACAACAATATAAAACAATACAATATTGGAATAAAACATTCACTAAATCTCAAAATACAGTCGACATATGCAGTAAGATTGAAATATAAAATCTGAATAAAGCATTGATCAGGATACAAACTGTAAACACGACAATTAAATCTATTTATAAGAAAAACAATAAAAGGGGAGGGAGAGAGAGAGGGAGGGAGAGAGAGAGAGAGGGAGAGAGAGAGAGGGAGAGAGAGAGAGAGAGAGAGAGAGAGAGAGAGAGAGAGAGAGAGTACATATAATTACATTTTCAATCCATATGATATTGCATTCAATTTTCAATTCACCAACACTATCATCTTTAGCACTCACTGTGATTAACATTGTACAGTTTAAAATCATACTAAAGTTATGATAGATACATAAAGAAATAGGATAGTGGAAATTATTTCTAGAAATCAGTTGCAATAACACAATGATGAGATACAAGTAAAACATTCAGAGAGAGAGAGAGAGAGAGAGAGAGAGAGAGAGGAGAGGGTGGGGTGGGGGAGGTTGCACATTGCGTTCGCGATTCACTGACCTGGGTTTGAATCCTGTTGAAGGGGATTTTTCCCCTAGAGTTACCATCAGTGCTGACTCCACTTCCCCCAACAGTCCTTCAGATGAGACTATGAACTGAGGCCCTGTGTGTGTGTATGCACACAGAACATCTTGCGAACATGTTAAAACCTGTTCTGCTTTTCGAAAGAGCGAGCCATTGTGTGCCAGTGGGAACAGATGACAAAATTTACAAAAACTGCATACGCATGGGGAATAGCAGTAAAAAAGCACACAAGTACTTATAAAAGTTATATTCCATTATCCTTGATATAAAAGAATGAATAAACTAAAAAAAACCAAACATACACCCAAACATACACTTGCACATGCTAACACACACACACACACAAACACACATTTATAAATGATTCTTGGCACTTATTTTAATAGCAATATCAGCAGCAGCAACACCAACAACCCCACCACCACTACCATAACACATGTTACATAATGTCAAATACAGTCATAACAAACAAGTTTATGAATTAAAATTACACTGTAAATGTTTTTAAGCAATACAGAAAAGGATGATACCATATGGAAAAGGTGGTTACCTACAAATTTCAAAGTTATAAGTCATTTTCTTCAATAAATTTATATTATGTCATTTATGAGATACTCTTTCATGCATCTTTCAAAATGATTTATATATATATATACATATATATATATATATATATATATGTTCTTCATCTGCTGGGAACATACTCCATAAAATACATCCTTGACACAAGAAACCTGTTGGAAATGCTAGCAAATAATTGCACTGATTTATCTTTGAAAGTATTAATAATCTTTGGAGGAACACAGCTTTATTGGGGGAAATCCCCTTCCTAATGCAGAAACTGAGAAAGTGAATTACTCAGGTAGGGAAACTATGGCCACAAAAAGAGTGTGAGAAGGGTTACTTAATATTAAAAAAAAAATTGCTTTAAGATATTATAAACTGAATCAGCCAATTATAAAGTCATTTTTCTTATGAGTATGACATTAAATGGTCAGATCCTAGTAACATTTTTGTCAATAATGACACTATGACAGTACGAGTCAACTTCTTGTATTTATAACTGTTTAAAATCTGTTAAGATATTTTTCATAGCTAGACCTGAAGGAAGGGACAGATCAGTGGTCAGAGCACTTGTTTCCCCAAAGCTGAGGTTAAGTAGCATTGAGCATGGTTACCAAATGGATGGGTGACCGTTTGCGCGCCTTGGCTTCAGTACACTGAGTACAGTGTCCCTGTTCACCCAGCTAAAAATGGGTACCTGCCCTCTTTAGGGTCAGGGAAGGTAAAGCAGCCAGGGAGAGGAGATGGTCACCACCCTCAATATGCTGTTCCCTGGAGAAGCTGAGGTCTCTGACACTCACTTCCCAACGACAGCTTGGGTTATGCCTTATGGGAACACCTTTACCTTTAAGGATCAAAATAAGTATTTATTTTTTGTCTTTTCTGTCTTGCTATTTAATTTTTCCCCATTATTTAAAGACACATGGTTTAACTCTGTGTGTGAGTGTGTGCATAATATATTTTATTATTCTATTTCGAGGATGATGGAATAATTCAATAAGCACTCATTTGCTTTTTTACATCCAGTCCCTGTGTGTATGCAGTTTTATAAATTTTGTCATCTGTTCCCTCTGGCCCACAATGGCCTACTCTTCTGAAAAGTGGAACAGGTTTGAACATGTGTGCAAGATGTTCTGCATGCATTCGCACATGGGACCTCAGCTTATAGTTATAGTATCATCCAAAGGACTTTTGGGCGAGAGTGGAGTCAGCACTGATGTTAACTCCAGAAGAAAAATCCTCTTGAATGAGATTCAAACCCACGTCAGTAGATCACAAGCGCAATGCGCATCACTCTAACTACCAGGCTACCCTGGTCCCCTGTGTGTGTGTGTGTGTGTGTGTGTGTGTGTGTGTGTGTGTGTGGTGTTGTTGTCTTCAATTTAACGTCTGTTCACTCTTAGTGATATTAGACAAGGGATGTGGAAAATGTAGTGGAAGTTAAAACAGAGAGGGGAATGTACAGAGAAAAGACTGATTAGGTAACATGTGTGTTGGTATGTTCATGCAATTAAAGGGGTGGGGGGAATCTTAAACATGAGTAAACATTTTAATTCAACAAATTGTTAACATGAAACAACTATAAAATAACTACAACAAATACTCTAATGGGCTGTGCAATAGACATTTAACAATGGCAAAGGCTAATTTTGGATTTTTAAAAAGTTTTCACAGACTGCTCACAAAATGCGGGTAAAAAAGGTTTTACAATTGAACACTCAAATATGATGTGAGTGTTGGAAATATGTTCCCCACTTAGGCACCTCACATTTTTACAAAATTTTGTTATAAATGCATTTAATTTTATTCTAAAATATAGTGCATTAACTCTTCTTGTGGTTGCGATACTTAAATGTGTTTGAGAAGGAGTCATGTAACATGAAATAAGGCCATTAGTCAGGCAATTCTTTAAAGATCGTTCCTTGAATTGATCTGATTCTCTCCACTTACTCCATGACGTCTGTTCTAATAAACGGTATCCCTCCTGTAGAGATAATGGAACATGCAGTTCTACTGATTCAAAATGATGTCTTGCCCCCCTTTTTGCAGCTCTGTCAGCCCACTCATTTGAAAATACTCCAACGTGCGAAGGTACCCAACAAAAGGAGACAGGAATACTTATTAAACTTAAAAGGTGTATGACATATTTAATTTCAAAAATGATTCTGGATACTTTCCTGGAATTTGGGGATTTGATAGCATACAGTACCGACTTAGAATCTACACAAAGTAAGATAGGACTGATGGGAAATGCAAAATCAAGAATATAGTTAAGAGCCATAAGAATTGCAATAAGTTCAGCTGTAAATATTGAATGATGTTTACCAAGATAGTATGATTTCTCTGTTTTTAGAGCTGGTATGACGAATCTGAACCAGCTTCATTATTTTCTAAAACTGACCCATCTGTATATACTTTTAAGTTGTCAGTATACTTATTTTCAATATGTGATTGGATATCTGCAACCATGATATTTTGGTTTTCGTTCTTTTTTTCATTAGTACATTCTATATCAAAATATGCTTTACTTATTTCCCACGAAGGGCATGGCAAAGCTTCTTTCTGCATTTCTAATTCATAATGATTAAGTTCAGACTTTTGAAAAAGGTCTGATACATAAGTACCAATAGGCGTTAAACACGAAATATGTCTAGCCCTTTTAGGATAATTTGTTTTTGCTTCGACTTTTATTTCACTAGAAACAAAGTTTTCATTTGTTGTGCTGCTTAAAACATATTTGGCACATGAAAGTTCTCGGTATTCTGCTAGGGGAAGTTCCCCAATTTCGTTATAAGTTCCTATGGTGGAGGTGTGGAATGGTACACCAAGTGCAAGTTTATATGCTTTACAGTCTACACTTTGAAGTTTTTTCAGTAAATAATTGGGAGCACTAAAAAAGACTTCTTGTCCATAAGACAGCTTGGACCGTATAAGTGATGTAGCTAAGCATTTCAGAGTGACCATATCTTGTCCCCAAGACTGTCTGGTAACCATTTTAAGAAAATTAATACATTTTCTCGCTTTTGTTAAAATGTATCCAATATGAGTAAAATGCCTAAAAATTTGACAGTATTTGTGTACTGAATTAGCTCCCCTCCAATCCTAAACTGTGGTAGTGTATCTGAATCACTGCCATTGTTAAATAGCATAATGTGCGTTTTTTCTGTTAAAAATGTCAGACCATTTTCAAAAGTATATTTATATAAATTATCTAACTCTTTTTGATAGATTTTTCTGGTATAGTGAATCATCCTCTTTGTTGTACTGCGCTTCATAGTGACATTCATCCACATACATATATCATCAGCATATTGTACTAGGATGATGTTTTTAGACATTTTTGTGGGTAGATCCTATAACAGTATATTAAACAGAAAAGGGGCTATAACAGAACCCTGTGGTAAACCCATATGGAGTGACCTAGAGTGTGAATA
This sequence comes from Rapana venosa, assembly GCA_028751875.1. Lineage (NCBI taxonomy): Eukaryota > Metazoa > Mollusca > Gastropoda > Neogastropoda > Muricidae > Rapana > Rapana venosa. The sequence goes on along the minus strand of CM054144.1, from coordinate 9,681,017 downwards.
TGTATTCCCTACTCTTACTTGTATACTTCTGTTACATAAAAAGCTTTTGATATAATAATAAACATGCCCAGATAATCCAATAGTCTTCAATTTATGCAGTAATTTAGCATGCCAGACTTGATCGTAGGCTTTTCTGACATCAAAAAATGTTGCAAGTAAATTTTTTCTTCTTGCAAACTGTTGTTTGACTTGTGTTGTTAGTTTAACTAGATTATCAATTGCAGATCTGCCTTTTTGAAAGCCTGCTTGATTGATTGGAACTACCTTATTTTTCTGACAATAATACACAATCCTTCTTAGAATGATTCGCTCCATTAGCTTACCTGTGTTAGAAGTCAGCGCTATGGGTCTGTAACTAGTTTTGTCATTTTTTGGCTTTCCTTGCTTATGAATGGGAACAATGATGTACTGCTTCCAGTTGACTGGCATAATACTTTCAGTCCAACACTTTTGGAAAAGTTTATGTAATAGAAAAATGAATTTTTCTGGAAAATGTTTAAGCATATCATTGGATATGGCATCTAATCCAACAGAAGTTTTCTTACTAGGAAGAGAATGTAATACATCTTTTACTTCATTGATTGTTATTGGGGCATTGATGTATTTGGTGTTATTAGAAAGTGGGTCTTCATATTCTTTTTTGTTCTCTTCAGATTTTCTGTACATACTGCTTTTAACTTAAGTGAGAGACCTTCAATACGCATGGATTCTTCTGAGAAAATATCTACAAAAGCCTCAGCCTTTTCTGCATTAGATGGAAAGTAGTTGTTTTTTAGCTTAATCGGACAAGTTGGTAAAGTCACACCTTTTCTCATTTCATGAAATTTTTTCCACACTTTTTTTTAGATCTGTATGACTTGATATGTCACTGGAACAAAATGACGACCAATATTGTTGCTTTGCCTGAGCTATGACCATGTTACTATAATTTTTTGCCTGTTTGTTTTTCGTGGTTTTCTGATGTCTTATTTTTTAGATACATTTTAAACATTAAATGCTTGTTGGTCACTGCTTCTTCGCAAGCAGGTGTCCACCAAACATTCCCTGAACACTTTTTTGATTTAAGTGATTTAATGATGGGAATTGATAGGTGCGCAGCTTGAATAATGGCATTTGTAAAAGTGGAATCAAATTGGTCAATATTATCAGAATCTAAGTTGTTTGTATTGTAGGCAGCAAGGATACTTTTAAACTTCTCCCAATCGGCCTCTTTATATTTAAATTTTGGAATTATGTCTTTTTCAGTGTCACAGAGGATTGGCATTTCATTAAATGTTATTACAATAGGTAGGTGATCACTTCCCAATGTATCTTCACTTGTTACCCATGTACATTCTGGAGCAAGAGCAGAAGATATCAAAGACAAATCTAATGCTGATGCTCTGTGAGTACAAATGTCAGGTATTCTCGTGACACTGCCATCATTTAGTAGGCACAGGCAAGAGTCTGTTATGTTTTCTAAAAAAAACGATTGCAGGAAATGGATATACTTCCTTTATCCCAAAAAAGGCGCGTGGGCATTAAAATCTCCTCCTATCAGCCACTTCTGATTATCTTTTAGTGAATGCAGCCACTCTGTATTAGAGTCATTAGCTCCCTTCGGTAAATAAACCGATACGATATTCATGACTAAATCATTTGTAAACTTTACACATGCAGCACATGAATATGAATCTGGAATGTTATTAGGCATTGGTGAACAACATACATAATAATCTACTCCTTCTTGTATATATATTGCTGTGTGTGTGTGTGTGTGTGGGGTGTGTGTGTGTGTGTGTGTGTGTGTGTGTGTGTGTGTGTGTGTGTGTGTCACTGTGTGTGTTGTTGTTGTCTTCAATTTAACGTGTTCTCTCTAAGTGATATTAGACGAGTGTGTGTGTGTGTGTGTGTGGTGTATGAGTGTGAGTGTGTGTGTGGGTGGGTGTGACTCACTGACTGTGGAGAGAGAGAGAGAGAGAGAGAGAGAGAGAGAGAGAGAGAGAGAGAGAGAGAAAATTCTTTTATTTTGAGGATTGTGAATAAGCACTCACGTCTTTTTTACATCCAGTCCCCACCCTTATAAGAAATATATCATAACAAATGAACAATACCCCCCCAAAAAAGAACAACCCAACAACAACAACCAACCAAACCAAAAACCAAACAAACCAGAGAGAGAGAGAGAGAGAGAGAGAGAGAGAGAGAGAGAGAGAGACAGACAGACAGACGAACGGAGAGACAGAAAGAGAGATCACAAGCATGCTATGTGTGTGTGAGTGTGTGTGTCTGAGAGAGAATGAATGAATGATCTTTAACTCTCTCTCAAATAGAGACATTTTATTCTATTTCATGAAAATGTGAACATAAAATTGATACCTATCTCACTCTCTTCCTCCCCCCCCCCCACCCCTTCCCCGGCGTCATGTGTGTGTGTGTGTGTGCGCACGCGCGCATGCACAGCGTGCATGCGTGTGTGCATGGACGTGTACATGCATGCACGTGTCATTGTGTGAGTGTATACACGTATGTATCAAATCAAGAAACATTTTTATTTCCAGGTGGTACATTGAGTAAGCAATACATGTTTTTTCCCCCCATCAAGCCATCTAGGAACAAAAAGTCTGTGTGTAGGTGTGTGCATGTGTGTGTGTGTTTGTGTGCATGTGAGTGTGGTGTGTGTGCGTGTGTGTATGTATGTGTGTGATTACTGTGAAGGGAAACATGTGTCATTGTGTGTGTGTGTGTGTGTGTGTGTGTGTGTGTGTGTGTGTGTGTGTGTGTGTGTGTGCATGTGAATGTGTGTGTATGCATTTGTGCATGGGTGTATTTGTGTGTGACGTTTCATAATCAAAAGTTTGCTGAATTTATTTTTCTACTGGAAGATCTAGTACATATAATTATGGTTAAATCTAATCTGTACCACACTCCGTAAACAAATGGCTTGATAGAGCTCAATAGCATAGAAGCTGGACAATATTTACATTATTTAGACACTAAAGGACTCTTCAAATTATGTATTATTTTGGATTCATCGTGGCATACCATTACAGATTTTATCTTAATAAATATGTTGAAATAATAATACAACATAAAACAGGCCTCATTGTTTAACTCTGATTCAATACTGAAAATAGTCCAAGAGGTTGGCAATATTAAAAGTACTACATGTGAGAATCACTTGATACTCACCTTTCGATGCTTCGAGTCGACGGAGGCCGAAAAAGAGCGATTCTTTTGCCGTAATTCATGGCAGACAACCTCTGGAACGGTACCACTTTCGCAACAGCATTGTTTGAGAAACATAAATCAATGTCTGCCTATGACCGTGAACAATTCTACTCCAGTGTTTCCCACAATGTGGTAGCAGCAGACTCAACCCACAGGATTTTCCGCCATCTTACATCGTGACGACATTGATTTATCCAATGGAGAATATGCATTAAAATAGTAACGTCCTTGACATAAGCAAAATGCTCACATGTGGCCTATCAGCGAGGTCAACTAGCCGTGGTCACAAGCCTTGGGTTGCCGCAGGTCATTTTCAGTTTAGTGCAGCGCAGTGATTGATATTTCTTCTTTTTGCTGTATTTATTAAATTTAGTGTGAATTGATGTTTTCCGTAGATTGGATGCATGTTTAAGTCTATGGTCTCTCATGTCGTATCACAAATGACCTGCAATTGGAATCTTGACTGCGCTGCTATCTAGGTCAGGCTATCAATCGACTGTGACACTGTGCGCTGGGATTTCCGTGACTGAGTAAGTGCGACTAGAGTGCGGGACATGAGAAAAAGGATTTAGGGCATAGATCGAGCAGTGTAAGAAGGCATCGCTAGTTGATATCAGACAGATTTTTGCATTATCATAATAATGTCACTTCCCAGCTAACACTGAGACACCTGAATGCCTACTAGGATCATAGACTGTTAAGCACGACACACACCAAAAAGAGTCTGCGGTATACTCTGCATTGTTAATAATGGTTACACACCCAGCTAGACAGCCTCAGTGGTCTAGCCCTGAAAGCGAAAGTGGTGGGGGCTCTGTCCCGCAAATAGCACCCCACTAAATTCTTTTTAACCCCCCAACCCCAATGAGTAAACGTAGAATTAAGCTAAGACTTTTAGGACTATAAATCATGTCACATATTAGAAAGGACAGCCTGTCAACAAACAGAATGCTACACAGTACCCAACAGCGAGGTGCAACAAGGACAAGACTTCCATTCTTCGTTTCAGACGGTTATAGACTGTGAAATCCACCTACAAGCGACCAGACCGTCAATTCCATAACCCTGAGCTCCTCATTTAAGGGGCCCATAACCAGGGAGAACAATCCTCTATGGTGTCGATTCCAAGGCCTGCATTGTACTAGCCATTAAGCGCAAACCCCAATCCGTCGCGTAAACCAGAAACTGGTTACTGCTACGTAGTTGATCCAGAGACAGATCCAATCCATGAAGCTGGGCAATTGGATTACGAACTGTCCGTCTGCTACTAGTCAAGCTACACCTTCGGACTTCTGACACTGTGCGCTGAGGATTCCGTTGACTGAGAAGTGCGACATAGAAGTGCGTGGGAGCATGAGAAAAAGGATGTTTATGGCATAGGGATCGGAGCAGGTGTAAGGAAGGCATCGCTTAGTTTGATATCAATAACATTTGTTTTTGCGTATTAGTCTATAATTATATGTTGCACATTCCCCAGCTTAACAACTCGGAGATCACCTGAAATGCACTACTAGGAATCATGAGACTGTTAAGCACACACACACACACCAGAAAAGAGATCTGCGTGTATGCCTCGTTGTCATTTGTTAAGTAATGGGCTTAACTCACCCAGCTAGACAGCCATCAGTGGTCTAGAGGTAACGCACCTGCCCTGAAAGCGAGAAGTGGAGGGGGGGGGGGGGGGGGGGGCGGCGCTGTCAGTATAAATAGCATCCCCACCTGGAAATTCTGTTTGAGAAAATTCCTCTTTTCTTCCACACCCTTCGGATGAGACTATAAACCGAGGCCCCGTGTGCGAACGCATGCAGAACATCTTGCGCACACGTTAAATCCTGTTCCGCTTTTCGAAAGAGTAGGCCATTGTGTGCCGGTGGGAACAGATGACAGAATTTGCAAGACCGCATACACGCGGGGACTTGATGTAAAAAGGCACATGAGTACTTATTCCATTATCCTCGATCTAAAAAAAAAATGAGTGCTTTGATTTGTTGCTGTACAATATTCAGTCTATATAAATTCCATACATTATTATTATTATTTTATGTCTTTTTCCTTTTCTTCCTGTCACATCTTTCTTGTCTATTTTCTGCATTCTTGGTCCATTCTCCTGCATTTTTTCCCCAGTAAGACTTAAAAGATAGCAATTCTATCTTATGGGGAAGTCGGATGCGCTGGGCCTGAGTTGTCAGCCACTTAACGGCAGCGTGACGCATTTTCGCTTATAATACCAGACAATAGGCTTAGTTGCTTCTGAGCGTTCGACGCAGAAGAAGAATCCACATGACCTTGAGTGGTTGTCTGGGTGCTAGTCTTTTTGATTAAACGATAAACCGAGATCCCGTCTGCAACACGCAAGCAGCACACGTAAAAGAACCATCGACAACAAGAGAGCTGTCCCTGGCAAAACTATGTTGTAAAATGCCGCTCTGATAGAGAAACAAATATTGCAAACAGGAACTTTTTTTTTTTAAAGTGGCTTTGCTCTTGTGGTGAAGTGCTCTCCGCGAGGAGAGCAGCCCAAATTTCACATAGAGGAGTTTGCCGTGGCTGAAAGTGGCTTCCAATTCAATTCAATTCAGTTCAATCCAATACTTCGATCCGACTTCAGAGGGTTTTCCCCCCCTTTAAAAGAAGAGTCCAGGTTGGTTGGCTATGAGGCTGTCATGGCTGAAGGCAATCTCTAACATAGCAATTAATAATAATAATAATAAAAGGAACTTATATAGCGCTATATCTTGCAAAGACAAATCAAAGCGCACGCATTCGACCTAATCTTACACAGTCATACAACCAATGACAAATAATCAATAGTAAAAACAGATATTACAAACATGTACCTGCAGACCAAATCTGTGAAATAAAATGCAATAGTCAAATGCTTTTCAAAGCAAGCACACACACACACACACACAGTCATATACTTTAGCAGGTGATAGACATGGGTTAGTGAAGGGTGGGATAGTTCTGATATGAGACAGGAGGGGGGAAATTAGGTTGAAACTAAATATGTCTTGAGGCTTGATTTAAAAGTGTCATAGCTAGGCTTCTGGCGAAGGAGAGGAGGGAGCTCATCCAGGTCGATGGACCCGAAATAGAGAAAGAGCCGGGCCAACAGTAGATTGGTTGAATCTAGGTATTCGTAGGCACAAGGTATCTGCGCAAGCAGACGGAGGGAACGTGAAGGAGTGTACAGTTAAAACATTCACAGAGGTAGGAGGTGCAGTTTGTGGAGACATTTGTAACAGAGGGTACTGATCTTATATTCTACTCTCTGTGGCACAGCAGCCATGGAGAGATAGCAAGAGGGGGGTAATGTCTCCGATTTTTTCTTTCTGAGAACTAGTCGAGCTGCGGAGTTTTGTATACGTTGAAGGGAGTGGATAGATGATGCTGGCAGACCAGACAAAAGAGAATTGCAATAGTCCAGACGTGAAAGAATAAGAAGTGACAAGTTTGGCTGTTGCATCGGTGGACAGGTACTTTCGAATTGCACTAATACGCCGTAACTGATAGTAGCACGAATGACAGGTCTGGGTGATTAATTTTTGCATAGAGAGTGTGTTGTCGATAACAACACCTAGTACTTCACAGCAGTGGATAGAGGGACTGATGCATTGCCAAGTTCTATTGAAGCTGTTGTAATGGAAGAGTTTGTGTTTGGTCCCTACAAGCATGGCTTCGGTTTTATCTGCATTTAGCTGTAATTTGTTCTGTGTCATCCAATTTTGACTTCAAAGCAGTGGGCCATTTCAAAACAAAACAGCTATCTGATGATAATGCTTTTACACTTATAATCCATCAGTAATAATCAAAACAAAACAACTTTCTTATGACAATGCTTTAGCACTTATAATCCATCAGTAATACTATTGATAAAGCTTTTTGCCTGGACCAGTAGTCTAGGATTCATCCTACCAATACATTTTCATGCCCTAACTTTAGAAAAGCGTTGGTCAAACTCAATCTCGTGGAAAAGTAGGCTACTTAGGCTTTGTATAAGAATGTCTCTTTTAGCCTGTGTGAACCATATTTGTCTAACTGGGATATAAAAAAAAAATTGGTCTGTTCATTCAGTGCTCTAGTTATGTACTTAGATCTAGAGTGAATAAAACCAACGTGAAACTGACCTTTGCCTTACACAAAGCAGCCAATTCGAGATGTTCGCGTATAGGACGACTCCCCATTTTGTGTGTGTTGATTGGTTGGTATTCGTGTTCAACTGTTTTGTATTTTATCCTTTTTCAGCGGCTGGGCCGGGTGGTGGTGGAGGTAGTGGGAGTGATGGGGATATTTCTGTGGATTGGGGAAAATGTAGCTCTCTGCTGGTGACGTCACCATTAACGGGACTTTAAGAGGATTCTAGATGCCGAAACCAGACAGGCCTCGCACACACACATGTACTCACACACAACTCCCCCCCCCCAAAAAAAAACCCCCACAACCCCCCCCCCCCCCCCTTCACACACACAAAACCACCACCCCCACCCCCAAAAAGGATCCAGTTTTGTTCCGATTTTGCGGGGATTAAAAAGAGTTTGATTTGACCTAACTTGACTTCACACACACACACACACACACACACACACACACACACAATGGCCCTCCCTCCTTAAAAAAAAAAAATCCCAGTTTGGTTCCGATTTTGCACGTGCATGCGTGGGTGCCTTATTATTACGGGCATGTCAAATCCTTCTTAAGTCGTGCAGTGCTGACGTCACCAGCAGTATGTTTTTTCTTCTTCTTCTTTTGAATAATGTGGTTTTTCTTCCTTTTACCGAAAAAGCTTTCATTCAGGAACTATACATCATTACCGTAGTAACGGACAGCTTTTTGCCGTGGACAAGAGGGAAAAGAATGTGGGTATTTGCAACCCACACCAAGACTACCCCAGTTTGTGAGATTCCACCATTTTAATTTCCGCTAGGCCAGGTACCTTCAGGTTTTCATAACTTTCTGACACTGATTGATTCCAATCAGAGATTTTTAACAACAACATCAGCAGCAAAAACAACAAAACAAACAAAAAGGAAAAAAAGAGAGCCATGTACCCTTTAGGTGAACATGCACTGGTGGATATCATTGCATATATACTTGGAGAGGAATGACTGACTCCCCCTTTAGCCTAACTCACTTTCGGTGTAAAGATGGGAAACGAGCTGAAAGAGAGAGATTAGACAGAAGCAGACAGACAGACAGACAGAAAGAAGAAGAAGAACGAAGAAGAGGACGAGGAGGAAGAAAGATAAAGAAGAAAGAGAAGAAAAAAGAAGGAAAAAGAAGAGGAAGAAAATGCAAAGAAGAAGAAGATGAAGAACAAGAACCACACACACACACACACACTTGTTCATTTGAAATGACGTTTTTTATTTTCACACTCGTCAAAGAAGCACAGATTGAAACTAAATCAGACACACATACACTCCCACCCACTCTTTAAACCAAATGTCACATGAATAGATGGCCAAAGTGATTCTCTTACACCAGGAGTTCAGTACACAACCAGAGAAGATGATCCAAACTTTCAAAGAAAAAAGCCACACACTAAAATACCTCCAAACAAACAAGCAAAATCAAAACCAGTAGAATGAAATTGAATACAAAACGAGAAAACAAACAAGCAAACAAATAAATCCCTCCAAAGAAAACAAAGCGTATTGCGCCACAGAAAGTGGAATGATTATATTGAATGTTCTAACGTTGCTATAAACAAACAAACACAACCTAAACAACAACCAACATAACGAACAAAACCAACAACCACCAAACCGAAACAGCAATAACATTATCAAGCGTGAAATAATGAAACAAGACACTTTGACACTACCTAGAAAAATGTATTCACTTTACGAGATTTATCGATTTCAGTGATTGTAATGGGAATGTGTATGCTTGTAGGAGGCTTAACTACCACCCTTCCTCCCTTTTTGCTGTGTCTTAAGAACTTCTAGAGAAGTCAAACGTGGAGAGAAGTCAAGTTACGTCAGATGATTAACTTCCTCACCATTAGTTGTCGACTGAACTGTCTGTCAGTTACCAGTATCACCAAACATATGAATTTTGAATAATGGTCAAGTGAGAGTGACATACTTCTGGTCAGTTTTTGTCTTTGTGAACACACTCACACACACATACCGGTTTATGCATGCACGGGCGGGACACACACACACACACACACACGCGCGCGCGCGCCCGCATGCGCACACACCAACTTAATCCCTCACAGTGATACTGCAATGATAATAATCTTAAACTTATATTTTGAAAAGAAAGAAAAAGCAAACGAAATAGACCCCCCCCCCCCCCCCCCCCCCCAACAAAAAACACACAAAAAAACCCCCAACAACCAACAACACGCCCCCCAAAAAAACCCAACGAAAACAAACACCCAATAGCTTAAACACAGCTGGCCTTGAATCTATCTGAGCTGACAATAACCCTTTCCTTAACTTGCAACATTTTTGAAAGGAGGAGGGGCTGGAGGAAAGAAAAAGAGGCGGCCATTATCTATCTTCGGGGTGATAGGATAGCCTAGAGGTGGGACGTTGAGCTCGCCATCTGATGACACGGGTTCCGGCCACCACCGAGACATTTCCCTTTTGAAGGTTAACCCCTCCCCCCCAGGGGAGTTAACATAAGTACCGACTTCACTCCCCTGGATGTCTTTTAGACGAGACTATCAACTGAGGTCACGTGTACGAACGCACGCAGAACATCTTGTGCAGACGATAAAACCCGTCCCGAAAGTGTAGGTCATTACGTGCCAGTAGGAACGGATGGCAACATTTTGCACATTAGTGTCGTGTTTAAACATCATTCATGAAGTCGGAATGCGGCTACCTTAATGGTGGGCAAACGGTTGCGGATCCAAACTCATCGTTGGTGAACCTTGGAGCTCTAGCCGAGGAACGAAGAAAATGCACACTTGTGCCCAGTCCACATGGAAAAAAACAACACCCGGAGCATTGCTCTGGTAAAAAATGTGGAGTCAGTGTACGAAAGCTTTGCCGGTAGACAGAGGACAAAAATGTGCTTATGGCCACGTCCCTCACACCCGGACCTCATCTGCAACCCGACTTCAGGAGGATTCTACTACATACATCCTGGGGAAGAGAAAAGGGCGATGAAGAAGGAAAGACCATCCGCATGGGTGGAAGAAGGAAGAAGGACATTCCCGAGAATCCTGCTACAAAAGAGAAAATGAAATAAACGAAGACATGATGAAATAAAATACAGGGTGAAATCTCGCTTTATCTAAAACGGACCATAGGCACATAACCATTCACAATGATCTTATCTACCTGCTAGAGCTCCCGCGCGGGGATACCGGGAGGGCCTGTCGGTATAAATAAGCATCCCCACCTTATGGAATTATGTGCTAGGAATTCCCTCTCCCTCTTTTCTATCCCTCTCTTTGTTTCTGCCTTGTTTCTCTTCTTGTCACCTCCTTGTCTGGTTTTTTTGCCTTCATAGTCCATTCTCCAGCCCCCCTACCTCCCCCTTTTTTTTTAATTTCCCAGAAAGACATAAAAGATGACAATTCTCTCCCACACGGAAGTCGGATGCGCTGGGCCTGACTTGTAAGGCGTTTAACGGCAGCGCGACGTATTTTCGCTCATATGACAGACAACAATAGTTGCTGTCTGAGCGTTCGACGACTAAGAAGACCTACTAGATCATGTGACTGCACTTCTTCCTGAACTCCAGGAGTCGTTGGGGCACTGCATCGAATGGTTCAGGCAGTGTGTATTCAGCACTCAGACCCGGAGAAGCCCTATCCCTCTCCTTGCTAAATACTGCATGCTGGGTATGCCATGTCATCCACGGCAACGTTCATAGCTGGCTGACATCAGCGAAAGATGTATGAGTTCTATAATGCATAACCGGGTCGAGATAGCTCAGTGGTCAGAGCACAGCAAAGGTTAAGTAGCATCGCGCGTGGTTACCACTTGGATGGGTGACCGTTTACACGCCTTGGCTTCAGTACAGTGCCCCAGCTTACCCAGCTGTAAATGGGTACCTGCCTCTTTAGGGTCAGGGAAGGTAAAGCAGCGAGGGAGAGGAGATGGGCGCCGCCCCTAACATGCTGGCTCCTAGAGAAGCTGAGATCTCTGATGCCTCACTCCCCTGCGACCACATAGATTATGGGAACACCTTTACCTTTAATGTATAATACGCGCAAGATGTTCTGTTTGCGTTCACACAACAGGACCTTGGTTAAGAATCGCAAATCATCCGAAGAACTTGCTGGAAAATTTAAGTTGGAATCAAGGCTAACTTCAGAAAGAAAATCCCCTTGAATGGAAAGGTCAGTGGATCATGGAGGCTGGAATCTACATCCTCAGCATCAGACCACGAGTTCCACGCTCTGCATCTGACTGCCAATACCGATCCCCGCCGGATAGTAAAGATTAGTTATAGGTTAAATAAGGTCCAGGAATGAGGAAACTTCCAGTTTGCATTTCCTTTCACCTTCCCATAGCTACCACAAGTACCTAACACACACACAAAAAACCACACACAAAAAAGTCAAATTCAAAACACACACACACCACACCACTACCACCATCTACACACCTCCCCCACTCACCCCTCAAAATGGGTGAAATGTCGAAAACTAGCAATACAAACCCACCCTTTATTTTACTTGTACACATACAGTTACAAGAGCAACTGAAAATTGCAAACACACACCAGTACGGAATTAACTTTGCAAAGTGTGTGTGTGTGAGTGTGTGTGTGTGTGTGTGTGTGTGTGTTTGTGTGTGTGTGTGTGTGCGCGCGCGCACGCACGGCGAGTGTGTGTTATTTCAAACTTGCACTGTACCCTTTGGATTTTGAAAGTGCCATCCAGCGAAACTAGTTGTGGCCTCTGTAAAGTTACGACTTGTTCGGAAAATAAACAGCATGTTGTTATTATTCCATGTTGATTGTGTATAAACCCGCCAACGCGAAAGGTCTTGTGCTAATTAAAAGGGTTGCAATTAAAGGAAGGGTGGATAGTGTCGGGGCAGGGGGGGGTGGGAGGCTGGGTTAGAGGGAATGAACGGAGAAATGAAGGTTTTAACTTCTTTTTTTTCGGCCTGGAAGGAGATAGGTGGTGGCAGATTGTAAGCTCCTGATCTCTCCTAAATTTCTTGAAAATAATGATGATAATAGTTGTGGTGGTGATGATGGTGGTGGTGGTAGCGGCAGCAGCATCAGTAGTCGTAGTAGTAGTAGTAGCAGCAGCAGCAGCTGTAACAGTAGCAGCAGCAGCAGTGTAGTGATGATGCTAATGATGTTGTTGCGTTTGTGATTGTAATAGTTGTTGAAGTAGAAGTACAAGTAGTAGTAGAGATAATAATACTGAGAAGAATGTGAGTTGGTACAACAACTGGTGGCTCTGTAGCTGAGGTAGGAGGAGCCTTCTAAACAATATTGTTGCGTTTGTGATGGTAAATGGTGGTCGTTTGAATAACAGCATACTGAAAAATAAAATTTTGACTACAGACAAAGAACAGAAAGTAACAATATCCAAAAAAGTTATGACAATGAGCACACATCGCAGATACAAAGAAAAACAAAACAGTGTAGGAAACAAGCATATAACCTGTAGATCTAAACCCTGGCAAGATCTAAAATTAAAAACAGAAACTGGAGCAATATGGCAGATAAAATGAAAAATAAAACGGTACAGGAAACAAGCATATAACCTGTAGATCTAAGCCCTCCAAGATCTAAAATTTATAACACAAACTGGAGCAACACTGTAGATTCAAAGAAAAATAAAAACTGTACAGGAAACAAACATACAACCTGTAGATCTAAACCCTGCACTGGCAAGATCTAGAATCAAAAACACAAAGTGGAGCATAAAATTAGTCTAGTGACATGTTTGCAGTGAGACTATTGTAGGAATATGTTAAAAAGGAAATAACAACGGCAAACAACAATTCATGAACAATACACAAAATACAGCACGCAGACACACCAAACAATAATCATAAATAAACACCAGCCAAAATGGAAGTGCACTAGACATTTTACACAAATGCATGTATATAAAACCAAGAGAACTAGACATATGCCACTTCATCAAGAAAACACATAAACAAACAAAAGATCCAACAGGTCGTGGACACTGTGTGTATAATCGGAACCGACATGGAAAGGTATTGTTGCGTACCTTGCATCATTCCAAACGACCAAAAGACGTTTAGTATAAAAAAGCTTAACATTGTCCATGCACTGTGCACTTACACCACAGGATACAGCAGTGATTTTACAGACAAGAAGTGCGGGTGTGGTGTCATAATTTTTTTACGTCACAAAGAAAGGATTAGAACACAAATTTTATGGAATGCTGTCACAGATAATGTCAACCCACGCACAAAAAAAGTGCGCTCAAATCAAGAAATCAGTCTATTAGAATGAAAAGTACATTGACACAAAGCACAAGGCAATGGATTCAGGATTACATCATTATTGATCGATATATATTGCTATGATTACAAAATCGGGCATAACATACCACCAAGTTGCCATTCAAGGAAAGAGACATGGTAACTGCACCAGGAAGAGGGAAGACGAAGAGAACGTGTAAGAACAACACCACTAACTCACCCACACTTTTCAGAGAGGTATCAGTTGGGAAAAAGAGGGGGAGGGGGGGGGGGGGGGCGTGTGGAGGCGGATATTGTAGTGTAAGGAAAAAGAAGGGGAAAAAAGAGGCGGAAGGGAGGAAGACGGCAGGGAGAAGGAGAGTGTTACGAGGATAAGAAAGCCCACCAGGGGTAAAACAGTTATATACATATGTTTGAAAAAATCTCAATGGTACTACAGTTGAAATAGCATAAAAAGTAATATGTACACTGTACATGTTACTGGTAAATACCTTCACCAGTTTGGAGAGAGAGAGAGAGAGAGAGAGAGAGAGAGAGAGAGAGAGCCTACACATTCGTTCTCTCCCTTCCCACAACTGAACATAGGCTTATGTGTTTACCATGTGCCCTTTAGCCAATAATTATAATCTCATAAAAGGGACACAACGTGTGAAATTACACAACATCAATAAAAGCAATAATAAAACAGGCAATATTTCCTCCCGTTCTTTTGCAAGAGCTTTTATATTTAAGATCATTTAATGGAGAAAGAATTTTGGCTTTTCCCAATAGCTCTTTTTGAACTCCTGATAAAATGAGGACTTACTCATTTGGCATTTTGGTTTTCCAACTTATTTTTGCCATCTTTCTATATGTCCACAGTTCGAAGGCTTCTATCTTTCTCTCTGTGTCTCTTGTAAAACGTAGGCCCACATGTTGCAGTTCTGTAAAGATCAATCGTAAATATGTAATCATCTTATTCTTAGAGTAAATGATAATTGTCTTGATGTCAAGGTGTCCTTCACCTGTATGAAGGTGGATTGATCCTGACAGGACTGAAGACTAGTAACACCCCCCCCCCCCCTGTCCTCTTCTCTCTCTACTTAAAGCATCATTCCACCACAAGTTATGGTCAAATGCACCACAGTAGCAGTTAGATGGCTCTAAGTTTGCAGAGTAACACACACATCACTTGACACCTTCAAATCCAGCCTCAAAACACACTTATTTCCTACCTGAGACTTTCCCCCCAAATATCTGTCCCTAATTTTCAACAGCATCTTTCACCTTCTAAGTGTTGTTCCGAGTGTGTGTGTGTGTGTGTGTGTGTGCGCGCGCGCGTGTGTGTGCGTGCATGCGTGCATACGTGCGCGCGCATGGTTTTGAAATCTGTTGTTCATTATGTTTAAGGAGAGTTGCATGCCTGTAAATGATTGCGTGCAAGCGCTTCGATTTCTTTGTTTTTTTACAAGATTCAGCGCTATATAAATTCCATATATTCTTATTATTATTATTACATGAAGATAATTATTTATATCTATTAAAATCACGTTGTGAAAGGAAAGAGGCCCCCATTAGAAAACAGAGAGGTGGGAAGGGATGGAAATCTTGCAAAATTAGAAAATCAGGAATAACGCTGCACATATCATTACATGTGTTAAATATTAACGCACGATGACATGTCACATGTCTTCCCCGCACACCTCTCGAGTATTCACACTGAATCATCAAAATTATGACAACAATCAGCATACTGAAGAACTAGCAGAAACCACCTGGCGAAAAAGCCCATACTTTTTCTTGGGCCTACGGAGGTGTTCCTTACTACCACATGACGATAGAACAATGTCCACAAATTTCCTGTCCACGGACAAAAAAAAAACGCTTAGATATCCGAACTCATCCTTTCCGTTTTTATATTGAGGTGTCCAATATCTCATTCCTCAACAACCGCAAAGGTTATAGTATGGGATACCCGTTACATTTTTTCTTTATCCGAGAAGTGTTCAGTTTTTACTGTTGAGGGGGAAGGATGTGGATATTGCTGACGATATTGTCGTACTTTCTTATGCTTTGATACAAGTGCTTATTACTATCCCATAGGGGCTGCATGGAAACTTCTCACACACACTGATAACCTGTGCAGAACTGTTCTATCACTCGACGACTCTGAAACATTTGTTTATACACTGACATTTTTTGTTTTTGTGGAAGGGGGGTGGGGTGGTGTCACAAAATAAAAGTGGTGACTCGGTGGTCTGAGAGTAGCACCTCTTGTCTAGAAAAAAGCAAAGAGATCCGGGGTTTAAATCCAATGCAATGCAATACTCCTCTCTCTCTCTCTCTCTCTCTCTCTCTCTCTCTCTCTCTCTCTCTCTCCAGCCAAGACTGGCATTCACACATTGAAAATAGTAGCAGATATGAAATGTATAGTCTGATCAATCCATCACATTGTATCCCATTATATTTAACAATGAAAATGGATAGGCATTTGAAGAGAATATTAACAAAATTTAGATTTGGTATCTCAGAATTGAACACGCATCATTTCTATTATAGACATGTAAACGAGAGAGCTTTGATTTGTCTTCTTTGTGATAGTTCTATTGAAGACGAAATGCATTTTCTATTCACTTGTTTACAACTTACGGAATTAAGAGAGCAGTTTATACCTCGAAAGTTCTTACGTCAACCATGTCTCCATAGGTTAATCATGCTCATTACGTCTGGAAATGAAGTTATTATAAAACAGTTAGCTCTTTTTTTTTTATATATATAAAGCATTTAGACTGGGGGACACCCTTATTAATTCTTGAAAAATTATCGTGTGTTGATAATGTTTTGTGAATTGATTGGTTATGTGAATATTACTTGTATGATAGTGTGTGCTTTGTGTTTTCCCCCTTCAAATGTGGCCAAGGCCTTTTGAATAAACCATTCGCATTCGCATTCTCTCTCCAGCCAATGCACAACTCAAAGTCTAACTGGTGATCTTGGTGTTAATCAGATGGATAGCATGCTAAACAGGGGTGCAATGTGCATTCAGCGAATGTATTTTGAAGGAAAAAAAGTTGCCACAAGAGACGGAGTTAGCTTACTTCTGGCAACATTACGTTTGAGGAATGCTGCTCCTGTATAGAAGCAAGACACGGAGACTGAAGTCTGAAACAGAGATTCTTCTTTTTCTTTCATTGCGAGGATAGTGGAGAAAGCACTCATGGCATTTTTTTTTTTACATCCAGTCGCCGAGTGCAATACCGTTTATAATTGTTGTCATCCAGTCCCACAGTACACAATGGCATACTCTTACGAAAGGACGAACAGGTTTTAACGCGTGTGGAAGATGTTCTGCATGTGTTTACACGCGGGACCTCGGTTTCTAGTCTCACCCGAGGGGATTTTTGGAGGAGTGGAGTCTGCACTGATGTTAACTCCAGGGGAAAATCCTCTTGAACCGACATCTCGGTGGCGACTCCAACATGTGTGTGTGTGTGTGCGCGTGCATGTGTGAGTGTGTGTGTATGAGTATTTGTGAGTGTGTGTTTGTGTGTGTGTGTGGTGGTGTGCGTGTTTGTGTGAGTGTGTGTGTGTGTGTGAGTGTGTGTGAATGAGTGTGTGTGTGTGAGTGTGTAAGTGTGTGTATGTGTGTGTGTGTGTGCGCGCGCGCGTGCGTGCCTCGGTGTGCGCGTGTGCGTGTGTAAGTGTGTGAGACTGGAATATCCCCATCATAATGAATTTTGTTTAATGAAATCCTCCCTGTCTCAAGAAGGGTTCAATGTTTATGAAATCTGGAATCTTGTGTGGACACTGTTGTCATCCACTCTGTCCTCGAAGTGGAAATGCGCTACGTAAAAGTAATGGTGGTGGTGGTGGTGGGAAAGGGGAG
>CM054144.1:9656060-9658560 GCA_028751875.1 Rapana venosa | reverse complement strand
ATGTGTAAAGACACAGGACCTCGGTTAAGCGTCTCATTCGAAAGACTAACGCTCAGACCACCACTCATGGTCTAATGGATGGGGGAAAAGTTTCGGGCCCAAATTGGGATGAAACCACCGCACACTACCGACTCGGACTTCTCGTTTTCTAGGCAGGCGCGTTACCTCTAGACCACCGATCCCCCTTTGGAGTCTGTGTCCCCATAATCTCTACGGCTGTCTGCTCTAGCAGGCTGGTATTCGCCCCGACAATGCGATGGTGCGATGGGGGGAGGGGCCCCCCCCCCCCCACAAGCCCCCCCCCCCCCCCCTTATCTATTAGACCCAATGAGTGGCGGTCCTGGGTGCTATCCTTCCGGAAAAAACGATAAACTGAGGTCCGTGTGAAAAATGCGAAATTAAGCGAAACTAAAAACAAACAACTCATGGAAATAAGAGTGTTGTTCCTTGGCAAAATTCTGTGGGGAAAAAAGCCACTCTGATAGGGAAGCAAATACATAATTATGCAGATAGGTAAAGAAAAAAATGGGTGGCGCTGCTTTTGTGGCGACGCGTTTCTCCTCGAGGTGTGCATGCCCGATTTCTGAAGAGAAATTTTGGCTGTGAAGAGAGTGGTAAATAAATAAAGCTTTGATGCTGTGTCTGAGTGTGTGTGTGTGGGGTGTGTGTGGTGTGTGTGTGTGTGTGTGTGTGTGTGTGTGTGTGTGTGTTCGCACATGCATAGATTTTCCGGTTTTTCCCCCTTTTTAATCAGACGTGTCGAAGTTTTCAAATGCATGCTATCTAACTGAAATATGAAGATCCTTGGAAAAAATTATTTTACTTCCATAACATAATTAACAAGCTATGCAAACTCGTAAAAATGTGATTCTTTTATTGATGAAGATACAGCATCACACTTACAGAAACGCTAGTTAGTGTTTTGTGATATGATTTTAATACTCACTTACACGAACAAATCTTCTTCAGAAATGGTGATGGAGTTGGACACTTTTTCTCATGTACTCGAGTATATTACAATAATTTACCATTGGCCCCTCCGTTTCGCATATTATAAAGAATTTACTTTCAGTTATTTCCCAGTTTGCAAACCCCCCCAAACAAAACAACCCCCTTACCCCACAAGATGCAACAACACTCGTTTTGGTAACGAAATAAAAGAACAAACAAAATGTCCCCAAAGATACTTGCTCACTTGATGTTCATTATTTTCAGGTATCAAAAACACGAAATACAACATCCATTAGATTACGAACAACAAAAATAAAATCAGTCCCCACAAAAGATGTGCGAGTCACTGGTTTAACAGGGGAAGAACAAGAGATCTCAGAACTGTCACTATTATCAATCACGTATGAAAATAATTTTGTGATGGTGACAATTACAGACAAAAAGAATCATCAAACAATCGAAAGATAATGAAAATACAGTCTGCATCAAATTAATCAAGACGGAGAAAATCACAAAATAATGAAAATACGAATGATAATCAAGTAGTGATCAAAACACAAGAAGACATATAAAAAGACACGCAACATAATCCTGAAATAAAAGTAACATTTCAATTACGGAAGGAGAATAGCGAGTCAATAGTCATGATAAAACACTGACGCTGGAAGGTACAAAAACAGCAACATAGGAATAATGAGTTCATGGCAATATTGGTACAGATCACGATTCGAGAAATATCAAAAACATCGACGAGAAAAAATGCAGAAGGTCAGTGAAAAAGTACAGTGAACTGATGACAAAACGACAATGACAAAAGAATGAAGATAACAATGAAATATGCTGAAAAACACTGAGTCAGTGTGGACTCTGGAGGTGCATTTAGGTAACATACACATAGCATGGACCAGAAGATCCAGGGAGAATAGTTCTAAAAGAAATCCCCCAAACCCAAAACAAAACACCCGCTGTTATGCAAGTGTAGTCTCAGATCTCTGATGTACCAAAAGGTTGAAATATTTCCATTGTTTTAGCACAGAACAAACAACAGACTTGCCAGCCGTATGAATAACGTTGGTAGTAGCTGTCGCAGGCAAAGATCTCAAATTTGCAAGTATGGAAAACGGACAGAATTAAAAAAATTTTTTTTTACAACAAACACTGGGTTGTTTCGACTCCAAAGCAGACTACCATCAACTTTCACAACTTCAAAATGTTAACATCAAAACCAGTGAGTTGGGTCTTAAAAGGTTAACTGGGTCTTATAAGGTTAACTGGGTCTTGAAAGGTGAAACAGATGATTGGAGCTACATCCATTTAGTAATTATATCCCACGTTTTGAAGACCCAGTTCGTTCATTGCTTCGCTTTTATTTTTTTGTTCCACGCCGAAATCTTCAGTTGTGGATATTGATAAACTAACAATTAAAATCAGGCTGACACGGCTTTTCACTGGCTGCAAAAAAACTACCAATCTTTTCCCGGTCTCAAAGCTGCAAAATGTCCCGAAAACCTCCAGAACAATTCCCTACCAATTAATTCTCTCCAAAAAT
>CM054144.1:9611060-9643560 GCA_028751875.1 Rapana venosa | reverse complement strand
TCTCTCTCTCTCCTCCCCTCCCCCCCTCTTCATTCCCTAAATCGGAAATCTTCACTAGGACATAAATAATAATAATAATAATATATGGAATTTATACAGTGCTGAATCTCGTAAAACAAACAAATCGAAGCGCTTATATACAATCACAATACAATCACAACAACAATCTCCTCCACCCACCCACTTTCCACAACAATCCCGTCCTTGACTCAGGCCAAAAGCTGTGTATGTCAGTTATTGGTGTCAGCTAATTGCCAAGGCCATACACTAACATGTTGTTATGTTGTGAAATGTTGTGTTGAGACAGTCTTCTTCAGCCAGGACAAGCTATCAACACAACAACCGTCACTCTCCTT
Source organism: Rapana venosa (assembly GCA_028751875.1). Lineage (NCBI taxonomy): Eukaryota > Metazoa > Mollusca > Gastropoda > Neogastropoda > Muricidae > Rapana > Rapana venosa. Next base: position 9,643,204 of record CM054144.1, on the reverse strand, counting down.
TACAAGAGAAAAAAATCCTCTGAAGTCGGAGAATGGCTGCCTATTATGGAGAGGTACTTGAAAACAGTCATACACGTAAACTTTTCATTCGGTGTGTACTTCCTATCTCACAGAGATTCCCAGGTGGGATGAGCGAGGCAGAGTGCATGTTCTGGGTGACCCCCATGGTGTAAAGCTGGGGAACACACAACAACAACAACATTCCCTCCCATTCCTCCTATTTCTCTTCTTGTTCACCCCCGCCCCTGCACCCCCCGCCCCTGCACCCCCCGCCCCTCGCACCCCGCCCCTGCACCCCGCCCCTGCACCCCCGCCCCTGCACCCCCGCCCCTGCACCCCCCGCCCCGCCCCTGCACCCCCGCCCCTGCACCCCCCGCCCCTGCACCCCGCCCCTGCACCCCGCCCCTGCCTGCCGTGTACCCACCTCTGGGTGAAGGTGACCTTGCGTCTGGTGCTGGAGGCGGAGACGTACTGCATGATGTGGGGCTCTGGGTCGTTGTCCAGCAGCTTGACGTAGGCCCCTCTGTTGCTGCCGTCCTCGTAGTAGTTGGAGGCTGAGAAGATGGTCAGCACCTGCCCGGCCCAGCCCAGCCCAGTCAAGTCATGTCAAGCCAAACCAAGTCATGTCAAGCCAAGTCAAGTCAAGCCAAGCCAAGTCAAACCAAGCCAAGTCATGTCAAGCCAAGTCAAGTCAAGCCAAGTCATGTCAAGCCAAGTCAAGTCAAGCCAAGTCATGTCAAGCCAAGTCAAGTCAAGCCAAGTCAAGCCAAGTCAAGTCAAGCCAAGCCAAGTCAAGCCAAGTCATGTCAAGCCCAGTCAATCCAAATCAAGTCATGTCAAACCAAGTCAAAATGATCTTTATTAAGGGTTAGAGATTAAGTTTACACAGCTTTTTTCATCCTGTCCTCTCTGACTGTCTGTCTGTCTGTCTGTCTGTCTGTCTGTCTGTCTGTCTGTCTGTCTGTCTCTCTCTCTCTCTCTCTCTCTCTCTCACAAACACACAAGAAAACTGACAATATAAAAGTATTCGAAAGACATTGTTAATCTATGTTGAAAAGAACAAAAATAAATGAGGATTTGCTTAAAAAATATAAATCCAGACTGGTAATACAAGATAAAGCAAAATCCAGGACAGTACATCATAAGCTTAAGTCATACAGACAAGTAATAAAAATACAAAAGAACAAGGGTAAGAATAGCAATTTACAAACCAACCAGATGTAAGGTAACCGTGAGCATAAAATGAGCTTACAATTTGTCCATCAAGTGTCTCTTCAAAAGTTTCTTTAACGTTTGTTTTGAAGGGGCTAATTTTTTATATAAAAGGGAGGTAGATTATTCCACAATGATCTTCCTGAATAAGCAAGGCTTGACTATAGAGATTATTGTGGGGCTTGGGCAAAAACAGTCTATGAGTAGGCCTGTTTTTATTGACAGCAAAGTTGTCCATAATTTTCTTTGGGGCTTTTCCGTTTATACATAGATACTTGTTGAAATGCAGACTGTCTTTGAGTGGAAGAATATCTCTCTTTGTAGTTGGTCTTGGTCAGCGTATTACTATTAGGATTCAATCAGATTAGTTTGAGAGCTCTTTTATGCAGGCAGTTATAATCTTTAGGTTTGTTTCACTAGCACTATCCCATAAGGTAGAAACATAATATATAAGAGATAGAATATGCGCCCGTAAAAGAACTCACAGCAACAAGAAAGTAGTCTCTTGCAAAATTCTTTCCTTAAAAAAAGGCTGACATAAGGAAACAAGGACAAATTGAGACCCATAAAAGAATGGAAAGTAAAATTCTTTGCTTTGAAACTGTACAGCTCCTTTCAAAACAAAAACAAAATGAAGAAGCTGTACAACTTTAAAGCACGAAACTTCATTCATTCTTGTTTGTTTTCTTGAGTGTGTGTGTGTGTGTGTGTGTGTGTGTGTGTGTGTGTGTGTGTGTGTGTGTGCGCGTGCGTGCGTGCGTGCGTGCGCGCGCGCGCGCGGCGTGTGCGTGTGTGTGTGTTTTGGTTCCTCGACTAGAGCTCCGAGGTTCACCATTGGTGAGATTTTTGCGTATACAACCGTTTTTTGCCCATTAATTCGTTCCAGAATTCCCTTCCTCACTCCCTCGCTCCTTCACTCATTCCACCCCCCATTCCCTCATGGCCTGACTGACCTGGTTGTCGTGGGTGTACTCGAAGCCCTCAGGCTTACACTCGTGGGATCTGATGAGGAGCTGCAGGTTGTGGGATTCCAGCACTTTGCGGGTGACGTCTGCCCCGAAATAGCAACCGCCGCCCCGGAAGGTGTTGGGGATAGAGCCCCGGATGTTCTTGGGGTCGCTCCATAACAGGTCCAACATCTAGGAAGAAATGGAGAGGGATTGATTGGTTGGTTGGTTGGTTGGCTGGTTGAAAGGTTGGTGGATTGGTTGGTTGAATGGTTGATGGATTGGTTGGTTGATTGGTTAGTTGATTGGCTGGTTGAATAGTTGGTTGATGGATTGGTTGGCTGACTGGTCGATGGTTTCTTGGTTGAAGGATTGGTTGATTGATTAGTTGATGAATTGGTTGGCTGATTGGTTGGTTGATGGGTTGGTTGGTTGAAAGGTTGATGGAATGGTTGGCTGATTGGTTGGTTGATGGATTGGTTGGATGATTGATGGATTGATTGGCTGCTTAGTGGATAGATTGACTGGTTGAATTGTCGATTGGTGGATGGGGATGACTGGGTAATTGGTTGGGTGATGGTTTGGTTGACTGACTGGCCGGTGGACAGGTTGGTTGGTAGGGTAAAGGTAAAGGAGTCCCATAACCTATAAGGTCGTAGGGGAGTGAGGCGTCAGAGACCTCACTTCTCTAGGGCCAGCATATTGAGGGCGGCGCCCATCTCCTCTCCCTCGCTGCTTTACCTTCCCTGACCCTAAAGAGGGCAGGTACCCATTTACAGCTGGGTGAACTGAGGGAACTGTACTGAAGCCAAGGCGCACAAACGATCACCCATCCAACTGGTAACCACGCTCGACGCTGCTTAACTTGGCTGGGGGAAAGCGAGTGCTCCGACCACTGAACTATCCCGTCCCCGCAGGTTGGTTGACAAATGGATTAATGGATGGATGAGTCCATGAACATCATTGTAGAGCAGATCCAGCAGCAGTGCAGGGCCTTTCAGGCCAGTGACCTTACGGCGGCCTAACATGGATAAGCTCTTCATGGACTTTTTGATCTGAGGATACGACAAGACGAGGCTGGGGAATGGCTGGCGTGGTGAAGTCGGAATGAAAGACGTGAGATAGCAGGAGGTGCAAGAGAATCACAGAATGAACCAGCAGCAGACAGAAAAAACCATCACAAAAAACCCAACCCCCAAAACCCTCATAACAAAAACAACCGCCCAAAACAAAACAAATATACCACCCCTAACATCCCCCCCCCCCCCCAGACAACAACAACAACAACAAGAAGCAAAAACCCAAGCAAAACCAACAACAACAACATTAAAAACCCACCTCCAAGCAAGGACCAACAGCAAAATACGGCTGAGTTTTATTCCTGATTTTTTCCCCTAGGGAAAGTGTATTCCTTCTATTATTATTATTCCTTCTAGGAGGATGGGATAGCCTGGTGGTTAGAGTGTTGCACATTGCGCTCGTGATCTGCTGACCCGGGTTTGAATCAGGTTCAAGAGGATTTTTCCTCCGGAGTTAACATCAGTGCAGACTCCACTTTCCTCCTAAAATCCTTCAGATGAGACTATAAACCGAGACCCCGTGTGCGAACGCACGCAGAACATCTTGCGCACATGTTAAACCCTGATCCGCTTTTCGAAAGAGTAGGCCATTGTGTGCCCGGATGATACAATTTACAAAGCTGCATACACACGGGGATTGTATGCACACGAGTGCTTATTCCATTATCGCCCAAAGAAAAGAATGAATATAACCTTTGATTTGTTGCTTTACAAGATTCAGCGCTATATAAATTCCATACATTATTATTATTATTATTATTTATTATTATTATTATTATTATTATTATAATACACGACCACAAACCACCGCCAAAAACCCCTTCATTTTCTCCAGTCACCTGTTTCCACTCCTGGAGGTCGGAGTCACTGAGATCATGGAGATCCACGTCCGTCAGCTTCATAGCTCCAGGAGGGCGTAACACGGACACGAACTGCACGTGCAACATGCACGCACACAAAACCCACAGATGGAAAATAATGTCAGCCGGCATATATATATATATATATATATATATATAATATATATATATATATATATATATATATATATATATATATATATATATATAATGACCTGAGTTGATTTTCATGGGCACACAGGGTCACACAGAGATAGTAATGCAAAGTGATGCACACACTCACACATAATAATAATACATGGAATTTATATAGCGCTATATCTTGCAAAAAACAAATCAAAGCGCTTTCATTCATCCTACTCATTCACATGCAGCCAGTTACAATTAACAGGATTGTTATCATTTAAATTTTTTTTTTACAAATTCAAATGTATACACACACGCTCGCACACACAAGCACACACATAAAGATTTTACACTCCGGCAGGATGATGGGGATTGGGGGGGGGGGGGGGGGGGGGGGGGGAGGTTGGCGGTTGAGGGCAGGGACAAAAGATGAAATGGAACAAGAGGGGAAAATTTTATGTTTGAAATAAATGTGTCTTGAGGCCGGATTTAAAATGTGTATATATTATTCACGAGCACCAGCACGCTCATATGTACACACACACACACACACACACACACACACACACACACACACACACACACACACACACACCTCTCTCTCTCTCTCTCTCTCTCTCTCTCTCTCTCTCTCTTTCTCTTTCACTCTCTTCCACCTCCTCCCCTCCCTCTCCCACCCCCTCTCTCTCCCCACTCTCCCCACTCTCTCTCTTTACACCTCTTTCAAACAAAACATCATCTTTTGCCGCCAACATCGCACCATACATTAAACCCCCCCCCCCCCCCCCAAAAAAAAAAAAAAAAAAAAAAAAAAAAAGCTGCCACCGACCTTGTGCCTGTCAATGGTCTCCAGGAAGGCCAGGTCGACCTGCTCGGACACGCCCCCATGCACCACCAGCACGCGCTCGTTAATCACCGTCGCTATAGGCAACCAGCTGAACAGGTCTTCGAACAACCGTACCACTTTGGTAGCGTTATCCTGAAGAAAAAGACACACACACACACACACACACACACACACACACGCACACACAAAGATGATTTTTATTTTATACTATTTTATTTTATTCTTTTGTTTCATCCTTCGGATGAGACTATAAACCGAGGCCCCGTGTGCGAGCGCATGCAGAACATCTTGCGCACACGTTAAATCCTGTTCCGCTGTTCGAAAGAGTAGGCCATTGTGTGCCGGTGGGAACAGATGACAAAATTTACAAAACCGCATACACACGCAAAAATGTATTAAAAAAAAAAAAGTCACCTGAGCGCTTTGATTTGTTGCTTTACAGGATTCAGCGCTAAATAAATTCCATATATTATCATTATTATAATAAGCATTCGTGTGCTTTTTGTTATACATCCAGTCCCCGTGTGTATGCAGTTTGATTAACGACAACTGTAAAGTAGAAAGAAAAACCAAACAAACCACAAACAAAACCAGCTTACACACACTGTAAAAATAACAGCCATGTATTGTAAAGCAAAAAAAGCCCAAACAGTTAGAGCCCTTAGCATAGATGACAGACATATGCCCAGCATGCAATATTCGACAGATAGGCTCCGCCAGGACGTTTCACACTTCTGCCACAGACACACTGCCCGGAAGTTTTAACGCAGTGTCTCGGTGACTTCTTAAAGAATTAGAGCAGAAGTCAAGTCATTTTTGACTTCTGATTAAAAACGAATGAAAGAAGTCTTGGAAAAATGGGTGAGAGAGAGAGAGAGGAGAGAGAGAGGAGAGAGAGATGAGAGAGAGAGAGGGAAGAGAGAGAGAGGGAGAGAGAGAGAGGGGAGAGAGAGAGAGAGAGAAAAAGAGAGGGGAGAGAGAGGAGAGAGAAAGGGGAGAGAGAGAGAGAGAGAGAGAGACAGACAGAAAGAGAGAGAGGGAGAGAGGGGAGAGAGAGAAAGAGAGACAGACAGAAAGAGAGAGAGGAGGGAGAGAGAGAGAGAGAGAAGAATGAGAGAGAGAGGAGAGAGAGGGAGAGAGGGGAGAGAGAGAGAGAGAGACAGACAGACAGACAGAAAGAGAGAGAGAGAGAGAGAGGAAGAGAGAGAGAGAGAGAGAGAGAGAGAGAAGGAGAGAGAGAGAGAGAGAGAGAGAAGAGAGAGAGAGAGAGGAGAGGAGGGAGAGAGAGAGAGAAGAGAGAGAGAGAAAGAGAGAAAGAAAAAGAGAGGAGGGGATGAGAGAGGGAGGAGAGAGAGAGAGAGGGGAGAGAGAGAGAGAGAAAGAGAGAGAGAGAAAGAGAGAAAGAGAAAAAGAGAGAAAGAGAGAGAGAGAGTGCAAGCATGTCAAGCAGGGAGAAATAGTGATGTGTGTGTGTGTGTGTGTGTGTGTGTGTGTGTGTGTGTGTGTGTTCGTGGGTGCATGCGTGCAAGCGGATGTGCACTTGTATTATGATGCAGTTGCTTTCAAACAGCGTCTTTCAATCTCAAAGTCAGAACAAAACGAAAGAAAACAATACAAAACAAACCAGGAAGAAACCCACAGCTGTAAGGTTTACCGCGTTGACCATCACGAAATACACATGACGATACAGCCTATGTTTCTCTTCTTCTTCTTCTTCTTCTTCTTCTTCTTCTTCTTCTTTTTCTTCTTCTTCTTCTTCTTCTTCCTCTTCTTCTCCTTCTTCTTCTTCTTCTTCTTCTTCTTCTTCTTCTTCTTCTTCTTCTTCTTGTCTTCTTCTTCTTCTTCAGTGGCCTATATGTCAGGTTTAGAGCTACCTGAGGCTTCAAACAAGGTATGTGCACGTGCGTATTCTCTCTCTCTCTCTCTCTCTCTCTCCCCCTCCCCCTCCCTCTGTGTGTGTAAGTGTGTGTGTGTGTGTGTGTGTGTGTGAGAGAGAGAGAGAGAGAGAGAGAGAGAGAGAGAGAGAGAGAGAGAGAGAGAGAGAGAGAGAGAGAGAGGAGAGAGATGAGAGGAGAGAGAGAGGAGAGAGAAATGCAATTCTCGAAACGTTCTCCTGTCTCTCTCAAAATTCATAAGATTTGCAAGTATTTCTTGAAATTTCAATTGTCTTTCACAAGTGTAGATTATGTCTTTTAAAGAAATGTGTATACTTAAAAAATAGTATTGAGTCTTTAATACTGTTTGCTGATCATTTTGCGATGAACTCTTGCTTTTCAGTTCCTGTTAGTATTCATATTATTTTGGGGTGTTTTGCTGTTAGATTTATTCTCGTGTTCAATGTGATTGTAATCCTCCATACCTCAAAAGGGGTGAAAGGAATTAAATCTTGAATCATGTGTGTGTGTGTGTGTGTGTGTGTGTGTGTGTATGTGTGTGTGTGTGTGTGCACCACCCCCCCCTTTGTCTCTGTGCTTCTTTCTTTGTTTCGCACAGTCTCTGTCTCTCAGTCTCTCGGTCACACAGACACAGACACACACAGACACACACACACACACACACACAAACGCGTGCGCGCGTACACACAGACATACAGTTAATGCATTCGTAACCAAATTCAGTAGAAACAGTAAATGTCTATGTGGTGAGAATATTTCTAATACTAATATAATATTTGAATGTAAGAATACAAAAGCTTTTTAACCCCAATTTTCTGAAAACTCCCATAGAAGCATATTCAATAATTTGAATTTGGCATTTGATATTGCAAAAGGTCTCTGGCATAGTCCTATAGGACATTTGTTATAGTTTCATTAACGTTAATCACTTTTTATGTTTTTGTTTTGCTTTTTTTGTGTATCTTTTGCTTTGCGCGGTTTCTTTTCATGATTAGACTACTCCCCCCCCCCTTTGCATTTTTCAGTAGGGCCTCCACCACGACCTCAATTCTCATACACCCCTTGTGTATATTTTTTTCTCTCGTCTAATATCACTGAGAGTGAACAGACGTAAAATCGAAAACAACAACAACAACATACTTACACATACACGCGCGCACAGACACATTGACACACATATAGACGCACACACATTTTGTGTGTGTCTCTGCTTCACATAAATAGAAACATATCAAATAAACAAGCCACACACCACCACCCCTCCTCCCCTTCCCCAACATACACACAGAGGGAGAAAAGGGGAAAGAAAGGAAGAAAGCAAGGAACGGTTCATCAATCTGTACATTATTTAAAATCTGCGCTAATAAAAGAAGTAAGTCGTACTTACTTTATACTTCTTCATGATTTCTCGGATAAATCCGTACCTGCACAAACAACGACAAACAACAATTATCGTTTGCCTAACAAAAACAAAAAAAACAACAACAACAACAAAACAAAGCAAATAAGAGAAAAAACCCAAACCCAGGCTGACTTTTAGAGACACAACCACCTTCACCACACCACCACTACCACGCCACCATGATAGCCACCACAACAACACACCCACCCTCCTAATCCCTCCCTCCACTCCCAAACCACCACCACCCTCCCACCACCACCACAACACCACCCTCGCACCACTACCACCACCACTACCACCACACCACCCTCCCACCACCACCACCACAACACCACCCTCCCACCACCACCACCCCAACACCACCCTCCCACCACTACCACCACCACACCACCACCACCCTCCCACCACACCACCACAACACCACCCTCCTTACGACCACCACCACTACCACCACTACTACGTCTACCATTTAGACATCACTATTAATCACCCCCCCCCCCCCCCCACCTCACTGAGCAAAACTGTTCCCACATCTCTAACTACTACCCACCGCCATCATTGTTCCTTCTGTCCTCATAATGATCTTCTTCCTTTTTTCTGGCTTCCTCCTAGCTCTCTGGGGAGTGTTGCACTGAAGAGCTGGTCAGATGATTCCTCCACTAGAGACGGTTGTGTCCTGAGTCATGTTCTCAGTCTCTATAAACGGTTTCCCCATGTCTATTCTATAATGTTGCCGGGTCATGGTTTTTTCGCCCCATCCAGCTGTCTCCGACGCTTAACAAGACTTTGGAGACTTGAGTGTTTTTTGCACCCCCCCCTTCCCGCTTAATTTTTTTGGGTGTGTGACGTTTCTGTCATGCTGTTTCCACACCACTCATTCCAATCTGTCTCTGCCCTCCCCCCCCCCCCCCCCTCCCTCCCTAGCCATACCTAGGCGCGTCATGTCGCATCCTCGGGGTCAGAGGTCCACAGCACAGCACAGCACAGCACAGCACAGCACAACATTTTTTGGTATTTTCATTTCATTTTTTAAAAATAGATCGATGGCTTGATGAAAAAGACCTCATTAGGGGGCAGGGTAATCTAGTGGTTAGAACATTGAGCTCGCGATTTGACGGCTCGTGTTCGAGTGCAGGTTTGAACCACCACCGGCACAGGCGGGATTTCCTCACTGAGTTAACTAACATCAGTACTGAGTCCACTCCCATCCCCTCACAGTCCTTCAGGGGAGACAATATTTTTATATCGAGGCCCCGAGTACAGACGCACTCTCAAAGGGAAACAAATACATTTACAAACAAATTTTTTTTTTTTTAAAGAACGGGTAGAGTCCCTTCAGTGACGTCGCTTTCTCCTCGGATACAACAGCCCACATGTCAGAATGCAATACAATACAATACAATACAATGCGATACAATAGAATACAACACAATACAACACAATACAATTCAATACAATAAATGCAATACAATACAATGTAATACAATACAAAAACAATGCAATACAATCCAAAACAACACAACATAATACAATACAATACAGTACAATCCAATACAACACAACGCAATTCAACACACTACAGTACAACACAACACAATACAAAACAACACAACGCAACACAATACAGTACAACGCAACGCAACACAACACAATTCAAAATAAAAACAATACACAATACAACACACTGCAAAAACTTTACCCCCCCCAAAAAAAAGGTGAAAGGACAAAGAAAAAGAACGTGATGGAAAGATAAGTCACAGAATGGCGTAATGCAGATGCCCTCACCGGATGTTCATGAGATGGTCTTCATGGTTGCCCCTGTTGAGGTAGACCTCGTTAGGGGAGACCAGAAAACAGGCGAAGAGCAGCGCCGCCACTTCGATAGAGTGCCCTCCCCTGTCCACAAAGTCCCCGTTGAACACGTAAGGGTTATCCACCGATGGAAGCCCGTTCTGGTCAAAAGCAGATAAATGCATACATCAAATACATAGATACATAACTGGATGAATAAATAAATACAAAAAATAAATAAATGAACGAATAACTGGATGAATAAATAAGTAAACACTCTTATAAAAATGTTAAAAAAAGAGAAGAGAATCATATCTATATAAATGAAAAAAAATCTAAATAAACACACATATAAGCAAAAAATGTTTCCAAATGCAAATAAATGAAGAAAAGATAAAAAAAACCACCAAAGACGTCATGAATAAATAAATAAGTAAATGCATGAATAAATACAAGCAGTAAGAAAGAAAATAGAGGGGAAGAAAGAAAGGAAAACAGTATTTATTCGAATGGAAAGCATGACATGTGTAAGCCCTTCTCCCTCCCCCCCCCCCCCCCCCCCTATCAAACACCAACCCCCCCCAACCCCTGTAGTTAGGCTAAAGCAAGAGAGTGTGAAACACGCACAGGAGCGCGCGCGCTCGCTCGCGCACGCACGCACGCGCCCACACACACACACACACGGGAAGAAAGAAAGCTAAAAATTCAATAAGAAGTAATTTCAGAGAACAAATTCAGAGCACACAAGTGCCTGCGCGCGCACACATGCACGCAGAAGAGAGAGAGAGAGAGAGAGAGAGAGAGAGAGAGAGAGAGAGAGAGAGAGAGAGAGAGAGAGAGAGAGAGAGAGAGAGAGAGAGAGAAAGAGAGAGAGAGAGAGAGAGAGAGAGAGAGAGAGGGAAAGAGAGAGAGAGAGAGAGAGAGAGAGAGAGAGAGAGAGAGAGAGAGAGAGAGAGAGTCAAATTCATAGAAGTCATTGTGGCTTGATGATGTAATGTTTACTATCATGGGACTTAATGCTAACAATAACAACACCAATACTACTACTACTACTACTACTACTACTACTACTAACTACTAATGATGATACTGATGATGATGATAGTCATCGTGACTTGATGACATCTAGTTACATGTTATGCATTCCCTGTGGCTGCTGTACCTTACCTTATGGAAGATCATGTAGAGGTCGTCAATCTTGCCGTGGAGGTCCCCGCAGATGGTGATCTGATGCCCAATGGAGGTGGTGGCTCTGTTGATGTTGCCGCGCTGCCGCATCTGCAATCTGGTCTCGTGCAGCAGCTGCAGCAGGTACTTGACGTGCAGCAGCTGCAGACAGGCAAGAGGCGAGTGGTTAGATCTGTCACGTATTGTCAGAACAGCTTGCGCACACGTTAAAACCCGTTTGGGCCCGAAACTTTTCCCCCATTCATTAGACCATGAGTGGTGGTCTGGGCGCTAGTCTTTCGGATGAGACGATAAACCGATGTCCCTTGTGTTACACAAAATTATTCAGTGCACGTAAAAGAACCCACGGCAACAAGAGAGTTGTCCCTGGCAAAATTCTGTAGAAAAAAGCCACTCTTATAGGGAAACAAATACAGTTGCAGACAAAAAAAAAGTGGCGCTGCTTTTGTGGCGACGCGCTCTCCCCGGGGAGAGCAGCCCAAATTTCACGCAGAGAAATCTCGTGACTTAAAGTGGTATAAATAAAATGAAAATGAAACCCATTCTTCTGCTTTTTGAAAGAGAAGGCTATTGTGTGCCGATGGGAACGGATGACAAAATTTACAAAACTGCACACACACGGGGACTGAATGTAGGTGTTTGCTGAAAACGAAAAAAATTTCAAACCTACCAAATTTGTGTAAAATCACATGAATTTTGAGTCAGCGGCTAGTCTTTCACAATAGGTGGTTTTTACTTCTGTGGATGCCTTAGTACGTGGGGTATGACTATAAGAGTCACATAGAAAACAAGAAAGAAAAGTGCGAGTTTCTAACACAGGTGTGTAGCCTGGTTACGTTAATGCAGGCTGCACACTGGTTTTAATTTGGGGGGGGGTCATGTAGTATCTTCTATAGAGAGGGAGTGGAAAAAAATGTTGGTGATATTCACAGATTTTTTAAGCATGAAAAAATGAACTGTGCACTTGTTTTTGGAATTGAGGGGGAGGAAGGAGGAAGGAGTCCCATAACCTATAAGGTCGTAGGGGAGCGAGGCGTCAGAGACCTCACTTCTCTAGGGCCAGCATATTGAGGGCGGCGCCCATTTCCTCTCCCTCGCTGCTTTACCTTCCCTGATCCTAAAGAGGGCAGGTACCCATTTACAGCTGGGTGAACTGGGGGAACTGTACTTAAGCCAAGGCGCGCAAACGGTCACCCATCCAACTGGTAACCACGCTCGACGCTGCTTAACTTGGCTGGGGGAAAGCGAGTGCTCCGACCACTGAGCTATCCCGTCCCCCTCGCTGGGGGCCTGTCAGGATTGAGGACATAGAGCAATACCAGGTAGTCACGAGAAAGTTGGAAATAATCATCAAATGAGGTTTGCCTGTATTCCTACAGTGGTAGGACGCTGGCAGACGACAAAGGACTGAGGGGGTACAGTGTTTGCTGAAAAATTAAAAAAATTTCAAATCTTCCAAATTTGTTCAAAATCACATGAGTTTGAGTCAGAGGCTAGTCTTTCACAAAAAGTGGATTTTAGTTCTGTGGAACCTTAGTACGTGCGGTATGACTATAAGAGTCATATGGAAAAAAACCAGAAGGAAAAGTGCGAATTTCTAACACAGGTGTGTAGCTGTGCAGCAGAAAGCCCTTCAGTAGTCATTCATTTCAAGATGGCGGCAGGCACCACGATCTGGTTGGCTGGAACTACTGAAGCAGGCTCCGCGAAACTTCATTTCAGCATGCAAGGTTTCCCCGTGGGGATGCTGGGGGCCTGTCAGTATACATAACATCCCCACCTTCTGCTAGGAATTTCCTCTTTTCTATCTCTCTCTTCGTTACCCCTTTCTTGTCTATTTTCTACCTTCTGGTCCACTCTCCTGCCCCCCCCCCCCCCCCACCACAAACATTTAAAAGATAAGGATTTTCTCCCACGCCAAAGTCGGGTATGCTGGGCTTGACTTGTTAGTCGCTTTTGACTGGGCAACACGTTTTTGCTTATGTGACAGACAATAGTTGCTGTCTGAGCGTTCGACAATGACCAAGAAGAAGAAGAAGAATGCGAAGAAGAAGAAGCATGCGAAGAAGAAGAAGAATGGGAAGGAGGAGAGGGAAGAGGAGAGAAGAACGAAGAAGACGAAGAATTGCGAAGAAGAAGAAGAACGAAGAAGAAGAAGACGCAGAGGAAGAAGAAGACGAAGAAGAAGAAGAAGACGCAGAGGAAGAACGAAGAAGAAGAAGAAGAAGAAGAAGAAGGAGGAGGAGGAGAGAGGAAGAAGAAGGAGAAGAAGAAAAAGAAGCAGAAGAAGAGAGAAGGAGAAGAAAAGGAAGAAGAAGAAGAAAATGAATACGACTAAATTTCTTTATACACAGAAAATCCAGGCCTGACTTTGGTGTATAGTGCTCCCAGAGTCAGCCATTACTGATGGCCACTTTGAGGCCCCCACTTGAGAGGGCCTAGTTTAGCACGGCGTTGTTTCTTCTGATAAATTACACACACCCAAGATTCAATATGAGAAATTCAGAATGCTCTGTCTGTCTGTCTGTCTGTCTGTCTGCCATCCATCCATCCATGCATCCATGCATCTATCTATCTATCTATCTATCTATCTATCTATCTATCTATCTATCTATCTATCTATCTATCTATCTATCTATCTATCTATCTATCTACTATCTATCTATCTATACTATCTATGTGTGTTGTGTGTGTGTGTGTTTGTGTCTGTCTGGTTGACTGACTCTCTATATGTGTGTGTGTGTGTGTGTGGGGTGTTGTGTGTGCGCGCGGTGTGTGTGTGTGCGCGCGTGTGTGTGTGTGCACGCGAGCGCGTGCGCGCGAAAGAGAGAGAACTCTGAACTCTGGAATAGTTGAAGAGCACATCAGCCTTAAGCTACAACACATCAAGAGGAAGTGCGGGGAGGGAAAGTGGTTTCACAAGTGTTCTTTTGTACAACAGCAGCAGTACATGTACGTCATGACAGAGAGAGAGAGAGAGAAGAGAGAGAGAGAGAGAGAGAGAGAGAGAGAGAGAGAGAGAGAGAGAGATGGAGAGAGAGAGAGAGAGAGAGAGAGAGAGAGAACACTGACATAATTTATTGCCATTAACAATACAGTCTTTTGGGCAAGGAGCAAGTATGAACACAATTTAAACAATTTATATTTTGCAACAAGGAAATAATGAAAACTGAAAGAAGAGAGAGAGGGAGGAGAGAGAGGAGAGAGAGAGGGGAGAGAGAGAGAGAGAGAGAGAGGAGGGGAGAGTTAGTTCTGTGTGTGTGTGGTGGTGTTTTCTCTGTATTTTTGTTTCTCTCTCTCTCTCTCTCTCTCTCTCCTCTCTCTCTCCTCCTCTCTCTCTCTCTTCTCTCTCTCTCCTCTTCTCTCTCTCTCTCTCTCTCTCTCTCTCCCCTCTTCTGTTCTCTCTTTCTCTCTCTGTGCATGTGTGTACACGCCCGTGCATGAACGCGCGCATGTGACGCGCATGCTTTTCGGTTTACTTTAATAGTTTGAAAGAAAGGGGAAAGAAAAGAATTCCCGGAGCGGGAGACAATGGTCAGGGGCCCCTGCCAGCAGAGAAGAGGACAAACAACGATAATGGGGCCGTGAAATGCCAGCCACGGCAGGCAGGCAGGCAGGCGGCAGGCAACTGCAGGCTTTCTAGCAGGCAACAGTAAGCCACTTCAGGCTACACAAAAAGGCTTTTAGTCGTGAGTGGGGGAGAGAGAGAGAGAGAGAGAGGGGGGGGGGAGAAATGAGAGAGAGAGAGGGGGGACAGGGGAGAGGAGGGAGAGAGAGAAGGAGAGGAGAGAGAGAGAAGAGGAGGAGAGAGAGAGTGGAAAAGGGAGGGGGGAGAGAGGGGGAGAGAGGGAGAAAGAGAGAGAGGGAGGAGGAGAGAGGGGGAGAGAGGAAAAGGGAGAGGGGGGAGAGAGGGAGAGAAGAGGGAGAGGGTTGGGGGGGAGGAGAAAAGAGAGGGAGAGAGGAGGGAAGAGGGGGAAGGGGGAGAGAGGGAGAGGAAGGGGGAGAGAGAGGGAGAGAGAAGGGGAGAGGAGAGAGAGAGAGAGGGAAAGAGAAGGGGGAGAGAGAGAGGGAGAGAGAGAGGGGGAGAGAAGAGAGAGGGAGAGAGAGAGGGGGAGGAAAAGGGGGGAGGAGAGGGGAACAAAAAAGAAATGGGGGCAAAATCTTTTATTTTGGGATAATGAATAAGCACTCATGCTTTTTTACATCCAGTCCCCGCCGTAGGGATACATCTTAATAATAAACCAATACTCATACTCTCCACAGTAGAAAAAAAGGAACCCCCCACCCACAAAAACACAAACAAAACAAATAAAAAAAAACAAAAAAAACAACTCCCCCCAGCCCCCCCCCCCCCCCCAAACCCAAAAACAAAAACCTACAAAAAGAAAAAAAAAAAAGAGTAAAACCACAAGCTAAACTTATCAAGTCATAAAAATGAAGAGAGAGCAGAGAGAGGGAGAGGGAAGAGAGAGAGAGGGGGGAAGAGTGAGAGAGAGAAAAGAGAAGAGAGAGATAGAGAGAGAGAGAGAGGAGAGAGAGCGAGAGAGAGAGAAAGAGAGAGGAGAGAGAGAGAGAAGGAGAGAGAGAGGGGAGGAGAGAGAGAGAGAGAGCAGAGAGAGATGGAGAGAGAGGGAAGGAGAGAGAAGAGAGAGAGAGAGAGAGAGAAGAGAGAGAAGGAGAGAGAGAAGAGAGAGATAGAGAGAGGAGAGAGAGAGAAAACTCTGAACATTTTAATTGTACTTGGATAGTTGGTTCTGGAATAAATTAATGTAGAATGTTTTTGAGGGAGGTTTCCTCTGTCTTTAGGTTTATGGTATATTATCACCATTGTCAAGAAGAAAAAGCTGACATGGTTCGG
The DNA here is from genome assembly GCA_028751875.1 of Rapana venosa. Lineage (NCBI taxonomy): Eukaryota > Metazoa > Mollusca > Gastropoda > Neogastropoda > Muricidae > Rapana > Rapana venosa. The sequence goes on along the minus strand of CM054144.1, from coordinate 9,626,999 downwards.
CCACGTCACCCGCCACAACACTCTGCCAAAAACAGTACTGCAGGGAACACTCGAAGGTGGCAGAAAGAGGGGAAGACAGAACAAGTCATGGATGGACAACATCAGAGAATGGACCAGGATGGATGACTCGGCACTACTGCGCAGAGCCGAGGACCGAGATGGATGGAGGAGGCATTACCACGGCATCCGTCTTTTGTGTCTCCTCCCGACACGCCAAGGTCAATGGGACTGATGATGAATGATGATGATGATTATATTAGGACAGGGCTTAGGTTCATCCTTTAGTGAACGACATGATACTTTTCTTTATCTGTTTAAATGCTAATGTTTTGGTCAAGAGAGTTCTTCATTTGTATTTGAAAACACTCAGTATTTCCTCAAAGTTTTAAATTGACGATGGCGAGTCCTGAGTGGTTTTGGAATTAAGTGCAATTTTGCTATCAAGCAGATGTGTGTGATTATTTTGTTTTAGTGTAAGAATAATTTTTTCTTTGCGGAAGAATGTTTTTTTAAAAGTATTTAAACTTTTCCTGTAATTTCAACATAAACAATATAGGCACAGAATATCCAGTCGTCCTTTAATTCAAATGTAAAAGAATCCTTGGGTATACAGGTGGAGATTTTGGGTGAATAAACTATTTGTCAACTCGGTGACACAAGGGAAATAACCCTAGTTGCCTTAGCGCTAGATACTGTGTATGCTGAAGGAATGGCAAGTAATTGCCGATGGAGTCCAGGTTCCTGTGGCGCCTCCAGGGGCGCGTGGAGTCGTACCTGGAAGAGGGTGCAGCCCGGTGTGCCCTGAAGAGTCGTCGACGCCTTGTCCTTGACCCTCTGTCCCTTTAAATCCCCTGAATTCACCCTTTTCCCCCCTACGACACTCGTTTCCCTTCTTCCCTGCTGTCCTGTCCACACCGTGCCCTAACCTCCGTGAGGACTTTCGGCCTGCCCTGAAGGTGTGTCCCTTGGTGACTTTTATGTGGGAACAGATTATGACTGTGAGGGAAGTGGAAGAAGAACATTCATCAAGCTGGTTTCTGAACTGTGCAGAAGAGGGGAGGGTATTATAGATAGAATTTAGAGTGTTTGGTGATTGAATCTGTGTGTCTGTGTGGAAGCGAGTTTAAGTATTTGTCTTGACGTGATTGTTTTTTGGATTTTGGAAAGTAAAGTCTGGAACTTTTATTCGGTGTTCTGTTTGGTGTTGTCAGGAAGATAGTTAGAGAGGGCATGGGTGGGGGTTTAGCCACAATCCCTTAAGGAGCGTGACAAAAGACAAAACCTAAAACAAATCAAACACCCTCAAAATATCCCCCCCCCTTAAAAAACAGCAAACAATGAAGCAAGAAAAAAAAGAAAAAGAAAAAGAAAAAACTCCCAAAGAAATAAAAAGGAAAAACAGCCGCTACCCTCCTTCAGTTCCTTTGCATTCTCCTTCTTTTCAATTCTTCTTCTTCTTCTTCTTGTTCTTGTTCTTGTTCTTGTTCTTCTTGTTCTTCCTCTTCTTCTTCTTCTTACCTCTTCTTCTCTGTCTTCTTCTTCTTCTTCTTCTTCTTCTTCTCTTTTCCTCTTCTCTCCTCCTCCTTCTTCTCTCCTTCCTTCTACTTCTTCTCCTCCTCCCTCCTCCATCTTCTTCTCCTCCTCCTTCTTCTTCTCCTCCTACCTTCTTCTTTCTTCTCCTCCTCCTCCTCTTCCCCCCTCCTCCTCCTTCTTGTTCATGTTCTTCTGTTCTTGTTCTTCTTCTTCTTCTTCGTCTCTTGTCTTCATGTTCTTCTTCTTTCATCTTGTTCTTCTTGTTTCTTCTTCTCTTCTTCTTCTTCTTCTTTTCTTCTTCTTTTCTTCTTGTCTTCTTACTATCTTCTTCATCTTCTTCTCATTCTTCTTCTTCTTCTTTTCTTCTTCTTCGTCTTTCCTTCCTTTCTTTTTTGTTTGTTTTGTTTTCTTTCCTTTCTTCTCGCTTTTTCGTCCTGCTTTCTTTCTTTCTTTCTTTTCTTCTTGTCTTCTTTCTTCAACCATTCCATGGATCTGAGCTCTTCCTGTAAGCTACACATCACTCAAGTCGTCGGCACCAGTTTCTATCTCTGAGCACAAACAGTGTCTGGTGGTCTCTGGCATCACAGATCGATTTCCAGAGCATGATGTCATGTTGCCGTCTGAGCAGTGTCTGTATCTTCTTATCTCCAGCTGAAGGAGGCCTCTACAAAACGGGTTCCTGAGTGAGATCGTTCAGCCGTCTCGTCTCAGACTTTTAGGCAACAAAAAACGAAGAAGAAGAAGAATACTTTTGGAAAATCTGGCTTTTTTGTGCATGCAAACACAGAAAAGATAAGGAAACAAAGATCGAAAAAAGACATGAACAACAACGTCATCAACAAAGAATAATGACAATAATAATGATAAAGAGAGGGAGGGAGAGAGAGAGAGAAGAGGAGAAGGAGAGAGAGAGAGGAGAGAGAGAGAGAGAGAGAGAGAGAGAGAGAGAGAGCGAGAGAGAGGAGAGAGAGAGAGGAGAGAGAGGAGAGAGAGAGAGCGGAATGACAAACAAGCAGGAATGACAAACTGAAAACAGCAGCAAGACAAAGAACAAGAGGAATAACAAGAACGTACATTTATGTAACGAGTATATTTATATAATATCAGCAACAGCAGTGGCAGCTGCAGCAGCAGCTGAAACAACGATCGCGACAGACTTGTCAATGTCCTATTCGTAAACATCATTCTCAACATCAGTAGCAAATATAGCAGCAGTAACAGCAGCAGCAACAACAACAACAAGAAAAACTAAAGAGCAGCAGCACTGGCGACAACAACAGCAGGAGGAGGAAGAAGGAGGAGGTGGAGGAGGAGGAGGGGGGAGGGAAGGGGACGGGGAGGGGGAGGAGGATAAATGATAGCTCATACTGCTATTGCTGCTGTTGCGCAACTACTGCTACATAACTTATTATTATCTATTATTATTATTATATATATATATTATATATATACATATTACATCATCACATCATCATCATCATATATCTATATATCATATATATTATTATATCATCATATCATCATCATCTACAATTCATATTATTATATATCATATATATCTATCATCATCACAACATCACTATCATATCTATTATTACTATCTATCTACTTTTATTCTATACATTCACCATTATTGCATTACTGCTTACTACAACTGCTACTTACTGCTACCTCACCACTTGCACGTAGTGCTACTACTACTATACTGCTACTGCTGCTACTACACTGCTGCTCCTCTGCTCTCATCTCTCTGCTGCTCGCTGCTGCTTGCTGCTACTCTACTACTGCTGCTACTACTATACTACTAGCTACTTCTACTGCTACTTTTACTGCTGCTGCTGCTACTATAGTCTACTACTACTACTACTTACTACTACTACTACTACTACTACTATCTACTACTACTTACTTACTACTACTACACCACCACTACTATCTACCACTACTACTACCCACCACTACTACTACTACCACCACCACTACTACTACTATTCTACTACTACACACCACCACTACTACTACCACCACACTACTACTACTACTACTACTACTACTACCACCACCACTACTTCTACCACTACTCCTCCTCCTCTACTGCTGCCGATGCTGCTACTAGTAGGAACTACTGCCGGTGGGAACAGATGAGAAAATTTTAAAACCCGCATACACACGCATAAATAAATAAGAAAAGTCATCTGAGCGCTTTGATTTGTTGCTTTACAAGATTCAGCGCTATATAAATTCCATACATTATTATTATTATTATTATTATTATTATCATTATTATCATCATCATCATCATCATCATCATCATCATCATCATCATCATCATCATCATCATCATCATCATCATCATTATTATTATTATTATTATTATTATTATTACTAGTCCTGCTGTTTCTTCTTCTTCTTCTGCTGCTGCAAGCGATGATGATGACGATAATGTTAGGCTGGTGGTCAAGAAGATGATTACGATAAGGATGAAAGTGATGACACATGAAAAAAAAAAGAAGAGAAAAAACCCAAGAGAGAAGGGTCAAAATATAGACAGGAAAAGTGAAAACTGGGCTAAGACAAACATATCAAAAAAGAAGAAACAGAAAAAAAGAGATAAAAATAGGAAGGAAAGAAAATAAAGAAACAAGAAAAGAAGAGAATGAAGAAAGAGAAAGAATTAAAGAAAGGAAAATCAAGATAAAAAGAAAAACAAGAAAAAGAAGAGACAGATAAAAAAAGAGAAAAAAGAAAAAAAAATCCAGAATTATTCATATAGCGTCAATGGAATCATTAGACCCGACTTAAGAGAGAGAGAGAGAGAGAGAGAGAGAGAGAGAGAGGAGAGAGAGAGAGAGTAGAGAGAGAGAGAGAGAGAGAGAGAGAGAGAGAGAGAGAGAGAGAGAGCATCGCCAAGAAGATCACTTGAGGCACACTGGCTTTGTAACAATTAAAAAAGTAAAAAGTAAAGTAAAGGAGTCCCATAACCTATCAGGTCGTAGGGGAGCGAGGCGTCAGAGACCTCACTTCTCTAGGGGCCAGCATATTGAGGGCGGCGCCCATCTCCTCTCCCTCGCTGCTTTACCTTCCCTGACCCTAAAGAGGGCAGGTACCCATTTACAGCTGGGTGAACTGGGGGAACTGTACTGAAGCCAAGGCGCAGCGCAAACGGTCACCCATCCAACTGGTAACCACGCTCGACGCTGCTTAACTTGGCTGGGGGGAAAGCGAGTGCTCCGATTAATGTGTAACAATTAATGTCTGTAAATCGAGTTGCATCCCCTGCTCTGTGCAAATTTAAGGAAATAAAAAGTAATCTGACGATGTATGATGTGCTGAGTTGAATATTTGTTGTAAAATCTTCGAAGTATATAAGTCTTCAAATGCCCCCACCCCCGTGAGTGAGTACGTATGCGTGTTTGTGAATGAATGATTTCAAGAGATAGAATGGGGTAGGGGGTGTAGCCTAGTGGTTAGGGCCTTGAGCTCGCAATTTGACGGCCTGGGTTTGAACCACCATCATACACACACCCGTTTGAGGGGATCCCCTCCCCCCCCCCCCCCCCCCCCCCCCCCAACCCCTTCAGTTAACTTCACTACCGACTCCACTCCCCCGAAATTCCCTCGGATGAGTCTATAAACCAAGATGCTATGTATAAACACACAGAGAACATCTTGCGCATGCGTTAAAACCCGTGCCGCTTTTCGCAAGAGTAGGCTATTGCAAGCCTGTTGGAACGGATGACAAAATTGAAAAGAACAACCAAAATACAAAAAACAAACAAAAAAAGAGAACCCCCTCCCCCCCCCCCCCCACACACACAACACATGCACACTGGTGTCATGAATAAACATTTCCGAAGTCGGAATGCGGCTACCTTGATAGTGAACAAAACGGTCACATGCACAAAACCTCACCAATGGTGACTCTCTGAGTTCTGGTAAAGGACCCCCTCCCCCCCCCCCCCCCATCAAAATAAAAAAGAATAAACCTTCCTTCTGTTATTGAAAAATCATCTTCCAGATCTGTCCAACAGTATTATTGTGTCTTCAGGACTGAGAGAAATGCCAGTGTTGCCTCCTTTCATGGGAAATAACTAGGGCAGACTTGCAGCAATGTATTCTTTGCGTCAGTGACAGATAGGCTCCCTTGAATCCGTAAAGGAAGAAAATCGTCACGTTAAGGCTGCAGTCTGTCTGTCTGTCTGTCTCTCTCTCTGAGTATGTTTTTTAGTTTTACTTTTTATTTATTCTTTTATATCGAGGATAATGGAATAAGTACTCATGTGCTTTTTACATCCAGTCCCCGTGTTTATGCGGTTTTGTAAATTTTGTCATCTTCCCACCGGCACACAATGGCCTACTCTTTCGAAAAGCGGAACAGGATTTAACGTGTGCGCAAGATGTTCTGCATGCGTTCGCACACGGGGCCTCGGTTTATAGTCTCATCCGAAGGACTTCTACCCTATGTGTGTGTGTGTGTGTGTGTGTGTGTGTGTGTGTGTGTGTGTGTGTGTGTGCTGTGCATGTGCCTATGTTCTTTAATATTATGTTTTATTATATATTAGCTAACGTTTCTTGTAGCCCTCAACTGAACACACAAGATTGACTATTACTCAATAACCCCACAAAAATACAACCGCCGCCCCCCCACAAAACCGGAAACAAACAACCCCAAAAACAAAACAAAAAAACAACAACAAACATCAAACATTGTCAGTAAATGGCAAACTACCTAGATCTAATAATAATAACAATAAAAATATAAAGTTACATAGATAGAGTAAACCCCCCCAAAAAAACCAAACACCACCACCAAAGCCAACCAACCCTCCACCAAAACAACCAAAACTCTTTCTTAAAAAAACCCTTCCAAACCCAGAACCAATTTTTCTGGTGTTTCACGGCAATATGAAACGCTGACCTAAGAATGTAACCCCCCCCCCCACCCCCCAACCCCCCCCCCCCCCCCAAAAAAAAAAAGAAAGAAAAAAAGTCAGTGTGTGTGTGTGTGTGTGTGTGTGTTTGTGTAGTGTGTGTGTGTGTGTTATGGCTACTTTAATGGTGGATAAAAACGGTCGCATACGCAAAATTACAACCATTGCTGAACCTCGGAGCTCAAGTCGAGAAACGACCCTCCCGCCCCCCCTCCCCCCCCCCCAAACCCCCCCTCCCCCCAAAAACCCCCCAAACAAAAACAAACCAACAACAAAAACTAGGCGACGTGACAAGACTGAGAATACTGATTTCCGATTAAAAAAAAAGGCCACACAATCTGCACAGAAAAGTATTCCTCTGCTAGTCCTGACTGGTGACCTTTACAGCGAAATAGCCTTTATGCTACAAGTAAAATCCTCTTCACAGTACAACTCACCTTTTTACAACACAAATGACCTTTACAGAACACAATATGAAATCTAAAATTCTTTGTTTTCTGTCCTTTAGGAAAATGGAAGCTCACACAGTCTCCAGATACAAAATAAATCAAGATAAAATAAAAGAACAAACAAACAGCAAACAACATCCAAAACTACAACAACAACAACAAAACAAAACACAATGAAAACAAAACCAAACAGCAGCACTTTGTATGTAACGCTCAAGTCTTCTTTTTCTGACCACGGCATTATCTAACAGACAAAATAAAGAAATGAACAAAATTAATAAACAAAGCAGTCTAACCACCTTTAACATTTGGAATTCCTGGGACAGACCTTACTTGCCCCCATAACTATGGCCTTTGTAGTCGGCGGGGCTATAAACAACAAGACTGGAACACTTACTTGTCTTTTCTAAAGATTTTGTAATTTAATGAACGATTCTTTGTAGCCTATTTCTGTTTGTTGACGAAGAAAGCTGTTTCTATTTTATAAATCGTTCGAATAAGAAATATAAAGCCTGAATTCCTTGATAAAGAAACATAAAGCCTTCCCTTTTTGAAAACAAAACAGAAAGCCTTCCCTTTTTGAAAACAGAACAGAAGCCTTCACTCCTTGATAACAGAACAGAAAGCCTTCACTCCTTGATAACAGAACAGAAAGCCTTCACTCCTTGATAACAGAACAGAAAGCCTTCACTCCTTGATAACAGAACAGAAAGCCTTTACCCCTTGATAACAGAACAGAAAGCCATCACTCCTTGATAACAGAACAGAAAGCCTTCACTCCTTGATAACAGAACAGAAAGCCTTCACTCCTTGATAACAGAACAGAAAGCCTTCACCCCTTGATAACAGAACAGAAAGCCTTCACCCCTTGATAACAGAACAGAAAGCCATCACTCCTTGATAACAGAACAGAAAGCCTTCCCTTTTAAAATAAAACATAAAGCCTCCACTCTTTGATAACAAACATAAAGCCTTCCCTTTTTGATAGAAAAACATAAATCCCTCACTCTTTGATAAAACATAAAGACGCCACTATTGGATAAAAAAACACCCATAAAGCTTTCGCTCTTTGATAATAGAACATAAAGCCATACCTTTTTGATAACAGAACATAAAGCTTTCACTCTTTGATAACGGAACATAAACCTTTATTTATTTATTTGTCTATTTATTTATTAATTCTATTTTGAGGATAATGGAATAAGCTTTTTTATATGCAATCTTCGTGTGTATGTGGTTTTTGTAAATTTTGTCTTGTTTCCACGGGCACACTTTGGCCTACTCTTTCGAAAAGAGGAACAGGATTTATCGTGTGCGCAAGATGTTCTGAGTGGGTTCGCACTCGGGGCCTCAGTTTATAGTCTCATCCGGAGGATTTTTGGGGAGAGTGGAGTCTGCACTGATGTTAACTCCAAAGGGAAAATATCCCCTTGAACGGGATTCGAACCCGGGTTGTCAGATTGCGAGCGCAATGTTCTAACCACCAGGCTATTCCGTTCCCCCTAAAACTCTTCCCGGAAAACTAAAAAACCCGCACTCCAAAGTCATCACCATCTTTTAGCTTCCGTCTGCTGCATCCATCCCCGCCCTTCTCCTCCCCCCCCCCTTCCCCCCCCCCCCCATCCCTTCCGTGCAAAGTCAACATAGAGATCAACAGAAATCAATGGAGATCAACACAGAGAGAAATCAGCCGTGAATGGCGCCTAATCAGGCATAAGACGTTAAGTGGAGTGGAGAGCTGGGTTGTTAGTTAGCCAGGGCCTAGTGGTTTGAGCAGCTTAGTTGTGACCTGATGATAACTCGATTTGTTTGTTTTCTTACAAGATTCAGCGCTATATAAATTCCATATATTATTATTATTATTATTATTATTATTATTATTATTACAACTAAGCTGTGCTGTCGTTAAGTCCATTCCTTGACTAACTGGATAGGGGGTGAGATAGCCTGGTGGTTAGAACGTTGCCCATTGCGCTCGTGATCTGCTGACCCGGGTTCGAATCTCATTCAAGGGGACAATTTCCTTTGGAGTTAACATCAGTGCCGACTCCACTTCCCCTAAAAGTCCTTCCGATGAGACTATAAACCGAGGCCCCGTGAGCGAACGCATGCAGAACTTCTTGCGCACACGTTAAAACCTGTTCCCCTTTTCAAAAGAGTAGGCCATTATGTGCGCCGGTGGGGACAGATGACAACATTTACACAACTGCATACACGCATGGACTGGGTGTTAAAAAGCATATGCGTGCTTATTCAATTATTCTCGAAATAAAAGAATGAATAGATAAGTAAAGACGTTTAGCTGCGGAAAGCTAGTGAAAAAACTGCTAAACCACATCATTTCATATCAACGCAGGCGAAAACACAAGCCAATAGAACCGCAATCAAAAGATATGGCCCCAAGTTGAGACTGCAAACGCAAAACGAATACTACTTCCTTCACAATCACAGTATGTAACATTCATACATTGGTTGTGTGTGTGTGTGTGTGTGTGTGTGTGTGTTGTGTGTGTGGTGTGTGTGTGGTGTGGTGTGTGTGTGATGTTGTGTGTGCGTGGAGTGTTGGTGGCGGGGCTGTGGGGGGCGGGGGGGGGGGGGGCGGGGGGGGGGGCGGGTGTATGTTTATTTATTTTATTTATTTATTCTTTTATATCGAGGATAATGGAATAAGCACTCATGCGCGTGCATGCGTTAGTGCGGGCGCGCGTGCACGCGTAAGTAATGTTTATATCTTTTCCATTCAATGGTTTTTATAACATTGTATTCCTACATTAGTGTGTGTGTGTGTGTGTGTGTGTGTGTGGTGTGTGGTGTGTGTGTGTGCGTGTGTAATGTGTGTGTGTGTGCGTGCGATGTGTGTGAGTGTGTGTGTGCGTGCGATGTGTGCGTGCGTATTGTGCGTATGTGTGAGCGTGTGTGCTCACGCGTGCGTGCGTACTCGCATGCGCGTGCACGTGCTTGCGTGCGTGTATGTGAGCTTGTGATATTAGTATTTGAAGTTATCTTGGAATGTTAATACCAATAAGAACTGTAGCGTTCTTGTGTCTTTCGAGATAATTACACACATCAACGTGTCTGTCAGTATTGTAATTGCCCTTTGTGGGGTGATTAAAGTGTTTTTGACTTGACTTGACTTGGCTCTACCGGAAGTTTTCACAGGAAACTTTCAGCTCGAGGAAGAAATGTTTATCTCCATCGAGCATATCCACTTTACGACAACAACCACCTAACGACACAACACATGGTCTTCTTCTTCGTCGAACGCTCAGACAGCAACCATTGTTGTTTGTGACAGCAGCGAAAATGCGTCATGCTGCCGTTAATTAAGCGCTTGATAAGTCAGGCCCAGCGCATCCGACTTCGGCATAAGTGAGAATTGTTATCTTGGTAGTCTTTCTGGGGAATAGAAAAAGGCAGGAGAATGGACCAAGAAGGCAGAGAATAGACAAGAAGGAAGGTGACAGGAAGAAAAGAGAGGGATAGAAAAGAGGAAATTTTTAGCACAGAATTTCCAGAAGGTGGGGATGGTATTTTATACTGACAGTTCTTCCTCCCCCCCCCCCCCGACACACACACACACACACGCACTAATCACACACACACTACACAAACACCACACAACACACACACACGCGCACGCGCGCGCGGGGCGCGCACACACACACACACAATACACGCACACACACACACACAATACACGCACACACAATACACACACACCCACACCCACCCATCACACACACACAATACACATACACACACACACTACACAGCACACCACACACACTACACACACACACCACACCACACACCACACACTGCACTGCACTACACAACACACACACACACACACACACACACACACACACACACCACACACACACAACACACACACCACACACACACCACACACACACACACACACACACAAACACACACAACACACACAACACACACACACACACACACCCACACACACACACACAAACACACAACACACACACCACACACACCCTACACACACACACACAACACACACACCACAACCCACCCCCCTTACACACACAACACAACACATCCCCCACCCCCCTCCACACACACACACACACCCACACACACCACACACCACACACACATACACACAAACACAACACAACACCCCCCCCCCCCCTCCTTACACACACACACACAACACAACCCCCCCCCACACACACACACCACAACCACCCCCCCCCCCCCACACCACCACAACCCCCCCCCCCCCCACACACCACACACACAAACACAGACAACACACACACACACACAACACAACACCCCCCCCCCCCCTCCTTACACCACACACACACACACACACACCACCACAACCCCCCACCCACACACACAACCACAACCACCCCCCCCCCCCACACACACACCACAACCACCCCCCCCCCCCCACACACCACCACAACCACCCCCCACCCCCCCCCCCCCACCCCCCACCCCCCCCCCCCCCACCCCCCCCCCCCCCCCCCCCCCCCCCCCCCCCCACACACACACACAAACACAGACGGTCAGAATCACACAAACACAACGCAGCCTCCTATCCCCTGAGGTGCTATACAGGCTCCACTCACCTGCTTGCTTTTGAAGGCCTGGACCAGGGTTTGCACCTGGGCGCGGGTGATGGGGAAGGTGAGGTGCGGCCCTTTGTAGCCACTCTCCACCGTGATGCTGTCAGGGTCAGTCTCCTTCAGCAGGGCCTTGTCCTCGCTCTCCAGCTCGTCCGACATCATCGTGCCTGTCATGACATCATGGCACAGTGCGGTTTGACAAGATGTTTTGTTTTTGTTTAAATGTGATGTTATTGTGTTTGAAACAAGGACACAGTGAGGTGTTTTTTTATTTTATGATGTCATCATGCCTGTGACGACCACCACACAGTGGGGTTTGAAAAGATTAAAAAAAAAAAGTGATGTTATTGTGTCTGAAATGTCGACACAGTGAGGTTTAAAAAAAAAAAATCTGAGGTTATTGTGTCTGTAACAACCCTGACACAGTGGGGTTTGAAAAGATTACAAAAAGAAAGTGATGTTATTGTGTGTCTGAAACATCGACACAGTGAGGTTTTCATTTTTTTTTTAATCTGAGGTTATTGTGTCTGTAACAACCCTGACACAGTGGGGTTTGAAAAGATTTTTGTTTTGTTTTAATGTGATGTTATTGTGTTTGAAACAACGACACAGTGAGGTTTAAATTAAAAAAAAATCTGAGGTTATTGTGTCTGTGACAACCACGACACAGTGGGGTTTGAACAGATTTTTTAAAATGTGACGTTATTGTGACTGAAACAACGACACAGTGAGGTTTTTACATTTAAAAAAAAATCTGAGGATATTGTGCCTGTGACAACTATGACACAGTGGGGTTTAAATAAGATTTTTTTGGTTATGTGATGTTATTGTGTCTGAAGCAACGCCACAGTGAGTTTTTTGTTGTTGTATCTAATGTCATCGTGCTTGTGACAACCATGACACAGTGGGGTTTTAAGAATTTTTTAAAATCTGACGTTATTGTGACTGAAACAACGACACAGTGAGTTTTTTTTCTTTCTGAGGTTATTGTGTCTGTAACAGCCACGACACAGTGGGTTTTAAAAAGATTTTGAAAATCTGACGTTATTGTGTCGAAACAACGACACAGTGAGTTGTTTGTTTTATATTTGTATCTGATGCCATCGTGCCTTAACAACCACAACACAGTGGGGTTTGAAAAGATTTTTTTGTGTTATGTGATGTTATTGTGTCTGAAACAACGACGCCTGAGGTTTTTTAAAATTTAAAATCTGAGGTTATTGTGCCTGTGATAACCACGACACAGAGGGGTTTTAAGAATTCTTTTTATGTGACGCTATTGTGTTTGAAACAAGGACACAGGGAGGTGTTTTTTATTTGATGTCATCATGCCTATGCTGTCAGCACCTGGGGGTTTATCACAATTCTTGATTAAACCATTGACGCTGGGGGCAACAGCAAAGTGAGAGGCTGTATGACCAGTGGCTTTCTTTCCCCTTCATGGAATTCCACTTTGCAGCTTAGTCTTTAGTGATCGACTATGACTCTCTGGCTAGGAGGCTTGACTCGCACAGTCCTTATGTGCTGCATCCCTGGGGGCTGGTTGGCCTTTGGAGAACATCTCCAACGCTGACTGTCCTTATGCCCACTTGGCCGAGAGAGTGGGGATGTACTGTGGGAAAGGCATCTCCACTATAAACAGCAGCTGCCTCCTCTGCTGTTTTTGAGGTCATCGTCAAACACGACGGACAAACATACATCATGCCTGTAACAACCACGACACAGTGGGATTTTATAAGATTTTTTTTATCTGACGATATTGTGTCTGAAACAACCAGGACAGTGGGGTTTTAAAATATTTTTTTGAATGTGACGTTATTGTGTCTGAAACAACGACACAGTGAGGTGTTTTGTATCTGATGTCATCTCGCTTGCAACAACCACGACTCAGTAGGGTTTTAAGAATTTTTATGTGACGTTATCGTGTGTGAAACAACGACACATTGAGGTTTTTTGGTATCTAATGTCATCGTGCCGTAACAACCACGACACAGTGGGTTTTGATAAGATTTTTTAATATCTGACGTTATTGTTCCTGTAACAAGGACGAGACGACACAGTAGGTTTGTAAAAATAAAAAAAGTTTATATCTGATGTTACTGTGTCGGAAACAACGATGCAGTAGTTTAAAAAAAAATCTGACGTAATTGTGTCTGAAACAACGACGACACGGTGGGTTTTTCTTCTATCTGGCCTTATCGAGTCTGAAATGATATAGTTAAAAACAATCTGACGTTAGTGTATCTGAAACAATGACAGTGTTTAAAAAAATATATCTGACGTCATTGTGCCTGAAACAACGACACAGTGGGTTTTTTCCTATCTGACGTTATCGTGTCTGAAACAACAACACAGTGACTTTTTAAAAATCTGACGTCATTGGTCCAGGCCAAAAGCTGTGTATGTCCGTTATTGATGTCAGCTAATTGCCAAGGGCTACACTAAAATGTTGTTATGTTGTACAATGTTGTGTTGACACTGCCTTCATCCAGGACAAGCTCTTAACATAACAACAGCACTGTCCTGTAAAAAGAGAAAAATCCTCTGAAGTTGGAGTGTGGCTGCCTATAATATGGTGAGATACTTATAAAAAATTCACTCACGCACACTGATTCTCTTCCAGTATGTAATTTCAGTCTCACAGTGATTCCCAGGTGGGAGGAGTGAGTGAGTAAGTCAAGAGTGCACGTTCTTGGATGACCCCCAGGGTGTTAAGCTGGGGAATGCGCAACAACAACAACAACAACAAAAACATCTGACGTGATTGTATTGAAACAACAACACACTGGTCGGTGTGCCTGAAACAACGGTATTGTATTTTTTTCAAAAAATCTGGAGTCATTGCGCCTTGAAAAACCCACAATGATTTCTATAAACACAGTGATTTCTTGAGAAAACCCCCCAACCTCCCTGGATGCGGTTTTGTAAATTTTGGCATCTGTTCCCACCGGCACACAATGGCCTACTCTTTCGAAAAGCGGAACAGGATTTAATGTGTGCGCAAGATGTTCTGCGTGCGTTCGCACTCGGACCTATGTTTACAGACTCATCTGAAGGACTTTTGGGGAGAGTGGAGTCTGCACTGATTTTAACTCCAGGGAAAAATACCCTTGAACGGATTCGAACCCGGGTTATCAGTTGTGAGGCAATGTTCTAACCACTAGGCTATCCCGTCCCCTTAAAGAGAGAGAAAAGGAGAGAGAGAGAGAGAGAGAGAGGAGAGAGAGAGAGAGAGGAGAGAGAGAGAGACAGAGGGAGACAGAGATATACAGACAGAGACAGACAGACAGACAGCCCATATAGAGACAGAGACACAGAAAAAGACAGAGAAAGAGAGACAGAGACAGGGCAATTTTTCCTCACAATATAACGGTTCTTAACCTGCAGAAAATGGGGTGGGGGATAGGGGGGGGGGGGGGGGGGGGCATTGACCCAAGTGGAGTGGTGTCAGCTTAAAAGTGCTAGGCTCATCATTACAACACCCACTTTCCCTCTGCCCTCTTCCTGTCACTTTAGCTGTCTCTGCTGTTTCTCTCTCTGTCTCTCTCTCTGTCTCTTCTGTTTTCTCTCTCTCTCTGTCTCTCTCCTTTTCCTTTGTTATGTGTGCACGTTTGTGGTGTGTGTTTTATTTTTATTTTATTATTTAAATTTTTTTTTATCCTTTTTATCGAGATAATGGAATAAGCACTCATGTGCTTTTTTTAAAACATCCCGTCCCCCTGTGTGCGGTTTTGTAAATTATGCCACACACATATATGTATATATATTATATATATATATATATATATATATATGTGTGTGTGTGTGTGGGTGCGCGCGCGCGCGCGCACGGGCGTGCGTCCGTGCGTGTAAGTGAGTGAGTGAGTGTGGGTGTGTTGTGTGAGCGGGTGAATATGCATGAAGATTACTATGAGAAGATGGATAGAAAGAGAGATATATTAAACAGAGATATAAAGACAGAGATAGATAGATAGGTGAGAGAGAGAGAGAGAGAGAGGGGAGAGAGGGGGGGAGTAGAGAGGAGAGAGAGAGAGAGAGAGAGAGAGAGAGAGAGAGGAACAGAGAGAAGGATAGAGAGACAGAGAAAGAGAAAAATAGAGAAGCAGACAGAGAAACACATAGATAGATACATAAATGATAGACGGATAGAGACATAGATAGGTGGCTAGATGGAGAGACGGACAGACAGACCGACCGACAGACAGACAGACAGATAGATAGATAGATAGATAGATAAATTATAGATAGAAATGTCGATATGGATAGATAGCTACATGAATAGCTGGATAGCTGGATAGCTGGAGAGAGGAGATTAACTTTTTTTTAAAATTTATTCTTTATTTCGAGGATAATGGAATAAGCACTCATATACTTTTTTTTTATCCAGTCCCCATGGTATCGTTTTGTAAA
>CM054144.1:9605579-9610560 GCA_028751875.1 Rapana venosa | reverse complement strand
TGAAATAAAATTTTACAGGGTCAATCACATTACCCAACTAACCAACAGTGCAAAAAAGGTTTTTCATTTCCCAAAAATTTAAAAAAATTTCCTCACTTTTCATGCTCAAAACAATTTTTCCATGCCCCCATAAAATCAGCTATAGACAGGCATCTCCCTTTGGACTGTGCTTGTGAAAACACATTAAAACCGCTCCTACAAGCTCCCGCGACACTAAAAACACCCTTTTAAAAAGTCTCGCTCTAACTCCAAAATTTGCAAATTTCCGATTTTCCCCGGGCACTGAAATAAAACAAATATAACAATGGTTCTAATGCATGGGATTATGTCAGAGATGGTTCCTTCACATTACAAAATTTTTTCCATTTAAATGAAAACAACATCCAAAAAAATTTGCATTCCCAAAGCCTGGGGTAGATATGTTCAAATCAACCCAAAAATTTATTCAGAGGAACCCCTTTGGGGAATTTTTTAACCAAAATTCTAAAAAAATTTAAAAAAAGCCATTATCCTTTCAAAAATTAATAAAAATAATAATAAAATAATAAAAAGTAGGAATTTTTTTGCGCTGAATCTTGTAAAGAACAAATAAAAGCGCTAAATTTTCATTTCATACCATTTTTAAGTCACGGCGATTTCTCCGTGAAATTGGGGCTGCTCTCCCCGGGGAGAGCGGGAGAGCGCGTCCCACAAGCGCTGCGCCACCCTTTTTTTTTCATGTCCAATTGTATTTTTTTTTCCCTACAAGTGGCTTTTTTCTAAGAATTTTCCCAGGGACAACTCCTTGTTGCCGTGGGTTTTTTTTAAACGTGCGCTAAAAAATTACGTGAAACACACGGACCTGGGTTTATCGTCTCATCCGAAAGACTAGCGCCCAACCCCCCACTCATGGTCAATGTGGGGAAAATTTTCCCGGGTCCAAACGGGTACAACCGCCGCACATTTAAACCCCCGGATTTTCGCTTTCTAGACGGGCCGTTCCCAGCCCCACCGACCCACACGTGAAACCAAAAGAACTTTTATCATCAAATAAAATAACACACACCACACACACACAAAACACCCACAAAAAAACCAACAACCACACACACACACAAAAACACACACCCACACAACAACAAAACACAGAAAGGAACCAAAAAGGATGGAATAAAGGGGAAATGGGTGAAGGACTGGACGGCAACAGATGGCACTACAACACTACGGGAAGTACACCATGACGACAGAAAGGGGAAATGAACTGACGGGGGAGACCCAAGGTTACTACCATCTGCTAGACGGGAAAAAACTGGAGACCATACAACCCCATGACGAGAAAATACAAAAAAATGTTAATCAAAGACGCACATACAGATATTAAAATAACATATACATCTACACGTACTATATACAAAAAAAGGGAAAACTGCAGATAAGGCAACTCCCCCCCCCCCCCCCCCCCATATTCCCCCCCTTCCCAATACACATACATGCACCTCCCCAGATACAGACACTTACACACACATAGGCAACCACCCAACTCACATACACATAAATACAGCGCGCATGCGCATTTACATACACAAACGCGCACGCAACTGCCCGCACACCATTCAAACACACACACACATTTGAGCACCAATACAAATAACAACAATGTGATGTCGATATACTACGTCATTTAAAAAAAAAAAAAAAATCTTTGATTTCATTGTTGATCAAAAGTCTTAGCCCTGTGCACTTTCGATGGCGTAAATAGATCTACAATTTGTATGAATAAACAGTCCAAGAGAGGGTGAAAATAGAAAGTATTGGGTTTTACACACACACACCCACAACACACACACATCACCCACAACAACGCACGCGCGGCGCCACACACACAACACACACACACAAACCCCACCCTTTACAATGATATTAACCAAAGAAAGTTTTCCCCCATTTAAAGTTTTTTGAACACATTTTTATCATTTAAATTTCTTCTAATTTTGTTTTTCGATACAATGGATGGGTTTGTCAATTCTTTAACAATAGTTAAAATATAATACACTCTTAAGGTAAAATTGACTCTTGATATGTAAATTTTAATGGTTATATTTTTTGTTCCCTTTGTTTTTTTTCCTACTAACATTAAAAACAATGATAAAATGGAAAGTTTTTCAATTTTAGAATTTAACGAAAAGAAACAACTAAAATTTCATACAATGATATGCCATGGTTTGTTTCCCCACATTAAAAAAACTCTGGTTCACAATAAATTTTTTAACAAATGATAAAACATGAAAAATTTTAAACGGGGAATTTTAAAGTATCTAGGGAAAAAGGGAGGGAAATTTAATTAAACAAACTAAATGACTTACACAAAAAAAAAAGTTGATTTTAACGATGTAAAATTTTTACAAAAAACACATTTAATAAAAAATCTTAAAGTTTAAAAACTCTCCAGATATATGTCTGCACTACTGCAGCCAAAAAGAAATAGATCTGTCAGTTTTTCGGGAGTTTTTTCATTTCTTTAAAGGGAAGATTATCAAAAAGTATAAAATTTTTACCACAAAATATTCAGAATTTGTGGACAAATGATACAGAAACTCATTAAACACAA
This sequence comes from Rapana venosa, assembly GCA_028751875.1. Taxonomy (NCBI): domain Eukaryota; kingdom Metazoa; phylum Mollusca; class Gastropoda; order Neogastropoda; family Muricidae; genus Rapana; species Rapana venosa. The sequence continues at coordinate 9,607,973 of CM054144.1, read as the reverse complement.
ACAAGAATTTTTTTAATGTCATATTTTTCCACCCGAATTTTCTTCTTTTGGAAAAGTTCATACACAGAAAATAGGGAAAATTTTAGAACAAGACATAGAAAGTTTTCTGAAAGAGGTCGATAATATGTGGGGAGATCTAAATGCGCGATCGGGAAGACTGACTGTTTTATAAAAATAGATCCAAAACCCAAGTTCTACAATTTACCTGAAGAAAATTAATATGCCAATGTTACAAAGGGCTCAATGATAAATTGTAAAAAAAATAGGGAAGACTTTAGTTAATATTGTGCAGACAACAATTATATATTTTAAAATGGCCGAACATTGGGAAATTTTTACGGGGTAGTTTTACATGCTTTCAACCTAAAGGGTTTCTAGGTTGGGGATTATTTCTTTGTTCAAAATCATTTATGAAAGAGGGAAACAAAAAAAATTAAGATTTAATGGAATACTCGATCATTGTCCACTAATTTAATATAAAATACCAAATAGAAAAAAAAACACGTTTGCAGAGGTCTATAAAAATAGTAAAGACACACAAGCAGAGTATTTTACTAAAAAATTCCCCAAAAACAAACATTTTTTGTATGGGGTACAAATTCCCAAAGGGCAAATTTTAAAAGGCCTCTACTACCACAATAAACACACTAACACAAATAAAAACTGAAACAAATACAGATTTAAAAAAAATAAAAAAAAACAAAGACCTGAATTTCCCAAACGTAGTAAAAAACATTCCAGACAACGCTGATATCTTTCCAAGTGGCGCAATTTTGCTTGGACAAAAGTCAAAAAACCCGGGAAAAGAATTTAAAAACAAAAAAAAATGGTTTGATTTTGGAAAGTAACATACAAGAAAAAATAAAGCTCTACTAAATGCAAAAAAAGAACCCCGTAAAAAACCCGAACTTCGAGAAAATACTTTATGAAAAGAAAAAAATAAATACTTTAATAAAAAGAAAAAGAAAATCTTCAAAAATTCACTGGATCACAGCACATGATGCCATTTACGAAGACCAGTATTTTTGGAAAACTTTACAAAAATTTAAAAAAAATGAAGATGATGGATTTAAAAAATCATAATCTATAGTACAGTAAATACTGAACACTTAAAAACACTTATTGGGAAAGAACCGAAAAAATCCAACCCAAAAAGCAAGTCAAGCAGGTTTAAGACTTAAAATATCTAATAACCCACTGCTAGAAAGCAAAAATTTCAACTGAGGAAATTACAAAAACAATCAAAAAGTTTAAAAAAAACAAAACCCTGGAAAAAAGGAATCCAAACGAAAAGATCAAAACATTTTTACAAAAGTTAAAGATAATGCGGAATTTTCAAATTTTGTATTAAAACGGGGATAATCCCTTGCTGGAAATAGGGGTGAATGTCCCAATCATAAGAACGGGTGCATATCAACCCGAAAACTCAGAGGAATAACGTTGACAAACACTATTGGAAAAAATTTTTTTTTCAAATACTAACCCTAGAAAATTTTTTGATATTTTGAAAAAAACAAAATTTTTGTTTGAGAACAACTGGGTTTTAGAAAAGCATGCAGACAACGGACCAAACTTCCTACTTAAACAATTTAATGATAGGTACTGAAAGTAAAAACTAAAAGACTTTATTGCTGCTTTGTAATTTCAGAAAGCGTTTGATAATGTGGGGCACGAGGTCTTCTTTTAAAGTTTAAAAGAAATAGGGAAAAACAGGCAAAACTTTTAATGTCCCTTAAAAACATGTATTCCATGCAAAAAATTTTTTCAAAAATACGAGGGAAAAACACAAAAATCATGGCAAAAAGGGGGACATCAGGGAAAAACATTAATTTTTACATTATTTTAAAGATTGTCTGATATATTCAATATACTGAGAGAAAGATTCCCATAATAACCGCAAAAGACAGAATTCCCTTTTTTACTCTAGCGATGACCTGGCATTGCATCAACAACCAAAAAAATCTTCAAACTAAACTGAATAAACTGCAAGAATACTTTTTAAATTTGGGGGGTTTTAAAAATAAACAAAAAAAAACAAGGTAATAGTCTTTTTCGAGATCACCTCCTAAAATTCCATCATTTAAAAAGGGGAGAGCATGAATTTAAACAAGAAACTTAAAATTTTCTAGGTGCGTTTTTTTATCAGAAAAGGGAAATTTTAAGCAACACAAGAACATTTAGTAAAACAAAGCAACAAAACAATAAGCCTTAAAAGGGCAATTCATGGGCAAAAATTTAAAGCTACTATAATAATGGTTTATTCCCACTCACAAAACCCCTGTTTTTAAACCCATGGGCAGAATTTGGTTTCCTTTTTTTTTAATGGGATACAGAATTTCATATTGATAACTGTTCAAGGGAGCTTACCAATCTTTTGTATGGAATTTTCATGTA
>CM054144.1:9598079-9600579 GCA_028751875.1 Rapana venosa | reverse complement strand
CAACATCAAGAGCACCCTCGCCATTACCTATACTGAGGAAGAAGTGGAAGAAGCCATCCGCAGCTTACCAGTAGGAAAGTCCCCAGGAGCAGACAATATACCAGCAGAGCTGCTCAAGCATGGTGGCGAAACAGTCATCACATATGTACAGCTATCTGTCAGAAGATTTGGGAGACAAAACAGTGGCCAACAGACTGGACACAATCACTCATCATTCCCCTGCCCAAGAAGGGGAATTTACGCCAATGCCAAAACTATAGAACAATCAGCCTCATCAGCCACGCCAGCAAGATCATGCTCAAAGTTATTTTGAATCGACTCAAGAAGGAGGCAGAAGAACACCTTGCAGAGGAACAAGCTGGGTTCAGGGCAGGCAGGAGCACAATCGAACAGATTTTTAACTGCCACATCATGATGGAAAAACATCTTCAACATCAGAGAGACCTGTTCCACATTTTCATCGACTTCAAGAAGGCTTTGACAGAGTATGGCACGAAGGCCTGTGGCAGGTCCTCAAATGTTTGGCATTGAAGAAGGACTAGTGAAAACCATTCAAGCACTATAAAACACTGCAAGCAGTGGAGTCCTTCTGAACAATCAGGTCGGAGACTACTTCAAAACCACAGTTGGGGTCCGACAAGGATGCCTGTTATCTCCAGTCCTGTTCAATCTGTTCTTGGAAAACATCATGAGAGAGACCCTCCATGATTTCCCCACCCTACCATCTCATTGGCGGCAGACCCCTCAACAACTTACGGTTTGCCGATGACATTGACCTCATGGGGGGAAGTAACACAGAGCTGCAAGATCTTACGACCAGATTTGAGAACAGAGCTGAGCATATGGGATGGAGGTGAGCTCGGAGAAAAGTAAAGTACTTGTGAACAGCACGAGCAATGCCACCGCTAAAATTTACATGAAGGGCCAACAACTGGAGGAGGTAAACGCTTTTAAATCCCTTTCGGCGCTACACTCACAAAGGACGGGCGATCGACGACAGAAATCAAAGTCAGAATAGCCATGGCAACATCTTCCAGACAAAACCACCACCATATGGAAAAGTAAAGAGATCAGTTTCCCAATAAAACTAAAGCCTACAAAGCCCTAATTCAGTCGATCCTGCTGTACGGAAGTGAAACCTGGACATTGACTGCTGAAACAGCAAAGCGAATCCAGTCATTCGAAACAAAATGCCATAGAAAACTACTGGGCATATCCTGGAAGAACGAAAGACCAACGAATTTGTCAAGAGTCAATAACACGGCTGGCGGGTCCACAGGAACCCCTTCTCACCATCGTAAAGAAGAAAAAGCTGACATGGTTCGGCCACGTCACCCGCCACAACACTCTGCCCAAAACAGTACTGCAGGGAAACACTCGAAGGTGGCAGAAGGAGGGGAAGACAGAACAAGTCATGGATGGACAACATCAGAGAATGGACCAGGATGAATGACTCGGCACTACTGCGCAGAGCCGAGGACCGAGATGGATGGAGGAGGCTTACCACGGCATCGTCTTTCATGTCTCTCCCACGACCGCCAAGGTCACGGGTCTGATGATGATGATGATCAAGGCACTGGCAGCGCTGCGTTTGAAGTTGACCTGGGAGATCGTAAAATGTTCCCCACCCTTAATTCACCAGACGTCGCCGAGATTCAAACCCACGACTTCATGGACCCAAAGGATTGAAATCAAACGGTATTGACCACTCGGCTATAGCGGCCGTCATGTTGGTTGTATGATCACCCTATACGTTCAGCATACAAGATTTTGGTTCAGTGTTCAATACAACACAATACAAACAGTGCTATACAATACAATACAGTACAACATAACACAACACAACGAAACACAATACGATACGATACACTTCGCTACAACGCAATACAATAGAATCACTAAACCCAACGCAAAACTCCACTCCACTCCACTCCCTCCCCTCCACTCCATTCCACCCCACACCCTCCCACATCACTCCGCTCCACTCCACTCCACTCCACTCCACTCCCCCACCCCACTCAGGTCCACTCCACTCCACCCCAACCCACTCCACAACACTCCGTTCCACTACCACCCCACTCCACTCCACCCCACTCCACTGCACCATACAAACCATCTGAAAAAACTCGCTTACTGTAGTGTGTTTCACCATAAAAAACCATCTGATAAACCGCTTACTGTAGGTGTGTGTATGCACCATACAAACCATCTGATAAACTCGCTAACTGTAGGTGTGTGTATGCACCATACAAACCATCTGAAAAACTCGCTTACTGTAGGTGTTTGTATGCACCATACAAACCACTGATAAACTCGCTAACGGGTAGGTGTGTGTATGCACCATACAAACCACTGATAAACTCGCTAACTGTAGGTGTGTGTATGCACCAAAAAAACCATCTGATAAACCGCTAACTGTAGGTGTGTGTAGCACCATACAAACCATCTGAAAAAACCGCTAACTGTAGGTGTGTGTATGCACCATACAAACCATCTGATA
>CM054144.1:9577480-9590079 GCA_028751875.1 Rapana venosa | reverse complement strand
TTTTTGTGTGTGGTTGTGTGTGTGTGTGTGTGCGTGCTGTGCATGTGCCTGTGTTCTTTTCTGTTCTGTTTTATTAGATATTAGCTTACGTTTCCTGTAGCGCTCAACTGAACACACAAGATTGACTATTACAACAATAACCTCACAAAAATACCTAACAAAACAAAAAACGGAAACAAACAACCCCAACCAAAAACAAAAAACCCCAACAACAACAAACATTGTCAGTAAATGGCAAGCTACCAGATCTAATAAAAATAACAATAAAAATATAATGTTACATAGATAGAGTAAAACCCCCCCCAAAAAAAAACCCAAAAAACAACAAACAACAACACCACCAAACCCAACCAACCCTCCACCAAAAACAAACCAAAACCTTTTTTTTAAAAAACCCCCCTCCAAAACCAGAACCAATTTTCTTCTGGTGTTTCACGGCAATATGAAACGCTGACCAAAAAACTATAACCCCTCCCCCCCCCCCCCCCCCCCCCCCCCCCCCCCCCCCCCCCCCCCCCCCCCCCCCCCCCCCCCCCCCCCCCCCAAAAGTCAGTGTGTGTGTGTGTGTGTGTGTTGTGTGGGCTACTTTAATCTTCTTCTTTCTTCTTTCTCTGCCGCTGGTGCCTTTCGGCCGTCGCGGGGAGACACAAGACGTCGTCGGGCAGCAAGGGGGAGGTTGATGTAGTGAACAGGTTATGGGCTCGCAGGGTGTCAGCCACAGAGGTCACTCCATCGTATCCTTGGTCTACCTCTGGCTTCCACCCATTGTGTTTGGTGGTGTATGCCGTAGGGCTGGTTGGTTGGGGCGGATTCTGGTGAGGTGACCAACACTGATCCTTTGTTGTTCGATTGGTGGAGAATTGGTGGTTAGTCCGACCATGTCTCTGATCACCCATTCTTTTGATCTTTGTCGGTCTGGTCTTGTTGACAAGCTTTTTTCTGGCAGCCCTTTCACATGTGACCAATTTTCTCTAAGGCTTTTGTTAGGGCCCAGTCTGACATTTGGTATGTGAGTGTTGGAAACGAAGAGGGCGGTGATGGTTTTGCCTTGGTGCTCATTGGGTGCGGAATGTTTTAGAAGGGGGGCGAGTTGGAAAACTGACTGCGTTTGCTTTCTGGCATCTTGTTTTATCTCTCTGTCCAATTTTCCATCTTCAGTGAAGAGGCTGCCAAGGTATTTAAATTCTTTGGTCTGTTTCAACGGGGTTTGCCGTTGATGTTGATGTCCGCTTTCCTGGATTTCTGCTGACAGACAAAAACTTCTGTTTGGGTTTGATACTGATCTTCATGTCATACCTCTCGCAGCTTGTGTTGAGTTGGTCTGTGTGTTCTTGAAGATGTTTTGTTCGGATTCATCAAGGACTGGTCGTCAGCAAATAAGTTCGTTCAGGGCCTCAAGATCTGGGTTGGCTTCCTTTGTAATCTGGTCATGCAGATCACGAAGAGAAGGGGGAGAGGTACGCAGCCTTGCCTGACCCCTGATGTAACCGGGAACCAGTCGGATGTTCCACTGGCTGTTCGGACTTCGTATTTCTGTTGGCATAGATTGCTCTGATGTTATCAGCAGCTGCCCCTTCACGTCGTACTGCTCCAGGATCTTCCAGAGCTTGTCTCTGTTGACTCGGTCGAAAGCTTTCTCTTGATCAACGAATACTGTATGCAGGTCTTGGCTGTATTCGATTTGGGTCTTTCCACCCCAGCTGTCGGAGTGCGAAAATGGCATCTGTGCACCCTTCCTTTCCGAAAGCCAAACTGGGCATTGCTCAGTAGGTGTTCTGCTTTGGCTCTTGTGCGCTGTTCCCCGAATCTTTGCATACATTTTCCCCACATGGCTGAGAAGTGAAATGCCTCTGTAGGTGCTGCAGTCTCTCTTGCTGCCCTTCTTCTTCCCAAAATTGGCACCATATTGCATTTTGCCTCCCTTGGTACTTTTCCCCTCTTCCCATGCTTTCTGGAAGATGATGGTGAGCCACTTAACTCCGTTTCTCCGCATTTCAAGGATGGCTTCAGTTGTTATGCCGTCATCGCCTGCCGCTTTGGCCCCTTTTGGGCTGGTCTTAATTGCTTTTCTTGTTTCAGCTTCAAAGGGTTTGGGCTCTAACTGGTCTTTTATAGCGTGGTGAAAACTGAGAGCTGGGGGCTTGTGCTCCAAGGGGGTTTTAAAAGATCTTAAAAAAATCTTTCCATCTTTTTCGAATTTCCTTTCTTAGTGCAGGCCTCCCATTTGCATCATTTATTACTGTTTTTGGGATTGAATGCTCATCCTTACTCTATCGTCTTCAAAACTTTTGAAAATTTTTTGGGGGAGTTCTTGAAAATTTTCATTTAATTTCCCCCAAATCACCCAAATTTTTGTCCTTAGGGCTTTCAAAACCGATTATTTTGTCTTCTTGCAAATTTTGTACTTGACGAAGTCCTCTTCTGCTTGGTCTTGACCCACTTTTATAGCAGCTTTTTTTTGATGGTTCCTTCACCTCTGGTTTCCCATCAAGCTTAGTTTTCGGCTATTTTAAATGGGGGTAAAAAAACGGTCGCATACCAAAATTCACCACTGCTGAACTCGGGCTAAAATCGGAAACGAACCCCCCCTTCCCCCCCCGCCCCCCCCCCTCCCCGCCCTCCCCCCCCCCCCCTCCCCCCCAAAATACCCCAAAAAAAAAACAAACAAAAACAAAAACTGGGCGACGTGACAAGACTGAGAATACTGATTTCCGATGTAAAAAGAGACCACACAATCTGCACAGAAAAGTATCCTCTGCAAAGTCCTGACGGTGCCCTTTTACAGCGAAATAGCCTTTTGCTACAAGTAAAAATCCTCTTCACAGTACAACCCACCTTTTTACAAACAAATGACCTTTACAGAACAAAACATAAAATTTAAAATTCTTTGTTTCTGTCCTTTAGGAAAATGGAAGCTCACACAGTCTCCCAGATACAAAATAAATCAAGATAAAATAAAAGAATAAACAAACAGCAAACAACATCCAAAACTACAACAAACAACAAAAAACAAAACAAAGAAAACAAAACCAAACAGCAGCACTTTGTATATAACGCTCAAGTCTTCTTTTTCTGACCACGGAATTATCTAACAGACAAAATGAAGAAAAACCCCCACAAAATTAATAAACAAAGCAGTCTAACCACCTTTAACATTTGGAATTCCTGGGACAGACCTTACTTGCCCCCATAGCTATGGCCTTTGTAGTCGGCGGGGCTATAAACAACAAGACTGGAACACTTACTTGTCTTTTCTAAAGATTTTGTCCTTAATGAACAATTCTTTGCAGACTATTTCTGTTTGCTGACGAAGAAAGCTGTTTCTATTTTATAAATCGTTCAAATAAGAAACATAAAGCCTTAATTCCTTGATAAAGAAACATAAAGCCATCCCTTTTTGATAACAAAACATAAAGCATTCACTATTTGATAACAGAGCATACATCCTTTACTCCTTGATAACAGAACATAAAGCCTTCCCTTTCTAAATAACAAAACATAAAGCCTCCACTCTTTAACATAAAGCATTCCATTTTTGATAACAAAACATTAAGCCTTCACTCTTTGATAACAAAACATACAGACTCCACTATTTGATAACAAAACACAAAGCCCTCACTCTTTGATAAAAAACATAAAGCCTTCACTCTTTAATAACAAAACATAAATCCTTCATTCTGATAACAAAGGATAAAGCCTGCTCCCCCACCTTTTAAAAAAAAACCCAACAACCCAAACAAAACATAAAGCCTTTCCTTTTTGATAACAGAACATAAAGCTTTCACTCTTTGATAATAATAATGTATGGAATTTATATAGCGCTGAATCTTGTAAAGCAACAAACCAAAGCGCTCAGATGACATTTTTTCCCCCGAGGATAATGGAGTAAGCACTCATTGATAACGGAACATAAACCTTTATTTATTTGTCTATTTATTTATTAATTCTATTTTGAGGATAATGGAATAAGCACTCACGTGCTTTTTTTACATGCATCCCCGTGTGTCTGTGGTTTTGTAAATTTTGCCATCTGTTTCCACGGGCACACAATGGCCTACTCTTTCGAAAAGAGGAACAGGATTTATCGTGTGCGCAAAGTGTTCTGAGTGGGTTCGCACTCGGGGCCTCAGTTTATAGTCTCATCCGGAGGATTTTTGGGGAGAGTGGAGTCTGCACTGATGTTAACTCCAAAGGGAAAATATCCCCTTGAACGGGATTCGAACCCGGGTTGTCAGATTGCGAGCGCAATGTTCTAACCACCAGGCTATTCCGTTCCCCCTAAAAATCTTCCCGAAACATAAAACCCGCACTCCAAAGTCATCACCATCTTTTAGCTTCCGTCTGCTGCATCCATCCCCCGCCTTCTCCCCCGCCCCCCCCTTCCCCCCCCCCCTTCCGTACACAGATCAACATAGAGATCAACAGAAATCAATGGAGATCAACACAGAGAGAAATCAGCCGTGAATGGCGCCTAATCAGGCATAAGACGTTAAGGGGAGTGGAGAGCTGGGTTGTTAGTTAGCCAGGGCCTAGTGGTTAGAGCAGCTTAGTTGTGACCTGACGATAACTAAGCTGTGCTGTCGTTAAGTGGATTCCTTGCTTAGTTGGATAGAGCGTTGTGCATTGCGCTCATGATCTGCTGACCAGGGTTCGAATCCCATTCAAGGGGACAATTTCCTTTGGAGTTAACATCAGTGCAGACCCCATTTCCCCTAAAAGTCCTTCGGATGAGATTATAAACCGAGGCCCCGTGAGCGAACGCACCCAGAACTTCTTGCGCACACGTTAAAACCTGTTCCACTTTTCAAAAGAGTAGACTATTATGTGCACCGGTGGGGACAGATGACAAAACTTACACAACTGCATACACGCATGGACTGGGTGTTAAAAAGCATATGCGTACTTATTCAATTATTCTCCAAATAAAAGAATGAATAGATAACTAAAGACGTTTAGCTGCGGAAAGCTAGTGAAAAAACTGCTAAACCACATCATTTTATATCAACGCAGACGAAAACACAAGGCAATATAACCGCAATCAAAAGATATGGCCCCAAGTTGAGACTGCAAACGCAAAACGAGTACTCCTTCCTTCACAATCACAGTGTGTAACATTCATACATTGGTGTGTGTGTGTGTGTGTGTGTGGTGTGTGTGTGTGTGTGTGTGTGTGTGTGTGTGGTGTGAGTGTTTGTGTGCGTGTGTGTGTGTGTGGGGGGGGGGGGGGGAAGGGTAGGGGCGGGTGTATGTTTATTTTTTAATTTTTATTTATTCTTTTATATCGAGGATAACGGAATAAGCACTCATGCGCGTGCATGCGTTAGTGCGGGCGCGCGTGCACGCGTAAGTAATGTTTATAATCTTTTCCATTCAATGGTTTTTATAACATTGTATTCCTACATTAGTGTGTGTGTGTGTATGTGTGTGTGTGTGTGTGTGTGTAAGTGTGTGTGTGTGCGTGCGATGTGTGCGTGCGTATGTGCATGTGTGTGTGCGCGCACGCATGCGTGCGTACTCGCATGCGCGTGCACGTGCTTGCGTGCGTGTATGTGAGCTTGTGATATTAGTATTTGAAGTTATCTTGGAATGTTAATACCAATAAGAACTGTAGCGTTCTTGTGTCTTTCGAGATAATTACACACATCAACGTGTCTGTCAGTATTGTAATTGCCCTTTGTGGGGTGATTAAAGTGTTTTTGACTTGACTTGACTTGGCTCTACCGGAAGTTTTCACAGGAAACTTTCAGCTCGAGGAAGAAATGTTTATCTCCATCGAGCATATCCACTTTACGACAACAACCACCTAACGACACAACACAGGGTCTTCTTCTTCGTCGAACGCTCAGACAGCAACCATTGTTGTTTGTGACAGCAGCGAAAATGCGTCATGCTGCCGTTAATTAAGCGCTTGATAAGTCAGGCCCAGCGCATCCGACTTCGGCATAAGAGAGAATTGTTATCTTGGTAGTCTTTCTGGGGAATAAAAAAGGCAGGAGAATGGACCAAGAAGGCAGAGAACAGACAAGAAGGAAGAAGGTGACAGGAAGAACAGGCAGAAACAAAGAGAGGGATAGAAAAGAGGAAATTTTTAGCACAGAATTTCCAGGTGGTGGGGATGGTATTTATACTGACAGGTTCTTCCTCCCCCCCCCCCCCACCCCCGGCACACATACACACACTACACAATACACAAACACACACTACACAATACACACACACACACACCACATATACACACACACACCACACAATACACACACACTACACAGCACACACCACACACACACAGACACACACACACCACCACCACACCACACCACACCACTACACTGCACTACACAACACACACACCACCACCATACCACACCACTCCACACCACACCACACCACACCACACCACACACACACACACACACCACACCACACCACACACACACACACCACAACCCCCCCCCCCCTCCCTTACACACACAACACAACACATCCCCCTCTCACACACACACACACACACACACACACACACACACACACACACACACACACACACACACACACACACACACACACACACACCACACACACACACACACACCACAACCCACCCCCCTTACACACACACAACACAACACATCCCCCCCCCCCTCCACACACACACACACACACACACACACACACACACACACACACACACACACACACACACACACACACACACACAAACACAGACGGTCAGAATCACACAGACACAACACAGGCTCCTATCCCCTGAGGTGCTACAGGCTCCACTCACCTGCTTGCTTTTGAAGGCCTGGACCAGGGTTTGCACCTGGGCGCGGGTGATGGGGAAGGTGAGGTGCGGCCCTTTGTAGCCACTCTCCACCGTGATGCTGTCAGGGTCAGTCTCCTTCAGCAGGGCCTTGTCCTCGCTCTCCAGCTCGTCCGACATCATCGTGCCTGTCATGACATCATGACACAGTGCGGTTGAAAAGATTAAAGAAAAAAATGTGATGTTATTGTGTTTGAAACAAGGACACAGTAAGGTGGTTTTTTTTTATTTGATGTCATCATGCCTGTGACGACCACGACATAGTGGGGTTTGAAAAGGTTTTTGTTTTTGTTTTAATGTGATGTTATTGTGTCTGAAACAAGGACACAGTGAGGTGTTTTTATATTTGATGACATCATGCCTGTGACGACCACCACATAGTGGGGTTTGAAAAGGTTTTTGTTTTTGTTTTAATGTGATGTTATTGTGTCTGAAACAAGGACACAGTGAGGTTAAAAAAAATCTGAGGTTATTGTGTCTGTGACAACCCTGACACAGTGGGGTTTGAAAAGATTACAAAAAGAAAGTGATGTTATTGTGTGTCTGAAACATCGACACAGTGAGGTTTTCATTTTTTTTTAAATCTGAGGTTATTGTGTCTGTAACAACCATGACACAGTGGGGTTTGAAATGATTTTTTGTTGTTTGTTATGTGATGTTATTGTGTTTGAAACAACGACACAGTGAGGTTTAAATAAAAAAAAAAATCTGAGGTTATTGTGTCTGTGACAACCACGACACAGTGGGGTTTTATGAATTATTTTTAATGTGACGTTATCGTGTTTGAAACAAGGACACAGTGAGGTGTTTTTTATTTGATTTCATCATGCCTATGCCGTCAGCGCCTGGGCTTTATCACAGTTCTTGATTAAATCATTGACGCTGGGGGCAACAGCAAAGTGAGAGGCTGTATGACCTGTAGCTTTCTTTCCCACTCATGGAATTCCACTTTACAGCTTAGTCTTTAGTGATCGACTATGACTCTCTGACTAGGAGGCTTGACTCGCACAGTCCTTATGTGCTGCAGCCCTGGGGGCTAGTTGGCCTTTGAAGAACATCTCCAACGCTGATTGTCCTTATGCCCACTTGGCCGAGAGAGTGGGGATGTACTGTGGGCAAGGCATCTCCCCTATAATCAAATTTCTGCCCAATTTCCGAAACAGCAGCTGCCTCCTCTGCTGTTTTTGAGGTCATCGTCAAACACGACGGACAAACATACATCATGCCTGTAACAACCACGACACAGTGGGATTTTATAAGATTTTTTTTATCTGACGATATTGTGTCTGAAACAACCAGGACAGTGGGGTTTTAAAATATTTTTTAAAATGTGACGTTATTGTGTCTGAAACAACGACACAGTGAGGTGTTTTGTATCTGATGTCATCTCGCTTGCAACAACCACGACACAGTAGGGTTTTAAGAATTTTTATGTGACGTTATCGTGTGTGAAACAACGACACATTGAGGTTTTTTGGTATCTAATGTCATCGTGCCTTAACAACCACGACACAGTGGGTTTTGATAAGATTTTTTAATATCTGACGTTATTGTTCCTGTAACAAGGACGAGACGACACAGTGGGTTTGTAAAAATAAAAAAAGTTTATATCTGATGTTACTGTGTCGGAAACAACGATGCAGTAGTTTAAAAAAAAATCTGACGTAATTGTGTCTGAAACAACGACGACACAGTGGGTTTTTCTTCTATCTGGCCTTATCGAGTCTGAAATGATATAGTTAAAAACAATCTGACGTTAGTGTATCTGAAACAATGACAGTGTTTAAAAAAATATATCTGACGTCATTGTGCCTGAAACAACGACACAGTGGGTTTTTTCCTATCTGACGTTATCGTGTCTGAAACAACAACACAGTGACTTTTTTAAAATCTGACGTCATTGGTCCAGGCCAAAAGCTGTGTATGTCCGTTATTGATGTCAGCTAATTGCCAAGGGCTACACTAAAATGTTGTTATGTTGTACAATGTTGTGTTGACACTGCCTTCAGCCAGGACAAGCTCTTAACATAACAACAGCACTGTCCTGTAAACAGAGAAAAATCCTCTGAAGTTGGAGTGTGGCTGCCTATAATATGGTGAAATACTTATAAAAAATTCACTCACGCACACTGATTCTCTTTTCCAGGATGTAATTTCAGTCTCACAGTGATTCCCAGGTGGGAGGAGTGAGTGAGTAAGTTAAGAGTGCACATTCTTGGATGACCCCAAGGGTGTAAAAGCTGGGGAATGCGCAACAACAACAACAACAACAACAAAAACATCTGACGTGATTGTATTGAAACAACAACACACTGGTCGGTGTGCCTGAAACAACGGTATTGTATTTTTTTCAAAAAATCTGGAGTCATTGCGCCTTGAAAAACCCACAATGATTTCTATAAACACAGTGATTTCTTGAGAAAACCCCCCAACCTCCCTGGATGCGGTTTTGTAAATTTTGGCATCTGTTCCCACCGGCACACAATGGCCTACTCTTTCGAAAAGCGGAACAGGATTTAATGTGTGCGCAAGATGTTCTGCGTGCGTTCGCACTCGGGACCTATGTTTATAGACTCATCTGAAGGACTTTTGGGGAGAGTGGAGTCTGCACTGATGTTAACTCCAGGGGAAAAATACCCTTGAACGGGATTCGAACCCGGGTTATCAGATTGTGAGCGCAATGTTCTAACCACTAGGCTATCCCGTCCCCCTAAAGAGAGAGAGAGAGAGAGAGAGAGAGAGAGAGAGAGAGAGAGAGAGAGAGAGAGAGAGAGAGAGAGAGAGAGAGAGAGACAGAGGGAGACAGAGATATACAGACAGAGACAGACAGACAGACATATAGAGACAGAGACACAGAAATAGAGAAAGAGAGACAGAGACAGAGGCAATTTTTCCTCACATATAACGGTTTCTTAACCTGCAGAAAATGGGGTGGGGGATAGGGTGGGGGGGGGGGGGCTTTGACCCAAGTGGAGTGGTGTCAGCTTCAAGTGCTAGGCTCATCATTACAACACCCACTTTCCCTCTGCCCTCTTCCTGTCACTTTCTAGCTGTCTCTGCTGTTTCTCTCTCTGTCTCTCTCTCTGTCTCTCTCTGTCTCTCTCCTTTCCTTTTATGTGTGCACGTTTGTGTGTGTGTTTTATTTTTATTTTATTATTTATTTTATTTTATCCTTTTATATCGAGGATAATGGAATAAGCACTCATGTGCTTTTTTTTTAACATCCAGTCCCCGTGTGTGCGGTTTTGTAAATTATGTCACACACATATATGTATATATATATATATATATATATTATATATATATATATATATATATATATATATATATATATTATATATATATATATATATATATATATATATATATATATTGTGTGTGTGTGTGTGTGTGTTGTGTGTTTGTGTGTGCGCGCGCGCGCGCGCACGGGCGTGCGTCCCGTGCGTGTGGAGTGAGTGAGTGAGTGTGGGTGTGTGTGTGAGCGGGTGAATATGCATGAAGATTACTATGAGAAGATGGATAGAAAGAGAGATATATTAAACAGAGATATAAAGACAGAGATAGATAGATAGAGTGAGAGAGAGAGAGAGAGAGAGAGAGAGAGAGAGAGAGAGAGAGAGAGAGAGAGAGAGAGAGAGATGGAACAGAGAGAAGGATAGAGAGACAGAGAAAGAGAAAAATAGAGAAGCAGACAGAGAAACACATAGATAGATACATAAATGATAGACGGATAGAGGCATAGATAGGTGGCTAGATGGAGAGACGGACAGACAGACCGACAGACAGACAGACAGATAGATAGATAGATAAATTATAGATAGAAATGTCGATATGGATAGATAGCTACATGAATAGCTGGATAGTTGGATAGCTGGAGAGAGAGAGATTAACTTTTTTAAAACTTTATTCTTTTATTTCGAGGATAATGGAATAAGCACTCATATACTTTTTTTTTTATCCAGTCCCCATGTGTATGCAGTTTTGTAAATGTTGTCATCCGTACCCACCAGCACACAATGGCCCACTCTTCCGAAAAGCGGAACGGGTTTTAACGTGTGCGCAAGATGTTCTGAGTGCGTTCGCACACGGGACCTCGGTTTATAGTCTCATATGGACTTTCGGGGAGAGTGGAGTCTGCACTGATGTTAACTCCAGAGGAAAAAATCCTCTTGAACGAGAATTAAACCCGGGTCAGCAGATCACGAATACATCACTCTAACCCCCAGAGAGAGAGAAAGAGAGAGAGAGAGAGAGAGAGAGAGAGAGAGAGAGAGAGAGAGAGAGAGAGAGAGAGAGGGAGAGAGAGAGAGAGAGAGAGAGAGAGAGAGAGCGGAGCGAGAGAGAGAGAGAGAGAGAGAGAGAGAGAGAGAGAGAGAGAGAGAGAGAGAGCGAGAGAGAGACAGACGACAGACAGACAGACAGACAGAGACAGAGAGAGAGACACACACACACACACACACACATACACAAAGATACAGACAGACAGAGACACAGAGAAAGGGAGAAAGAGAGCTAAAGCAAGAAAAAGAAAACGAAAGGAGAGGGGGGAAACAACCCCCCCCTCCCCGCCCCCCCCCCCCCCCCCCCCCCCGCCAACAAGCCAGCACGGCAAACAGCGCTGAGAGGAAGCGCAATGCATCACGTTTAAAAGCGCTTGTCACCATGATCGATCTGCACTGTGTCCTTACACTGCACTAACAACCTCAGCAACAGCAGCAGAAACAGCAGCAACAGCAACAACAGCAAAAACAGCAGCAACAGCAACATTAACAACAGCAGCAACAACGGCGAAAAGACCAAGGAGAAGCGGAAGGGAAGAGGAGAACACAAGACAGGACAAGTAAGAGAGAAGGAGACATAGGAGAAGAAGAAGAAGGTAGGAGAGATGGAGGGGGGGGGGGGGGGGGGGGGGTTTAAGAAGAAGAAGAAAAACAAAGAAGAATTGCAAAGAAGAATTGCAAAGAAGAAGAAGAAGAATTGCAGAGAAGAATTAATAATAAGAAGAATTGCAAAGAAGAAGAAGAATTGCAAAGAGGAATTGCAAAGAAGAAGAAGAATTGCAAAAAGAATTAATAATAAGAATTGCAAAGAAGAAGAAGAAGAATTGCAAAGAGGAATTGAAAAGAAGAAGAATTGCGAAGAAGAAGAATTGCGAAGAAGAAGAAGAAGAAGAATTGCGAAGAAGGAGAATTGCGAAAAAGAAGAATTGCGAAGAAGAAGAATTGCGAAGAAGAAGAATAAGAATTGCGAAGAATTGCGAAGAAGAAGAAGAAGAATTGCGAAGAAGAAGAATTGCGAAGAAGAAGAAGAAGAGAAGAAGAATTCGAAGAAGAATGCGAAGAAGAAGAATGCGAAGAAGAAGAATGCGAAGAATGCGAAGAATGCGAAGAATGCGAAGAAGAAGAAGAAGAAGAGGAAGAAGAAGAAGAAGCAGGGGAGGAGGAGGACAAGAACAATAATATTTTTTCGACACAGAAGTCTTTTCTTCGTAATTGTTTTCCTACAAACAGATCTACTTAACTAAAGAACAGCAAGTAGAAAAAGAAAATATATTGAAATCGACACCACACAAAAAGCTGCGAGACAGCAGTACGTATATTGTGCTAATATTGGACGATAGAGAGATTGTTGCGGGATACAAAGGAAAGAAGAATTGCGAAGAAGAAGAATTGCGAAGAAGAATTGCGAAGAAGAAGAAGAAGAAGAAGAAGAATTGCGAAGAAGAAGAAGAACTGCGAAGATGAACTGCGAAGAAGAATTACGAAGACGAAGA
>CM054144.1:9552480-9569980 GCA_028751875.1 Rapana venosa | reverse complement strand
AAGTTGTTCAGCTGAAACACAGAGAGAACACAGAGAGAAGTGAGTCATCATGCTGTTGAAGGAGTTGTACAGCTGAAACAGAGAACACAGAGAGAAGTGAGTCATCATGAGAACACAGAGAGAAGGGAGTAATCATGCTGTTGAAGAAGTTGTACAGCTGAAACACAGAGAGAAGTGATGATGATGAATAGAAATTCAATACCTTAAAAAAAGGAAGGAAGGAAGTAAGGAAGGAAGGAAAGTTGTACAGCTGAAACACACAACATACAGAGAGAGGTGATGATGATGGTGAAAAGATAATGTTGTACAGCTGAAACACGAGAGGTGATGATGACGTTGGTGAAAACATGACGTTGTATAGATGAAACACGAAGTGATGATGACGGTGAAAAATTCAATACCTTGAAAAAAGGAAGGAAGAAAGAAAGGAAGGACGGAAGGATAGAAAAGAGGAAGGCAAGAAAAAAAGAAGGAAGAAAGGAAAGTTGTATAGCTGAAATACACAACACAAAGAGGTGATGATGATGGTGAAAACATTATTAGCGTCAAGAAAGGAAGGAAGGAAGAAAGGAAGGAAGAAAGGAAGAGAGGGAGGAAAGAAGAAAGGAAGGAAGGGAGACAGGAAAGTTGTACAGCTGAAACACACAACACCTATGATGGCGGTGAGAACATTATTACCATGAAGGAAGGAAGGAAGGAAGAAAGGAGGGAAGAAAGGATGCAGGATGGAGGGAAAAAGACAGAGAGAAAGAAAGAAGAAAGAAACAGATAAAGTGAATAACTCAGCTGTCTTTCTCCCAGAATCCCCTAGCAACGATCAAAACAACATTTTTAAAAAAGCAAACAAACAAGCAAACTTACGGACACACAACCGAAAATGTCAAATGTCTATGTGGAGATCATATTTCAAACATTCATATCATACTTGAGTGCCCAATTGTAAAACTTTTTTTTACCTATATTTTCTGAGCAGTCTTTGGAAAATGTATTTGAAAATTCAAAGTCAGCCTTTGCCATCGCCAGATGTTCATTGCACAGTCGAGCTAGAATATTTGTTGTAGTCACATTATTGTTGTTTCATGTTCGTGCTTTGTTTTCTTGGGTTTAAGTTTTGCTTATGTTTAAGATAATGTTTTTCTTTTAATGACAGGTTTCTTTTAAGTATCATCAACCTTTTTATGCACAAACGTACCAACACATGCTATCTCTTCAGTCACTGCTCCTTCCCCCCTTCCACTCCCTTCTTCAACTTCCACTGTTCTCGTTTAATATCACTGAGAGTGAAAAGACGTTAAATTGAAAACAAGAAACACAACAGCAACGCAACAACAATAACGACGACGACCACCACCACCACCACTGCCACCGCCACTACCACCGCCACCGCCACTACCACCGCCACCACCACCACCAAAGAAGCAAACGAATGACCAACAAAAACGAGATCTGAATAAAACCTAGCAAACAAGCAACCTACCAGCACAACCGAAGCAACAAGAAAAACAAACTAAAATAAAGAAAAACAAACAAAAAAAGCAGCAAAAACAACCCTCCCCTAAAAGACTTGACTAAAAACACACACAAGCGAACGAAGAAATAAAGAAAAGTATCAGAAAAAAACAAACTAAAACGTATATATCTATGTACGCGAGCACGCACACACACAGACAAAACACACACAACACACACACACACACAGACACACACTCACAGACACACACACACACACAGACACACACAGACACACACAGACACACACACACACACACACACACACATACAGAGAAACACACACACACGCAAGCGGGCATACACACTAACACCCCCCCCCCCACACACACACAAACACGCACACACATACACACACACACACACACACACACACACACACACACACACACACACACACACACACACACACACACACACACACACACACACACACACACACACACACACACACACACACACACACACACACACACTAACAACAGTGCACACTCGTCTGTTACAACATTGTTGCAAAACTGCAACCAAGAGAAAATGTTCCGCTACACGTCCGTGTCTGCAGTATCTTATCACCACGCTCTTGCCCAAATAATTGGGCCTGGTCTTTTTCACTGTTGGCTTCAGGGAGAAGTCTGACGTGGATGACAGAAAGTGATCGTCTGCATCTTCCTCCATCTTGTTATCGGTGTGTCTGGGGATGAGGAGCGCTGTTACCCGTGTGTCTGAGGAAAGACAGAAGAAGAAGAAGAAGAAGAAAGAAGAAGACGAAGAAGAAGAGGAAGAAGAAGAAGGAGGAGGAGGAGGAGGAGGAGGAGGAGAAGAAGAAGGAGGAGGAGGAGGAGAAGAAGATGAAGAGGAAGAAGAAGAATGAGAAGAAGAAAAGGAAGTAGAAAAAGGAGAAGAAGAAGAAGGAGAAGAAGACGGTAGAAGAAGAAGTCAAATTGCAAAGAAGAAGAATTGTGATGAAGAATTGCGATGAAGAAGAAGAAGAACAGAAAAAGAAGAGAAAAGAAGAAGAAAAAGAAGAAGAATCTGTGTGTCTAAATTGCTGTCTGAACTGACAAGGGAAGGAGAGAGCGAAGGAAAGAAAAAAAAGAAAAAAGGAAGAAGACTGCGATGTTGACTTCAGTGTCTCATCTTTTTCGGCGTTCATACTTGTCGAACCAAACGCGGGATACTAACAATGGGTAGAGCCAGGGGAACAAACCTTGTTTTCTATAGATCAATACAACGTGAGAGGATGTCTCTAAACCGGTGAGGTGCGTAGTCAGTGTACCCACCAATTTACTTTCAAACCCGGCGGAAAAATTCAGATTGCCAGAAATTCTTAAAAAGATAAAGTGAATCAATTTGACCTGAAATAAAAGAGACAGAAAAAAAGAAGGTTAATGGTGTGCACAGTTCTCTTTTCCGTTTGCAGTTCTTGTAATTTTCCACGGCACAGTTTTTCGGATATAAATAGGGTGAAGAAGGTTTCTTTCAAAACTAAGTTTTTAAATCATTAAGAGCCATATAGACGTAATTGTCCGCAAACTGATAATGCATATTCATTAATGTCATGTTGATATCAATTTATATACACACACTATCTTCAGATAGTGGAAACTGTATTTGTTCTATATAAAAGGGGTATACAAACTGGTCATGGCGCCACCAGTTGTGCTGATGTATGAACACAACCCATGAGCTGAATGGTCTCGTGGTTAGAGCCTGGGCCTCGTCATCTGACGGTCACTGCATGTTTGTCTGTCTGTCTTGTTTGTCTCTTTCTCTCCATAGTTGTATGTCTGTCTGTCTGTCTTCATGTCTGTCTGTCTTGTTTGTCTCTTTCTCTCCATAGTTGTATGTCTGTCTGTCTGTCTTCATGTCTGTCTGTCTCCATGTTTATACGTTTGTCTGTCACCATGTTTGTCTGTCTGTCTCTTTCTCTCCATGTTTGTATGTTTGTCTGTCTTCATGTCTGTCTGTCTGTCTGTCTGTCTCCGTGTTTATACGTTCGTCTGTCTCCATGTTTGTCTGTCTGTCTCTTTCTCTCCATGTTTGTATGGTTGTCTGTCTCCATGTTTGTAGGTTTGTCTGTCTGTCTCCATGTTTGTATATCCGTCTGTCTGTCTCCATGTCTGTCTGTCTGCATGTCCGTCCGTCCCCATGTCTGTCTGTCTGTCTCCATGTCTGTCCGTCCCCATGTTTGTCTGTCTGTCTCCATGTTTGTATGTCTGTCTCCATGTTTGTATGTCTGTCTCCATGTTTGTATGTTTGTCTGTCTGGCTCCATGTTTGTATGTCTGTCTGTCTCATGTCTGTCTGTCTCCATGTTTGTATGTTTGTCTGTCTCAATGTTTGTATGCCTGTCTGTCTCCGTGTTTGTGTGATTGTCTGTCACCGTGTCTATATGTCTGTCTCTCTCCGTGTCTGTATGTTTGTCTGTCTCCATGTCTGTATGTTTGTCTGTCTATGTGTTTATACGTTTGTCTGTCTGTCTCTGTGTCTGTCTGTTTGTCTTTCTTCATCGTGTTAATCTCTGACACACACTTGCATCGACTGATTTTAGTATTGTTAACTCTTACGTACTCCGGGAGGGGTTTTCTTGAAAATAAATATTTTTGGAACTCAAGTTCGTGATGAAGTTTCTTCAGCATAGGTTTGATTGATAATTCGTCATAGAGTTACTGCCACAACATTCTGCAGTTCTTTCATACGTTAAAGTTGGGATAAAAAGAGATCAGCAAAGAATTCAGATACAGAATTTGAGAAACTGATTATGAAAAACAACAACTATATCTAAGGAACAAATTATTCATACAATTGTGTGTATGTGTGTTTATGTGTGTGTGTTGTGTGTGCATGTGTGTGTGTGTTTATGTGTGTGTGTGTGTGGTGTGTGTGTGTGTGTGTGTGTGTGTGTGTGAGAGAGAGAGAGAGAGAGAGAGAGAGAGATGAGAGAGAGAGGAGAGAGAGAGAGAGAGAGAGAGAGAGAGAGAATGATCTTTGTTTTTCAAGGGTTATAGAAAGCCCATTCACATACACATATGAGAGACAGAAAGAGAGAGAGGGGGAGAGAGAGAGAGAGAGAGAGAGAGAGAGAGAGAGAGAGAGAGAGAGAGAGAGAGAAGAGAGAGAGAGAGAGAGAGAGAGAGAGAGTGAGAGAGAGAGAGAGAGAGAGAGAGAGAGAGGAGAGAGAGAGAGAGCGAGCGAGAAAGAGAGAGAGAGCGAGAGAGAGAGCGAGAAAGAGAGGGAGTGAGAGAGAGAGAGAGAGAGAGAGAGAGAGAGAGAGAGAGAGAGAGAGGAGAGAGAGAGAGAGAGAGAGATGCAGCACTCAAGGATAAAGAATCGAGGTCAGGCCCAGTCTTACAGTCTGTCCTTGTAAACTCTTCGTCAACACACATACATGAGAACAATCCCAGAAAGTGCCAGTAAAAAATAACACAAGAATAACAACATTTAAGAAATATTCGCAGCGAGAGAGAGAGAGAGAGAGAGAGAGAGAGAGGAGAGAGAGGAGAGAGAGAGAGGAGAGAGAGAGAGAGAGAGAGAAGCTCAAAGAGAGAGAGAGCTATCCATGCATGCATGCATGCATGCATCCAGACAGACAGACAGACAGACAGAAACCTACACACACAAACACACAAGCTGGCACACACACTAACACACACAAAACAGAGAAACATACACACACATACACACAAACACAGAGAAAACAGACACAGACACAGAACACACACACACACACACACACACACACACACACACACACACACACACACACACACACACAACACACACACACACACACACACACCACACACACTTCTCTCTCTCTCTCTCTCTCTCTAACGCACGTAAACACTCACTAACACACACGCTAACACACACACTAATATACACACTCTATCACACACACACACCAACACACATACACACACTCTAACCCCCCCCCCACCCCCACAAACACACACACACTAAAACACACACACACACACACACACACACACACACACACACACACACACACACACACACACACACACACACAACACACACACACACACACACACACACACACACACTAAAACACACACACACAGAACCGGAGGAGCTAGACAGACAAATGACTAGACACACTACTAGCAACGCAGATCATTAAACCCAGCCAGTCACAAGCCATTTGTTTTTCTTCCTCCCTCTCACAAACACATTCTTTTTCTTTCTATTTTTTCCAAAATAACACCCCATCTCCTCCCCACCACCCCCTCCCTTCCCATTTCCCGGATATTGTCTGTGTCTGTGCATGCTGCTTTAATGGCTGCCTTTCAGGAAATGACATTCACAGTTTGGTGCACGTCGCACTAAAAAGACGAATAGCGAATGACGTCAGACAGTGACTTTTTACCCTACTCGATACAAATTGAATTTTTCCTACCAGCAGGGGTTGCAGACAGAGTGTTTATGCTTTTTTTTTTCTTTTTTGTTTTTGGCTGTATTTGCGTGTCTCTCTTTGGATGTACATCTCTATTTCTGCTCTCTGTCTGATTCTCTTTCTGTCTTTCTGTGTCTCTGTCTCTTTCTCTTTCTATTTTGTTACTCTGTCTGCCTGTCTCTTTAGTATCTCTCTGTCTGTCCGTCCTTCTGTCTGTCTGTCTGTCTGTCTGTCTGTCTGTCTATCTATCTATCTATCTATCTATCTATGTCTGTCTGTCTGTCTGTTTGGAGAGAGAGAGAGAGAGAGAGAGAGAGAGAGATAATGTGTGTGTGTGTGTGTGTGTGTGTGTGTACGTGCATGCGTGCCCGTGCACGTGCGAGTGTGCGCGTGCGTGTGTGTATGTGTGTGCACATGGATGTTGCATATGTGTATGTGCACATTTGCACGTACGTGTGTGTGTGTGTGTATTCGTGCACGTGCGGGCGGAGGTGTGCATGAGTGCCTGCATGCGTGCGCGCGCATGTTTTTCAGTCTGTCTATCTGCGTGTCTGTCTGTTGCCACTTTTTCTGTTTTTCTTTCTGTCGTGTTTTTTCATTATTCCCCTGTAGGCGAAAACAACATGGAAATAAGACTGACTGGCTTAAGCAGTATGGTACTGAAGACATGCGAGTTCTTTTGTGAGGGCTTTTTTTTTATCAGTATAGCAGCATGATTTTTGTTTATCAGTATAGCAGCATGATTTTTGTTTATCAGTATAGCAGCATGATTTTGTTTATCAGTATAGCAGCATGATTTTTGTTTATCAGTATAGCAGCATGATTTTTGTTTATCAGTATAGGAGCATGATTTTTGTTTATCAGTATAGCAGCATGATTTTTGTTTATCAGTATAGCAGCATAATTTTTGCTTATCAATATAGCAGCATGATTTTTGTTTATCAGTATAGCAGCAGGGAACACTCGAAGGTGGCAGAAAGAGGGGAAGACAGAACAAGTCATGGATGGACAACATCAGAGAATGGACCAGGATGAATGACTCGGCACTACTGCGCAGAGCCGAGGACCGAGATGGATGGAGGAGGCTTACCACGGCATCATCTTTCGTGTCTCCTCCACGACCGCCAAGGTCACGGGACTGATGATGATGATAGCAGCATGTTTTTTGTTTATCAGTATAGCAGCATGATTTGTTTTTTGTTTTTATCAGTATAACAACATGATTTGTTTTTTGTTTTGATCAGTATAACAGCGTGACTTTTAAAGAAAAATCCGCGTAGCAGCATAATTTGTTTGTTTTGTTTTGATCAGTATATATAGCGGCATGATTTGTTTTTTGTTTTGATCAGTATATATAGCAGCATGATTTGTTTTTTTCTCTCAGTATAACAGCATGAATAAAAAAATCAGTTTAGCAGCTTGATTTGTTTGGGTTAAAAAAATCAAATATGGCAGCATGATTTAAAAACAACAACAGAATAGTTGCATGATTTGTTTGGTTTTCTGACCAGTATAACAGCATAGTTTATTTATTTTATATCGATGATAATGGAATTTATCAGTACAGCAGCATGATTTTTTTTATCAGTATAGCAGCATGATTGTTTTATCAGTATAGCAGCATGATTTGTTTGGTTACTTTGATCAGTATAGCAGCATGATTTGTTTGGTTACTTTGATCAGTATAGCAGCATGATTTGTTTGGTTACTTTGATCAGTATAGCAGCATGATTTGTTTGGTTACTTTGATCAGTATAGCAGCATGATTTGTTTGGTTACTTTGATCAGTATAGCAGCATGATTTGTTTGGTTACTTTGATCAGTATAGCAGCATGATTTGTTTGGTTA
The DNA here is from genome assembly GCA_028751875.1 of Rapana venosa. Taxonomy (NCBI): domain Eukaryota; kingdom Metazoa; phylum Mollusca; class Gastropoda; order Neogastropoda; family Muricidae; genus Rapana; species Rapana venosa. The sequence goes on along the minus strand of CM054144.1, from coordinate 9,562,207 downwards.
CTTTGATCAGTATAGCAGCATGATTTGTTTGGTTACTTTGATCAGTATAGCAGCATGATTTGTTTGGTTACTTTGATCAGTATAGCAGCATGCTGTATGTCAGACCACCAGTATAACAGCATAGTTTATTTATTTTATATCGATGATAATGGTATATATATATTGCTGACGTTAGTACTGCTGGGTGGATTTACATTGCCTGAATTTATTCTTTGATCGAAGGATTAACGTTGCTCTGCCTCAAACCAAAAAGCACATGTACATGTGTGTATATGACCCGGGGAAAGGGAGGGAATGGATGTCTTTGTTATACTTCTTTGATCTGAATCCAATAGCTGTTGTTTATTCTTGTTTTTCTTATATATGAGTATATTATGTGGTGAAGGGGATATGGGTGAGGATGTGTATGTGTGTGTAAGTGTTTAAATGATACATCAGTTTTCTCTGTTTATATCCATTTGGTTGTTGTTGTTGTTATTGTTGGTAGTGGTGGGGGTGGGGTTCTGGTTTATTTTGCCTTTTGTTTGTTTTGGGTTTAGGGTGGTTTTCTTGGGGAGGGGGAGGGGATATTTTGGACTCTTTTTCTCGTCTTTTGTTAGTTCTATATTGTTCTTCATTGTCTTGGCTGTTATTCTTGTCCTATGTTAGTTATTGTCGCTGTTGTTGTTGTGTATGTATATTTGTTTTTGTTTGATTGTTTATTTCCTTGTTGTGGTTGTTCTTGTTGATTCATCCTTTTGTTGTTGTTTTATTCAGTTGTTTGTATGGTTGAAGGTTTGTGTGTACATGTGTGTGTGAGGGGGGGGGGGGGAAGGGAAGCAGTTGGTGTGGTTTTTTAAATTTTTATTCTGTTTTGTCTTCTTTGTTTGTTTTGGTTTGTTTTTTTTATTGTTGCTTGTTTGTTTGTGTTATGACGGATATTTTTTTTTCAAGATTTTTGAATTATTTGAATTGTATGGTCTCATAATTTTCTGGGTTTTTTGTTTTGTTTTAATTCCACATATGCATATGTTATTGGTTTTTTTTATTTGATTTGTATAGTTTACCATAGATTAGGTTTTTTATTCTATGTCTGCATATACATTATCTTTTTTTTTTCTCGCTTTTTTTTCTTTCTTTAGATAGATGGCTTGATGAAAAAAAGCAAATGCACTGCTTATTCAATGTACCATCTGAAAATAAAAAATAAATAAAGTTTGACCCTTTACATTAATGTTTGGGGCTCATGTCACTGCTTTTAGCCTTCTTGTGTTCTTCTTTTTGGTTCTTTTTTCTTTCTTTCTTTTTCTTGTCTTTTGTTCTGTTCTCTTGTTTTTCTGTTTCTCTTTTTTGCTTTCTGTTTTTTCCTTTTGTTGTCTTATTTTTCTTTCTTATTGTGTGTTTTTTTGTTGTTGTTTTATTCATTTTCTTTTCTGCCTTGTTATCTTTCTTTCTGTTATTGTTTTGTTTCGTTGTCTTATTTTTCCTTTCTTTTCCTTCTTGGTATCCTTCTTTCTGTTATTCTTTCTCCCCCCCCCCCCCCCCCGTGTTTTGTTCTCGTATTTTTCCTTTCTTTTCTTTCCTGCTATCTTTCTTTCTGCTTAAAAAATGTTCTCATCATTTTTCTTTTCCTTTCCTTTCTTTCTTTCTTTTCTGTCTCACTGACTGTGTCTGTCTGTCTTTCTTTCTTTCTGTTCTGTCTGACTGTCTGTCTTTTTTCTGCTTTTTCCTTTTCATCACACACACACACACACACACACACACACACACACGAACAGCAACAAAGCAAAAGCATGGAGAGCGCTCAACAGACAGATCACGCTCAGCTTTAACACTAGCTGGTGATATGAACTGCTTCACGCCGTAACGACACTTTTCTCTAACTGATACACTTTGGCAACAACTGTTTCAAATAAAAAAAAAGGCATCTTTTCAAAAATGTCACGGCACTTAGGCATGTTGTACAGAGAAAACAAAGGTAAGAATGACTTCATGGATTCTCAGGTCACCGGATTGGGAGATGTTGCCAGTTACAGACACTGGTGGTCTGCCTTTTCATTTTTGCCTCAGTCTTGCCTTAACAGCCAGTCAGTCTTCATGGGGTCTGTCTCTTTGGTTCCGGGGCGCATGACCTGCATATCTAAGTTCTTTTCATTTGTGACGGGGCTGTAATTGAATTACCTCCCATGCAATCAGAGTCCTGTCGCAGCGTCGTGTTTCTAAATTTGGACACACCTGCGATTTGTGCGCCACTGTTTTTTGTTGCGTGGTGGTTTAAACCCCCACTGTCAGCGTTCATCGTGCCAGCCAGCGCCGTGATATGTAGAAATGTTAGAGCCTCGTTTTAGAGACCACATTCCCCACTGTCCCCAGGACATTGTGCAGAGATGGGGAGATTAGAACTATGTACTCTTATGGATGACAGAGAGTTTCTTTGGGTAGTATGTTGTCAATTGTTCTTCCAGCTAATCTTGAGCAGCTTCCTTACCTCCCCCCCGGGGGATCTTGGCTACATTGTAACTTGCTTTTGTCATTATCTTTTCTGTACGACAAGGATCTACAGCCATACAATATAAACGGCCTATTTCTAAACAGTTCGAGTTCTGGGGGTAAGTAGCCTAATGCTACAATCTCTCTAGATGTTGTTTAGTTGGATCATTCTACTTTCAGCCATGCATATTCTTGTTTTGATACAGAACCGAGATATTGAAAGTTTGTGATATATTCTATAGGAGTTTTTTTGTCAATCTTCATTTCATGCTCTGTTCGGCAATTGGCTCTGGCAACGCGCAGCACTGTTGTGGTTTTGGCATTGAGCTCGTCAAGTCACATCAGATGGAGGGAAGTCAACTTAGGTCAACTCAAGTCAAGTCAAATTATATCGAGACAAGACAGCATATTTCTACCTGGAATTCAGTTCCGAAATCTTAGACAAGGGTGGCAACAAAACCTGTCATGATACCCACCCCCTCCTCACCCTTCACTTTCCAGATTCCAAACCTTGTAGATATTTCTGTTCCGTTGTAACGGCTGAATAGGATTGTTACCTTATCCATTTTGTTAAATGTGGGAGGTTTTTCTTCTTCTCATGAAGACGTTAAGTCTCAGGGGCTATTAAAATCGGGTTTCTTTGCCAACTATTTTTCATCTTTTTTTTGGTTGGAGTGTGTGCAGGAAACAAACGTCCTTGAGGACACGGGGTCTTTTTCGTTTTTTGTTTTTATCTCCCATACACTCTCTGCTTTTTTAACTAGTGAAATGCAATCAGGTATTGTTGTTGTCGTTGTCAGTTGTTGTTGTTGTTGTTGTTCTTCTTCTTCTTCTCCTCCTTCGCAATTCTTCTCCTTCTTCGCCTCCGCATTTCTTGTTCTTGTTGTTGTTGTTCTTCTTCTCTGTCTGTCTGTATGTCGCGTGCGCGGCGGAGCCAACCCCTTCCAAAGAAGCAAGATGCATGCTAGGTACGTGTGAATCACCCATCTACCTCTTCCTCCCGCCAGCCATTGTAAGCCTACTCTGCCACAAAAGGCCAATGAAATTTGAGTATGTGCTTAAGATGGCCTGCATGCCTCTGCACACGGCGCCTCGGATAATAGCTCCTCTTAAAGGACTGGCGCTTGAGTGGATTCAACTGCATTATTAACCCGAGAGAGGAAAACAAAAAACAACCCAACAGATTTCAATGGCCAAGACTCGAACCCGGTCCCCAGTAACCCTCAGATCGCTACAGACGCTATAGCCGAGTGGTTAAGACTGTCTGACTTCAATCCCATGGCTGCATGAAGTCGTGGGTTTGAATCTCGGCGGCGTCTTGTGAATCAACGGTGGGGATTTTTACCATCTCCAAGATCAACTTCAACTGCAGCTCTGCCAGTGCCCTATTGACTTTCGTCTGTATATGCCCATGGAAAAGTTCAAACTATGCACGTTAAAGACCAAGTCATTCATGTTATCGTTCGTTGGGTGAAGGATACTCGAATGTACCCAGCATGCATCCCCGAAAATCGAAGTGCGGCTACCTTCATGGTGGGCAAAAAACGGTCGCATACACAAAAATCTCAGCATTGGTGAACCTCGGAGCTCTAGCTGAGGAACACTCCCCTTCCCACCCCCACCCCCAAAACCAAACCAAAAAACAAACAAAGCCCAACAACTCCCCTCAGTTCAGGAGAAAGTGCTCTAACCACTGAGCTACTCTGCTCCCTGTTACAGTCAGGGTAACAACAGTGTTGACGAATTTATGAATTATTTTTTGGCGATTATTGGACATTCTTGTGTGTGTGTGTGTGTGTGTGTGTGTGTGTGTGTGTGTGTGTGTGTGTGTGTGTGTGTGTGTGTGTGTGTCTGTGTTATCTTTCCTCGGCTAGAGCTCCGAGGTTCACCAATGGTGAGATTTCTGCGTATGCGACCGTTGCCCCCCACCCCCCCTCCCAACTATTTAGGTAGCTGCATTTTGACTTCGGGGATGGTGTCTAAACACGACGCCTGTGTACACGCGTCTTTTTTTCGTTTTGGTCATCCGTTCCTTACCGTCATCACGAAATGGCTAGCTCAGTGGTCGGAGCACTCGCTTTCCCCCAGCCAAGTTAAGCAGCGTCGAGCGTGGTTACCAGTTGGAAGGGTGACCGTTTGCGCCGCGCCTTGGCTTCAGTACAGTTCCCCCAGTTCACCCAGCTGTAAATGGGTACCTGCCCTCTTTAGGGTCAGGGAAGGTAAAGCAGCGAGGGAGAGGAGATGGGCGCCGCCCTCAATATGCTGGCCCTTAGAGAAGTGAGGTCTCTGACGCCTGGCTCCCCTACTACCTTATAGGTTATGGGACTCCTTTACCTTTACCTTTTACCGAAAGGCGGAATAGGTTTTAAACGTGTTCTGCGTGCATTCAAACACGAGCTTTCAGTTTATAGTCTGATCCAAAAGATTTTGATAATATTATTCAGTTTAATTTCAGCGTCAAACTAAACAAAAAAGGGCAAGGCTGGGATTCGAACCCAGAACCCTCACGGTTTACTTGTTAGGCAGGTGAACAAAACCGCATACACACGGGGACTGGATGTAAAAAAGCACATATGTGCCTATTCCATTATCCTCGATATAAAAGGATAAATAAATAAATAAATAAATAAATAAACAAACGTCTTAACTGTCCTGCCAGTTTCCATCTTAGTCAGGGTGATTAAAGAATATTAACGAACAATTTCGTTTTTAACGATTATTGGACATTCAGTTCTCCTGATGATGGATAGTGTGTAAAGAACACGAAAGGGAAATATTTTGTGTCTGAGGAAAGAGACCTTGCACTGTGGCACCAGCTGGCGTTACCCGTGATTCTGATGTCATCAGGTCCGCTGGGAGATTCTTCATAATCATTTTGGAAAACTGGCTTTTTCATGCCTCCTCTTCTGACTGTAGTGTGTGTGGTGTGTGTGTGTGTGTGTGTGTGTGTGTGTGTGTGTGTGTGTTGTTTGTTGTGTTTGTTGTGTGGTGTGGGTTGTTGTTGTTGTTCTTGTTGTGTGTGTGTTTGTGTGTGTGTGTTGATGTGTGTTGGTGGTGTGGTGTGGTGTAGTGTTGTGTGTGTGTGTGTGTGTGTGTGTGTGTGTGTGTGTGTGTGTGTGTGTGTGTGTATGTGTGTCTGTGTGTTTGTTGTGTGGTGTGGTGTGGGTTGTTGTTGTTGTTGTTGTTGTGTGTGTGTGTGTTTGTGTGTGTGTGTGTGTGTGTGTGTGTGTGTGTGTGTGTGTGTGCGTTGTGGTGTTGTTGTTGGTGGTGGTGTGTGTGTGTGGGGTGGTGGTGTGGTGTGATGTGGTGTGGGTTGTTGTGTGGTTGTAGTGTGGTGTGGTGTGTGTGTTGTGTTGTGTGTGTGTGTGTGTGTGTGTGTGTGGTGTGTGTGTGTGTGTGTGTGTGTGTGTGTGCGCGCGTTGTGGTGTTGTTGGTGGTGGTGGTGTGTGTGTGGGGTGGTGGTGTGTTGTGATGTGGTGTGGGTTGTTGTGTTGTGTGGGTTGTTGTGTGTGTGTAGTGTGGTGTGTTGTGTGGGGTGGTGTGGTGTGGTGTGTGTGTTAGTTGTGTGTGTGTGTGTGTGTGTGTGTGTGTGTGTGTGTGTGTGTGTGTGTGTGGTGTGTGTGCGTGCGTGCGTGCGTGCGCGCGCGTGTGTGTTCTTTTTCTTATTCTTTTCTTTCATTTCAAGGATAATGAAATAAGCACTCATGCGGTTTTTTTTTTAACGTCCAGTTCCCAAATGTATGCAGTTTTGTACATTTTGCCATCCGTTCCTCTGTGTGTGTGTGTATTCGTGCGTTCGTGTGTGTATTAGTGTGTGTATTTTATAATGATTTTTGTATTTTATTATTTTCTTTATCGTTTAATAGATGACAAAAACCATCTGGTCTTCATTTATTTACACACGCCAGTGACCTTGTGATGTAATTAAATTCTGATTCCTCTTTAGCTTTGTCTGTCTGTCTGTCTGTCTGTCTGATTATCGATGTGTTTTTCTGTCTGTCGTCTGCTGGCTGTCTGTCTGTATCTCTGTCTGTCCCTGTCTCTCTGTCTGTTTGTCTGATTATCGATGTGTCTTTAATCTGTCTGTCTGCTGTTTGCTGTCTGTCTGTATGTCCATCTCTCCGTCTTTCCTTAACTGTCTGTCTGTTTGTCCATCTGTCTCTCTGTCTGCCCCAGTCTTTGTCTGTCGATCTGTCTGTCTGCTGTCTGTCTGTCTGTCCGTGACTCTGTCTCATTATCGATGTTTCTTTTTCTGTCTGTCTGCTGTAGGCTGTCTGTCAGTATCTCTGTCTGTCTGCTGTTGGCTGTCTGTCTGTCACTCTGTCTGTCTGCTGTTGGCTGTCTGTCTGTCTCTCTGTCTGTCTGCTGTTGGCTGTCTGTCTGTCTGTCTGTCTGCTGTTGGCTGTCTGTCTGTCACTCTGTATGTCTGCTGTTGGCTGTATGTCTGTATCTCTGTCTGGTGTTGGCTGTATGTCTGTCTCTCTGTCTGTCTGTCTGCTGTTGGCTGTATGTCTGTATCTCTGTCTGCCGTTGGCTGTCTGTCTGTCTCTCTGTCTGTCTGTCTGCTGTTGGCTGTCTGTCTGTCACTCTGTATGTCTGCTGTTGGCTGTATGTCTGTATCTCTGTCTGTCTGCTGTTGTCTGTCTGTCTGTCTCTCTGTCTGTCTGTCTCTCTGGCTGTCTGCTGTTGGATGTCTGTCTGTCTCTCTGTCTGTCTGCTGTTGGGTTGTTTGTCTCTCTGTCTGTTTGTATCTCTGTCTGTCTCTCTGTCTGTCTGCTGTTGCTGTCTTTCTGTGCTCTCTGTCTGTCGCTCTGTCTGTCTGCTGTTGGCTGTCTGTCTGTCTCTGTCTGTCGTCTGCTGTTGGCTGTCTGTCTGTCTGTCTGTCAGTCTCTCTGTCTGTCTGCTGTTGGCCGTCTTGTCTGTCTCTCTGTCTGTCTGCTGTTGGCCGTCTGTCTGTCTCTCTGTCTGTCTCTCTGTCTGTCTCTCTGTCTGCTGTTGGCCGTCTGTCTGTCTCTCTGTCTGCTGTTGGCCGTCTGTCTGTCTCTCTGTCTGTCTGCTGCCTGTCTGCTGTTGCTGTCTGTCAGTCTCTCTGTCTGTTTCTGGTCTTTACTTCACTGTGTCTTCAGAAAAAAATGTGTGTGTGTGCGTGCGTGCGATGTGTGCGCGCGCGCGTACGCGCATGTGTGTATGTGCGCATTTGTGAATCCACCCATTATGTCTCGTTTTGTTTGCCCGTCTGCCTTTCTGTCTATCTATCTGTCTGTCTGTCTGCTTGCCTGTCCGTCCGTCTGTCTGCCTGTCTATCTGTTTGTCTGTATGCCTGTATGCATGACTGTCTATTTGCCTACCTACCTGCCTGCCTGCCTGTCTGTCTGCCTGTCTGTTTATCTGTTTGCCCGCCTGTCTGTCTGTCTGTCTGTCTGCCTGTCTGTATGCCTGCCTGCCTGCCTGTCTCTCTGCCTGTCTAGCTGCCTGTCTGTGTGTCTCAATCATCTCTCTTTGTCTTTGAAATGGAATATTGATGGATGGATTTCTATAAATTCTGACCGAAATTCAGCTGACAGATCATTTGTCACTGATCGTTTATTTCTCTTTACTTAGTTTAACATTGAAAATGAGTTTGACTCTCTGTCTGTCTGTCTCTTTGTCTGTGTGTGTCTCTCTTTCTCTTCTCTCTCTCTCTCTCTCTCCTCTCTCTCTCTCTTCTCTCTCTCTCTCTCCTCTCTCTCTCTCCCTATCCCTGGTCTCTCTGCCCCTCTCTATGCCCCCCCCCCCCCACTGTCTGTCTGTCTCTGTTTCTGTCTCTGCCACCCGCTCTATTCTTCATTTACTCCTCCGTCCCTCTGTCTCCCCCCTTCCTATATGTTTGTTCCTCTCATACATCTCCAAGTCCCCGCTCCCACCCACCCCCATACCCCTATCCCTCCCCTCCCCCATCCACAAACACTTTTTTTGTCAGTACTATTTTGAATGACATTACATATTTATTTCGCTCATCCTCCTCAAAAAATGCTGGAAACCTTTACACTGAGCTCAGATGTCAGCCTACATTTGCTTTGCTCTCAACACTTTGGCATCAAGCATCGCCGAATCGACACTGTTATCCCAAGCCATGACACTCAAGTGAAAAGGAAGAAGAAGACAGAAATGAAGAGGAACAGAAGGCGCGAAAACTAAATAAAGGAGGAAAAAGAAGACTGAGAGAAGGAAGAAGCAGAGGAGGAGAGAGAAGGAGGAGAAGGAAGAAAGAATAGGAAGGAGAGAGAGAGAGAGAATACGAAGGAAGAGGAAGTGCAGGAGGATGATGAGAAGGTAGAAGGGAAAGGGGATGAGGAAGAAGAGGAGCATGAAGAGGAAGAGGAGGATGGGGGTGAAGAGGATGAGGAAGAAGAGGATAAGGAAGAGGAGGATGAGGAAGATGATGAGGAGGAAGAGGAGGATAAGGAAGAAGAGGATGAGGAAGATGAGGAGGAAGAGGAGGATGAGGAGGAAGAGGAAGAAAGAAAGAGAAGGAAGAAGATAAGGAGGAAGAGGATGATGAGGAGGAAGAGGAAGAGAAGAAAGAAAAGAAAGAGGTGAAGAAGAAGATGAGGAGGAGATATAGAAAATACGTCTTAGTTTCAGTTTTTGTACATGGGGGTAAGCGCAAGAAGAATATTGTGCAAGCACCACACAGACTTGCCCAAGACTTTGATAACTTCTTTTGGTTTAATTAAATCCTTGAGAAGTCGTTGTAGGCATTGCACTAAATTGTTCAGGCAGCGTGTCACGGCAAGACTTGAACCTGACGGAGTCCATCCATATCCAGGTAGCAAGAAGCATGCTGGGTATGCTTGTATCATCCCTCCCATCGACCATAGCTGGCCTACTTACTCTTCTACACAAAGTAGATGGGGTTTTAGCGTGTGTGCCATGATGTTTTCAGCAGGCGTTCGCAAACACGACCTCGACTTATAGTATCATCACAAGCAGCTTCATCCCTCCCTGTGAGAATGCCAGGGGCTCTGTTACTTTAAACAACATCCCCACCTTCTGGAAAATCTGTGCTAGAAAAGTCCACTTTTCTCTCTTTTGTTTCTGTCTTTCTCCTTACCTTCTATCATCTCTTGTGCTTGTTTTCAGGCTTCCCAGTCTATTCTCCTGCCTTATTTTTTTTTCAAGCAAATCTTTCCTAAAAAAGTCTGTTTTCATCATATGACATTTTGCTTGTGTACTTTTGTTCTGGGGGACCAGGTAGTGATGTTTAAACACTGGAATA
>CM054144.1:9527480-9547480 GCA_028751875.1 Rapana venosa | reverse complement strand
TTAGCGCACATTAAAGAATCCACGGCCATCAATCATACTGTTTATAGCCCCCACAGACCACACAGACTATATAGCGCCAGGCCTGTCACTTCCATGAATGAGACACAAGTAACATGAGAGCGTCCTCGGCAATTTCTGCATGAAAAGCCACTCTCATTTGGAAAGAAATTATACACATGCAGACAGGAATATCTCTGTGAGTGTGTCTACTCTGTGTGTGTGTGTGTGTGTGTGTGTGTGTGTGTTTGTCTGTGTCTGTGTGTCTGTCTGTCTATCGATCTGTCTGTCTTTTTGTCTGTCTGACTGTCTCCCCCCTCTCTCCCTTTATGTATGTATGTATGAATGTGTCGATCGACCGATCGATCTTCTGTCTGTCTGTCTGTCCGTCTGTCTATTTATATACACACACTTACACAAACACACACAAATACACACACACACACAAGCACATACGCGCGCGCGCATGCACACACGTACATACACATACGGTGATTCCCCCCCCCTTCCAAATTCTCAGCAGTAATAGCAGCAGCAGGAAGCAGGAGCAGCATACCCAAAACAGCAAAGTCAGTGATATCACACAGAAGTCCCATAGGACACACACACACACGCACGCACATACATACAAAAACACACATAAACACACACATACTTACAAACACACACAGACTTACACAAATACACACACATAAACACACACAGACTTACACAAACGCACACATATACACATACACACACAGACATACCCACACTCTCTCTCACACACCTATACACACACATCTCTCTCTCTCTCTTCTCTCTCTCTCTCTCTCACACACACACAACACCACTCACAATCTCTCTCTCACACACACACACACTCACACACACACACATACACACACACACACACACACCTCTCTCTCTCTCACATCTCACACACTCTCACACACACACTACATCACACACACACACACACACACACACACACACACATACATACTCACACACACACACCACACACACATCCCACACTACACACACACCCCACACCACCACACACACACACACACACACCATACCACACACACACACACACACCCACACACAAACACACACACACACACACACACTACACACACACACAACACAACACACACCACACTTACACAGCCAGGTTTTTAAGCCACAGCCTTCTGGCCCACCCTGTCTTCCTGCCTTTCTGTCACTTAAGGCCCAGAGAGGATGAAGAGGGCAAGGTGTTTTTTCCTCCTTCATCTAACCAGATATTATGTCAGCTAGCCTTTAGCCTCCCAGTGAACTTTACGACAGAACCCCCCAAGGAACCCCCTTAACCCTACCCCCCACAACCCCTCCAGCCCCCATCTTCACCCTTGGACCCCTTTCCACCCTAGGAACCTCCCCTCCTCCCCCCAGGAACCCTTCCCCTCCCGTCCTCCTCCATCCAGCTGCTCCGAAACCATGAATTCAATACAGGTTGTTAGAAGTGAATGGAGGACCAATACTCAAGGAGGGGGGAGGTGGGGAGAGAGGGTATATGTGTGTGTGTGTGTGTGTGTGAGAGAGAGAGGGTGTGTGTGTGTGTGTGTGTGTGTGAGAGAGAGAGAGATAGAGAGAGAGAGAGAGAGAGAGAGAGAGAGAGAGAGAGAGAGAGAGAGAGAAGGAGAGAGAGGGGGATGAGAGAAAGTGAGAGAGAGAGGAGAGAAAGAGAATAAGCATGCGCATACTTTTTTTTCATCCGGCCCTTGCCTTGATTCGGGGCTATCAACACAAAAAGGGTAAAAATCTTACTACACCAAGGGAGAGAGAGAGAGGGAAGGGAGGGTGAGAGATGGAAAGACAGAGAGAGAGAGAGAGAGAGGAGAGAGAGGAGAGAGAGAGAGGAGAGAGAGAGAGAGAGAAGAAGAAGAAGAAGATGATGAAGAAATAAGAATATTCTAACATGAGAAGAAACAGAACTTATAAAAGAAAGAAGAAAAGAGAGAAAAAAATAATCACGATAAAAGAAGAGAGAAGAAGGAACGGAAAATAAAGGAGAGAGAGGGAAAGAGAGAAGAAGAAGAAAAAAAGAAGAAGAAGAAGAAGAAGAAGAAGAAGAAGAAGAAATAAGAATATTCTAACACGAGAAGAAAGAGAACTTATAAAAGAAAGAAGAAAAGAGAGAAAAAAATAATCACGATAAAAGAAGAGAAAAGTAGGAACAGAAAATAAAGAAGAGAGAGAGAGAACAAAAAGAATAAGGTATCAGATAACAGAAAGTGCAGGATAAAAAAAGAGAGTACAAAAAACACGAATAAAGAAAAAGGAAAATTGAATTACGAAAATGAAGGAAGTCACGTGAGTGCACCGTGGGAATTCCCTTTACTTTAGATTTCAGATTTTGATAAAAATAGAAAAAAAAGTTCTTGAATCTGGATAGGCACGAGAGAGAGAGAGAGAGAGAGAGAGAGAGAGAGAGAGAGAGAGAGAGAGAGAGAGAGAGAGAGAGAGAGAGAGAGAGAGAAAGAAGAGAGAGAGAGAGCGAGAGAGAGAGGAGAGAGAGAGAGAGAGAGAGATTTCTTGATTAATTGATTGATAATCTTTATTTTCGAGGGTGACAGATAAGCACCAACATCCTTTTTTCATCCGACCCTTGCGCTGATAAGGTATTACCATTAATAAAGAAAACTGATAGTGTCCTTTTCTGTCTGCTGCCTCTCCTTCTGTGACGTGTCTGTCCTGCTGTTCCCACACCGCTCATCTCCATCTCCGCCACAGCCATACCCAGATTCGTCATGTCGCATCCTCGGGGACGGAAATCCACAGGGAGCCCATCAATATCAGGCCTCTGTAGGCCACCAGCCAGAGAGGGCCTGCACTGCTGCTGAGTCAATTTGGTGGTGTTCAGTGGTGCCTGTTCTGAGCTAACATACGCAGGACACCACCTACTAAGCCCTTTACTAACGACAGTATTAGCTCAGTCGCGGAGCCAGACTAAGTGAGTCGCCCACCCGAGGTGGCAACCACCACAACGTCCCTCCAACAACCGTCACCCGTGAATCTCCAACCCCAAAGCTTTGACACAAACTCACCACAGGCACAGGAGAAAAACTTTTGACTTCTTTCAACGGAGACATCTGAACTAGACCACACTTCTCCACGAACTCCCGAAGAAGTCATTGGTGAGCTGCAGATTCACATTTTTCAGTTAGGGTGTTGCGGACGAGTTGAACCTGGCGGAGCCCATCCTTCTCCAGGGGGCTGGGTGCATGCTAGATATGTTCGTGTCATCCATAGCACTGAGTATAGTTAGCTAACTCTTCTACAAAAAGTGGGTAAGGGTTTTGACGTGTGTGCAGGACGACATGCATACATTCGCACATAAGATTTCAAGTTTATGGCTCAGTGGTCTAGAGGTAACGCGAAAAATCTGGGTTCTACCCGGGTCCGATCCCCGTTTGTACTCGAAACTTTCCCCCCGTCCACCAGACCATGATTGGCGGGTTGTGTGCTAGTATTTAGGATGAGACGATAAACTGAGGTCCCGTGGGCAACACGCACTAAGCGTAAGTGACAGAACTTAAGGCAACAAGAGAGTTGTCCCTGGCAACATTCTGTAGAAAAAAGCCACTCTGACAGGGAAACCAATATACATGCAGACAGAAAAAGGAAAAAAATGGGTGGCGCTGCTTTTGTGGCGACGCGCTCTCCCATGGGGACAGCATCCCGAAATTCACGCAGAGAAATCTGCCGTGACTTAAAGTGGTATACAACTACAAATGCAAATACAGTTTCATCCAAAGTTGGCCCTGGCCAAAAGCTGTGTCAGTTACTTATTGATGTCAGCTAATTGCCAAGGCCTACACGAAAATGTTGTTATGTTGTAAAATGTTGTGTTGAGATTGCCTTCAGCCATGACAAGCTCTTAACATAACAACTCGCACACTCCTTTGTTAAAGGAGAAAAAAAGATCATCCGAAGTCGAAGTATGGCTGCCTATATGGCGAGGTGCTTTAAAACAGTCATACACGCAAACTTCTCACCTGGTGTACTTCCTATCTCACAGAGATTCCCAGGTGGGATGAGTGAGTCAGAGTGTGGCATGTTCTGGGTGACCCCCAGGGTGTGTAACCGGGGAACGCACAACAACAACATCCGAAGGACTTTCGGTGGAATGGGGTCAGTACCACTATAATAATAATAATAATAATAATAATAGTAATAAATGGAACTTATATAGCGCTATATCTTGCAAAGACAAATGAAAGCGCTTGCATTCAACCTAATCTTACACAGTTTATTTAGTTTATTTATTTATTTATTTATTCTTTTATATCGAGGATAATGGAATAAGCACTCATGTGCTTTTTTACATCCAGTCCCCGTATGTATGCGGTTTTATACATTTTGTCATCTGTTTCCACCGGCACACAATGGCCTACACTTCCGAAAAGCGGAACAGGATTTAACGTGTGCGCAAGATGTTCTGCATGCGTTCGAACACGGGGCCTCGGTTTATAGTCTCATCGGAAGGATGCAACCAGTGATAAATAATCAATAGTTTAAACAAACAGATACTACAAACATGGTGCACTGCAGTCAAAATCTATGAAATAAAATTTCAATAGTCAAAAACTCAAAAACTCACACAGGTCGTATACTTTAGCAGGGCAAACATCTCCTGGAGAGATCAAATTAGGGGAGATTCGAACCGTCTCCCTGAACGACCTGTCAGGTCACAAGCTGGCTGCTCTAACCACTGGACTACCCCGCCCTCCGCTCAGACCTCACCACAGAAAACAAAACAAAACCAAAAAATGATGGGCCCCGCTGTCACCGTTTTTACTTCCCATCGCTTTTGTGATCATTTTAATTGTCGCTTCAATGATCTCCGTAATGAAATTACCCGCCTCCTCCCACCCCCCTCCCATTTTATTTTTTTTTTTTGGGGGGGGGGGAGGGGATAGGGGGGATGAGGGGGGTGTACATCCCCTCTCTTCTCTCTATTTCCTCCTTCTCCTCTTCGAACCTTTTTCCGTAATATACCCCTCTCTCATTCCCCACCATTTCAAAGCTCTCTCTCTCTCTCTCTCTTCTCCTCTCTCTCTCTCTCTCTCTCTCTCTCTCTCTCTCTCTCTCTCTCTCTCTCTCTCTCCATAAGGGGATGAGGCCTATTTGAATAAATCATCTTCGTCTGCCTGTCTGTCTGTCTGTCTGTCTCTGTCTCTCTCTATGACCTGTATCTATTTTGTGTTTTTGTCTCGTTCTGTCTCTCTGGCTCTTTCTGTATCTCTGTCTCTATTTATCCGTTTGTCTGTCTGTCTCTCACACACATTTGCATGTTAAAAATAATCTTTGCAGTGACAACTGGGTGTTATTGAAGAAGAAAAATCGATTTATATATATATCCCTCCTCCTAACAAACACACCAACGCGTGCACACAACAGAAACACAAAAAATAAGACAAATAAAGAATGAAAAAGAGAAAGAGACAGCCAGCCACACAGATGGATAGACAAAGAAACGCGTAGCGAAACCAAACAAACAAACAGGACGAAAAAACAAACAAATAATTAAAAAGACATACTCCCCAACCAAAAAAAAACCCCCCAGCAAAAAGCCCCCACAGTCAAACAGACAAACACAAAAATAAATAGACCAAAAGAGACCAGCAAACAAACAAGCAAAGAAACAAACATATAAAAAACATCAAACAATCAAACACAAACAAACAAATAGACAAACTTAAAAACAAACACACAAACACACAGACAGATAAACAAACACGCATACAGAGAAACACACAGACAAAACAAAAACTAGACAAACAAACAAATAGACTGACAAACATACAACAAATAAACAAACAGACAAACAAATAGACAAACAAACCAAACCAACGAACTAACCAACGACAAGCTAAAGCAAAACCCAAACCCGCTTTGGTTTCATTTCCCTCCATGCCCCTCATCATAGGACCAATCACAAAAGCCTCTTCATTCGCTCCGCTACGGTAACAGGCAAACTTGTGCACGCACGTAAGCGCGCACGCGCGTGTAGGCACACATGTGCATGTACACACATGCATGCATATATATACACATACACACAGAGGCACGCACGCAGGCACTCTCTCTCTCTTTCTCTCTCTCTCTCTCACACACCCACACACACACACGCGCGCGCGCGATAACATGGTGGTTAGAGTCATGCACATTGCGCTGTGATCTGCTGTTCCAGGTTCAAATCTTGTTCAAGAGGATTTTTCCTCTGGAGTTAACATCAGTGCTGACTCCACTCTGCCCAAAAGTCCTTCCGATGAGACTGTAAACCGAGGTCCAGTGTGCAAACGCACGCAGAACATCTTGCACACACGACAAAACCCTTCCGCTTTTCGGAAGAGTAGTCCATTGGATGCTGGTGCGAACGTATGACAACATTTACAATACTGCATACACACGGGAACTGGATGTAAAAAAGCACACGAGTGCTTATTCTATTATCCTAGAGATAAAAGAATAAAGAATAAAATAAATAACACACACTTCATACACACGGGGACTAGATGTAAAAAAGCACGGGGATGCTTATTCCATTATCCATGAAATAAAAGAATAATATATACACAGAGAGACAGACAGACAGACAGAGAAAACAGATGGGTTGTCAGCCTCCCGGTTTCTTTTCCCTGGGCAGTTCCCTTAAGGACGGCACCGAAGACGTAGTATGGAAAACGTCAATGGCTGCCTCTGACAGGGGAGTTAACACCTGCATTACTCTTTTGCACTGATATATTAAGTGTGAAGTTTTGCTTTTTTGTGGGGTTTTTCTTGTTTTGTGTGTGCGTGGGATTGCTCTCTTGTTTGAAGGAGAGAGAGAGAGAGAGAGAGAGAGAGGGTCTACCAGTCTCCAAAGGATAGCAATGAGGACATAGAGAGAGGGAAGGGCAATGACTCCCTCTGTCAGGGGAGTTAACACCTACACTACACCGGAAAGCTTTGGGGCACGATTGTTTGTGCACTGAAAAGATTCAGTGTCATTTTTTTGGTTTTATTTTTATTTTGTGTCTGATTTTTATGATTTTTTAAAAGATCTTTTTGTTTGTGTTGTTTCTGAATTTTTGTACTTTGGTTTGTCTGTTTTGTTTTTAGTTTATTTTGGTTTGCTTTGTTTTAATTTGTCTGCTGCTTTGTGCTTTGTTCCAGTTTTGCTTGTTATGTTTTACTTTGTTTTTAAATTGCTTTTTGTTTTGGTTGGTTTGGTTTCTATTTTTTTTATAAAGTTTATTTGGGAGCGCTTTTTTGTTTTTAAATGGTTTGCTTTTCGAAAACAAAGGAGGGGGGGGGGGGGGGGAGGAGAAAGAGAGAGAAAAGAGATAGATAGGTAGACATATAAATATATAGCTAGCTAGCTAGCGAGAGAGAGAGAGAGAGAGGAGAGAGAGAGAGAGAGAGAGAGAGATACAGCCAGCCAGCAGGACAGATAGAGACAGATGGTCAGAGACAGAGAGACAGACACAGAGACAGACAGGCTGCGACAGAGAAAAGGGACACATAGAAGACAGAGTGGTTGTCACCTTGAAGTGTGGATTTCCTGGTCTCCTGAATAACACAGTGACCACATGAAGAGAATGACAACAAAACAAAAAGGTTTCCCCAATAAACCTGGAACAGAGCCCGTGAATGATCAGCCCTGACAGGGGAGGTAACACCTGCTGTTAGGCAGCCAAGTCTTCCGGGTCAGGGTTTTGGCACTGAATACATTCAGTGTGATTATGTTTTGTTTTGTTTTGTTTTGGTGGAAGTTTTTTTTTTTTTTTTTAGGTTTTGATTTGTTTTTTGGGTATTTTTTGTTGTTGTTGCTTGTGTTGTTTTCATTTGTTTTTTTTTCTTTGTTTTGCTTTGTTTGTTTACTTCACTTTGTTTCTTATATTTTGCTTTGTTTTTTTTGGAGGGGGGGGGGTTATTATTTTTATTTGGTTTCTTTGTTTTGATTGTTTTGAAGTAGGAGTGAGAGATTGAGAAGAGATAGAGAGAGAGAGAGAGAGAGAGAGAGAGTCTCCAAATGACAGCAATGAGGACATAGAGGGAGAGAAGGGCAATGACTCCTTCTGACAAGGGAGTTAACACCTACTCTACACATCAGAGCTTTAGGGCATGATTATTTTGTGTGCTTAATAGATTCAGTGTCGTTTTTTTGTTTCGGGTTTCTTGTGTGTGTGTGTGTGTGTGTGTGTGTGTGTCGTTTCCTAATTTTTTTTGTTCCTGTTGTTTTTGATTTTTGTTTCAGTTTTTTGCTTTGTTTTGTCTGTTTTCATTTACTTTAATTTGTTTGTCTTGTTTTAGTTTGTTTTGTGCTTTAGTTCTATTATTGTTTTGTTTTGTTTGAGCTTGATTTTAATTTTTCTTTTTCGTTTCTGTTTTGGTTTATTGTATGATTTTGTGTGCTCGTTTGTTTCAATGTTTGCTTTCTAACAAGAGAGAGAGGTAGTAGTAGAATATTAGAAGTTTTGATGATAGCTAGATGCTAGCTACTTATGAAGAGGGAGAAGGAAGAGGATGGAGAGAAAGAGGAGAGAGAGAGAGAGAGAGAGAGAGAGAGAGAGAGAGAGAGAAGAGAGAGAGAGCGAAACAGACACAACACACACACACACAACAAGAGACAGACAGAGGCTGCGACAGAGAAAAGGGACACAGAAGACAGAGTGGTTGTCATCTTGAGGTGTCCCTTTCCTGATCTCCTGAATAACACGGTGACGACGTACAGGAGAAAGGAAAACAAAACAAAACGAAAACGAAACGAAACGAAGCAAAACAAAACAAAAAGGTTTCCCAAATAAACCTGGAACAGAGCGCGTGAATGATCAGCCCTGACAGGGGAGGTAACACCTGCTGTTAGGCAGCCAAGTCTTCGGGGTCAGGGTTTTGGCACTGAATACATTCAGTGTGATTATGTTTTGTTTTGTTTTGTTTTGGTGGGAGTTTTGTGTTTTAAGAATTTTTTTTATTTTTATTTTTTTTCAGTCTTTTTGTTGTTGTTTGCTTGTTTTTATTTGTTTGAATTTTCTTCATTTTGCTTTGTTTGACGTAATTTTGTTTCCATTGTTTTGCTTTGGTTGTTTTTTTAGGGGATTTTTTTTATATAGAGAACAATAAAGCTACCCTCCCTCCAAAAGAAACAATCCCATCCCAACAACAACAACAACCAATAAGCAAAACAGAGCAAAACAATAAACCAACCCCCCCCCACCCCCACCACCCAACACAACCACAGGCAAAGAAGATTCGAGATTCAAGATTTAATTCCTTTCACCCTTTTGGGGTATGAGGATTACAAACAAACTCAACAGGAGAATAAAACTAACAGCAATACACCCAAAATGATATCAATACTAACACGAACTGAAAAGCAAGAGTTCATGGCAAAATGATAAGCAAGAAAATAACACACACACACACACACACACCACACCACACACACAACACACACACAGTCACCCACCCACCAACCCACATACCCATACACACACACACACACACATACACCACACATACACAATACACACACACATACACACATACATACTACACACACACACATCACATCCCCCTCCCTCTACACACACCAACACCAGGGGGGACGGGATAGCCTGGTGGTTAGAACATTGCGCTGGCAATCTGACGACCCGGGTTCGATTCCCGTTCAAGGGGATATTTTCCCCTGGAGTTAACATCAGTGCCGACTCCACTCTCCCAAAAAGTCTTTCGGATAAGACTATAAACTGAGACCCCATGTGCGAACGCACGCAGAACATCTTGCGCACACGTTAAATCATGTTCCGCTTTTCGTAAGAGTAGGCCATTGTGTGCCGGTGGGAACAGATGACAATTTACAAAACCGCGCACACACGGGGACAGGATGTAAAAAAGCACATAAGTGCTTATTCCATTATCCTCGATATAAAAGAATAAATAAATAAAATAAATAAAACAAATACACACACACACAACACACACACACACACACACACACACACCAACACACACACACACACACCACACAACACACACACACACACACCACACACACACACACACACACACACACACACACACACACACACACACACACACCCAACACCAACAACACCCACTCACACCACACCAAAAGTGATGAGGGCAAGGATTGGCTCTGCCAGGTCTAGTTGTTCCCTGCTGCTCTACAGGGAAGGTCTTTGGACCCTGAGTTCTGCACTGACAGAAAAAAGCCAGTGTGACAGATACTACCGCCGAGTGGTTAAGACCCTTCCACTTCAATCCCACGGCTCCTTGAAATCGAGGGTTCGAATCTCGGCTGCGTCATGGTGAATTCAGGGTGAGGATATTTCTATGGTCTCCCAGGTCATCTTCCCAGTGATGACCTTCCAGTGTCTTACTTCCCTTCGTGTGTATACATAAAAGGTAAAGGTAAAGGAGTCCCATAACCTACAAGGTCGTAGGGGAGCGAGGCGTCAGAGACCTCACTTCTCTAGGGCCATCATATTGAGGGCGGCGCCCATCTCCTCTCCCTCGCTGCTTTACCTTCCCTGACCCTAAAGAGGGCAGGTACCCATTTACAGCTGGGTGAACTGGGGGAACTGTACTGAAGCCAAGGCGCGCAAACGGTCACCCATCCAACTGGTAACCACGCTCGACGCTGCTTAACTTGGCTGGGGGAAAGCGAGTGCTCCGACCACTGAACTATGCCGTCCGTGTGTATACATACAGAAGATCAAATTATGCACGTTCAAGATGCCGTTACTTATGTCAACGTTTGGTGGGTGACGGAACCACGAAGACATCCAGCATACATTCCTGAAGTTGCAATGCGGCTACCTTCATGGTGGGGAGAAAAAAAAACGCCCGGTCATTTTCGCAAAATGTCACCACTGGTGACCCACAGGGCTCTACCCGAAGAACGGGAAAAAATCACTGTGATCTTCTGGCTTTGTTTTGGGTTTTTTGTTTGGTTTCCTTTCTGTTGGTTTTGTTTTCTCTTTCAGCATTGTTTCTGTCGTTTTTGTGTTTTTTTCTTCTGTTTTTTGTTTTAGCAAGATTGCTCATCTTGTGGGAAACGCTGTGAGGCAAATACATCACCACGATATTGGAAGGGAATTGTCTTTCTCTGTCTTTGTCTGTCTCTGTATGTCTGTGCCTTCCTGTCTCTCTTTGTCTTCGTGTCTTTGTCTGTCTGACTGCTTGTCTTCCCGTGTCTTTCTCCCTCAGTCTCCCTCTGTCTCTGTTTATGTCTGTGTCTCTCTTCCACTCTGGGGACGGGATAGCCTGGTTGGTTAGAGCATTTCGCTCGTGGTCTGCTGACCCGGGTTCAATCCTAATGAAGAGGATTTTTTCCCCTGGAGTTAACATAAGTGCAGACTCCGCTCCCACCCAAAAATTCTTTGGATGAGACTATAAACCGAGGTCCCGTATGCGAACGCACGCAGAACATCTTGCGCATACGTTAAAACCCGTTCCGCTTTTCAGAAGGGTAGGTCTTGGTGTGCCGGTGGTAAAAGATGACAACATTTACAAAACTGTATACACAGGGGGACTGGATGTAAAAAAGCACATGAGTGCTTATTCCATTATCCTCGAAAAAAAGAATTAAAAAAAAAGTCTCGCTCAATCTCGTTTGTCTCCCTTCCAGGCCACTTTTCACCATTCTTTGAAATATGCGTAGATCACGCGATTAATATGTCCCACCTTCAACTCATATCTAAATTCTAGCAATGCAGTGTCTATTGTTTAAAAAATATTGGGCTAAGTAGCCTACTAACAGTGATCAATATTAAACCTATTAGTTTGTAGTTTAAAAATTGCAGCATTTATAATTAGTAAACTAAAACAGCTGTTTGAAACTTTCGTTTGATATAAATTAACTATTTTATTTTATTTTAATTTTATTAATTTATTTCGAGGATAATGGAATAAGCACTCGTGTGGGTTTTTTACATCCAGTCCCCGCACTCAAGGCCAGTCCACTCTCTGATGTTGTCTTCCCATCGTTTTCTCTGTCTGCCTCTTCTGTCTCCCTCCTTGTACTGTTCCCTGTAGGACAGTCTTGGCCAGTCCACATGTTCGCGTGCAGCTATTTTAATGGTGAACAAAAGGTCGCATACGCGAAATCTCACCATTGGTGAACGCTGGACCTTTAGCTGAGGAATGCAACCCCCTTCTCTGCCCCCATCCCCCCCCCAAAAAAAAACCCCAACCAAAGATGATCCCACCAAACCAACAAAACATAACTCCCCACATAAAAGAGCAGCTTCTTTGTCACCAGCTATTATTTTTTATTCCCTTACCTCAGCACAAAGACTATCATTCCTTGCTTTGCGTACTTTACTTCGATTTTCCCCCCTTCACCTTTCCAATAAATATACGACGTATTGTTTCCACACACTCAAACTGGACATAAATCATTAAAAAAAAAACTCTAGAACACATTCTACTTCCAGAATTTCTGGATTCTGGATGAACGCATAGAGGATTGACCACCACCACCACCACCGCCACCCCCCCTCCGGTACCCCTTCCCCCCTTATCTCACACACTCACATGCCCCCTACTTTTTCTTGTCCTCCTCTACTACATCAAGCTATCTCTCTCTCTGTCCCTGCTCGGAGAATGAAGACATCAATTTATGTTCCGTGGTCGTGAGGGGTTTACTGATGGAGAAATTTGCCGCACGTTCTTGCAGAGAGAGAGAGAGAGAGAGAGAGAGAGAGAGAGAGAGAGAGAGAGAGAGAGAGAGAGAGAGAGAGAGAGAGGAGAGAGAGAGAGAGAGAGTGAGAGAGAGAGAAGGGCTCAGAGAGAGACAGAGACAGGGAGAGAGCAGGGCAGAGAGACAGAGACAGAGAGACAGAGACAGAGAGAGAGATACAGAGAGAGAGAGAAAGAGAGAGAGACACACACACAGATAGATAGATAGATAGAGAGGGGAGAGAGAGAGAAGGGACAGAGAGAGAAGAGACATAGAGAGAGCAGGTAGAGAGAGAATGAGACAGAGAGAGACAGAGAGATACAGAGAGAGAGACAGAGAAAGAGAGGAGAGGAGACAGAGATAGAGACATAGAGAGATAGATAGATAGAGAGGTGCAGAGAGGAGAGAGAGAAGAGAGAGAGAGAGGAGAGAGAGATAGAGAGAGAGAGAGATGAGAGAGAGAGAGAGTTGAGACAGAGAGAGACAGAGAGAGATAGAGAGGAAGAGAGAGAAAGAGAGTAGAAGAGAGTAGGGAGAAGAAGGTTAAAAAGAGATGAAGAGGTACAGAGAGGAAGGGAGAGAGAGATAAATTAGAGAGACAGCGACAGACAAACAGAATACAGAGAAAGCTACAGAGAGAAAGACAGAGACAGAGAGACAGAAAGACAGAGATACAGAGAAAGTGACAGACAGAGACAGAGATACAGGAACTGGGGGATAGACAAGAAGATATGTACCCCCCCAAAAAAAAAAATCGAAGATAAATTGACAGCGGGACTGAAGCGGAAAGCTTTCAAGCGATCACTTATCATTATCTCATGAAAACTGCATTGATTTGGAATGGAGTTTTTCTCCCTTCATTCTTACACAAGTCCCTTGGCAACTGCAGGGAATTTTTATTTTATTTTATTTTATTTTATCTTATTTATTATATTATATTTTAGACAGCATGACAATTTCGGGCAAGTTGAACCTTAGGGAGCCATTCCTCTCCGGTAGTTTGGTGCATGCTAGGCATGTTCCTGTCATCCATATTACCAGACATAGCTGACCTACTTCCCTGTGGGGATGCCAGGGGCCTGTCATTATAAATAGCATCCCCACTTTCCGAAAATTCTGTGCTAGAAATTTCCTCTTTTCTATCACTCTCTTTGTTTGTACCTTGTTTCTTTTTTCCTGTCACCTCCTTCTTGTCTGTTTTCTGCCTTCTTGGTCCACTCTCCTGCCTTTTATCACAGAAAGACTTAAAAGATCACAATTCTCTCTTATGCCGATGTCGGCCTGACTTGTCAGGCGCTTAATTGCAGCGCAACACATTTTCGCTCATATAACAGGCAACAATATTTCCTGTCTGAGCGTTCGACGACGAAGCAGAAGAAGATGGCCAACTCGTCTACGAAAGATTTCCGAAGCTATAACATGCACAGAAGATGTTTTGCACGCTTTCATACACAGGGACTCGGTTTATAGTCTCACTTGAAATAATTTTCGTTGGGGGTGAGTCAGTACTAATGCTAATTTAACTCCAGGAGAAAATTCTTCTGAACGGGGACCTCAGAGAAGAAGACTGGAACCCGGGACCCTCAAGTACTGTCACAACACTTCAGTCCTCTTCACGGTTAACTCCTTGAACACTTCATCACCATGACTCTGTCGTTCCGAAATTTATTTATCCAGAATCGCAGCTGACCTATAATGATTCTCCCTCCCTTACTTCGTTCTCCCAATCCCATTTCTTCCCTCTATCACCACCGTTTCCTTCAAGTTCTGTGGAAAGCAATTGTCCAAATTGATTTCTGGAACTGTCGCTCTTCCATTACCCCCATTCCCTTTCACCCCCACCCACCACTCGCATCCCTCCTTCCTTCCCTATCCACCCCCTCCCCCCATCCAGCCGGGAAGTTAAATAACTCATCTCATACTAACAGCGTCCTATTTTTTCAGTTTGCTGTCTCTCCATCTTTGGTAGCCCAGTTACTCCCCTTTCACCTAGTTTCTTCCCGTAACCCAAATACTCCCCTGAGGCCCACTTTCTCCCCTGTAACCTACTTTCTCCCCTGTAAGCCAGTTTCTCCCCTGTAAGCCAGGGTGTAAGCCAGTTTCTCCCCTGTAAGCCACTTTCTCCCCTGTAAGCCACTTTCTCCCCTGTAAGCCACTTTCTCCCCTGTAAGCCACTTTCTCCCCTGTAAGCCACTTAAGCCACTTTCTCCCCTGTAAGCCACTTTCTCCCCTGTAAGCCACTTTCTCCCCTGTAACCCACTTTCTCCCCTGTAACCCACTTTCTCCCCTGTAAGCCACTTTCTCCCGTGTAACCCAGTTTCTCCACTGTAACCCACTTTCTTCCATGTAAACCAGTTTCTCCCGTGTAGTCGTTTCTCCCCTCTACCCAGTTTCTCCCCATGTAACCCAGTTTCTCCCCACGTAACCCAGTTTCTCCCCTGTAACCCACTTTCTCCCCTGTAACCCAGTTTCTCCCCATGTAACCCAGTTTCTCCCCTCTACCCAGTTTCTCCCCATATAACCCAGTTTCTCCCCTCTACCCAGTTTCTCCCCATATAACCCAGTTTCTCCCCTGTAACCCAGTTTCTCCCCTCTACCCAGTTTCTTCCCTCTACCCAGTTTCTCCCCTGTAACCCACTTTCTTCCCTGTAAGCCAGTTTCTCCCCTCTACCCACTTTCTTCCCTGTAACCCAGTTTCTCCCCTGTAACCCAGTTTCTCGCCATGTAACCCAGTTTCTCCCCTCTACCAAGTTTCTCCCCATATAACCCAGTTTCTCCCCTCTACCCAGTTTCTTCCCTCTACCCAGTTTCTCCCCTGTAACCCACTTTCTTCCCTGTAAGCCAGTTTCTCCCCTCTACCCAGTTTCTCCCCTCTACCCAGTTTCTCCCCTCTACCCAGTTTCTCCCCATATAACCCAGTTTCTCCCCTGTAACCCAGTTTCTCCCCACGTAACCCAGTTTCTCCCCACGTAACCCAGTTTCTCCCCACGTAACCCAGTTTCTCCCCACGTAACCCAGTTTCTCCCCACGTAACCCAGTTTCTCACATAACCATAATTCAGTGTCTCTTCCTGTAACCGAGGGAGAAACAAGGTTTTTTTTGGTTTTTCACTAAGAGAAACTGGGTTACATGGGCGAGAAAAAAACTTCAGTTTCTCTTTTTTCTCTTCACTACCTTACTTTCTCCCCTTTAGTACAGTTTCTCCCCTTTAACCTCGTCTTGTTTCCCAGCCCAAGTTTTCCCACTACCAATGCCCAGCACAACCTACCACCATTCGACCGTTATCTCCACGACCACCACTAGGACAGCAAAGCTGTCGCAAGGATGAAAATTAATGGCCTTTTCTCCCCCGTGTGCCTGTGGTAAGGATAACCAGACTGGCCAGCACATCCTTCAGAGGTAGCACGCTATACAGCAACGACCTGAGGAAGATGGTGTGGCTGACGGAGATAAACCTTGCAAAACAAGCTGTACGGCCCACGAGAGGAGCTGGAAAGGACTTGCTATTATTTTTTTAAAAAGACATATCTGATGGTGTAAAAACGAACGAGAGAAGAAGAAGGAAATGCGAAGAAAAAGAATTGCAAGAAGAAATGATGAAGAAGAATTTCGAAGAAGAAGCATTGCAAGAAAAAGACGAAGAAAATGAGAAGAAGAATGAGAAGAAGAGATTTCGAAGAAGAAGCGAAGAAGAATGTGATGAAGAAGCGCGAAGAAGAATTGTGAAGAAGAATTGAAGAAGAAGAAGGAGAAGAATTGCGAAGAAAAGAATTGCAATAGAAGAAGAGCTGTGAAGAAGAATTGGAAGAAGAAGAATTGCAGAAGAAGGAAGAAGAATTGCGAAGAAGAAATAGAATTGCAGAAGAAGAAGAATTGAAGAAGAAAAGAATTGCGAAGAAGAAGAATTACGAAGAAAGAATTGCGAAGAAGAAGAATTGCGAAAGAAGATTTCGAAGAAGATGAATTGCAAAGAGAAGAAGAAGAATTGCGAAGAAGAAGAATTGCAAGAAGAAGAAGAAGAATTAAGAAGAAGAAGAATTGCGAAGAAGAAGAATGCGAAGAAGAATTGCGAAGAAAGAGAATTGCGAAGAAAAAGAAGAAGAAGAAGAATTCGAAGAAGAAGAAGAAGAATTCGAAGAAGAAGAAGAATTGCGAAAGAAGAAGAAGAAGAAGGAATTACGAAGAAAGAATTGCGAAAGAAGAAGAATTTAGAAGAAGAAGAAGAATGCAAAGAAGAAGAATGCGAAGAAGAATGCGAAGAAGAAGAAGAAGATGAAGAATGCGAAGAATGCGAAAAAGAAGAAGAAATGGCCTAGGGTTTGAAACGTCAGATGTTGACCTTACTGTACTTTGAGGTCCTATATTCCAATCTTCACTAAGACTTCTGTCTGAAAAGAATGGTTAATTATCCCTTTCCCCGTGGCGATGCCGGGGGCCTGTCAGTATAAATAGCATTCCCACCTTCTGGAAATTCTGTGCTAGGAATTCCCTCTTTTATATCCCTTTCTTTGTTTCTGCCTTGTCCTTTTCTTCTTGTCACCACTTTTTCGTCTATTTTCTGCCTTCTTGGTCCATTCTTCTGCATTTTTTTTCCAGAAAGACTTAAAAGATTTTTCTCTCCCATGCCGAAGTCGGATGTGCTGGGCCTGACTTGTCAGGCGCTTAACGGCAGCGCAACGCATTTTCACTCATATGAAAGCTAACAGCAGTCGCTGTTTGAGCGTTCGATGAAGAAGAAAGAAGAACTTATCCCTGAAGCTGATCGTGCTTTCGACTAAATACCTGTGTAAGTCCTTCGGATGTGAATGTAAACCGAAACTTCAAGTGGAAACGAACGATAATATTCTCACTAGTGAAAATCCTAACTCCTCTCTAAGAAGAAGTTACTATCTATGGCCGAAGGTACGGATGATACAAATATGTCTAGCATGCAATCTGTAACTAGGGGAGAGGATGGGCTAAGCCAGGTTCTTCTTGTCTTTGAAAAACAATTTCCGTTGAATGTCTGCAATGAATTATCAAGGAGTCAAGGAAGAATAATAAGAAACGAATATTTGATTTTGATATTTGATTTGTCTGTGCAAGATACAGCGCTATATAAATTCCATTTATTATAATTATTATTCTTCCCGAAGTCGGAATGCGGCTACCTTTAATGGTGGGCAAAAAACAGTCATATACACAAAATCTCACCATTGGTAAATGTAGAAGCTCTAGCAGGAACAAAAAACCCAACAAAAACAACAACAACAACAACAACAACAAAACCCGTACAGTACAGTACAGTACAGTACAGTACACTACACTACAATACAGCACAACACAGGTGGGATAGATCGGTCACATTATAATAATGTTCGATCCCTGTCTGTAGTCCATTGAAAACCCCCCAACAACAACAAAACCCCCAAACAAACAAAGAAACAGACAACAACAACAACAACAACCAAACAACAGATTTCACAACGAATGAATCAAATCCTTCAGTTTCTCAGTTTACTCCAGACTTTTGTCAGACATTGTCAAAAAAGCCTTGACAGGTGAAAGGTAGAGGTGTCCCATAACCTATAAGGTCGTAGGGGAGCGAGGTGTCAGAGACCTCACTTCTCTAGGGGCCAGCATATTGAGGGCGGCGCTCATCTCCTCTCCCTCGCTGCTTTACCTTCCCTGACCCTAAAGAGGGCAGGTACCCATTTACAGCTGGGTGAACTGGGGGACTGTATTGAAGCCAAGGCGCACAAACGGTCACCCATCCAAGTGGTAACCACGCTCTACGCTGCTTAACTTGGCTGGGGGAAAGCGAGTGCTCTGACCACTGAGCTATATGACAGACACAATGTTACATCAGACTGTTTTTCAACACAGTCTATACAAAACCACCCTGTGGCTACCCAAGTGCTAAAACAACAACAACAGCAACAACAACAACAACACATGTTGACAACATCTGCGACCAGAGCTAGCCGAGTGACGAGGAAGTCTTCACCAAAAAACTGCCATCATTAAAAATATGGCTTCGGGCGTTTCTGTGTAGTTTTTCGAATGTTAGGAATTTTAGGAAGTTTCGATGGATTACACAGAGAAGTGTCTGGGATATGTGAGAAAGAAGCCTCGTATGCACTGAGAGAGGAGAAAGAGAGAGAGAGAGAGAGAGAGAGAGAGAGAGAGAGAGAGAAGAGAGAGAGAGAGAGAGACAGAGAGAGCGAGAGAGCGAGAGAGACAGAGAGACAGAGAGAGAGAGAGAGAGAGAGAGAGAGAGAGAGAGAGAGAGCAGAGAGAGAGAGAGAGAGAGAGAGAGAGAGAGGAGGAGCAAGCGCAATTTTATTTCAAACACAAACGCAATTTTATTTCACGAGGATAATAGATAAAGTTACTAAGACTTTTTTCCCCATCCAGCCCTCAACATAAAAAGGAAAGAAAACAGAGAGAGAGAGAGAGAGAGAGAGAGGAGAGAGAGAGAGAGGAGAGAGAGAGAGAGGAGGAGAGAGAGAGAGAGAGAGAGAGAGAGAGAGAGAGAGGGAGCAAGCGCAATTTTATTCAAACACAAACGCAATTTTTTTTCACGAGGATAATAGATAAGTTACAAAGACTTTTTTCCCATCCAGCCCCAACATAAAAAGGGAAAGAAAACAGAGAGAGAAAGTAGAGAGAGAGAGAGAGAGAGAGAGAGAGAGAGAGAGAGGAGAGGAGAGAGAGAGAGAGAGAGAGAGAGAGAGAGAGAGAGAGAGAGAGAGAGAGAGGAGCAGAGAGAGAGAGGAAGACAATGACAATGACAAATTCTTTTATTTCGAGGATAATGAATAAGCACAACATGTGCTTTTTTACATCCAGTCCACGCCCGTTAGGGATACATCTTATAATAATAACCCAATATTCGAAGAGAGAGAGCGAGAGAGAGAGCGAAGAGAGCGAGAGAGAGAGAGAGAGAGAGAGAGAGATAGATGAGAGAGAGAGAGAGAGAGAGAGAGAGAGAGAGCGAGCGAGTTATGCATACACAGGCACACAGCCAAACAGCCACACAGACTCAAATCAAATACTGACACAGACACACAGACACAGATAGGCAGACAGGCACAAACACAGACAGAGAGACAAAACAGATAGACAGACAGACAGACAGACACATTCAATACAACACAACACACATACATCACTTAATGTGAAAAGACGTTAGATTTTAGAACACACACACACACATGTTTCATACCTATGCCAATGTATTGTTTCAGTAGAATTGACACAAAAGGCCAAATCAAGAAGAAAGCCAATAAAGACTTTAACT
>CM054144.1:9517480-9519980 GCA_028751875.1 Rapana venosa | reverse complement strand
AGTTCTCCTCCTCCTCCTCTTATCTCCTCCTCTCCTCCTTCTTTTCCCCCTCCTCTCTTCTTCTTTTCTTCTTCTTGTTCTTGTTGTTGTTGTTTTGTTCTTCTTCTTTTTCTCCTCCTCCTTCTCCTCCTTTTCATCTTCCTCCTCCTCCTCTTCTTCTTCTTCTTTGCTAACAAAATGGATTTTCGGATGACTCTGTCATGGATTATGTATGTGGAACATTTTTTTATGGCTACGTAACTTATCAAACTTTGACATGAACTACCGATTTTTATATATAAAAAAAGAGCTTCACTGATTTAGTATATGTGTGGATACACCAGAACGCGGCCATCTTTCCACATGTATGATTGATTATATGGAGTGGGCAGGGTCATAAACGTTTCCTGCCGTGGACCATTACTCTGACAGATTCTGCTGCTATATATCGAACTTGCCAGGAACATAGTTATTATTGGTTGAAAACTTCTTGTGCCCCAGAAACCTTCTCAACGAGTTGAAGGCAAGTCAATTCAGCCGAGCCGAGTCAGGTCAGGTCAAGTCATTGAAGTCAAGTCAAGACAAATCAAATCGAGTCACACCAAGTCAAGTCACGCCAAGTCAAGCCACGCCAAGTCAAGCCACGCCAAGTCAAATCACGCCAAGTCAAATCACGCCAAGTCAAGCCACGCCAAGTCAAGCCACGCCAAGTCAAGCCACGCCAAAGCAAGTCACGCCAAATCAAGTCACACCAAGTCAAATCAGGCAAGTTAAGTCACGCCAAGTCGAATCACGCCAAGTCAAGTCACGCCAAGCCAAATCACGCCAAGTCAAGTTACTTCAAGTCAAATCACGCCAAGTCAATCAGGCCAAGTCAAACCAGGCCGAGCAAAGCCATTAGCATGTACTCAGTAGTACCAGAAACATAATATAAAAAGAAATATAACACCAAAGTCGGATACGCTGGGCCTGACTTGTCAGGCGCTTAACGGCAGCACAGCGCATTTACGCTCACATTACAAGACAACAATATTTGCTGGCTGAGTGTTCGACGACGACGACGACGAAGAAGAAGAATGCGAAGAAAAAGAAGGAGAAGAAGAAAAATGCGAAGAAGAAGACGAAGAAGAATGCGAAGAAGAACTGCGAAGAAGAAGAAAGAAGAAGAAGAAAAAGAGAAGAAGAAGAAGAAGAAGAAGAAGAAGAGAAGAAGAAGAAAGAAGAAGAAGAAGAAGAAGAAGAAGAAAAAGAATGCGAAGACGCGAAGAAGACGAAGAAGAAGAAAAAGAAGAAGAAGAAAAAGAAGAAGAAGAAAAAGAAGAAGAAGAAGAAGAAGAAAGAAGAAGAAGAAGAGAAAAAGAAAGAAGAGAAGAAGAAGAAGAAGAAGAAGAAGAAGAAGAAGAAGAAGAAGAAGAAGGAAATGAAGTAGAAGAGGAGAAACGAAATGTGCATAGGGCGCCAGTCAACTCTGTACGACTGCATAACATGAATATGAAATTTGGTGATGACAACAAGGACTGGACTGATGGCGCAATGATACAGACATCAACACCTTGCCCGCTGAATGATACTTAGAGCAATACATTCGTCCATCCATTTATTTCTTCATCTATTCATCTAGTTATTTGCTCATTTACTCATTTCTCTATCGATTTTTTCATTTTTACTTATTTAAAAAAAATTCTTTTATATCGAGGATAATGGAATAAGCGCTCATGTGCTTTTTAACATCCAGTCCCCGTGTGTATGCGGTTTTGTACATTTTGTCATCTGTTTCATTTTAGAAGACGAATGATATAGCCGAGTGGTTAAGACTGTTCGACTTCAGTCCCAAAGGTCCATGAAATTATGGCTTCGAATCTCGGCTGCGGCGTGTCGTGAATTTAGGGTGTGGATTTTTACGATCTCCCAGGTCAACCTTAAGTGCAGACCTGCCAGTGTCTTAATTCACATTTCGTGTATATATATACAAATGCAGAAGATCAAATAAACACGTTAAAGATCCCGTAATTCATGTCAGCGTTTGGCGGGCTACATAGACACAGAACATATCCGGCATACATCCGGGATATCCCCGAAGTCGGAATGCGGCTACCTTCATGGCGGGGCCAAAAACGGTCGCATACGCAGAATTTCACCACGATTGGTGAACCTCGGAAGTGTAGCCGGGGAACGAAAAGATAAAAAAAAAGATTTCATGTGCAGGACATTGAAGACCCTGCAGTTACCTGATATCTACACTTGAGATTGCCCGGGCTTTATTTACCACAGTTCTTCATGAAACCATTGACCCTGGGAGCAACAGCAAAGTAAGAGGCTGTATGATCAGTGGCTTTCTTTCCCACTCATGGAATTCCACTTTACTGCTTAGTCTTTAGTGATCGACTATGACTCTCTGACTAGGAGGCTTGGCTTGCACGGTTCTTATGTGCTGCAGCCCTGGGGGCTAGTTGGCCTTTGGATGGAGAACATCTCCAACGCTGACTGTCCTTATGCCCTCTTGGCCGAGAGAGTGGGGGTG
>CM054144.1:9509980-9512480 GCA_028751875.1 Rapana venosa | reverse complement strand
ACACCACACCACTGTGACAAAGAAACCCTCTCGAAAACCGAAAATCCCTTAAACAAAGAAAAACGAAATCTCCCCAAAACAACCCACTCTTATTGGAGTGCAGCGAAACTGACTGGTGTGCAAGGGAAATACGTGGAACAAAATCATAATTATTAGATCACTGCAATCGTTTCTCGTTTTCTTTTGAAAATCTGACCGATCAGTTATTTTAGAACTTTAAGTGTAAATTGCAATAGCTTCGTTATGTCTGTTCTCTCCACGTCTGGAGTATGGGTAGTGGTGGTGATGGTGAATATTGGGATGGGGTAGGGTTGGAGGTGGGAAGTGGAGCTATTGAGGTGAATTTCAGAATTGATGTGGAATCCTTTATTAATCTAGGATAGTCTGTCCATGCCTCTGTGTGTATGTGTTTGTCTGTCTGTCTGTCTTACTGTGTTTGTCTTTTTGTCTCTGTCCCTCTCGATGTCTCTGTCTCTGTCTGTCTCTGACTCTGTCTGTCTCTGTCTCTCTCGGTGTTTCTGTCTCTGTCTGTCTGTCTCTGTCTCTCTCTCTTTATTTTTAATATCATTTTGTGAAATGACATCTTTCAAATTACAATTCAAAGTTTGGATATTGTTATTCCTGAGTTTTCCTTTCTTCCCCTCATTCATTTTGTTAACTGTTTTTGATGCAAAAGAATAATGTTTTCGGGGACAGTTCGTAAGACTAGGCTAGACTGTTTACCTTCGCATAATTAACGAACGGATGTAGGAATGGATTAATCAATTGATTGATGAATTATATATGTTTGTCCGTCGTGTTCGACGATGACCTCCAAAACAGCAGAGGAGGCAGCTGCTGTTTCGGAAATTGGGCAGAAATTTGATTATAGTGGAGATGCCTTGCCCACAGCATATCCCCACTCTCTCGGCCAAGTGGGCATACGGACAGTCAGCGTTAGAGATGTTCTTCAAAGGCCAGCTAGCCCCCAGGGCTGTAGCACATAAGGACTTTACAAGTCAAGCCTCCTAGTCAGAGAGTCATAGTCGATCACTAAAGACTAAGCTGTAAATTGGAATTTCATGAGTGGGAAAGAAAACCTCTGATCACACAGCCTCTCACTTTGCTGAGCGTCAATGGTTTCATCAAGATCTGTGATAAATCCCAGGCGCTCAAGGCTCAGACTGATGAATTATCCATCCAATAAATGAATGAATGAATGAATGGATGAATGAATTCTGTCTCTCCCTCTTTTCTCTGTCTGTCTCTGTCTCTCAACTCAATGAGCAGATTCATGACAACTTTCGTGCATGAAGTGGAGGACAACAAACTGGACACAGCCCATCCCTGGCACCACGCAGTCTGTGCTGTCCTGTTCCTGTTGATTGTTGCGATCCTCGGCCACAGCTCCAAAGTTTCACCAAAAGGTGAGATTTTGCGTATGCGACCGTTTTTAACTCACCATGACGGTAGCTACATTCCGACTTCGGGGTTGTATGTTCGCATGATCCATACCCCCCCCCCCCCCAGGGCTATAGCTGGTCTACTTGTCCACGAAAGAAGGATTCCCCCCCCCCCTATATTATGTGCAAGATTAAAAAAATGTATACCCTTTAAGTAACAACAGATTTCTCTGCGTGAGATTCGGTATGCTCTCCCCGGGGAGAGCTCGTCGCCACAAGAGCAGCGCCACCCATTATTTTCTATTTTCCTGTCTGCAACTGTATTTGTTTCCCTCTCAGAGGGGTTAATTTCTACAGAATGTTGGCCAGGTTGCCGTGGGTTCTTTTACGTGCGCTAAATAATTATGGTGTAATACTCGGGACCTTGGTTTATCTTCTCATCCGAAAGACTAGCGCCAAGACCGCCTGAGATATTGAGCGAGTGTTCGCGCACAGGGCTTCGCTTTATCGTTGATCTGAGGGAATTGCACGTGACGGAAGGCGGAGTTAATGGTCTTTGTTTTTCCTGTTCTCCCTGATCTCCTCCAGGCAGTTGTGTGCCGCTGGGAACAGATAACAAAACTTACAAAACCGCATTCACACGGGAACTGGATGTAAAAAAAAAGCACATGAGTGCTTATTCCATTATCCTCGAAAAAAAGTCATCTGAGCGCTTTGA
This sequence comes from Rapana venosa, assembly GCA_028751875.1. Classification (NCBI taxonomy): domain Eukaryota; kingdom Metazoa; phylum Mollusca; class Gastropoda; order Neogastropoda; family Muricidae; genus Rapana; species Rapana venosa. The sequence continues at coordinate 9,510,380 of CM054144.1, read as the reverse complement.
TTTGTTGCTTTACAAGATTCAGCGCTATATAATTCCATACATTATTATTATTATTATCTCCTCCAGGCCGTTGTGTGAGTACAGCAGTGCATGTTTTGAGACTCTGTCTTTGGGCAACGTGGGCTTGATGAAAAGCGACTGCTCTGACCACTGAGCCACCCCGTCCCCCTGAGCGTGGTTACCAAGTGGAGGGGTGACCGGTTGCGCGCCCTGGCTTCAGTACAGTCCTTCAGCTCCACCCAGCTGTCAATGGGTACCTGCCTCTTTAGGGTCAGGGAAGGTAAAGCAGCGAGGGAGAGGAGATGGGCGCTTGTGCCCTCAATGTGCTGGCCCCTGGAGAAGCTGAGATCTCTGATGCCTCGCTCCACAACGCTCACATAGGTTATGGGACGCCTTTACC
>CM054144.1:9492480-9502480 GCA_028751875.1 Rapana venosa | reverse complement strand
GAAGATATCCTTTAAACATCAGAACGTCTGTTAAGTGTATTAAGTACTGGCTAAAACTACTGAAACTTCTAGGGTCACGTTTATGTAGGCAGTCTTATGACATGATGGTTATACAAATGGAGCTGGGTAAGAAGAATTGGGCATATCAAGTTAAAACTTTTTTCTCACAACATGGTTTTGGAATCGTGTGGTTGTCTCAGGAAGTAGGTAGCGAGCATGGGTTTATTTCTGAATTGAAAGACAGACTCATTTGTTCATTTAAACAAAATTGGCACTCGGACATGGAAAGTAAAGATAAATACTGCTGTTTTTTTTCGTTTAAGTGTGCTTTTCAAGCTGAAAAGTATCTTCGAATAGTCACTGACAAATGGCATCGACTAATTTATGCAAGATTTCGACTAAGAACACTCGGCTTCAATGCAAACAAAAGATGGTTTCAACCTGAGACGTCCACACAGTTCCCATGCCCTATGTGTGGTCATATTCTTGATGATGAAGTGCATTTCCTGTTTCATTGTCAATCATATGTTTCCATACGTGAAAACTGTGGTGTTCTCAATCTAGAGGCTTTCCGAAGGCAAGATATTTTTTCTATCTTATCGTCCGATGATGATATTGTGATCAAATCGGTTGCAAAGTTTATTGCTGAAGCACTGAAATTAAGACAATTACAGCTAAGTTCTAATTAGCTTAACATTTGTGACTAAACTAAAGTAACATTTATATTATGTAAACTCCAGCATTTTGTGAAACACATAAAGAAACATTTATAATTACGCTGTAGTCTCCAGCAAGAATATTTTTTGAAAATTTCACATACAATGTCAATGGATGGTCTAATATAACATTCTAGAAATGTTTTTTCATAATTTTAGTTATTGCTTATTGGTTCCTATTGTTCATCCTTGTTATTACTTTGTGTTCATTTTGAAACTGAGTTTACGTCAGAGCTTAAAGTCGTATCCGTTCATAAGAGCTCATTTTTGGTTTTTTGGTTTTCATTACGTTAAATGCATTCATGTGATTTTTCTTGTATTTATTTGTATTTACACAAGAAAGTCGTGTATAACCCCCCTTGTCAATAGGCCACTTTGGGCAATGACAATAAATTGGTCAAAGCTCAAAAGCGTTCTCTCTCTCTCTCTCTCCTCCTCTCTCTCTCTCCTCTCTCTCTCTCTCTCTCTCTCTCTCTCTCTCTCTCTCTCTCTCCCCTCACTCTCTCTCTCTCTCTCCCCTCTCTCTCTGTGTCTCTGTCTCTCTGTGCACGTTTCCATACGGGGTGAGGTGCATCGCATCTGGTCTTCTCCTGTACTGGTCATTTTGTAGCAGGTCTGCCCGCTGACCTCAGCCGACACATTCCAACTTCAGAGCAGTTCATTTCATTGCACAGGTTGCATGCTGGGTATGTATGTTCGTGTTTCCGTAACCCACCGAACGCTGACAGTAATTACGGCACCTTTAACGTGCTTATTCCATCTTCTGCATGTGTATATTCACAAAGGCAATTAAGGCACTGGCAGGTCTGCACTTGAAGTTGACCTGGGAGATCGTAACCCCCCCCTTGATATATCAGACGCCACGAGATTCGAATCCACAACTTCATGAACCTACAGGATTGAAGTCAAATAGTCTTAACCACTCGACTATGGCGTCCGCAGCTCGTTAGTTCCTTCGTCCATTCTTCATCCGTTTTTTCTTTCATTTCTTCTTTCTTTCCTTCCTTCCTTCACTTGTAGTGTTCTTCGTTCATAATATGAACAGATACATGAGTTACATAATCATTGTTTTCTTTCTTCCTTTTTTCTTTCCTTCCCTTCCTTCCTTCCTCATTTTTAGTGTTCATTCGTTCTTGATATGAGTATGTACTGTCATGAATTTTCGAATACGCATCTCTTTAATTAAACCAGTCAAGTTGTAATAACCAAGCCAAATCTTTATAGCCCGTATGCCTGTACAGAGCAGACGATACGATGGTTATCATTTCCAAGACTTGGAACTCCTCATTCTAAGACTCCGCACTGGGCACAACAGGCTAAATCACCACATGTCCACAAAGCTGAAAAACTCGTTCTTCCTTCTCCCCTGTGGTAAAGAAAACCAGACTGGCGAGCACATCCTTTATAAAGATGCACGCTATACAGTGACGTGAGGGAGACTGTGTGGCCGACGGAGATAACCCTGCAAACCAAGCTGTAGGGCCCACGAGAGGAGCTGGAAAGGACTTGTCATTGTTTTTCCCAGACACATCTGATGATGTAAAGAGAAGAAGAATGCAAAGAAGAAGAATGCGAAGGAAAAGAAGAAGATGTGTGCGTGTGTATGTGTGTGTGTGTGTGTGTGTGTGTGTGTGTGCGCGCGCTCGCGCGCTCGCGCATGTATGTATACATATGTGTGTATATGTGTGTGTGTGTCCACGCGCGCACGTGAGTGTGTCCGTGCATGTGTGGTTTGTTTGAGTTGAGCTTTCATGCAAATCATGTATGCTATTCATACAAATATCAAAGCTGAGAATTCATACGAAGACGAAGACGAAGAAAAAGAAGAAGAAGAAGAAGAAGAATGCAAAGAAGAAGAATTGCGAAAAAAGAATTGCAAAGAAGAAGAAGAAGAATGCAATGAAGAAAACAACTGCAAAGAAGAAGAATGCCAAGAAGAAGAGGAAGAATGCGAAGATGAAGAATGCAAAGAAGAAGAATACGACGAAGAAGAATGCGAAGAAGAAGAAGAAGAATTGCGAAGAATGCAAGAAAAATGTAAAGAAGAATGCAAAGAAGAAGAAGAAGAAGAAGAAGAATGAATCGTTGCATACTCCATGCCATCTTTATCCAGAATGAAGAGAACGGGAAAAGTGAATAGATATCGATCCCCACAGAGAATGTTAAGGACAGCTTCCTTCAGTTTTTTCCCCTCACTCCATTCTTCATGACCTACATTCATTAGCTGATGAGTCATGTCGTAGTGTGTGTGTGTGTGTGTGTGTGTGTGTGTGCGCGTGCGCGCTCGCTCGCTCACATGTGTATGTGCGTGTGTATATGTGTGTGTATGTGCGTTGCTGGTGTATGTGTGTGTGTGTGTGTGTGTGTGTGTGTGTGTGCGCGCGCTCGCGCGCTCGCGCATGTATGTATACATATGTGTGTATATGTGTGTGTGTGTCCACGCGCGCACGTGAGTGTGTCCGTGCATGTGTGGTTTGTTTGAGTTGAGCTTTCATGCAAATCATGTATGCTATTCATACAAATATCAAAGCTGAGAATTCATACGAATAGCAATACTTTATTTTCATTATGAGATAAATATGTTGTGGTGAGATAAATTTTTATCACCTCAGCTATACTGTCTTCAAGGATACAACGTGAACTAATTTCTGTAAGTTTTAATCTGATATCTATAGTTTTTGTCTTGAGGCAAGCGAAAAAAAAGAAAAGGAAATAGAGAAGATAAACAGCAACTAAACTAACAATCAACACACACACACACACACACACACCACAACACACACCACACACACACACACACACACACACACACACAACACACACACACACACGTACGCTCGCGAGTGTGCGCGCGCACACACACACACACACGCATGCACGCACACACATACCCACAAACACACACACTATCGCACGCACACACACATTCACACACATACACACATAGACACAGACACACACATACACGCAGACACACACAAACACACACACGCACGCACGCACTCACGCACACACACACACATACACACACACCCAACGCAGAGAGAGAGAGAGAGAGAGAGAGAGAGAGAGAGAGGAGAGAGAGAGAGAGAGAGAGAGACAGACAGACAGACAGACAGACACACACCCACACACACACACAAACACACACACACAGACACAGAAAGACACACACACACCAAACAAAACAAACAAAACCAAAAGAAGCCCGCGAACAAATAAGCCCATAAACCAACAAAGAAAGAAAGAAAAAGACAATAAACAAGCTAACCCCCCCCCCCCCCCCAACTACAGAGATAAAAACACAACTAGCTACTCAGACCACCACCACAGATCAGCTTACACAGGGTAAAGGGGGAAGTGGGGTGGTGGTGGTGGTGGTGTAGGCCCAATCCATCCACTCACAAGATTCAAACTAAGAACTCCTCGCTTTTAACACAAAGTTCTACATTTCTCAGCCAAGAAACTAGCTCGCGATAACCGTCCTGTCTATTCCTGTTCATTCCTCAATGATGGAAAGAAAGACGGAGTTAAAGACTGTCTTTAAAAAAAAGTAAATAGCCAACCCCACCCAACCCCCAGTCTACTGCTTTGAACAAGTGGATTAGTCGAGAAGAGTCCAGTCTATTTACTTTTAGTTTTATTGTTTTTATACCATTTCAAGCCACGGCAGATTTCTTTGCGTGAAATTCAGGCTGCTCTACCCGAGGAGAGAGTACGTCGCCACAAGAGCAGCGCCACCCATCTTTTTCCTTTTCCTGTCTACAACTGCATTTGTTTCCATATCAGAGTCGCTTTTTTCTAACATAATTTTGCCAGGGTCAACTCTCTTGTTGCGTGGGTTCTTTGACGTGCGCTGAATAATTTTGTGTATCACGCGGGACCTTTAGTTTATCGTCTCATCCGAAAGACTAGCACCCAGACCACCACTCATGGTCTGATGAATGGGGGAAAAGTTTCGGGCCCAAACGGGGATCGAACCACCGCACACTTCCGACCCGGACTTTTGGCTTTCTAGGCAGGTGCGTTACCTCTAGACCACCGATCCACAAAGAGAGAAAGACTGAGTCACAGACTGTCTTGGAAGGAGACAAAAGCCAGCCAAACCAAATCCAGCCCCTAGTCCACTGCTTTGAACAAGTGGATTAGTCCAGGAGAGACCAGTCGGTGGATCGGTGGTCTAGAGGTCACGCGCCTGCCTAGAAAGCCAAAAGTCCGGGTTCAAAATGAGAGGTGGTTTGATCCTCGTTTGGGCCCGAAACTTTTCTCCCATCCATTAGACCATGAGTGGTGGTCTGGGTGCTAGTCTTTCTGATGAGACGATATAAGCTGAGGTCCCGTGTGCTACACATAATTTTTTAGCGCGTGTAAAAGAACCCACGGCAACAAAAGAGTTGTCCCTGGCCAAATTATGTTGCAAAAAAGCCACTCTGATAGGGAAACAAACACAGTTGCAGACAGGAAAAAAATATGGGTGGCGCTGCTCTTGTGGCGATGCGCTCTCCCCGAGGAGAGCATCCCGAGTTAGACTAGATGCAGAGAAGTCTGCTGCGACTTAAGAGGTATAAAATAAAACAAAAAAAAATAATTCTAGACATAATAGACGACTCACAGAGAGTGTAAAAATCATACTCCCATCCCCACCCCCACCCCCTACCCCACACGTGTAGCACACACAGTTCCTGGGACAAACGGGTACCATGGCCTCTGGCAGCTGCTTGACGTTAGTTAATCAGAAAAGTTGAGAGAAGCATGGAGATGTTCAGTCGGGGAAATGTAACGAAGGAGAACTTGGGGAGAGGTGGAGACGCTCTTGAATGGAGGAGAAGTAGGAGAACTACAATTGTGTGTGCCTTTACCCTGAACCAGGCCATCGACCCGGGGTGTCCAACTTTGCCTGCAACAGTTGTGGTAAAGACCGTTGTGCAGGGATTGGTCTGCTCAGCAAACTTCAAACATTGCACCAACAATCCTCCCTCTGATTGGATTTAAATCACAGATCTTCCACGTTGTAGGCAAGTGCCAGAATTCTTGGCCAACACACTATACTACAATAAGCATCCTCCTTCCTCTTTGCCACTCTTTTTTCTTATAATTTGTTCCCCCTGCCCCATCCTGCCACTCCCACAACCTTCACTTTAATCTCTCTGCCCCCAGCTACACCCAGATTCCTCACGTCGAATCCTCAGGGTCAGAAGTCCACAGGGAGCCCATCAATGTCCGGAGGATTGATTTAAGACTACTTGACAGGCTGAACTGTACACTTTCTATCACCATACACATATCCCAGCATTAACCAGGCCCAAAAGACACAGACACCCATAGTGTTGGTCAGGTCAATTGAACAACACTCTCAAGATCGCATCCAAAAAGTAGGTAAAGGTAAAACACGTGGTGTCAATCTTCCCAGTGAGTGTGCAGCACTCTCACTTTAGGTAGGAACCGGCCAGGGTCCAAAAAAATATTCCTATGTCACGACTGGAACCCACGACCTTTCCAGTCCGTAACCCAAGACACTGACCACTGCGCCATGGTGACTGGTTCTCTCTTAACGTTTTTTCTGACCAGTGTCCCATATGACAGGAGGAAGATGGACTGGGTGGGTGGTAGTGCTAGCAGTCTCAAAAACCCAGTCCACTGCTTTGAACAAATGGATTAGTCTGGGCAAGACCAGTCTAGACATAACAGGCAACTTACAGAGAGTGTAAAAAAATGCACCCCCACTCCACCCCCACCCCACCCCATCCCACCCTCTACCCCACATGTGTGGCACAAAGTCCCTGAAATAAACTGGCACAATGGCCTCTGGGATTGGCTTTAAGCTAAGTTAATCAGAGAAGTTGAGAGAAGGAAGGATGGACATGTTTGGTCTGGGAGATGTAGGAGAATGTTGTTCTAGACTAGTGGAACTGGAAGAGATAAGGAGGACAATTGTTACTGTGTGTATGTGTGTGTGTGTGTGTGTGTGTGTGTGTGTGTGTGTGTGTGTGTGTATGTGTGTGTGTGTGTGTAAGTGTGTGTGTGTGTGTAAGTGTGTGTGTGTGTGTGTGTGTGTGTGTGTGTGTGTGTGTGTGTGTGGTGAAAAGTGATGGTGTCTGTGTCCTTAGTCTGTTTGCCTCCACTCTGTCTCTGTCTCTCTGTTTGTCTGCCCCTGCTGCTTATTTCACCTCTCTCTCTCTCTCTCAAGTTCCTCTCCTTTCTTCTTCTCTCTATCCCCCCCTCTGTTCTTTTCTCTCTCTCTCTCTCTCTCACTCTCTCTCTCTCTCCATCTCAGTCCTCCCTCTGGTGGGGTTTAAACCACAGACCTGTCACGTTTTAAACAAGTGCCAGATTTCTTGGCCAACACACCATGATATCACAGTAAGCATCCTCCTTCCTCTTTGCATTTCTTTTTTTTTAAAAATCCCCCCTGTCTTTAAGACTACTCAACAGGGCTGAACTGTACACTTCCTATCATGATATATACATACCCCAAGTAACAGAGACATCTGCAGTGTTGGTCAGGTAAATTGAGCAACACTAAAAAATTGCATCCAAAAAGTAGGTGAAGGTAAAAAATGTGGTCCCAGTCTTCCCACTGAGCCCACAGCACTCTCACTCTAGGTAGGAGCCAGCCAGGGTAAAAAACATTTCTATGTCTCGACTCGAACCCTCGACCTTCCAGTCCGTAACCCAAGACATTGACCACTGCGCCATGGTGGCTGGTTCTCTCTTAGCGTTTTTTCTGACCAGTGTCCCAGATGACAGGAGGAAGACGGACTGGGTGGGTGGTAGTGCTAGCAGTCTCAAAAGCAAAAATATTAAAAAAACCCCAGTCCACTGCTTTGAACAAATGGATTAGTCTGGACGAGGCCAGTCTAGACATAACAGGCAACTTACAGAGAGTGTAAAAAAATGCGCCCCTACTCCACCCCCACCCCACCCCATCCCACCCTCTACCCCACATCTGTGGCACAAAGTCCCTGAAATAAACTGGCACAATGGCCTCTTAAGCTAAGTTAATCAGAAATCAAAAAACATTTCTATGTCTCGACTCAAACCCGCGACCTTCCAGTCCATAACCCAAGACACTGACCACTGCGCCATGGTGGTGGTTCCCTCTTAGGCTTTGTGACCAGTGTCCCAGATGACAGGAGGGAGACGGACTGGGTTGGTCAAAGTCAAAGTCAAACTTTTATTTTCAGATGGTACTTTGAATAAGCAGTGCATTTGCTTTTTTTCCATCAAGCCATATATTTAAGAAAAAAGAGAGAAAAAAGATAATGCTATGATGTGGTAGTGATAGCAGTCAAAAAAACCAAACCCATTCCACTGCTTGAACAAATGGATTAGTCTGGACGAGACCAGTCTAGACATAACAGGCAACTCACAGAGAGAAAGTCTAAAAAAATTATCTCCCACCCCACCACCCCACCCCACCCCCACCAATAAACTAGCACAATGGCCTCCGGGAATTGGCTTTAAGCTAAGTTAATCAGAGAAGTTGAGAGAAGGAAGGATGGACATGTTTGGTCTGGGAGATGAAGGAGAATGTTATTCTAGACTAGTGGAACTGGAAGAGATAAGGAGGACAATTGTGATTGTCTCTCTCTCTCTCTCTCTCTCTCTCTCTCTCTCGCTCTCTCTCTCTCTCTCTCTCTCTCTCTCTCTCTCTCTCTCTCTCTCTCTCTCTCTCTCTTTCTCTCCATCTTTTTCTTCGTCAGTCCTCCCTCTGAAGGGATTTAAACCATAGACCTGTCACGTTTTAGACAAGAGCCAGATTTTTTGGCTAACACACCAGATTACAATAAACAGAATGATTGCGTTAAGACTACATGACAGCACTGAACTGAACACTTCCCATCATGATATATACAAATCCCAACATCAACCGGGCCCAATGACACAGATACCTGCAGTGTTGGTCAGGCAAATTGAACAACACTCTTAAAATCGCATCCACAAAGTAGATGAACCTCAAACTTGTGGTTCCAATCTTCCCACTGGGCCCACAGCACTCTCACTCTAAGTAGAAGCTGGCAAGGGTAAAAAGAAAAATCCCTATGACTCGACTGGAACCCACGACCTTTCCAGTCCGTAACCCAAGACACTGACCACTGCGCCATGGTGGCTGGTTCTCTCTTAGCGTTTTTTCTGACCAGTGTCCCAGATGACAGGAGGAAGATGGACTGGGTCGATGGTAGTGCTAGCAGTCTCAAAAACCCAGTCCACTGCTTTGAACAAATGGATTAGTCTGGACGAGACCAGTCTAGACATATCAGGCAACTTACAGAGAGTGTAAAAAAATGCACCCCACCGCACTGCACCCCCACCCCACCCTCTACCCCACATGCGTGGCATGAAGTCTCTTAGATAAACTGGTACAATGGCCCCGGGAATTGGCTTTAAGCTAAGTTAATCAGAGAAGTTGAGAGAAGGAAGGATGGACATGTTCGGTCTGGGAGATGAAGGAGAATGTTATTCTAGACAAGTGGAACTGGAGGATAATTGTGACTGTGTGTGTATGTATTGTGTGGTGTGTGTGTGTGTGTGTGTGTGTGTGTGGTGTGTGTGTGTGTGTGTGTGTGTGTAAGTGTGTGTATGTGCAGTATTTGTGTGTGTATAAGTAGTGTGTGTGTGTGTGGTGTGTGTGTGTGTGTGTGTGTGAATCTCTTTGTGTGCTTGTGTGAGGTGTGTATAAGTGTGTGTGTATAAGTGTGTGTAAGTGGTGTGTATGTGTGTATAAGTGGTGTGTGAGTATAAGTGTGTGAATGTGAGTGTAAGTGTGTGTGTATAAGTGTGTGTGTGTAAGTGGTATGTGAGTGGTGTGTATATAAATTGTGTGTGAGAAAGATGAGAGGAGAGTGAGAGTGAGAGAGAGGGAAAGAGAGAGGATGAGAGAGGAGAGGAGAATGAGTAGGAGAGAGAGAGAGAAGAGAGAGAGAGAGAGAGAGAGAGAGAGGAGAGAGAAGAGGAAAGAGAGAGAGAGAGAGAGAGAGAGAGAGAGAGAGAGAGAGAGAGAGAGAGAGAGAGAGAGAGAGAGAGAGAGAGAGAGAGAGAGAGAGAGAGAGGGAGAGAGAGAGAAGAGAAAGAGAGAGAGAGAGAGAGAGAGAGAGAGAGAGAGAGAGAGAGAGGAGAGAGAGAGAAGAGAGAGAGAGCGAGAGAGAGAGAGAGAGAGAGAAGAGAGGAAAGAAGAGAGAGAGAAAGAGAAGAGAGAGAGAGAGAGAGAAGAGAGAAGAGAGAGAGAGAGAGAGAGAGAGAGAGAGAGAGAGAGAAAGAAAGAAAGAAAGAAAGAAAGAGAGAGA
>CM054144.1:9479980-9487480 GCA_028751875.1 Rapana venosa | reverse complement strand
AGAGAAATTGTGGAAAAAGCTAACACTACTACTTTTACAAACTACTTCTTTTACACGGCTAGCACTACTGCTTTTACACGGCTAGCACTACTGCTTTTACACAGCTAACACTACTGCTTTTACACAGCTAGCACTACTGCTTTTACACAGCCAACACTACTGCTTTTACACAGCTAACACTACTGCTTTTACACAGCGAACAATAAAACTATTGCTTTTACACAGCTAACACTACTGCTTTTACACAGCTAACACTACTGCTTTTACACAGCCAACACTACTGCTTTTACACAGGTAACACTACTGCTTTTACACAGCGAACAATAAAACTATTGCTTTTACACAGCTAACACTACTGCTTTTACACAGCTAACACTACTGCTTTTACACAGCGAACAATAAAACTATTGCTTTTACACAGCTAACACTACTGCTTTTACACAGCTAACACTACTGTTTTTACACAGCTAACAAAGATAACACAACTGCTTACAAAGATAACACAACTGCTTACAAAGATAACACAACTGCTTACACAGCTAACACTACTGTTTTTACACAGCTAACACTACTGCTTTTACACAGCCAACACTACTGCTTTTACACAGCTAACACTACTGCTTTTACACAGCTAACACTACTGCTTTTACACAGCGAACAATAAAACTATTGCTTTTACACAGCTAACACTACTGCTTTTACACAGCTAACACTACTGCTTTTACACAGCGAACAATAAAACTATTGCTTTTACACAGCTAACACTACTGCTTTTACACAGCTAACACTACTGCTTTTACACAACTAACACTACTGTTTTTACACAGCTAACAAAGATAACACAACTGCTTACAAAGATAACACAACTGCTTACACAGCTAACACTACTGCTTTTACACAGCTAACACTACTGCTTTTACACAGCTAACACTACTGCTTTTACACAGCTAACACTCCTTCTTTTACACAGCTAACGCTACTGCTTTTACACAGCTAACACTACTGCTTTTACACAGCTAACGCTACTGCTTTTACACAGATAACACTACTGCTTTTTCAAAGCTAACTCTTCTGCTTTTACAAAGTTAGCACTACTAGTTTTACACAGCTAACACTACTGCTTTTACAAAGCTAACACTACTGCTTTCACAAAGTGAACACTAGTGCTTTTACAAAGCTGACACTACTGCTTTTACACAGCTAACAATAACACTACTGCTTTGACACAGCTAACACTACTGTTTTACAAAGCTAAAAAAATCTAGCGCTTTTACACTACTGCTTTTACACAGCTAATAGTACTGATTTTACAAAAATTAACACTACTGCTTTTACAAACTAACTCTACAGCTTTTACAAAGTTAACATTACTGCTTTTACAAATTACCGAGGTTTCGTAAAAGTAGGCCATTGTGTGCCGGTGGGAACAGATGATAGAATTTACAAAACCGCATACATACGGGGACTAGATGTAAAAAAGCACGTAAGTGCTTATTTCATTATCATCGATATAAAAGAATGAAAAACAAAACAAAACTAACTCTGCTGCTTTTACAAAGCTAGCACAACTGCTTTTACTAAGTTAACACTACTGCTTTTACACAGCCAACGCTCAATACTACTGCTTTTACAATGCTAACAGTACTGCTTTTACCAAAGATATTCCATCCTGGGTAGAGGAGAGAGAGGGAGAGAGAAGGAGAGAGAGAGAGAGAGAGAGAGAGAGAGAGAGAGAGAGAGAGAGAGGAGAGAGAGAGAGATGAGAGAGGAGGAGAGGAGAGAGAGAGAGGAGAGAGAGAGAGAGAGGAGAGAGAGAGAGAGAGAGAGAGAGAGCGAGCGAGCGCGCAGAGACGTTTCCTGTCACGAACAAATACAAGGCCCATGTAACGCACATCAACACACACTGTTTGCCTTTAGCTTCCAAGAACCCGATAAAATAAACGGTTCATTTTCACTTTGGAGTCGATGGTGTCTCAGGAAACACACGGTCCGATTCGATGAGGTAGATCGATATCTCTCAACAGCCCTGCCGTCCCTCCTCAATGTTGAGGGTCTCTCTCTGTCTGTCTCTCTGTCTGTCTGTCTGTCTGTCTGTCTGTCTCTCTCTCTCTGTCTCTCTCTGTATACCATTTGACAATGTGTAGATGTTTATCTTTATGACTTATTAAGTTTGGTTGTGTTATTTTTCTTGGCTCTGTTGTTGTTCTTGTTCTTGTCGTTGTCTGTCTGTTTTTCTCTTTTTTATCATCTTTGTTGGTTTAGTTTTTCCTTCTCTTTTGTTTGTTTGTTTGTTTTGGTTAAGGTTTTTTGGGGGGTGGGGTATTTTTATGGTTTTCTTTTATTTGCTTGCTTTGGGGGGGGGGGTTGTTGGGGGGGGGGGAGCTGTTTTGAAAAGGGTTATTTCCCTTGTTTTTATTGTGAGACTGTATAAGTATTGGGTTATTATTATTAAGATGTATCCCTAACGGGCGGGGACTGGATGTAAAAAAGCACATGTGTGCTTATTCATTATCCTCGAAATAAAAGAATTTGTCATTGTCATTGTCATTGTCTCTGTCTGTCTGTCTGTCTGTCTCTTTCTCTCTCTGTCTGTCTGTCTGTCTGTCTGTCTCTCTCTCTCTCTCTCTCCTCTCTCTCTCTCTCTCTCTCTCTCTCTCGTCTGTCGTGTCTCTTTAATTCACGTCTGCTGAGTTGAGAACAAAGATGGTTATGGACAAAGAAACGAGGAGGGAGAAAGGAGAAGAAAGATGGGATGGAAAAGTAGGACAAGGATGTGTGCGTGTGTGTGTGTGTGTGTGTGTGTGTGTGTGTTGTGTTGTGTTTGTGTTTGTGTGTGTGTGTGTGTGTGTGTGTGTGTGTGTGTGTGTGTGTGTGTGTTGTGTTGTGTTTGTGTGTGTGTGTATGTGTGTTGTGTGTGTGTGTGTGTGTGTGTGTGTGTGTGTGTATGTGTGTGTGTGTATGTGTGTTGTGTGTGTGTGTGTGTGTGTGTGTGTGTTGTGTTGTGTTTGTGTGTGTGTGTGTGTGTGTGTGTGTGTGTGTGTTTGTTTGTGTTGTGTGTGTGTGTGTGTTTGTGTTGTGTTGTGTTGTGTTGTGTGGGTTTGTGGGTTTGTGTGTTTGTGTGTGTGGGTTTGTGTGTTTGTGTATGTTTTGTGATGTGTTTGTTGGGGTGTGTGTGTATGTTTGTGTGTATTTGTGTGTGTGGGTGTGTGCGTTGTGTGTGTGGTTTTGTTTGGTGTGTTTGTGTGTGTGGGTGAGTGCGTTGTGTGTGTTTGTGTGTGTTTTTGTGTTTGTCTTTGTGTGTGTGTGTATGGGCGTGTGTGTGGTTGTGCTGGTGTGTGTGTTTGTGTGTGTGTATTTGTGTGTGTGTGTGTGTGTTGTGTGTGTGTGTGTGTGTGTGTTTGTGTGTGTGTGTTTGTGTGTGTGTGTGTGTGTGTGTGTGTTTTAGATTGGGTTGGGCTGGCTTGTGTGTGTGATGTGTTGTGTGTTTTGTGTTGTGTGTGTGTGTGGTGTGTGCGTTGGGTTGGGTTGGGTTGTGGTGGTGTGTTTGTTGTGTTGTGTTTTGGTGTGTGCGCGTGTGTTGTGTGTTGTGTGTGTGTATGTGTGTGTTGTGTTGTGGTGTGTCGTTGTGTGTTGTGTCTGTTGTGTTGTGTGTTAGCGTAAGTGTGCGTGTTGTTGTGTATGTGCGTTTGTGTTTGTGGTGTGTGTGTTGTGTTGTGGTGCGTGCGTGCGTGTGTGTGTGTTGTGTGTGTGTGAGTGTATGTGTGTGTGTGTGTGTGTGTGTGTGTGTGTGTGTTCGTGCGTGCGCCCGTCTGTGCATGGAAACCTGTGTATGCGTCCCAACAGTTTTACATATACATCTATGTTTTTGCTTACTATGTATTTCAGACACACAATGTTGCAGATTTCAAAATTCGTTTTCTTTCATTTATTATACTTTGTATCTAGCAGTCAACAAAGTTTTCAAGTTAAGATACATTTACTTGACACTACTCTGATAGGTAAAGGTGTAAAGGTGTGCCCATAATCGATGTAGTCATAGGAGAGCGAGGCGTCAGAGACCTCATTTCTCCAGGGGCTACCATATTGAGGGCGGCGCCCATCTCCTCTCCCTCGCTGCTTTACCTTCCCTGACCCTAAAGAGGCAGGTACCTATTTACAGCTGGGTGAACTGGGGGAATGTACTGAAGCCAAGGCGCGCAAAAGGTCACCCATCCAAGTCGTAACCACGCGCGATGCTGCTTAGCCTTAGCTTTGGGAAAGCGAGTGCTCTGACCACTGAGCTATGCCGCCCCCTTACCACTCTGTTCATTTTTTTTAAACAGCTATCGTCCCTCTGGGGGACGGGATAGCTCAGTGGTCGGAGCACTCGCTTTCCTCCAGCCAAGTTAAGCAGCGTCGAGCGTGGTCACCAGTTGGATGGGTGACCGTTTGCGCGCCTTGGCTTCAGTACAGTTCCCCCAGTTCACCCAGCTGTAAATGGGTACCTGCCCTCTTTAGGGTCAGGGAAGGTAAAGCAGCGAGGGAGAGGAGATGGGCGCCGCCCTCAATATGCTGGCCCTAGAGAAGTGAGGTCTCTGACGCCTCGCTCCCCTACGACCTTATAGGTTATGGGACTCATTTACCTTTACCCTTTTTATCGCCCCTCTAATATTGGCCACAAGACGATGTAAGTTTAAAGTTAAAAGATCGAGCGGAATACGGCTACCTTTGTGGCGGGTAAAAACAGTCGTAAACGCACTCTCTCACTGTTAATTTGGTAAACCTCAGAGTTATAGGGGAGGAACGGAACAAACGAGGAGATTCTTCTTCTTCTTTTTCTTCTTTCTGTCTTTCTGTCTGTCTCTCTTTCTGTCTGTCTGTCTGTCTTTCTTTGTTCCTCGGCTAGAGCTCAGAGGTTCACCGATAGCGACCGTTTTTGCCCACCATGAAGGTAGCCGCATTCCGACTTCGAAGATGCATGCTGGGTATGGTCGTGTTTCCGTAACCCATCGAACGCTGACATGAATAACGGGATCTTTAATTTGCGTATTTGATCTTCTGCATGCGTATACACACGAAACAGAAAGAAGGCAGTGGCAGGACTGCACTTGAAAATGAAGTGACCCGAGGGATGGTAAAAATCCCCACCCTTAAAAAAATCCCCACCCTTAACCCCCCCTAAAAAACAACCCACCCTTAAAAAAATCCCCACCCTTAAAAAAACCCCCACCCTGAAAAAAAACCCCAACCTTTAAAAAATCCTCACCCTTAAAAAATCCCCACCCTTAAAAAAACCCCCACCCTTAAAAAAATCCCTACGCTTAAAAAATCCCTACCTTAAAAAAAAAATCCCCTCCCTTACAAAAAAAATCCCCACCCTTAAAAAAAATCCCCACCCTTGATTCACCATACGCCGATGCTGAGATACGAACCCAGGACTTCATGAACCCATGGGATTGAAGTTTAACGGTTTTAACCACTCTGCCATAGCCTCCTTCCGTCAATACTCTTGCCTGAAGACAGACAGAGTGGGTATACACAGAGAAGCAGCAGCAGCAGATAGTGCTGACAGCCATTGTCAATGAAAACATCGATCTGAAAGGAACGGGGATGTCACGCTACTGACAGTCATGATGACAAGCAACAGAGCTGGGGAGAGGACAGAGAGAGAGAGAGAAGAGGGGGAGAGAGAGAGAGAGAGAGAGAGAGAGAGAAAAGGAGAAAAGAGGGGACAGAGAGAGAGACAGAGAGAGAGACAGAGAGAGAGACACAGACAGAGAGCCCCCAGGAGAGAGAGAGAGAGAGAGAGAGAAGAGAGGAGAGAGGGAGAGAAGAGAGAGGAGAGAGAGAGAGAGAGATTCCATTTCCTCGGGTTCTAGATCAGAAGAATCATTAATAGTGATGCCTATCTTCTTTTTTTTCTTGTTCTTTTTTCCCCTCCTTGTTGTTGTTGATGTTGTTGTTGTTGTTGTTCTTGTTGTTCTTGTTGTTCTTGTTCTTCTTGTTCTTTTTCCTCTTCTTGTTCTTCTTGTTCTTGTTCTTGTTCTTCTTCTCCTCCTCCTCCTCCTCCTCCTCCTCCTTCTTCTTCTTCGAACACTCAGACAGCAACTATTGTCAGTCACAGGAGCGAAAATGCTTTTCCGCTGCCGTTAAGCGTCTGACAAGTCAGGCCCAGCACATCCGACTTCGGCATGGGAGAGAATAGTTATATTTGAAGTCTTTCTGGAAACGTGTCAAGAGAATGGACCAAGAAGGCAGAAAACAGACAAGAAGGAGGTGGTGACAGGAAGAAAAGGAACAAGGCAGAAGCAATGAGAGGGAGAGAAAAGAGGGAATTCCTAGCACAGAATTTCTAGAAGGTGGGGATGCTATGTATACTGACGGCTCCCGGCATTCTGGGGGGATAGGTGGGGGGGGGGGGGGGGGGGGGGGGGGGGGGGCGGGGTGAGGATGTTCGTAAAAAGATCCATGCTTCGGAAACTCCAGCTACGCTCTTGCATTTCTTGAGGTCAACAGACAGCTTGGTTTATAGTTGTGATTTTTCCTTCATGTTCTGCGGCCTGTTGTGTTCCTAACACCAGCCCTTCACTTTGTCTTGAGAGCTTTTGTGTGTTTTGCCAGGATTTTATTTTTTCGTTTTGCTTTTTTCCTTTTTTGGGGGGGTAAAAAATGTCAGCATTTTGTGATATAGGGTTATTATCAGCATCCCTTTCGCACAGACACACAGATACACAGACAGACACACACGCATACACACACAAACACACACACATAGAGACACACACGGACACCCCACAGAGACAAAAAACACAGAGACACAAACACACAGAGACACAAACACACAGGACACAAACACAAATAAACACAAAAAAACACACACATCTTTTTTTCTCGCTTTTTTTTCTTTAGATAGATGGCTTGATGAAAAAAGCAAATGCACTGCTTATTCAATGTACCATCTCAAAATAAAAGTTTGACTTTGACTTTGACACACACACCTACTCTCTCTCTCTCTCTTTAAGCACACACATGCACGCTCGCACGCACACACACTACCCCCCCAACATACACACAATAAATCACACACACATACCTCACACACACACGCACACCACACACACACACACACACACACACACACACACACACACACACACACACACACACACACACACACACCCACCCACCCTCGCCCACACACCCACATGCATATATACCTTACCCCCCTCGCCACACATAGCTCACACACACTCTCTCTCCAGAATTCTAAAGATTTCATCAACATTTGACTACCACTCGAAACTTACCCAATTCTTGAGAGTGGCGATGCTTCAAAACACTGCCAGCTCCCCCATCCTCTGCCATGCACACAAACTGAAATATGCCAGGAAGGGGGTGGGTGGGTAGGGTGGGTGGAGGTGGGTGGGGGTGGGCTGAAGGGTGGCAGGGGGGGGGGGTGGGAGAGGGGGAAGGGGAGGGGAAGATTTCGTGTATCTCCATTGTAGTCGGCAGACAGGCATC
>CM054144.1:9457480-9467480 GCA_028751875.1 Rapana venosa | reverse complement strand
TTCTCTTAAACCCTCCCCCCAACCCCCCCCCCAAAAAAAAAAAAAAACACACAAAAAAACCAAACCAAAACAAAACAAAAAAAACAACCCACCCAAGAGAAAACCCATCTTAAAGTAAAGGAAAGAAGAAAAATGGGAAAAAACAAATACATCCAGAAGGAATTAAGGAAAGAAAGAAAACCAAAGCACAAAAGAGACAAGAACGAAGACAAGAAAGAAAGATAGAAAGGAAAGGAGATATAAAAATGTATAGACAAAAAGAAAGAAGAAAAGAAGAACGACAGACAGTCAGGCAGACTGACAGACAGATAAACAGACAGACAAAAAAAAACCCCGCACACGCACACACACACACACACACACACACACACGCTCTAAATTATGTTCTTGATTTGCCATTGTGTATATTTCAAATCCTTATTTGTGTTGATTCTAAGTCGGTATTGTATGCTTTAAAATCCTTGTGGTACAAGAAAACTTCAAACATTGCATTAGAGATTAATCATGTCATACACCTTTTAACGTTAAAGGGCACAAGTGTCACTTTCTGTTGGGTGCCTTCACACAGTGGATTCTTTCCAAATGAGTGGGCTGATAGAGCTGCTAAAAGAGGAGCAAAGCATGAACGGGAATCAGCAACATTGCACGTACCTTTATCATTACAAGAGGGCTACCACTTATTAGAACAAACATCATGGAAAAAGGTCACAGAAACGTATCACCTAAAAGAGATTTCTAAACAGATCTGTCATCAAAACTGATAAAGCAAGAGTCGTGAGCCATTCTAAGGCTTGTTCAAATATCTCCACAGCAAGAAGAGTGAATAGTTTGTTTTATAGAATAAAACTTAATGCATTCGTAACCAAATTCAGTAGAAACAGTAAATGTCTATGTGGTGAGAATATTTCTAATACTCATATAATATTTGAATGTAAGAATACGAAAGCTTTTTTACCTCAATTTTCTGAAAACTCCCTTAGAAGCATATTCAATAATTTGAATTTGGCATTTGATATTGCAAAAGGTCTCTGGCATAGTCCTATAGGACATTTGTTATAGTTTCATTAACGTTAATCAGTTTTTATGTTTTTGTTTCTGTGGTGTGTTTTTTAAAAAAATATTTTTTATTGTATCTTTCGCTTTGCACGGTTTCTTTTCATGATTAGACTACTTTTTCCCCCTCGCATTTTTCAGTAGGGCCTCTACAACCACCTCAATTATCATACACCCCTTGTATATATATTTTTTTTCTTTCTCGTCTAATATCACTGAGAGTGAACAGACGTAAAATCGAAGACAACAACAACAACACACACACACGCGCGCGCGCGCGCTCTTGTGTGTGTGTGTGTGTGTGTGTGTGTGTGTGTGTGTGTGTGTGTGTGGTGTGTGTGTGTGTGTGTGTGTGTGTGTGTGTGTGTCTCTCTCTCTGTGTGTCTCTCTAGTATCATAATTATTTTGTTTATGATGATGGCGGTGATGATGGTGATGATGATAGAGGTGATGACGACAATGATGATAGTGGTGATGTTTATTGTGATTATTATGATTCACTTTGCTTATATTTATTTGCCTGTTTACTTTCTTTCTTTCTTTTCGAGGGCTGGATGTAAACATGTCTTGTACTTATTCTATTACCCTCAGAAAATAAAATTTCGTTATCGTTATCGTTATCTCTCTAGCAACAGTTTTGCAAACACAACATCCTATTTTCATCATAGCATGGTCGTTAATTCTGTGAGTTTATGCTTCCTTCTTCTCAACTGTCAGAAGTCTAGTCTTTTTGGCTGTGTGTGGTTGGTAGGTTGGTTGGTTGGTTGGCACTTTTACGCAGAATGAACATGTCTAACCATTCTTTTTTTATCTTATGTTGTTTATAGCGTCACCGACCACGAAGGCCACTTCTGAGCTACCATCCTACTCAATTTCAGCATTTTTTTTGTGCGTATTTTATTTTTCGTTCTTCTTTATTCTTGATCATTTCGCTTTATCGATTGTGAAGGTTCTAGAGGTTTTGTTTTGTCTTGTGTTTTGTTTTCTGTTTGGTTTTTGTTAATGATTTGTTTGTCGGAAGCTCATGTTTCAAGCATTGTCCTTGTTTTTGGTTCTCTCTGTCCATTAAACATGTCGTATCGATTTAAAAAATTTTTGTTTTGTTTTGTTTGTTCGCTTGTTTGTTTTCTTTTTTTTCTTTTTCACATACTTGTAAGATTTTTTGAGATTATCCTGGATCAGTTGAAAGAAGAAGAGAAGGTGGGGTGGGGTGTGGGGATGGGGTGTGGGGTGGGGGGTGGGGTGGGGGTGGGGGCTTAATCTTTCAATCGGTTGTGTTGAGATGGTCCGTGTGTGTGCGCGCATTTTCAGTTACAGAGGATTTTTGGGCATGCATGTGCATGTGTCCTGCTAAGTTTGCTATAATTATAGTTCTGTTTGTATGGAGTGTTGATACTGTGTGTGTGTGTGTGTGTGTGTGTGTGTGTTGTGTGTGTGTGTGTGAGTGTATGCGTGTGTGTGTGTGTTTGTGTGTGTGTTTGTGTGTGTGTGTGTGTGAGTGTGTGTGTGTCTGTTTGTGTGTTTGTGTGTATGTGTGTGTATGCGTGTGTGTGTGTGTTGTGTGTGTTTGTGTGTATGTGTGTGTGTATGTGTGTGTGTCTCTGTGTGTGCATGTGTGTGTGTGTGTGCGTGTGTGTATGTGTCTGTGTGTGTGCATGTGTGTCTGTGTGTGGGCGTTAGCGTATGCATGTGTGTGTTTGAGTATGCATGTGTGTGTTTGAGTATGTATGTGTGTGCATGTTTGTGTGTGTTTCTTTGTATGTGTGTTAGTGTTAGTGTGTGTGCGGAGAGAGAGAGAGAGAGAGAGAGAGAGAGAGAGAGAGAGAGAGAGAGAGAGAGGAGAGAGAGAGAGAGAGAGAGAGAGAGAGAGAGAGAGAGAGAACAAAGAGCCACACACACACATACACACCGTTCCTAGACGGAGGAATAAAGCAAGATATATGTTGCTCTACCCAAGCCAAGAGCTGATGGAATCGGAGAGAAGAAAGACTGCAATGGCGACACCCCAGATCAGGCTAGGGGCTGCTTTGGAGGTAAGGAGTGGGGCTGGCTCTTGTCTCGTGCCTGTCTGTCTCCCTGTCTGTCCATCTATGTCTGTCTCTCTGTCTTTCTGTCTGTCTTTCTGTCTGTCTGTCTGTTTGTATCTCTCTCCCTCAATCACGTGCGCGCGCATGGTTTTGAAATCTGTTGTTCATTATGTTTAAGGAGAGTTGCATGCCTGTAAATGATTGAGTGCAAGCGCTTCGATTTGTTTTTGTTTTTTTACAAGATTCAGCGCTATATAAATTCCATATGATATTATTATTATTATTATTATTATTATTATTATTATTCACTCACTCACTCACTCACTCTCTCTCTCTCTCTCTCTCTCTCTCTCTCTCTCTCTCTCTCGCTGTTTCTTTCATTGTCTGTCTGACTCACACACACGGACACACACAGACACATACGCACACACACGCACACGCGCGCGCGAGTACGCAGGTACGAACGCATGTGGTGTGCATGTATGTATATACGCGGGCACACACACACATACGCACACGCACACATGCTTGCACACATAAGCAGAAACGCCCACACACAGGAGAAGACACACATACATACACACACACACACACGCACGCGCGAGCACGTTCGAGCGCGCACGCAGGTACACACAGTTCACATAAACTTAACATTCATATTCCACGAAATGTTAATTTCCATTTTATTGATAAAAACATAATATGTACGTTTTCAATGGGCTCACTTTACATAATATTCAACCATTCAATTCAACAATAATTAAAAGACGACAGCTATCTAGGGAACCTATTTGTTTTTGTTGTTGTGCGTTCCCCAGCTTAACACCCTGGGGAAGAGGGGGGGGGGGGGAGGGGTCACCCAGAACATGCCACACTCTGACTCACTCATCCCACCTGGGAATCACTGTGAGATAGGAAGTACACCGGGAGAGAAGCTTGCGTGTATGACTCTTTTCAAGTACCTCGCCATATAGGCAGCCATACTTCGACTTCAGAGGACTTTTCTCCTTTAAAGGAGAGTGCAGGTTGTTATGTTAAGAGCTTGTCATGGCTGAAGGCAATCTCAACACAACATTTTACAACATAACAACATTGTAGTGTAGGCCTTGGCACTTAGCTGACATCAATAACGGACACAGCTTTTGGCCTGGGCCAATCCGATATTAATTCTGGACCATCGAAGATGAAATGATATTTACTGGTACATGTTCGCTGTTATTCTTGTTTTTTGAAATTTCTAATCTCATTTTCTTCTTTAAAAAGTTCCTATTTTCCAAATAGAACCAAACAAAATATTAGGAAAACATTGGGGAAAAAATTATAATTAACTTTTACAAACAGAACTGGCGTTTCAATGATTTTATTACATTTTTTCCAGGGTAGAGGTGAAAGTTCAACTGATGCAAGAAACAGCAAACAAACAAGTGAACAAACAAATTAAAAAAACCCGAGATACAAGCAATTAACGTTTAAAATGAAATCAGTGAATACACAAACCAACCCCAACCTTCATCAAAAAGTAACCCAAGATTTACAGTCACTATTTTCCGCAACATTTATCAAACAGAAGCTACACAAGCTGCTCCTAATGCCCGGCCATACCAACGTACCGTTAAGCAGACGACCCCCATCAGCGCCAGATTCCTTGCTTCATTAACTCTTTTGTACCACAGGCTGGATCAAAAGATGCCAGCTCCTGCCGCACCGTTGGTTTCAGGTTATATGCCACTCTTAGTGGAGCGGTGGTCTAGAGGTAACGCACCTGCCAAGAAAGCCAAAAGTCCGGGTCGGATGTGGGCGGTGGTTTGATCCTCGTACGAGTCCGAAACTTTTGCCCCCATCCATTAGACCATGAGGGGTGGTCTGGATGCTAGTCTTTCGAATGAGGCAATAAAACGAGGTCCCCTGTGTTACACATAATTATTTAGCGAACGTATCAGAACCCACGGCAACAAGATAGTTGTCCCTGGCAAAATTCTGTAGAAAAAGTTACTCTGATTGGGAAACAAATACAGTTGCAGACAGGAAAAAGAAAAATAATGGGTGGCACTGCTCTTTTGAGGACAGACTCTCCCCGAGGAGAGCAGCCCGAATTTGACGCAGAGAAATCTGCGTGACTTAAAGTGTGATAAAAAAGCAAGAAAAAGCTACGGATAAACGAATTGCCAAGGAGACAACTCAGGCCCTTGCCAAATCCTTCTACTTCTTTCGTCGTCGAACAATCAGACAGCAACCATCGTTGTCTGTCATAGGAGCAGAAAATACATTGCGCTGCCGTTAACCGCCTGACAAGTCAGGCCCAGCGCATCCACCTTCGGTGCGGGAGAGAACTGCTATCTTTTAAGTCTTTCTGGATAAAAAAAGGCAGGAGAATGGACCAAGAAGGCAGAAAATAGACAAGAAGGAGGTGACAGGAAGAAGAAAAGGAACGAGGCAGAAACAGAGAAAGGGATAGAAAAGAGGGAGTTCCTTGCACAGAATTTTCAGAAGGTGGGGATGCTATTTATACTGACAGACCCCACGGGAGAGGCCAATACTGTCAGACGAAAAGACAGCCGGGGCAAAGGTCGTCAGCACAGCGCATCTGTGACCCCAGGGGTACGATCAGCTGACACGCGAGCCGTTCTGCCCGTATGGTTGAGATGGCCTCTTTCCCTGTGACTGAGTGGTCAGTTCTGTTAGCAGTTAAAGGAACAGACAATGCTGCGCGATTTTTTTTAAACGGACGCAACGTGAAGATTGTCGCAAATAGGGAGGGATATAATCTAACGCACACATACATACGCACGCACACGCACACACGCGCGCGTGCATGCACACACACACACACACACACACACACACACACACACACACACACACACACACACACACACACACACACACACACACAAACACGTGCGCGCGCGTACGCACATGCAGAGGCACTCACACACATACATTCACACACTCACACACATACACACACACATACACTCACTCACACACACATACACTCGCACAGCCAAACTTACACACACACATACAACCCCCAACCCAACCCCCCCCCCACCCACACTTCCACAGATATGCACTCAGGAACACAGATTAAACAAACCCAATGCACGCAATGCCTTACGGTACATTTTCAAGTGTAATTCCCAATGATAAGAAACCCTTCAATAAAAAGAACTCACTGCACTAAATGCTTTCTCCTGACGATGTTGGTTCTAGTAATTATTTCCACTAGTATTTTTTTTTAACAATAAGCTGTATACAACTGAATTAAGTAATCTGTGTCAGGGAGTTTAATCCCATAATTGGAAGCTGGCAATCGACGAGAGGATTTGGCTTAATTCAGAGCATTGGGGACAGGATAGCTCAATGGTCGGAGCACTCGCTTTCCCCCAGCCAATGTTAAGCAGCATCGAATATAGTTACCAGCTGGATGGGTGACCGTTCGTGCGCCTTGGCTTCAGTACAGTCCCCCAGTTCACCCAGCTGTAAATGGGTACCTGCCTCTTTAGGGTCAGGGACGGTAAAGTAGTGAGGGAGAGGAGATGCGCCCTCAATACGCTGGCCCCTGGAGAAGTCGAGGTCTCTGACACCTCGCTCCTCTAAGACCACACAGGTTATGGGAACACCTTTACCTTTTACTGAGCACTGGTTGACTGCAAGAAGATAACCGATCATTTCATGCTGCACTGACTAACTTCATGGAAGGATGTTGGCCAATCAGTTGTTGTTGTTGCTGTTGTTGTTGCTGCTGCACGTTCCCTAGATTAACACCCTGGGGTCACCCACCCAAGGTATGCACTCTGCTGACTCACCCATCCCACCCGGGAATCGCTGTGAGATTGTAGGTAAGGAGGGAAGGGATGGCCGAGTGGTTAGAGTGATACGCATTGTGCTCGTGATCTGCTGACCCGGGTTCGATTCTCGTTCAAGAGGATTTTTCTTCTGGAGTTAACATCAGTCTCGACTCCACTCCCCCCTTCCCTCCCCCGAAAGTCTTTTGGATGAGACTATAAACCGAGGTACCGCAAGCACACACACTCAGAACATCTTCCGCACACTTTAAACCCGTTCCGCTTTTCGCAAGAGTAGGCCATTGTGTGCCGGTGGGAACGGATGGCAAAATTTACAAAACTGCATACACACGGGGACTGGATGTAAAAAACCACCACCACCACCACCACCACCACCATTAACAGGCAACAAACCCAATCAGAATGTCACTGAAGCGTAGGCCCCAGAGAACAACAAGACTAGCGTTTGTGACACTGAAGGAAGCTAAACGCTGCACTGAAGACAGGTGAAGATCTTGCATCGCTTTGCCTTGCCTTGTCTTATCTTGCCTTACCTTGCCTTGCTTTGTCTTGCCTTACCTTGCCTTATCTTGCATTGCCTTGCCTTACCTTGCCTTGCCTTGCCTTACCTTGCCTGGCCTTATCTTACCTTGCTTTATCTTGCTTTACCTTGCCTTGCCTAACCTTGCTTTATCTTGCCTTGCCTTATCTTGCCTTGCCTTATCTTGCCTTACCTTAACTTGCTTTATCTTGCCTTACCTTGCCTTGCTTTATCTTGCCTTACCTTGTCTTGTCTTACCTTGCCTTGCCTTATCTTGCTTTATCTTGCCCACCTTGCCTTGCCTTATCTTGCTTTATCTTGCCTTACCTTGCCTTGCTTTATCTTGCCTTACCTTGTCTTGTCTTACCTTACCTTGCCTTATCTTGCTTTATCTTGCCTTACCTTGCCTTGCCTTATCTTGCCTTGCCTTATCTTGCCTTGTCTTACCCCACCTTACCTTGCCTTACCTTGTCTTGCCTTGCTTTATCTTGCCTTGCCTAACCTTGCTTTACCTTATGCCCTGCCTTACCTTGCCTTACTTTGCCTTGCCTTGCCTTAACTTGCCTTGTCTTACCCCACCTTACCTTGCCTTGCCTTATCTCCCAGGGCAACAGACAGGAGGATGGCCTACATGGCCAAATCAGTGACCTGATGGTTGTTCAGTACCTGTGGGTACATACTAGCGGCGGCTAGTTAGCTAGTCACCTAGCACTTAGTGGTGGTGGTGGTGGGGGTGTAGGGCGTGATGGCCCTGCTGATTGGTAGAGTGCGGCAGTTTTATCCTGTGGTAGTGGTGGTGATGGTTGTGGTGGTGTTGGTTTGTGTCCAATCTCTCTGCCTGTGCTAGCCTCCTTTTGTGTGTGTGTGTGTGTGTGTGTGTGTGTGTGCGTGCGTGTGTGTGGCTGTGGCTGCGTGTCTCTCTGTCTTGATGGAGAGAGAGAGAGAGAGAGAGAGAGAGAGAGAGAGAGAGAGAGAGAGAGAGAGAGAGAGAGAGAGAGAGATTCGTTGCTTGTTTTCTGAAATCTGAGAGAGAGACAGAGACAGAGACAGAATTTGAATGAGCTTTATTTTTCAAGGGTTACAGAAAACCTTTCACATACTTTTTTCTCATCCGGCCCGATTATCAAAACAAAAATACCAAGAAAGAGAGAGGAGAGAGAGAGAGAGAGAGAGGAGAGAGAGAGAGAGAGAGAGAGAGAGAGAGAGAGAGAGAGAGAGAGAGAGAGAGAGAATAGAGAGAGAGAGCAGAGACAGACAGAAGGACAGACAGACAGACAGGCAGGCAGAAAGACAGAAGGCTGTTCCGCCGTTGTTTTTGATTTGTGGCCGGTCTGTGGGTGAGGTGTACACATGAATGCCAAGTGCACCTGTTGTGTTGATGCTGCACGGTCTGCCAGACACGTGTTTCTGACAGCGCTGTGCTGTGCTGTGTCATGGCCTCTTGCTTCAGCCTGTGTCCCCCCTCATCACAAATCTCCACCTTTCACCTTCACCTATCCCGCAGTCCTGTAGAGCCTGGGGACACCACTGAAGATTTTGAAACCAACTTCCTCCACTCCATGTCTTCCTCTGCTTTCTGTAGCAATTCGTTCCACCCAAGGCCAGTCCACTCTCTGATGTTGTCTTCCCATCGTTTTCTCTGTCTACCTCTTCGTCTCCCTCCTTGTCCTGTTCCTTGTAGGACAGTCTTGGCCAGTTCAGATTTTAGTGTGACGTGCCCGTACGACTTTAGTTTGCGTTTTTATCCCACTTAAGTCAGGAGTTTTTTTTAAATATTGTCCGATGGCATTTTAAATTCTGGTTTTCACTTCCTCATTAGTGATGTGATCTCTGTATGAGATACCAAGGATGTTGCGAAAGCATCTCATCTCCACTTCTTTCAATGTCTGCTGTTATGGTCCACGTTTTACATGCATACAAAACTATGGACTTGATCAGGGAACGCATCAGTCTGATCTTGAAGCTGGTGGCGATGTCCTTGTTGTTCCAGATGACTTTCAGTTTGGTCATTGCAGCTATCTTCTGGGCTGTCATCACAAATGTCATAGGGTAACTTTGGGGTGGAGGAGCAAAGTGGTTAATGAATCGTACTCCTGACATGACGATACTGTATTGCGTTTTGTTGTATTGCATTGTATTGTATTGCATTGTATTGTATTGCATTGTATTGTATTGCATTGTATTGTATTGCATTGTATTGTATTGCATTGTATTGTATTGCATTGTATTGTATACCACTTTAAGTCACGGCAGATTTCTCTGCGTCCAATTCGGGTTGCTCTCCCTCGGGGATAGTGCACGTCGCCACAAGAGCAGCGCCACCCATTATTATTTTTCTTTTCTTGTTTGCACATGGCTGTACTAATTTTCTTTCCCTTTGACAGTGACTTTTTTCCTACAAAAGTTTTGCCCAGAATAACTCTCTTTGTTCCATACCGTGGGTTCCTTTACGAGCACTAAATGTGTATTGTACACGGGACCTCGGTTTATCGTCTCATCCGAAAGACTAGCACCCAGGCCACCATTCACGAGCGTAGTGGATGGGTGGAAAGTTTTGGGGCATTAACGGAGATGGAATTCGGAAGTTTATC
>CM054144.1:9419980-9447480 GCA_028751875.1 Rapana venosa | reverse complement strand
ACAACAGACTTTTCAATGATTACAGAGAGATTACTACTGATTGAAAGTATGGTAATATTAGAGTTCATGCACAGCAGAGAGTTCAATGGACAACAGAGAGTTCAATGGACAACATAGAGTTCCTTGGACAGACAGAGAGTTCAATGAACAACGAACAACAGAGAGTTCAATGAACAACAGAGAGTTCAATAGACAGAGTTCAATGGACAACAGAGTTCAATGGACAAAAGAGAGTTGAATGGACAACAGAGAGTTCAATGGACAGAGTTCAATGGACAACAGAGTTCAATGGACAGAGTTCAATGGACAACAGAGCTCAATGGACAGAGTTCAATGGACAACAGAGTTCAATGGACAGAGAGTTCAATGGACAACAGAGTTCAATGGACAGAGAGTTCAATGGACAACAGAGAGTTCAATGGACAACAGAGAGTTCAATGGACAACAGAGAGTTCAATGGACAACAGAGAGTTCATTGGACAAGGAGAGGCTTTAATGGACAAACAGAGAATTTAATGAAAAAAACAGAGAGTTTAATGGAAATAGAGAGTTCAATGGACAACAGAGAGTTCAATGGACAACAGAGAGAGTTCAATTGACAACAGAGAGAGTTCAATTGACAACAGAGAGTTCAATGGACAACAGAGAGTTCAAATGACAACAGAGAGTTCATGGACAACAGAGAGTTCAATGGGCAGACAGAGAGTTCAATGGACAGAGTTCAATGGACAGAGTTCAATGGACAACAGAGAGTTCAATGGACAGTGTTCAATGGACAACAGAGTTCAATGGACAACAGAGAGTTCAATGGACAGAGTTCAATGGACAGTGTTCAATGGACAACAGAGAGTTCAATGGACAGAGTTCAATGGACAGTGTTCAATGGACAACAGAGAGGTCAATGGACAACAAAGAGTTCAATGGACAGACAGAGAGTTCAATGGACAGACAGAGTGTTCAATGAACAGAATAGAGTTGAATGTACAACAAGGAGTTCAATGGACAACAGAGGGTTCAATAGACAGAGAGTTCAATGGACAACAGAGAGTTGAATCGACAAACAGAATTCAATGAACAACACAGAGTTGAATGGACAACAGAGAGTTCAATAAACAACAGAGAGTTGAATGAATAACATAGAGTTCAATAGAAGACAGAGAGTGGAATGGACAGACAGAGAGTTCAATGGACAAACAGAGAGTTCAATGGACAAACAGAGAGTTCAATGGCAATCATTGGATGAATAGACGAGAAACAGTTCAGTGACAATAAGAAAAACATCCAACAACGATAGATAGTTCAATGACTTCAGACAGACTGCAAACGACTGAGAGTATGGTAACAAAAGACGGTTCAATGACAATAGACAGTTCAGCAACAATAGATATTTCGGTTGCATTAGACAGTTCAATGGCAACAGACAATTCAGCAACAACAGACAGAGCGCAATGGCAATAATAATAATAATAATAATAATATATGGAATTTATATAGCTCTGAATCTTGTAAAAAACAAACAAATCGAAGCGCTTGCACTCAATCATTTACAGGCATGCAACTCTCCTTAAACATAATGAAAAAACAGATTTTCAAATCCATGCGCGCGCACGTACGCACCACGCAACACACACAACACGGAACAACATTTAGAAGTGAAAGATGCTGTTGAAAATTGGGGCAGATATGTGGGGGAAAGTCTCAGGTAGGAAATAAGTGTGTTTGAGCGGGATTTGAAGGTATCAAGTGAAGGCTTTTGGCGAAGTGAAAGAGGGAGGTCATTCCAGGTGATGGACCAGAACAGAGAAGGAGCGACGGGCCAAAATTTGTTTGTTTGAATCTGGGTGTTCGAAAGCACAAAGTATCAGCCGCTGAACAAAGGGGACGGATGAAAGGTGTACAGGTGAAGACAGTTACAGAGATAAGAGGGTGCAGAATTGTGGGACATTGAAACGAGGTATTGTTTTTTATACTTCATCTTTGTGAGACAGGTAACCATAAAGGGATCGCAGAAGAGGAGTGATGTTTTTCCAGATTTTTTCTTTCTTAGGACCAGTCGAGCTGCAGAGTTTTGTATGCTGAAGAGAGTGGTAGATGATGCTGGTAAGCCAGCCAAAAGAGAATTATAGTAGTCTAAACGAGAAAGAATGAGAGATGTTACAAGCTTGGAATTGCATCAGTGGACAGATACTTCGAATCGCGCTTATGCGCCGTAATTGATAGTAGCAAACCTGGCAGGGGGGGGTGATGAATTTTTTCATAGAGAGTGTGTTGTCAAGAACTACTCCTAAATACTCACAGAGTTGGACAAAGGAACTGACGTATTGCCGAATTCTATTGAAGTTTTTGCGATAGAGGAAAGTTTATTTTGGGGTCCCTATGAGCATGGCTTCGGTTTTTTTCGGCATTAATTTTGTAACTTGTTCTGAGTCATCCAGTTTTGAATTCTTGAAGGGCAGTAGGACATATTTGTTAGCAGAAGGCAAGTTTTTCAACAGTATCGCTGCACTGAAGCTGAGTATAAATCGGCTTTAGAAATGAGATCAATATGGTGGTTGTTTAATTATATGTGAGAGGGGAAGCAGTGTAGACAGTAAAGAGAAACGGGGCCCCAGGACTGATCCCTGCGGGAATCCACATTCCATTTTGACAGGTTTTGATTGAATTTTGTTTACAATAACTTTCTGGAACCGGTCTGTGAGGTATGAAGTAAACCGGGTGAGAGCTGTGCCGTTAATGCCAAACGTATTTTGGAGGCGGAAAGAAAAATTTGAGTGATCTATGGAAACAAAGGCTGCAGATAGTCAAGAAGAGTGAGGAGGGAGATTTTTCCTGCATCAGAAAGCAAGTAGAAGTGTATCTAAAAGTGTGGACTAGGTGGTTTCGGTGCTGTGGTTGGGGCGATAGGCAGACTGAAAAGTGGGAAGAAGATCATTGGAAGAAGGTGACTGTTGAGCTGTTTGAGAACAACTTTTTTCTAGTACTTTAGATACAAAGGGTAAGTTTGAGACAGGCCTAAAATTTCCCTTCAGAATTTGGAATCAAGTCGTGCTTTTTCAGTAGAGGTGTGACTATTGCTGTTTTAAGAGCTGATGGAAAATTTCCTGACTGAAGGATGAGTTTACCTTTTAGTGATAAAAGGCACAAGTTGTGGAAGGCATTGTGAAAACGGGAGCAGGTATGGGATCAAGGTTCGCATGATTTTATAGTCATTTCCTTCAGAATTGTCATGATTTTTTTCACTTATGGGATGAAGGGAAAAGAGAGGATTGCCAGTGAAACTGGGATTCAGGAGGCGCAGGCTGGAATTGAGTCTGACCAGTCTGGAGCGTATGTTTCGAACTTTGTCTGAAAAGAAGGAAAGAAAAAATGGATGGAAGTTCAGACAGGCTGTGGGTGTTAGGCAGATGAGTTGTTTTTGCAGATCCCAAGGAGATTTGAGGTGAGGGAAAAAAGAGATTGTAGGGATGTAGCACAGAGAACTTGGGAAGAGTAGTAGTCTGTCTTTGCTGAGTGGATTAAGAGTTTGACTTTGTTTATTTGTTTTCGGAAAAGCTGTTTGTTGATTTCGGTTTTTGACTTCCGACACTGTCGTTCTAGTTGCCGGCGTTTGCGCTTCGCTATCAAGATGTCTTGGGTATACCATGGCGCACAGGGTCTGTGAGGGAGGAGATGAGCAATAGGAGGTGCATGCTCATCAAGCAGTTGGCGGAGAATAGTGTTAATAGTGACAATAGACAGTTTAGCAACAATAGACAGTTCAATGACAATAGTTCATTGATACTAGGCACTCCAGCAACAAAAGACAGTTAAGTTCTGTAGACATTTCAATGACAATAGACGGAGTGCAAAGACAACAGACATTTCAATGACACTAGACAATTCAGCAAGAGTAGACAGCTCAATGACAACAGACAGTTCAATGACACTAGACAATCCAGCAAGAGTAGACAGCTCAATGACAACAGACAGTTCAATGACAATAGACAGTTCAGCAACAGTAGACAGTTCAGTGATAATAGACAGTTCAATGACAATGGACAGTTCAATGACAGTGGACAGTTCAGTGACAATAGACAATTCAGCAACAGGGGACAATTCAGCAACAGTAGACAGTTCAGTGACAATAAACTATTCAGCAACAGGGGACAATTCAGCAGCAGTGGACAGCTCAATGACAATAGACAATTCAGCAACAGTGGACAGTTCAATGACAATAGACAATTCAGCAACAGTGGACAGTTCAATGACAATAGACAATTCAGCAACAGTGGACAGTTCAATGACAATAGACAATTCAGCAACAGTGGACAATTCAACGACAATAGACAATTCAGCAACAGTGGACAGTTCAATGACAATAGACAATTCAGCAACAGTGGACAGTTCAATGACAATAGACAATTCAGCAACAGTGGACAATTCAATGACGGTAGACAATTTAGCAACAGTGGACAATTCAATGACAATAGACAATTCAGCAACAGTGGACAATTCAATGACAATAGACAATTCAGCAACAGTGGACAATTCAATGACAATAGACAATTCAGCAACAGTGGACTGTTCAATGACAATGGACAGTTCAATGACAATATACAGTTCAATGACAATGGACAGTTCAATGACAATATACAGTTCAATGACAATGGACAGTTCAATGACAATATACAGTTCAATGACAATGGACAGTTCAATGACAATGGACAGTTCAATGACAATAGACAATTCAGCAACAGTGCACAGTTCAATGACAATGGACAGTTCAATGACAATATACAGTTCTATGACAGTGGACAGTTCAATGAAAATAGACAATTCAGCAACAGTGGACAATAAAGCAACAGTGGACAGTTCAGTGACAATGGACAGTTCAGTGACAATAGACAGCTCAATGACAATAGACAATTCAGCAACAGTGGACAGCTCAATGACAATAGACAATTCAGCAACAGTGGACAGTTCAAAATGACAATAGACAATTCAGCAACAGTGGAGAAATCAACGACGGTAGACAAATAGCCGTCATCACTGACCTTGATCTGGTCCTGCTCCCCAGCGTACTCAATGGACTGGAAAATGTTCCACGTGGTTCGACGTCGGACCTCCAGCCGGGCCATGTAGCGCCTGTACCACCGCTGTATCAGCAGGGCCGCCTTCATGGCTGAGGACACAACAACGAAATGCACGATCAGAGTGACCAGAGGTATGGAGGGGCTTTGTCGGCCACCTTTGTCTTTGTGGCGGAGTACTGGAAAACGAATTATACAGTGTGTTTTTCGTGTGTGTGTGGGTGTGTGTGTGTGTGGGGTGTGTGTTTTTTGTGTTGTTTTTTTTCCCTTTTTCTTTTTTTGATTTTTTTTCGAGGACAATGGAATAAGCACTGGTGTGCTAGAAATACTGTTTTTTCTTCTATCTCTCTCTTTATATCGGCCTGGTTCCTTTCCTTCTTGTCACACCCCCCCCTGTCTAATTTCTGCCTTCTTGGTCCGTTCTTCTAAGCTTTTTATCCAGAAAAAACCATGAAAGAGATGATATTTACTCTTCCATGGAGATGTCGGGTGCGCTGGGCCTGACTTGTCAGGCGCTTAACGGCAGCGCAGCGCATTTTCGCTCATATGACAGACAACAATAGTTGCTGTCTGAGCGTTCGATGGAAAAGAAGAAGACAGGAGGAAAAAGATGTGGGTGCTGTTCTCCCTGGGGAGAGTAACCCACATTCCACCCATGGAAATCTGTTATGAGGTTGAGAATTAGAATCAGATCTCTTCACAAGGAAGAGGGCAGCAGTTTTCTTCACATGTGAAGTGGTGCTTTTATCTTCAAGAAGTTATGCTTCCCCTTGACATTAGAGGCTTTGCGCCCGCGCGTGAGCACGTGCGTAACACAAAACAAAACTAAATGAAGAAAAGAAGAGCTATGCAGAGTAAAGTGTGAAAGACAAAGAGAAAAAACCAAAAAAAATTACAATTAAAAAATAGACACTCCATAAAGAAATATAAAAATATGTCCTGTAAAAATATAAAATAAAAACAATAAGTACGTAATCATTTCCCCAACAAAGAACAAAACGTGTGCATGTCCAGCGTTCAGGATTCAAAGTGTTCTACTTGCACAGACAGGCCCGGAAACATGCACTATGAAATATGCAGCTCCTTGCTTGAAAACTAAAATGCTATTCATCCATACGCCCACCCCCCAAAAACACTAAAACTTCTCATGAATTTTGATGGCAAAAGATGTCTTCTGAAATATCACGCAGGTCATGTCACTAAAAGAATTTGTCATTCAACAAGTGTAGGAACAGTTTTACTCGTCTTTTTCAACCAAGGAACATGTATTGTGCAATGCCCTGCAGGCCACTGTCACGAGCTGAATCTCTCTCATTAGTTAACAGGCCTGGGAAGATGTATTGTGCAATGTCAAAGCAAACTCTTGTCAGAGCCAATCTTTCATTGGTCAAACAGATGCTTAAAGTTGGTTTTTGTTTTTTTGGGGGAGGGGGAAGTTGGAGGGTTGTTAGCCCAGGCAACATGTATTGTGAAATATCAGGTCTGCTCCTTTAAACTGAATGGGAAATTGTGGAACATGTGTTTTCAAGCATTCAGCTTTCTACTATTAAAAATTTTTTTCCCCCAAAAACAATTGAAAGCGCCTTGTTTCCTCATGAGTTTTGGCAGTTTCAGGTTGACACTGACAATGCAGGAGCTGGCTCATCATCTGCTCGTGCAGCTTCTTTAACAGCAGTGTGCCCTCAATGGTGTGATATCTCTCTCCTTGTTCCGAGGAGAACAATATCTATCTATCTATCTATCTATCTATATATTGCTTAAGTTCTTTGCAGGTAGAAATGTCCCAGTACCTCGGCACAGACAGACAGACAGACAGACAGCCAGACAAGCATATAAGCAAGCCATAAATATAACAGACATCACCTTCTCGACTCGATTTTTGTTGTTTTTTAAAAGTATTTTTAAGCAGTCAACAATATTCTTCTTATTCTACATTGAACACTCAGACAGCAACTATTGTTGTCTGTCATATGAGCAAAAATTCTACATCACACTGCCTTTTAAAAACCCTGACCCAAAAAGTCAGCACCAGCACATTTGATTTCGGCTTTGTGAAAAAAAAATACTGTCTCTTAAGTCTTTCAGGATAACCAAAAACAAAAAGGCAGAAGAATGGACCTACAAGGCAGAAAATAAGACAAGAAGGAGGTGACGGGAAGAAAAGGAACAAAGCAGAAACAAAGAGAAGAATAAAAGAAGAGGGAATTCCTAGCACAGAATTTCCAGAAGGTGGGGATGCTATTTTACGCTGACAGGACCCCCCAGCAGGCATGCATCCCCACACAGGGCGGCAGTCAACAACAACAACTGGATTCCATGTTGATGTCAACACGCAGCTGTACAACACTGGGCGTGGCAAACAGACAACGAGGGGAAAGAGAAAGTGTGAGAACAGAATGAACGGCCCATCGATACTAATCAGTCAATCCTCGGCAGTACACTCAGTGTCTCCCTCTGTGTCTTTGTCCTCTGACATGTCCCGGGGGATATCGACGTCCTGACATTTCTTTCTTTCTTTCTTTTTATTTATTTATTTATTTTTTATATAAAACAAACACGTTCTATAGGTACACGTCTTTCTTACTCTTCTATTATCAGCCATGCTTGCGTGTGGATTTTTGTGAAAGGGTTGGTGGGAGGTGTGTGGTAGGGGGAATGGGGGTGGGGATACTTTTTAGTTTAGTTCAGTTTATACCACTGTAAGTTACGACAGATTTCTCTGCGTCAAATTCGGGCTGCTCTCCCCAGAGAGAGCAGAGCGCGTCGCCACAAGAGCAGCGCCACCCATTTATTTTTTTTGTCTGCAACTGTATTTGTTTCCCTATCAGAGTAGCTTTTTTCTACAGACGTTTTGTCCGGGATAATTCTCTTGTTGTCGTGGGTTCTTTTTAAGAGCACTAAATAATTTTGTGTGGCACACTGGACCTCGGTTTATTGTCTCATCCGAAAGACTAGCACCCAGACCACCACTTCATGGTCTTAAGGATTGGGGAAAAGTTTCGGGTCCAAACGGGATAAAACCCCCCACCAGGCAACCATTTCCCACCCGGACTTTTTGCTTTCCTAGGGGAGGCGTGTTTCCCAGAATAGCACCGACGCTTGTTTAAGGGGCTTTAAAAAAACCACACTGTACGGAGTTAACGTCAGTGCTGACTATACCTCCCTTCCCCCTCCCTCCCCCTGCTCCCCCCGACAGTTCTCTCGATCAGACTTACAAAACGAGGCCCCTTGTGCAAACGCACGCAGAACATCTTATGCACATGTTAAAACCTGTTCTGCCTTTAGGAAGAGTAAGCCATTGGTGTTGGTCGGAACGGATGACTCTCTCTCTCTCTCTCTCATCTCTCTCTCTCTCTCTCTCCTCTCTTCTCCTCTCTCTTCTCTCTCCCCATCTCCTCTCTCTCTCTCTCACCACCCCCCCCAGCCACACATACACACACACACATATAAAGAGAGATAATATATAATATATATACATTTTACCTATATATACATATATATTTTACCCCCCACCCCCACCCCACATACAACACACACACACCACTCACACCACACAAAAATATAATATATATATTATTAATATATATATAATAAAAATAATATATATAAT
Source organism: Rapana venosa (assembly GCA_028751875.1). NCBI lineage: Eukaryota > Metazoa > Mollusca > Gastropoda > Neogastropoda > Muricidae > Rapana > Rapana venosa. Next base: position 9,438,801 of record CM054144.1, on the reverse strand, counting down.
ATATATATATATAATATATATATATATAGCATTTCATACAGAAAACTATATAAAAGAAGAAATTAAAAAAAAGGATCAAAAAGAAGAAAGAAGAAAGGAAGAGTAGGAACGAAGATGTTCATAAACAAACAAAATAACTCTTCAATTACCAGAAAAACATATAATTTTTCCATCCTAGACCCTGACAGCACAGAAAGCATGTCAGAACCTCTATACATCAGGATCATTTAGTTATTGTTATGTATTTTGCATAGAAACCTAATGCTTTTATTCTGAACTGGATAAACCGTTCTTTACCAAGTTTTTTGCGTTTCCACATTAAAACTCCGTTCTCATTGTAGTTTTCGCTTGATCATTTTCCCGTCTGTCCCAGAATTAGCAAGGGCAGCTTTCTTAAAAGTAAACCAGTGTGGTTCGGTTGAAGTCTTGCCATTTCTTTTTAATCCAATCAAACTTATAGTCGGAAATATGAATACGGAGACATTCTATTAAAGTAGACTAATTACAATGACGTCATTTTTCCGACAAGGTATTATGACGTCAACCATCATCATCCGGGTCTCCAGATGACTTCAAACCCACTTTCTCCCCGAAATCGGACTGCGGCTACCTTAATGATAGGCAAAACCCCCCCAAACAAAACAAAACACACATTGCATGGTCTACTGTAATATTTTTGATTAGAAGTTTCATCGTATAATCATCGTTTTCATTGATATTTCTGGCAGTAGTAATTGTCATCTTTATCATTATAATTTCCTTTCCAATAAGGTTTGGTATTTTTGTTTGTTTGTGTGTTGCTTTTTGTTGTTGTTGTTATTGCTATTGTTTTTTCTCTCTCTTAGATGGCTTGACGAAAAAAAAGCAAGTATTTTGCTTATTTAATGTACCATCTGGAAATAAAAGTTTGAATTTGACTTTGACTTTGACACACACACGCAAGGTTCGCATACGCAAAACCTCACCATTGGTAAACCTCGGATTGTAGCCGAGAGAAAAAAAAAGCAAAACCCAACCAAAAAAAAACCCCGGATCCCCGCACTACCCCCCCCCACCCCCACCCCGCCCCCCCCCCCCAAACTCCTTTCATTTAGACGTCCTGAAATTATAATCATATTTATTTCACTAGACCGGTTTCTTGGTTTTTGAGAACTGTCACAAACTTGTAAGCATGGCTGGGGTTCCCATTGATCGAAAAGAGAGAAGAAGAGAGAGGAGAGAGAGAGAGAAAAAGAGTAGAGGAAAAGAGGAAGAGGGGGAGAGAGAGAGAGAGAGAGAAAAAGAGAGAGAGTGGAGAGAAAAGAGAGAGAGAGGAGAAAAGGAGAGAGAGAGAGAGAGAGATAGAGAGGGGAGAGACAGACAGACACACACACACTCACACACAGAGAAAGGCTATTGTGTGCCGTTGGGAACGGATGAAAAAAATGACAAAAAATGCTTACAAACCGGGACCGGATGTAAAAAACACATGAGTGCTTTTTCTATCATCGTCGAAATAAAAAGACCCCCGCAAAACCCCCCCCCCCCCCCCACCCCACACACCCACACACATTCACACCCATCTCTATGAATTTCCCTTCATGGGGTGATTACAGTGTTTTTGACCCTTTACTTGACTTGACTTGACTTTTCTCCATTCTCTTCCCCCCCCCCCCCCCTCCCAGCCAGACACACACATAGTAAAAAAACAAGACAGCCTATCCACGTGAAACACTACTTCCAAACCCAAAAACAACGAAATTGACCTCCTATTTTTATTTTGACATTCTCCTCCTTATGATGATCATGAATGAACGAACGACAACAAGCATTACTAGCTGGGCGTGTCGGGCAAACATAGAACATATACAATGAAAAACCCTAACGCCAATGTCAACGTTTCCAACAGTTTGAAAACTTCGTCACTATAATTATATTCCCGTCACAGAGATGCATGCTAGCCATGTTTCCACCTGTCTCCGCAACCTCTTAGCATTCTCATGATCTTTTCCATTGACAAATCAGTAGTAACTACACACACACACACACACGCGCGCGCGCGCGCACACACAACACACACACACACACACACACACACACACACACACACACACACAAAACACACACACACACACACACACACACACACACACACACACGATTTAGATGGCTTTAAAGAAAAATAGCAACTGCACTGCTTATTCAGTGTACCATCTGAAAATAAGTTTGACTATTTTTGGACTTTGAACACACACCACATGGGCACACATGCATACGCACACGTTCACACACGTAAATTACATACAACACACACCAACAACCAAAACACACACACACATTCACACACAACACCCAAAAACCCCTCCCCAACGCAAAACCCCCCCCCCCCCCCCCCCCCCCCCCCCCCCCCCGACATGCACACATACATACAAACATACTACATACACACACACACACACCACAAGACCACACACACAAGACACACACAACCATTCACACCGTCACACCCACCCACCCCAAAGCCCCCCCCCCCCCCCCCCCCCCCCCCCCCCCCCCCCCCGACATGCACACATACATACATACATACATACATACACACACACAACACACACTCAAAACCACACAAGACCACATACATACACACACATTCACACACAGTCACACCCAAACCCCACGCACCCCCCCCCCCAACCCCCCCCCCCCCCCCCCACACACACACACACACACAGGGCGGTCTTCACAATAATCCAAAACAAGTTTTTGGAATGCACCATTCAATACAACCTTCTCCCTGGGAAAAACCCAACTCTCTTTCTATCTCCCTCTGTCCCTCTCTCTGTCTGTCTGTCTCTGGACCTTTCCCTATACAAACGTCTCCTCAGGAAAAACTCTCCCCCTCTCTCTCTCTTTTCTCCTCTCTCTCTCTCAGTCTCTGACTCTAAAAAAATATCTAAAAAGCTATTCCAACTTAATCGAATAAAACTTTTCCCCTGGATCAACAACCCCAAAAAACTGTTCTTCTATGCTTACATAAAACCTAAATCTTGACTATGCAATCTACATGCTGGGATTTGGAAAGTAAAAACTGTAAACGACAACTTGAGAGAGTATATAAACGGTCTCTCAATTTAAATTTCCCTCCTAGAACTACTTCCTTAGAAACTAATAGCTCAAAGAGTTAAACATTCTTCCTTTTAGTTTACATTGTCTTTTTAATAAAGGTGTATTTATGTATAAGATCATGAATAAACTAGCTCCTCCTTATCTTTGGGCCCAGAGGTTCCCTGTTAAAACTGTTCGTAACAAAGTAGTGTTGTTACTCCTCGTCCAAGAAACCCATCTCTTTCATGTCATCTCTTGTTTATTCTGGCAGCAAATTATGGAACGAAAATCCCCGTCTTTATAAAAGACAAAAGTAGCATATCATCTTTTAAAAAAGCGTACCACACACACTTGTTTAATTTCCCTTTTAATATACAAATTTGGGTGAGCATGCTTGTTGAACTCTTTTGTGTGTGTGTGTGTGTTTTGTGTGTGTGTTGTGGGGTGGTGTGTGTGCTGATGCTCCACTGCTTGTTTGTTAGGGGTTGTGTGGTTTTTTGTGGGTTGGTGTTTTTTTTTTGTTTTTTTTGTTTTTGTTTTTGTTGTTTGTTGTTTTTTTGGGGGGATGTTGTTGTTTTTTCATGCTTCAACTAATGCTCATTGTTTGATGCCGTGCAAATGTGTGGCTATGATACTTTGATGATTATGACGTAAGGCTATTATAAAAATTTAATGTGAGATGTAAAATTTGAGGAGATGTGTGTGTGTGTGTGTGTGTGTGGCGTGTCTGTGCATATATACACGCAATGTGTGTGTGTGGTGTGTGTGTGTGTGTGTGTGTGTGTGTGTGTGCGCGCGCGCGTACGTACGTTGTGTGTGAGTAAGTGTGTGTGTGTGAGTGTGCTTGCGTGCGTGCGTGTGTGTGAGGGTGTTTGCGCGCGCGCGCGTGTGTGTGTGGTGTGAGTGTGTGGGTGTGGGTGTATGTCTGTGTGTGTATCTGTGTGTGTGTGTGTATGTGAGTGTTGATTTTTGGGGGAGGGTTGTCTGTTTAGTGGAGTGGGGGTGTCAGGGAGGGGAGTTTGTCAGTGTTTAATTGGTCTTGTTTATTCAATCGATGGCTAATTTTTGTGGTCTTTCATTGATTTCTTGATTTACCAATAATTGAATGGAAAATTGTGTGATTCATTTCATTGCTTTTTGACACTATTTTATTTGTTGATTCATTGGTTTATTCATGTTTGTTTCACTTTTTGCCCATGAGGGCCTGGTGTAAAGAAGCCTCTGGCTTATCCAATTACCCTCATTAAAATATTCGAGTTCGAGTTCGAGTTCGAGTTCTCTGTCTCTCTCTCTCAACACAATATTTTGAGCATACTCTTTCTTACCGTGGAATATAAAGAAAACGTCCAACTTCATTAGGGAGTTGGCGACAACTGTAACGAAACTGGAGAAGAGCCAAAACATGTGCATCTGGGAGGCAAGTCATATATTTTTCCCAAACCAAAATCGATCTTATACAATTATAGTTCTGTTAATAATAATAATAATAATAATAATAATAATAATAATAATAAACATTTACTATTATCACACAGCTCAGTTCTCCATTCATGAACAAAATCAAAACCTTAATAAACAATTTTGTTCATGAATGGAGAACTGAGCTGTGTGATAATAGTAAATGTTTATTATTATTATTATTATTATTAACAGAACTATAATATAAGAGAGATATGTGAACGTGTAGATTTCATACTTGAACAAAACTGTCTCTTCCACAAGGAGTCAGAACCAACACGCCTCTTGAGACCTAGAGAGAGAGAGAGACTGGTCTCGCCAGATTAAGACGCAGGATAGGAAAGTTTCAGTGCAGTGTTAACGCCTACAGCGACTGACTCCTCATACACTTTTGTCAGAAGTCTGTCCTTATTACAGGAAGTATGTTAGCAGTATGAGGAACCAAGCTTTTGGAGTGACAAAGGTAATCTGAGGTGACGTCGTGTTGATGTGACGTGACACATAGACGTGAGGTGACGTATTGATGTGTGACGTTATCATGACTGTCTGTTGCACTTGCATGGAGTTTGTACTGTTTCAGCTTCAGGAGTCAAGGGTGCTTAGGTCTGGGAAGTTGAGGCAGACAATTAGCTTTGTTTGTTTGTTTGTCTGCTTGAAGCTGTGTGTGTGTGTGTGTGTGGGGGGGTGGGTGGTGGGGTGGTGGTGGTGGGTGGTGGTGGGTTGGGGGTGGTGGGAATGGTGTGGTGTGGTGGTGGTGGTGGTATGTGTGTGTGTGTGTATGTATGTATATCTATATATATCTATATGTATGTATCTCTCTCTCTCTCTCTCTATATAATTATATATATATGTATGTGTGTGGTGTGTGTGTGTTGTGTGTGTGTGTGTGTGTGTGTGTGTGTGTGTGTGTGTGTGTGTGTGTGTGTGTGTGTGTGTGAAGAGAGAGAGAGAGAGAGGAGAGAGAGAGAGAGAGGAGAAGAGGAGAGGAGAGAGAGAGAGAGAGAGAGAGAGTGAGTGTGTGTGTGTGGTGTGGTGTGGTGGTGGTGATGGTGGGTGGTGGTGGTGGTGGTGGTGGGTGGTGTGTGTGTGTGTGTGTGTGTGTGTGTGTGTGTTGTGTGTGTGTGTGTGTGTGTGTGTGTGTGTGTTGGTTTGTTGGTTGATTCATTTCGTCTTCACTGCTGCGATCGCTCAATAACAGAAGTGGTAATAGAGGTAGAGCTAGAAGAAGAAGTGGTAGCAGCAGCAAGCAGCAGCAGCAGCAGCAGCAGCAGCAGCAGCAGCAGCAGCAGCAGCAGCAGCAGCAGCAGCAGCAGCAGCAGTGGAAGAAGTAGTAGTAGTAGTAGGAGTAGTAGCTGTAGTAGTGGTAGTAGAAGTAGTAGGTGCAGCAGTAGTAGTAGTAGCACCAGCAGCACCAGCAGCAGTAGTAGTAGTAGTAGTAGTAGTAGTAGTAGTAGTAGCAGCAGCAGCAGCAGCAGCAGCAGCAATGGTAGCAGTAGTAGTAGCAGTAGTATTAGCAGAAGCAGCAGCAGCAACAGCAGCAGCAGTATTCTTATTCTTATTAATATTCTTATTATTCTTATTAGTAGCAGCAGCAGCAACAGCAGCAGTAGTAGTAGGTCAGTAGGCCATGCCACTCAGAAGTGCAGACATGCCAGTTCCTTAATTCCATTAAGGTATATACACGGCATGTACATAACCAAATTTGCATCTCAAAGACCCTGTGAATCACGTCAGTATTTGGTGGAGGTTACGGAAATACGAACATACCCAGCATGCAGCCTGTACTTGGAGAGAGGGATGGACTCCACCAGCTTCAACATGTCGAGGAGATACAGCCTGAAAATGTCAGTGCAGTGCCCCAGTGACTGCTCGGGCAGTTAAGGGATATAAAAAGGTAAAGGTGTCCCACAACCTATGGGGTCGTAGCGGAGCGAGGCGTCAGAGACCTCAACTTCTCTAGGGGCCAGCATATTGAGGGCGGCGCCCATCTCCTCTCCTCTCCCTCACTGCTTTACCTTCCCTGACCCTAAAGAGGGCAGGTACCCATTTACAGCTGGGTGAACAGGGGGACTGTACTGAAGCCAAGGCGCACAAATGGTCACCCATCCAAGTGGTAACCACGCTCGACGCTGCTTAACTTGGCTGGGGGGAAAGCGAGTGCTGCGACCGCTGAGCTATCCCGTTCCCATTGTGTGTAAGGGGATAAGAGAGAACCCTCCCCCCAAAAAACAAAATCCCCAACACAAATTGGACACTTTGGTTGGTGGTCTAGAGGTGACGCGCCTGCCTAGAAAGCAAAAAGTCCGGGTTGGAAGTGTGTGGTGGTTTGATCTCCGTTTGGGCACAAAACTTTTACCCCATTAGATCATGAGTGGTGGTGTGGGTGCTAGTCTTTCGGATGAGACGATAAACCGAGGTCCTGTCTGTTACACAAGATCATTTAGCGCACGTAAAAGAACCCACGACAACAAGAGAAATGTCCCTGGCAAATTTTTTTTAGAAAGAAGCCACTCTGATAGGGAAGCAAATACGGTTGCAGACAGGAAACGAAAAAAAGGGTGGTGCTACTCTTGTGGCAACTCGCTCTCCCTGGGAGAACAGCCCGAATTTCACGCAGAAAAATCTGCCGTGACTTACAGTGGTATACAATAAAATGTTAAAAAATTAATAAAGAAACTTAAGCACCGAACTATCCCATCCTGCTCATATGAAATATAGTGTGGAAGGTAAAGTGTATATCTCACATCATGAAACCTCCTTGAGGGCAAAATGAATACTATTGATTTGAGTTGAACGGGAATGAACCCTGTATGGATCATGCCCTGTATCCTCCCCCCCCTCGCCCCCTAAGTCAATCAATTTGCTTATGTACTCAACAATGTGTCCCCTCAGCTGTAACCTATCCCCGGGCAAATTTTGCACTTCAGAGATATTGACAAATGCCGTACCTAGCTTGCGTGGCGTCGGTGATGAAGAGAGGAGAGTGAGAAGATGAGAGAGAGGATGAGAGAGAGAGAGAGAGAGAGAGAGAGAGAGAGAGAGTCCATTTAAAATGATTTGTTGCCTCAAGAGTGCAATGCATTATGTATTGCTTGTTCTGAGTTATAGGGAATCGCTGCAATGGTTTAAAGTAAGGTAAATTCACGAAGGTAGTTAACTACAAAAGCTGGGTCATACAGCACTTTGGATGGGAAAAAACACACCGTGGGCAGACACACACACCAAACACACACACACACAGAGTGATAGACAGACAGGCAAAAAGAAGATGGAAGCATACATACAAAGCAAAGAAGCACACGCACACACAAAGACATAGGGACATGATTCAACACACACACACAAACACACACACACACACACACACACACACAACACACACACACACACACACAGATAGCAAAAATGACTTTTTGAAAAGTGTATATTTCATAAAATAAAGGGAAGAGGTTTTGATAGTTCTTTTGAAGACTGAAACTGAGCCAGAATGACACAGGGACAAAGGAAGAGCATTCCAGGGAATGGGTATTGTGTGGCAGTAACAACGGGTTTGTCATGTAAATATGCCACAGTGTGTAATTATACCCTCACAAGGGGACAGCCCCAACATGGCCTCTGTGGTCGGCAGGGCTGTAAACAACAAGATTGACTTGGATTGGCTCCCCTTGGAAGGAAAGTATAATCTGATATCAATAGATCTCAAGTAGAAAGGACTATGTTTCAACCATGTCTTTTGCTCCCCCTCCCACACACACATCCTCTAAACCAATTACTTTGCTTGTGTACTCAACCCCCCCCCCCCCCAACTATGAGTTAGGTTGCTTGTGTCCTCAAAATCTGTTCCCCTCAACTGTAATCTTGCCCCAGGCATTTTTGTTGTTCTAACATATTGATAAATTGCGTTCATGACTAGTGTGACCAAAAGAGTCGGGAATCCATTTACATTGATTTGTGGCTTCAACAGAATGATGTTTGCATAATGTATTGTTTCATCTGGGCTGCAGGACACACTCCAATGCTTTGACAGAATGTCAGTATATCGAGAAAAATGGTCAGACAAACACGCAGATTCACATGTGCATGTGGATTCCGTAACACACACAGACCACACACACACACACACACCACAGACACACACACACACACACGTGCGCATGCACACACACACTTGAGGTTACAAAGATAAATGACCCCATCCCCCCTCCTCATCCCCTAAAGCCAACAACATTGTTTATGTAATCAACATTCTGTCCCCTCAGCTGTCAAATTTCCTTGGGCATTTTTCGGGGGTTCTAATATAGTGATAACTTTTGCTCCTATGTGGTGTGACCAAAAAATCAAAACAAGAAAAACCCAAACAAAACAAAATACCTCCCACCACACCCCACCCTCCAGAACCCCCCTTCCCAACCCAACACCCCCAAAACAAAGGAAACAAAGTCTGGAACCCATTTACATTGATTTGTGGCTTCCATAGAATGGTGTTTGCATAATACATCGTTTCACCTAGGCTGCATGAATCGCTCCAATGGTTTGACAGAACGTCAATTGGTAGAGAAAAGTGATCAGACAAAAACGCAAATTCACACGTGCATGTGGATTCACTTATACTAGCACACATAATTATACTCACACATCTCTATCAAGCATTTGCACATCAGACGATTCAATGAAACGAAATTCTAGGAACAATAAACATAATGTCTTTGAATAGGGAAACATGAAAAAAAAATCCCTTTTACACACTGATTTGTTGCTTTGCTTTGGAATAGTTTTTTCCTTGGTGGTTTTTGTTGCTAACAAACTGAAAACATGTACGACGTTTTTAGTCCCTGTTAGAAACCTTTTTTACTTTCTCAAATCTTTCTCTCTTGCAGACAGTTACATACAACCTTTTATGCATGCAATCATGCGCTGATGTATGCACCCTCTCAACCACCATACACACATACGTGTTTTAGTATGTCTGCATGTATATGCGCTTGGGCCCCTATGCGCACACATATTGCCCACATTGCACTAACGTTATTCGCTTATGCTCCCTGGCAGGATCCAATGTCTTACATCTATGTAGCATACATGCATGTGTATACACGTGTGCCCCTGCACGCGTGCGCACACACACACAAGCATCTGTCATAACACACTCTGGTGCCAACTGGGCCCAAGGTGTCCTTTGTAACATATTGACAAATATCGCAGCAAGCTGGCGTGACACAAAGAGTGAGTGAAATCCATTGACACACTGAGTGGTGCTGTCAACAGCTGTTTGCATTATGCATTGTTTGGCCCCAGCTGTAGAGAATTGCTTCAGTGATGACAATATAGTCAGACAAAAACAATGTAGATTCATACGTTAGAGACAGGTAAAACACAGTGGAAAACGTACATACATGGGTATTCAGCAGTGAAAGAGAGAGGAGAGAGAGAGAGAGAGAGAGAGAGAGAGAGAGACGAGAGAGAGAGAGAGAGACAGACAGACAGACAGACAGACACACAGACAGAGAGACACACGCACACACACAGAGACAGATGGACAGACATACATACATAGACGGACAGGCAGACATATAGACAGACAGACATATATATGCACAGACTAGCAAACGAACATGAGCATACAAAGAGATATAGACATACAATTACGGACAGACACACACACACTGAAAACAAATTTCATTGAACTAAATTGAACACACACACACACATATTAATGGCATTTTCTCTCCTTTGTGCCCAAACAGCTCATTACTCCATTTCCCTCCTTCCTTAACTCAGCAATAACCCCAACAGCCATTGGCGACAATGTCCCAGGAAAAGCTCACTGACAGACCTCTACTGCCTGTTTATGCATCTGGACTTTCTGAATGGCGATGCATTCACAACATGCACACATTCCTGATTTTTCCTCTCCTCTTCCCTCTTCCTGCTCTCTGTCTTTGTCTCCGTCTCTGTTTGTCTGCCTGTCTGTCTCTCTGTGTGTGAACTTTTCGCTCTGTCTGTCTCTCTGCTGTGTCACACAGACACACAAACACACATTCTCTCTCTCTCTCTCTCTCTCTCTCTCTCTCTCTCCTCTTCTCTCTCTCTCTTTTTTGTTTTGAGGATATGGAATAAGTACTCGTGTGCTTTTTGTTACATCCATTCCCCATGTGTATGCTCTTTTGTAATTGTTCTCATCCATTCCCACCGGCACACAATGGCCTACTCTTCCGAAAAACAGAACGGGTTTTTTAACGTATGCGCAAGATGTTCTGCGTGCGTTCGCGCACGGGACCTCATGTTATAGTCTCATGGGAAGGAATTTTGGGGTGACTTGAGTCAGCACCGATGTTTACTACGGAGGAAAAATCCTCTTGAACGAGATTCGAACCCAGCTGAGCAGATCATGAGTGCATCACTCTAACCATCAGGCTATCCCGTCCCCAGAGAGACAGAGACAGAGACAGAAACAGAGAGAATTTTATGATCATTGACATTACAGTCCTAATGGTAAGGAGCACAATATAAACTTATGCATTCAAGACACTAAGTCGCATTGGAAAAAAACCCAAGCAAATAATAAATTATAATTGATGATGATGAAGAAGAAGAAAACCGAAACAAACAAAGAGGGAGAGAGAGAGAGAGGGAGAGAGAGAGAGAGAGAGAGAGAGAGAGAGAGAGAGAGAGAGGGAGAGAGAGAGAGAGAGAGAGAGAGAGAGAGAGAGAGAGAGAGAGAGAGAGAGAGAGAGAGAGAGAGAGAGAGAGAGAGAGAGGTGAACGAACGAATGAATGAATGAATAAATCATCTTTATTTTCTCATACATTTTTTTCATTCGGCTCTTGTCTTGACTAGGGACTATCAACAGAAAGACAGACAGACAGACGCAGACGCAATTTTATTTCACGAGGGTAATAGATTAAGTAACAAGACTTTTTTCATCCAGCCCTCAAAATGAAAAGAAAAGAAAAGAAAAAGCTGCAAGAAAAACAAAAAGCATAGTTATGATACATATGAAAATACACACACATGGATATCAACAGATGCACAAGAGAGAGAGAGAGAGAGAGAGAGAGAGAGAGAGAGAGAGAGAGAGAGAGAGAGAGAGAGAGAGAGAGAGAGAGAGAGGGAGGGAGAGAGAGAGAGGAGAGAGAGAGAGAGAGAGAGAGAGAGAGAGAGAGAGAGACAGACAGACAGACAGACAGACAGACAGGCAGACAGACAGACATATAGATAGATAGATAGACAGACAGACAGAACAGACAGACAGATAGACAGACAGACAGTCTGAGATAGAGACAGAGATAGTGAGACAGAGTGAGGAACAAGAAGTATGGAAATCGGATATAAATGGTGTATTAATACATCTTGAGAAGGAGATATGTTGTATCACATTGTTTCATCAAAAGATCTTGATACATTGTTTTAAATTTTTTCAGATTAGTTTCATTTTTTAGCTGGTAGGGAAGCCTATTCCACAGCCAGCCCCCAGAATATGCTAGACTTGATTTGAATAGTGTTATCTTAGGTAGAGGTAGATTAATCAAATGAGAGTGTCTAAAATCATTTACCGTGAAGATGCTTTGTAATAAAGATGGGGCATTTCCATGCAAGATCTTGTGCATCAAAGCTCCTTTATTGAAGAGAAGCTTGGACTTAAGAGGAAGAATAATTAATATCTGAATGGTCAGCAACTGTTAAAGATGATGATTTGTTTAGGATAAGCTTTATAGCGCGTTTATGCACCCTCACTATTAATTTAAGTAAATTATTGCTGGCCATATCCCACAGTGTAGATGCATAATCTATTGTTGTTTGAATGTAAGAATAAAAGAATATTTTTCTGGCATGCACATTTAGGAAGTTTTTTATCTTACGGAGTTGGTATATTTTGAGGCAATGTTTTTTGACAGGTTTTGGATGTGGGCAGACCATAATAGGTTGACAGACAGACAGACAGACAGAGAGACAGAGACATAGAGAGAGAGAGAAAGAGATTTTTGTCTGGTTCATCCGCTAGAGTTTTGAGAATCACCAATGATGAGATTTTGCATGTGCAGCCATTTTTGCCCACCATAAAAGGTAGCCACATTCAAACTTAGGGAATGGTATTCCTCACAGCTCCCTGTGGTCTAGAAATGCCGGGAATACAACAACACCTGACATTCTCTATGCACAGGCCAGAATCACTCATATCAAATTACGTCCCATAAAGGTTGGAGCCTATGGCCTATGGAAATATATGCAGGTCAAAAAGACAGAATAATAATGAATATATTCTTCTTTGTTTGAAAGCCCGGACAATTATTGCTGTTTGTCATACGGGCGAAAATGCGCAGCGCTGCCGTTAAGCGCCTGGCAAGTCAGGCCCAGCGCATTCAACTTCGGCATAGGAGAGAACTGTTATCTTTTAAGTCTGTCTGGATGAAAGGCAAGAGAATGGACTAAAAAGGCAGAAAGTAGACAACGAAGAGATGACAGGAAGAAAAGGAACAAGGCAGAAACAAAGGGAGGGATAGAAAAGAGGGAATTTGAGGCACAGAATTTTCAGAAGGTGGGGGTGCTACCTATACTAACAGGCTCCTGGCTTTCCCGCGGGGGGAATACTGACTATATACGTTCATGGACCAGTCTCCCTTTGTCTTGTGCAACCCGTTAGCTCTTCATTCCTCCTGTATAGCAACACCAGAGAAGACTCTCTGTTTTCATTGCCGTTTGTTCACACTTGTGAGATGAGAGTGATCAGAGAGGAGGCAAGGAGGGAGAGAGAGAAACACACAGAGGGAGATGGTGGTTATGGTGGTGATGATGATGATGGTGATGATGATGATGATGATGGTGATGATGATGAAGAAGAAGACGATGATGATCATGATTATGATGATGGTGATGACGACGACGATGATGATGATAATGATGATGGTCATCCTCATTTCCAAGGGTTTTCAGATAAGCAGATACATACCAACCACCCACACTCCCATCCACTCACACGTGCACACATGCACATACACACACACACGCATACACACACACACACACACACACACACACACACACACACACACACACACACGCGCGCGCGCGCGCGCGCACACACACACACACACACACACAACACACACACACACACACACACACACACACACAACACACACACACGCACCCACAAACACACAGATTCGTATCCAGTTTCAAATCCCATTCAAGCGATTTCCCTCTGGAGTTAAAATCAGTGCTGACTCCACTCCCCACAAAAGCCATGAGCGAACACACGCAAACATCTTCCACACACATATTAAAACCCGTTCCGCTTTTCAGAAGAGTGGACCATTGTGTGCCAGTGGGAACGAATGACAAAATTTACAAAACTGCATACACACAGTGATTAGATGTATGAAAAGCCTATGAGTGCATATTGTGTTGTCCTCAAAATAAAAGAATAATTTAAAAAAGAGAAAGAGAGGAAAGAAACAAGCCAGAGAAAAGAGAGAGAGAGAGAGGAGAGAGAGAGGAGAGAGAGAGAGAGAGAGAGAGAGAGGAGAGAGAGAGAGAGAGAAAGAGAGAGAGAGAAAGAGAGAGAAAGAAAAGAAAGAGAGAGAGAGAGAGAGAGAGAGAGAGAGAGAGAGAGAGAGAGAGAGAGAGAGAGAGAGAGAGAGAGAGAGAGAGAGAGAGATTGTTCCAGGTTCAAAAACAGCGCACAACCCCCTTTTCCTCACTTCCCGCTAACTCAGCAATAACACCAGCAGCGATTAGCGACAATGTCCCAGGAAAAGCTCACTGACAGACCTCTACTGCCTGTTTATGCCTCTGGGCTCTCTGAATGGCGATGCAGTCACAGCATGCACACCTTCCTGGTTTTCCTCTCCTCTCCCCTCTTCCTGTGATTTTGCTCCTACACACAGAGCTCTGAAACTGTTACTGTCAAATACAGATTTTAGTGTGTGTGTGTGTGTGTGTGTGTGTGTGTTTTATTGAGTGTGTGTGTGTGTGTGTGTGTTATTGTGTGTGTGTGTGTGTTTTATTGGAGCTATTGTTGTGTGTGTGTGTGTTTTATTGTGTATGTGTGTATTTAAACAAATTATTTATTTTATAAAATTTATTCCTTTATATCGAGGATAATGGAATAAGCACTCATGTGCTTTTTTACATCCAGTCCCCATGTGTATGCGGTTTTGTAAATTGTCATCTGTTCCCACCCGCACACAATGGCCTACTCTTACAAAAAGTGGAACAGGATTTTAACGTGTGTGCAAGATGTTCTGCGTGCATTTGCACACGGGGCCTCGGTTTATAGTCTCATCTGAAGGACTTTTGGGGAGAGTGGAGTCTGCACTGATTTTAACTCCAGGGGAAAATGTCCTCTTGAACAGGAATCAAACCCAGGTTGTCAGATTGCGAAGCACAACGTTCTAACCACCAGGCTATCCCGTCCCCCCCCCCCCCCCCTGTGTGTGTTATTGTGTGTGTGTGTATGTGTTATTTGTGTGTGTGTGTTTTGTTATTGTGTGTGTGTGTTTTATTGGGGCTATTTTGTGTGTGTGTGTGTGTATGTGTGTGCACACACACATTTCATTGGGGCTATTTTGTGTGTGTATGTGTGTGTGTTTTATTGGAGCTATTTTGTGTGTGTGTGTATGTGTGTGCGCATGCACATTTCATTGGGGCTATTTTGTGTGTGTGTGTGTATGTGTGTGTTTTATTGGGGCTATTATCTGTGTGTGTTTTATTGGAGCTATTTTGTGTGTGTTTATTTATTTATTCTATTTTATTCTTTTATTTCAAGGATAATGGAATAAGCACTCTGTGCTTTTATTTCATTTGTGTGTGTGTGTGTGTGTGTGTGTGTGTGTGTGTGTGTGTGTGTGTGTGTGTGTGTGTGTGTGTGTGTGTGTGAGCACAAACAGTTGATGTGATCAATGCAACTATGTGTTTAGCATCGCCAATAACATAAAAATGCATAATTCAATTTGCTGTTATTGTTATTGCTCCTGCTGCAGCTGCAATTTGTACACTGAATGGATTGAAATACTGGGTTGGGTTTTGTCTTCTTCTTTACCCGCTTGTATGCTTGGTTGACATTTTTGGTTACTTTTTTCATTTTTGTTGTGCTTTCATTGTATGTTTTAGTTGTCGTTTTTTTCAGATCGTCTATCTTCATTTGTTGGGTGCTTTTTCTTTATAAAGGTATAACATAATCTGACTTCTTCTTCTTCTTGTTCTTGTTCTTGTTCTTGTTCTTCCTCTTCTCCTCCTCTCCTCCTCCTCCTCTTCTTCTCTTCTTCTTCTTCTTTCTTCTTCTTCTTCTTCTTCTTCTTCTCTCTCTCTCTCTCTCTCTCTCTCTCTCTCTCTCTCTCTCTCTCTCTCTCTCTCTCTTTCTCTCTCTCTCTGTGCTGACAGCTGACATAAGAAGCTTTGCACATGATTCTAGGAATACTAGTTTGCCAAACTCTTGCCCCCCCCCCCTCTAAAAATATGCACACTGGTGTCATGTTTAGACTTCATACCAGAACTTGGAATACAGCTACCTAAATGGAGGCAAAATGATTGCATGTATAGAAGTCTCATCATTTGTGAACCTTAGAGCTCTAGAAGCTTCTGCTGAATCAGATGATGTAAGAAGCTTTGCAGATGATCCCGGCACAATGATTTGCCAAACTGTTGCGCCCTCCTTTGCAAAAAAACCCACACCAAAACATTCTTCAAGTTGCAACATGCTGCACATAATGATGATGTTGTTGTTGTTTTCTTGTTCTTGGTCTTGGTTTGGGCCAAGAGACTAATGATGCTGTTGTTTTTGTGTTCTTGTTCATGTTATTTTGGACAAACTAACTTAGGCTTTAAATGTTTTTGACACTTTTGCAATGAACACCACCCCCCCCCCAAGGGTGATGGCTTTTTTGTTTCCATGACCCTTTGACATTTCCACAGACCGGGCTAAATGATTATGGCATGGAAAAATACCTGTGTCGAGTAATACCCTTGCTGTTGACCCTATGGGTATGAAAATTCTGAAAGTCAAAAGGAGAATTATACTAATAAATTTTCCTGGGCCTCTTCACTGTTTTTCGTCGTTTACCCTCACATTTTTTGATGCATAATACGCTGGGGGACTGTCGCGTATTCCCCCGGGGGAAAGATTATTGCATTTGTGCATGTTGAGAGAGATAAGAGGAGAGAGAGATCAAGAGAGAGTCAGTAACAAAAAAAGAAGACGTCACAGAGGGAGAAAAGGGGACAGACAATAAAAAAAATCAGAGAGTAACACAGAAATCAACATGTGTTCCATTTTAAAAAAAAGCCATACCCCTTTCTTTTATTTCCCCGCAAACTCAGCAATAACCCACAGCGTTAGCGCAACCCGGAAAAAGCTCATGCAGCCCCTTACTGCCTGTTTATCCCTCGGACTTCTAAATTTGGCGATGCTTTTCACAGCATAACACCTTCCTTTTTTCCTTAGTTTTGCTGTACCACGAGCTCTGAAAATTCACCAAACCCAATAGCAGTTTTTTTTAAAAATTTTATTTTCACTCTTTTTTGTGCACACTAAAAAGAAGCAAGTGGGACATGCTGCCATCATCTGGAGCATGGATTCCCCCCTTTGGGTTTTTAATTTAGTACAGCATTGGGTTGTGGCGGCCATTCTACGGGGGGAATGACAGCAGTCCCTATAGCAGGGGGCACAGATGAAACTTTGCTCTGCCCCTGGTCTACAAGGGGGGAAGGGTGCAAAACATCAAGCGATTACGCTTTTCACTCATATGACAGGAAACCTTCTTCGTAGATTCAAGTAAAAAACCCCTTGCAAGAGCTGCACAAACAGAGCAGCAAAAACGAAGCTGAAGACCATTGGGAAAGACCAAAAACTCCTCTGGGAAAAGGTCAAACTACGGGCACATTGGTCACCCTCCACATACCTGTTTTCATGCAACCCGGAAATGAATGCATTTTTAAAAGGGAGACCAGGTTTGGAGATGAAAGTTAGAGAGACTCTTGGCATTTCATACAGGGACCACATTACCAAAGAAAAGTCCTACAAAATATCATCATCATAGCCCCGTGACCTTGGGGGGCGTGGGGGGGACAAAAAACGATCCCGTGGTGCCCCCCCATCCATCCGGTCCTTGCTCGCGCAGTAGTGCGAGTCATTCACCCTGGTCCATTCTCTGATTTGTCCATCCTGCTTTTCTGTCTTCCCCTCCTTCTGCCCCCTTCGAGGGTTCCTGCGTACTGTTTTGGGGGAGATTTGGGCGGGGAGTGCCGAACCATGTAGCTTTTTCTTTTGACGTGGTGGAGGGGTTCCCTGGGGGCCCTGCCAGCCAAGTTTTGTCATGGAAGATGTTCCCATGGCATTCGCTTTGTTTTTCTGTCATCGACCCCCCCGTCCTTTGTAGTGTAGCGCCAAGGTTTTAAAAGGTCTCCCCCCTCCAGTTTTTGGGCCGTTCATGTAAATTTTGCAGTGGCGTTTCTCGTGCTGTTCACAAGACTTTACTTTTTCCGAGCTCACCTCCATCCCATATGCTCCAGCTCTGTTCTCAAGTTGGGGCGTAAATCTTTTAGCTTGTGTTATTCGCCAGAGGTCAAAGCTCGGCAAACCGTAAGTTGTTGAGGGGGCGGCCAAAGGAATGGTAGAGTGGAAGCGGAGGGTCTCTTCAAAAATTTTTTCCAAAAACAGATTAAAAAGGAGGAGATAACGACATCCTTGTCGGACCCAACAGTGGTTTTTTAAGTAGTCTCCGATTGATTGTTCAGAAGGACGCCTGCCTTTGGGGGTTTTTATGTGCTTGAATGGTTTGCATAGTCCTTTTTAATCCAAACATTCTGAGGACCTGCCACGGCCTTGTGCCATACTCTGTCGAAAACCCTTCTTGAAGTCGATAAATTTTGGAAAGGTCTCTCTGAGTTTAAGATGTTTTTTTTCGGGTGGCAGTTAAAAAAACTTTCGATTGTGCCCTCCTGCCCCCGAACCCAGCTTTTCCTCTCAAGGGGTTCTTCTGCCTCCTTCTTGAGTCGTTTCAAAATAAAATTTTGGGGATGATCGTGGCGTGGTGTGAGGTATTGTTCTATTTTTGGCATTGGCGTAAATTTTCCCTTCTTGGCAGGGGTAGAGAGTGATTTTTGGGCCATTCTGTTTGGGCCCCGGTTTTGTCTCCCAAAATTCGACAGATAGCTGAAATATGTATGACTGTTTCGCCCACTTGCAGTCTGCGGTATATTGTCTGCCCGGGGACTTTTTCCTATGGTAAGCTCGGATGGCTTTTTTCCATTCTTCCTCATAAAGGGGAATGGCGAGGGTTTT
>CM054144.1:9404980-9407480 GCA_028751875.1 Rapana venosa | reverse complement strand
CGAGGCATCAGAGACCTCACTTCTCTAGGGGCCAATCATATTGAGGGCGGCGCCCATCTCCTCTCCCTCGCTGCTTTACCTTCCCTGACCCTAAAGAGGCAGGTAACCATTTACAGCTGGGTGAACTGGGGAACTGCACTGAAGCCAAGGCACTCATCCAGGACAGTAACCACGCTCGACGCTGCTTAGCTTGGGGGAGAGCAAGTGCTCTGACCTCTGAATTATCTCGTCGTCTGTCAGTATATATATAAAAAAGTTATAATTATTTATGTCTAAATGGTTCTGGACTGGGTGACAAGGACGGCCTACGCAAGTTCCGGAAAGGTATCCAATGGACCCTCATGACAAAGCTGGAAGATCTCGATTTTGCCGATGACCTGGCTCTGCTATCCCACCGCCTGCAGGACATCCAAGACAAAGTCACTGCCCTATATACCACAGCTAGACGTGTTGGCCTCAGGATCAGTCAAGAGAAGACCAAGCTACTGCGTACCAACAACCAGCAAGAGGATCCTGTCACCATCTCTGGGAAAGCAGTAGAGGATGTCAGTGAATTTGTGTACCTGGGCAGTGAGATCAGCCAGACAGGAGGCACAGACATCAAGGCAAGAATAAAGAAAGCACGCCAAGCATTTGCCATCTTGAAACCCGTATGGAGAACAAATGCGATCTCCACAACCACCAAGCTCAGGATCTTCAACTCCAACGTAAAGTCTGTGCTTCTCTACGGGTCAGAAACTTGGCGGGTCATCAACACCAGCTCCTCCAAGATCCAGACCTTCATCAACGGATGTCTCCGGCAGATCCTTCATCTCAGATGGTTCGACAGAGTGCCAAGTACCGACCTGTGGATGAGGGCGAACCAACAGCCTATGGAAGTCCAAGTGAGGCGGCGAAAGTGGCGTTGGGTCGGCCACACCCTACGGAAGGAGCCTTGCAACATTACCAGACAAGCGCTCGAGTGGAACCCGCAGGGGAAAAGGAAGAGAGGGCGCCTCAAACAGACCTGGAGGAGAAGCCTGCATAGTGAGCTGAGAGACTCCAGCCTGACATGGGAAGAGGCCAAGACCCTTGCCAGAGACGGGAGAAGGTGGAGGGACGCTGTTGAGGCCCTATGCTCCGCTAGGAGCTATAAGGACTAAGAAGAAGAAGAAGAAGAAGAAATGATATGAAGAAAATTTGTTAGATTGTCTGATTGGCTCTCCAAAAACTTCTGATTTAAGATTTTTGATTTTGACTTTACTCTCCTCTTTTGAATGAGCATCTGTTTTCTTTGTCGGGTCTTTTGCGTGTGCCTTTCTGTGCTATGCTTCTGTCTGTCTATCTCTGTCTGTCTATCTCTGTCTATCTCTGTCTGTTTGTTGTGTGTGTGTGTGTGTGTGTGTGTGTGTGTGTGTTGTTGTGTGTGTGTGTGTGTGTGTTGTGTGTGTGTGTGTGTGTGTGGTGTTGTGTGTGGTGTGCGCTCTTTTCTTTTTTCTGCATTTAAATTTCTGATGAGTTGCTGGCCATGGGGAAGTCTAAGCTTGATGAAATTATAACGCTATATGCATGAGCATATCCACACAGACCCACACATGCACGCATGAACGCATGAAAAAACCCAACACACACACACACGCCCCCCCACCCCCCTCTCACAGAAAAATCACCAAGAAAACCCCAACTCCCAAATTAACAACTCGGCCAAACGATAGCTTGTCTTGTAATCATTACATAGAACTGAACAACCCTTTGAATCCTACCACTGAAAAAAACCCACATTCTAACAAACATCATTCGTGTGCTGTGTAAAAACGCCTGCCTTCTGATTAGCCTGACGATAGATAATGAGTTCGGTCAGGTGAGCCGTAGCTAATTCACTTAGTCTGTGCAATCACTTGAGATCTCTCGGGATTCAATTCGATGCACCTTGTTTGGGTTTTTTACAATATTTTTTTCTAAGAGGATTAACTGTTTTGCACAAGTCGTCTGGTTTAGTAACAAGAAGAAAAAAATGGATTAAAAGGAGACTTCTTTTTCATCTTGATTTTAGTGTTTGTTTGTTTGTTTTGTTTGGTGTTGTGTGTGTTGTATGTTTTTGTGTGTGTTTGTGTTGTTGTGTGTGTGGTTGTGTGTTGCGTTGTGTGTGGTGTGTGGTGTGTGTGTTGTATGTGTGGTGTGTGTGGTGTGAGTGTGTTGTGTTGTGTGTGTGTGAGTGTGGTGGTGTGTGTGTGTGTGTGTGTGTGTGTGTGTGTGTGTGTGTGAGTGTAGTGTGTTGTGTTGTGTGTGTGTGTGTGTGTGTGTGTGTCGATTGTGCATTTTGTTTTGTGTTTATTAGTGCAGTGTGTGTACGTGTGCGTGTGTGTGTGTGTGTGTGTGTGTGTGGTGTGGTGTGTGTATGTAGGTGTATGTGTGTAGTGGTGCGTGTGTAGTGCGTGGTATGGTGTACGTATGTTACATGTGTATATTGTATGTGCGTGCGTTGCGTGGTATGTATGAAATGAGGTATCAATGCATGGTG
>CM054144.1:9382480-9392480 GCA_028751875.1 Rapana venosa | reverse complement strand
AAGAGGAGTAGAACGACAACACGCTACATTTTTGGAATAAATATTTAATATTACATGCATTCAATCTCAGTTTATGTATTAGAATTTCTCACTTCCATGGGCAACAAAAACCCCCACTTGATATTGTTTTCTTTATAATCTTAGAATGCATACATAATTATTATCAACTTGGAATGAATTTCATGATGGGCAGCGTCTGTGTGGCAACATCTGCTCTCCTCTCTGCATTCCATTACCGGGTGGATGGGTAGTGCCTGGTCTTCCTTCTCCTGTGCTTGTTTGTCACTCTGCAGGAGGTCTGCCCACTGCTGGCCTCAGTCTATACAATCCGACCTCAGAGCAGAGCAGCTCAGTTTGTGGGGAACAAGATTGGTAATGCTTGGTATGTCCATGTTTACAGAACCCACCGAACGCTGACATGAATTACACGGATCTTTAGCGTGCAAGTTTGATATTCTGCATGTGAACTATATACGAGGTAAAGTTAAGGCAGATCAGCGCTTAAAAGGTTTTTTAACCTGGAAGATTGTTCAAGAGGATTTTTCCTCCGGAGGTAACATCAGTGCCGACCCCACTCTGCCCAAAAGTCCTTCGGATGAGGCTATAAACCGAGGTCCCGTGTGCGAACGCAAGCAGAACATCTTGCGCACACGTTAATACCCGTTCCGCTTTTCGGAAGAGTCAGCTTTTGTGTGCCGGTGGGAACGGATGACAAAATTTACAAAACTGCATACACACGGGGACAGGATGTAAAAAGCACTTGAAATCTTATTCCATAATCTTCGCCAAAAAATCAATCCATCAATCAATAAATAACCCTTAATTGACACAGACGGCACTGCGGGATTTGAACTCACGACTTCATAGACCCTTTGGGGTTGAAGTCAATCCATCTTAACCATTCTTCTGTAGCATCCGTCATTTTGCGAGGATATACCCTGTGTGTGTGTGTGTGTGTGTGTGTGTGTGTGCGCGCGCGTGTGTGCGTGCGTGCGTGTATGTGCGTGCATGCGCGCGCGTGCGTCTGTGTGTCTGTATGTGTATGTGTGTGCTTGTGTGTATAATTTTGTGTTTGCGTGTCGTGTATGTGCGTGCGTGCGCGCGTGCGAAAGTGTGCGTGTGTATACTGTGTGTGTGTGTGCGCGCGTGCGTGCGCGCGCGTGTGTATGTGTGTGATTTGCGCAAGTACACACTGTGCTATTGGGCAGAGTACAAGGCTACCGTTTGCAATTATCTAATGACAGCTTTGTATTTTCCCAGCAGCGGCCTTTGTTCTTGCGCAACGGCAAACATTATTGTCTGTAGTCTGTGCACACCTCTGCACCATCCACCTCCTCCCCCTCCCCCCTCCCTCCCCCCACCCCACCTCCCAATATCAAGTTTGCTAGGTTAGACTTTATCGACCACGATAGTCGACCATATCTATACATATACATACATACACACATACGCAGTGAGAGCACTTGCACGCGCTCTGTTGCAATGGTTGTTATCTACGCAGAAGCACTGTTTGCGCTCGTACAAGAGTATTGTTTACAATGGCTTCATTGCAGGTTTTGCGTTTCTGCAGCGGCAATGTGTATGTTTTCCCAGGGGCAGTTTTGTCTTTTGTTGACGGATGTCCACATAGACTGAGGCAAAGGCATGTACAAAGCTGGCAGAAAGGACAGACTCATGACCACTATAGCCAACAGCACAAGCAGGCCATTGAATGAGTCCAGCGTAAAACAATCGATGAAAATAATTGTTGTCGTAGATTTCTTTTTCGTCGAAGTCACAACCATGTGATGCACTTTGAGCGTTATTTAGTTTGTTAATTTTAGCGAAAAGCACAACCCAAATAAATCGTTAGTAGTGGTAGTAGTGGTGGTGGTAGTAGTAGTAGTAGTAGTAGTAGTAGTAGTAGTATAAGTCCTTCGGATGAGACTATAAACCGAGGCCCCGTGTGCGAACGCATGCAGAACATCTTGCGGACACGTTAAATCCTGTTCCGCTTTTCGAAAGAGTAGGCCATTGTGTGCCGGTGGGAACAGATGACAAAATTTACACAATCGCATACACATGGGGACTGGATGTATAAAAAAGCACATGAGTGCTTATTCCATTATCCTCGAGAAAAAAAAGTCAACTGAGCGCTTTGATTTGTTGCTTTACAAGATTCAGCGCTATATAAATTCCATACATTATTGTTATTATTATTATTATTATTATTATAATCATGATGATGATCATGACGATGATCTTCATCGTCATCGTAACCACCACCACCACCACCACCACCACAACCACCACCACCACCACCGTCGCCGTCGTCGCCATCATCATCATCATCATCATCATCATCATCATCACCATCACCATCATCATCATCATCATCATCATCGTCGTCGTCGTCGTCGTCGTCGTCGTCATGATGATGATGATGATGATCATGATCGTCATCATGATCATCATCATGATCATCATCATCATGATCATCATCATCATCATGGTCGTCGTCGTCGTCGTCATCATGATGATGATGATGATGATGATGATGATGATCATCATCATCATCATCATCATCATCATCATCATCATCATCATCATCATCATCATCATCATCATCATCATCATCATCATCATCATCATCATCATCATCATCATCATCATCATCATCAAAGAAGTAGAAGGAAGGTCGGATACGCATAAAGACAGTAACTCTTCCCACCCCCACACCCCATCAAATTCTCTTCAGCCCCAAATGTATACCACAACTGGGTAGGCCTGGGTCCTGCTAACATCACTTCAAGTGAACAGACGTCAAATCGAAGACACACTATGTCCTGCCTGTGTGGACGCAGCGTGAGCGGTCAGTCTCAACTGGACAAGAAGCCAAACATGGCCAGACGATGAAGTAGTGGACACAGTCCAGAGAAGAGAAATTTACCTCTGCTTGCATCGACGAACAAATACAATTCCCCGCTTTCGATCAGGAGGAACATTGTCAGACGACTAAGTGCTGACACAGACAAGAAAGAGGTGAAAGGAATGCAAATAATCTTCACTCGACCCCATTCCCCCACTCCCCCCCCTCCCTCCGCCCCAAAAGAAATACGATTCCCCAGTTTTTGAAATTTCAAACATTGTCAGACGGTCAAGTCAAGTTAAGTCAAGTCAAGTCAAAATTTTATTTCCAGATGGTACATTGAATAAGCAATGCATTTGCTTTTTTTCATCAAGCCATCTATCTAAGAACAAATTTCGTAATGATTAAACTAAGTCACTACATTATAGCATCATTTACCATTAAATTAAACCAGTAAAAAAGAAAAAAAAAGGAAAAAATCGTTAAGGAAATACATTGAAAATACAAATTACCACATATACATATACACGCACACACATACTCATGCACACCTGTGCGCGCTCACGTCCACACACACATTTAAATAAAAATGTTTTAAGAATTAAAAAAAGAAAAGCATAAAACGTCAGGACAAACAAATTACTTCACTTACTGTTTCATCCATTTTTTCACGTTTATACTTTAGGTTAGGTATGTATATTAATGCAAAGCAAGGCTTCAGAAATGGCTTTTTATCTGAATCCCGGGGATATACTATTGCCCAGTTTTGCCTCAATACCTCGTCAGTCGGTAGGGTACTGGCGTATATTATAGGAGTATTTAGAATACTGGCCTTGGATAGCTCATGAGATAGGTAAATCTTGATTCATTATCTTGAAACACATAGGTGCACACTCACTCGTACACAAACATGCGAGAGCACGCACGCACGCACACACGCACGCACGCACGCACACACACACACACACACACACACACACACACACACACACACACACACACACACACACACACACACACACACACACACATTATCCTTCCATTATCCTCGATATAAAAGAATAAGATAAAATCAATAAAAAGAAGAAGATAGAAGACACACGTGCACGCACGTACACACGTACGTACAGAGAGAGAGAGAGGGAGAGAGAGAGAGAGAGAGAGAGAGAGAGAGAGAGAGAGAGAGAGAGAAGGGAGGGGGGGGGGGGGAAGAAATACAGAAAACAATATTAAAAGAAAAACGAAAAACAAAAAAGGAAGGAAAAAAGACAGAAAGTTAAAAAAAGAAAAGATAGAAAAACACAAAAAGAGAGAAAAAGAAAAGAAAGAAAGAGGAGAAAGTACCAAAAAAAGCAAACAAAAAAGAAGTGAAAAAAAAGACAGAAAGACAGAACAAAAGACAAAAAGGACAAATAAAGAAAACAAAAAACGAAGAAAGCACAAAAAGAAAAAATACAGAAAGCACCCCTAAAAAGGGTATAAGAAAAGAAATAAAAAATAGAAAGCATAAGAAATAGAAACGAAAGGAAAAAAGAGAAACAAAAGACAGCCAAAAACTCCAACTTCTACCCAACCCCAAAAAACAAAAATCACAGCAAAGAAAAATAATAACCTGTGACATTTCTTTCTACTCAACAACCAAGAACAAAAAGTCCAAAGGTCAGTTCAAAGCCTACATCAGTCCAAAGGTCAGTTCAAAGCCTACATCAGGTCAAAGGTCAATCCAAAGCCTACATCAGTTCAAAGGTCAGTCCAAAGCCTACATCAGTCCAAAGGTCAGGCCAAACCTACATCAGTCCAAAGCCTACATGAGTTCAAAGCCTACATCAGTTCAAAGCCTACATCAGACCAAAGGTCAGACCAAAGCCTACATCAGACCAAAGGTCAGTCCAAAGCCTACATCAGACCAAAGGTCAGTCCAAAGCCTACATCAGACAAAAGGTCAGTCCAAAGCCTACATCAGTCCATAGGTCAGACCAAAGCCTACATCAGACCAAAGGTCAGTCCAAAGCCTACATCAGTCCATAGGTCAGACCAAAGCCTACATCAGTCCAAAGGTCAGTCCAAAACCTACATCAGTTCAAAGGTCAGTCCAAAGCCTACAGTTCATAGCTCAGTCCAAAGCCTACATCAGTCCAAAGCCTACATCAGTCCAAAGCCTGCACTAGTCCATAGGTCAGTCCAAAGCCTACATCAGTCCAAAGGTCAGGCCACTGCCTACATCCGTCGAAAGGTCAGTCCAAAGCCTACATGAGTTCAAAGCCTACATCAGTTCAAAGCCTACATCAGACCAAAGGTCAGTCCAAAGCCTACATCAGACCAAAGGTCAGTCCAAAGCCTACATCAGACCAAAGGTCAGTCCAAAGCCTACATCAGACCAAAGGTCAGTCCAAAGCCTACATCAGTCCAAAGGTCAGTCCAAAGCCTACATCAGTCCAAAGGTCAGTCCAAAGCCTACATCAGTCCAAAGGTCAGTCCAAAGCCTACATCAGTCCAAAGGTCAGTCCAAATCCTACATCAGTCCAAAGGTCAGTCCAAAGCCTACATCAGTCCAAAGGTCAGTCCAAAGCCTACATCAGTCCAAAGGTCAGTCCAAAGCCTACATCAGTCCAAAGGTCAGTCCAAAATCCTACATCAGTCCAAAGGTCAGTCCAAAGCCTACATCAGTCCAAAGGTCAGTCCAAAGCCTACATCAGTCCAAAGGTCAGTCCAAAACCTACATCAGTCCAAAGCCTACATCAGTCCAAAGCCTACATCAGTCCAAAGGTCAGTCCAAAGCCTACATCAGTCCAAAGGTCAGCTCAAAGCCTACATCAGTCCAAAGGTCAGTCCAAAGCCTACATCAGGCCAAAGGTCAGTTCAAAGCCTACATCAGGCCAAAGGTCAAGCCAAAGCCTACATCAGTACAAAGCCTACATCAGTCCAAAGGTCGCCAAAATCATACACCCCTCTCTACTTTCTTGACTTGACTTCCTTCTTGACTTCTTCAACAGTCATGTACACATTAAACTCAACTTTTCAGGCAGTCTCTCCTGGAAAAATCTTAACGTGGCGGAGCCCATCCCTCTCCAGGTTCCGGAAACATGCTGGACGAAGATAAAAAAAAAGCTTTGGACGTTTTGCTTTTTTTTTCCTTCCTCGGCTCGAGCTCTGAGGTTCACCAGTGGTGAGATTGTTTGCGTGTGCGACCGTTTCCCGTGGAGTAAGTTACCTGTATATCAACTCTCCATGGAAAGAAATCTCTCCATATAGTGATGGTTGGTTGATGGTTCAGTCTCTGAAACGGACAGCTCTGCTGGGACCTTAATATCATCAACCCATCCAAACCAAGTAACCCGTCCAAACGGATACCGGGGACTCAAACCCTTGCTCCCAGTTGCCGTCAGAGCCCAGTTCGAAGCTCTAACCGCCAGGCTACCCCTGAACTCCCAGTAATCTTGACACAAAGCACAAAAAGCAGAGAGAGAGAGAGAGAGAGAGAGAGAGAGAGGAGAGAGAGATGAGAGAGAGAGAGAGAGAGAGAGAGAGAGAGAGAGAGAGAGAGATGAGAGGAAGAGAGAGAGAGGAGGGGGGAGAGAGAGAGAGGAAAACCAAACAGAAAGCTAAAACAAAACAAAACAAAACAACATAGAGAGAGAGACAGTGAGAGAGAGAGAGAGAAGAGGAGAAGGAGAGAGGGGGAGAGATGAGAGAAGAGAAGAGAGAGAGAGAGAGAGAGAGAGGAGAGAGAGAGAGGAGAGAGAGAATGAATGAATCTTTATTTTCCAAGGGTAACAGAATAAGCATAGGCATACTTTTTCATCCGCCCTTGCCCTGATTAAGGACTATCAACAAAACAAGGGAAAACCCTCTACAACAATGAAAACATGATTTAAAACAAGATAAGTGTTTATTTAACAATACATAACCCCTAATTGACCTGAACATTAATGTCAAGAGATACATCGATTATTAATTTTTTTTATAGAAAAGATATACGTTAATAAACATATAATTCTCAAATGAATTGAACATTAACACGAAAACTGATACACTGACTATAATCAAGTCAAATGGATAAAGTAAATTAGAGGGGAGGCAGCGAGGGAGAGAGAGAGAGAGAGAGAGAGAGAGAGAGAGAGAGAGAGAGAGAGAGAGAGAGAGAGAGAGAGAGAGAGAGAGAGAGAGAGAGAGAGAGAGAGAAAGAAGAAGAAAGAACAGAACAAAAAGGAAGAAGAACACACAAAAAAGAAAGACCAGAAATGAAAACCAAACACAAAACTAGAACAAAACAAAACAAAACAGAGACAGAGAGAGACAGAGACAAAGACAGAGACAGAGTCACAAAGAGACACAGAGACAGAATCAAAAAGAAAAGAAAAATTAAAACAACAAAAATAAGTAAAAGAGAGAAAGTAAAGTAAAGCTGAACTAAAAAAAAAAAGCCCACACCAAAGAGATCAGAAGTATCGACATCTTCATCTTCCCTGTAAACATGTCCCCCCCCCCCCCCCCCCCCCACACACACACAGCTAGCACAGCCCTCATTATTTGGGATCTACAGCACTGTGTTGTTCATCGCCTGTCTGACGAGACGCTAGTGGGCTGTCTGCCTACACCTATCAGTAGATGACTGTCACTGTCTGTTGTTGTTGTTGTTGTTGTTGTTATTGATTGATAACGTAATGATTTGTGACTGTCAGTTGTTATTTACTGGCCACATAATGCTTTGTGACTGTCAGCTGTTGTTATTGATTGATAACGTAATGCTTTGTGACTGTCAGCTGTTGTTATTGATTGATAACGTAATGATTTGTGACTGTCAGCTGTTGTTATTGATTGATAACGTAATGATTTGTGACTGTCAGCTGTTGTTATTGATTGATAACGTAATGACTTGTGACTATCAGCTGTTGTTGTTATTGATTGATAACGTAATGATTTGTGACTGTCAGTTGTTGTTTTTGATTGATAACATAATTATTTGTGACTGTCAGTTGTTGTTATTGATTGATAACGTAATGATTTGTGACTGTCGGCTGTTGTTATTGATTGATAACGTAATGATTTGTGACTGTCAGCTGTTGTTATTGATTGATAACGTAATGATTTGTGACTGTCAGCTGTTGTTATTGATTGATAACGTAATGACTTGTGACTGTCAGCTGTTGTTGTTATTGATTGATAACGTAATGATTTGTGACTGTCAGTTGTTGTTTTTGATTGATAACATAATTATTTGTGACTGTCAGTTGTTGTTATTGATTCATAAGGTAATGATTTGTGACTGTCAGCTGTTGTTATTGATTGGTAACATAACGATTGTGACTGTCAGTTGTTATTTACTGGCCACATAATGATTTGTGACTGTCAGCTGTTGTTATTGATTGATAACGTAATGATTTGTGACTGTCAGCTGTTGTTATTGATTCATAACGTAGTGATTTGTGACTGTCAGCTGTTGTTATTGATTGATGACGTAATGATTTGTGACTGTCAGTTGTTGTTATTAATTGATAACGTAATGATTTGTGACTGTCAGTTGTTGTTATTGATTCATTAAGTAGTGATTTGTGACTGTCAGTTGTTGTTATTGATTCATTAAGTAGTGATTTGTGACTGACAGTTGTTGTTATTGATTGATAACGTGATGATTTGTGACTGTCAGTTGTTGTTGTTATTGATTGATAACGTAATGATTTGTGACTGTCAGTTGTTATTGATTGATAACATTTTGTTTGTGTTTTCTTGGCTTAGAAAGCACCCCGCCCCTTTCCGCCCCCCCCTCCCCCCCGGGGGCCAAAACTGAAATGAAAACGGTTTCAAACTGTTGATTTGTTATTCTAAATCAGAGACTGCTTCGCTCACAATCACACCATTACAAAATGACACTTATCGTTATAAGTTAAGCAACAGAAAGATGAAAGTCGGGTTAACACATCAAGTTAAGGAGTCACGTCAAGTCAATTTGGTAAACCGAGTCTGGTAAGGTCAAGTGAATTCAAGTCAAAATCAATTCTCATCAAATTAAGTCAAAATGTTGGAATCTCATCACTTATGGGAGAGTATGATACTGACGGGGGACGGGATAGCTCAGTGGTCGGAGCACTCGCTTTCCCCCAGCCAAGTTAAGCTGCGTCGAGCGTGGTTACCACTTGGATGGGTGACCGTTTGCGCGCCTTGGCTTCAGTACAGTTCCCCCAGTTCACCCAGCTGTAAATGGGTACCTGCCCTCTTTAGGGTCAGGGAAGGTAAAGCAGCGAGGGAGAGGAGATGGGCGCCGCCCTCAATATGCTGGCCCTAGAGAAGTGAGGTCTCTGACGCCTCGCTCCCCTACGACCTTATAGGTTATGGGACTCCTTTACCTTTTTTTTTATGATACTGACAGATGCACAGTGAGGAAAAGACAGAGAGTGGGACACACAGAAACAACACAGTGGATACACAGTCTTGATATCAGTACAGTCTCAAGTGACCAACCACACATACTTACGTACATATCATCCGCGCGTACACAAACAAACACAGAGTGTGTGTATGTGTGTGTGTGTTGTGTGTGTGTGTGTGTGTGTGTGTGCGTGCGTGCGTGCGTGCGTGCGTGTGTTGTGTGTGTGTGTGTGTGTGTGTGTGTGTGTGTGTGTGTGTAGAGAGAGAGAGAGAGAGAGAGAGAGAGAGAGAGAGAGAGAGAGAGAGAGAGAGAGAGAGAGAGAGAGAGAGAGAGAGAGAGAGAGAGAGAGAGAGAGAGAGAGAGAGAGAGAGAGAGAACTTGAACTCGAATATTTTATTGAGGGTAATTGGATAAGCTAGAGGCCTCTTTACACCAGGCCCTCATGGGGAAAAAAGTGAAACAAACATAAATAAATCAATGAATTAATAAACAACCTAATGTCAAATAGCAATGAAATGAATCGCTCAAACTGCCATTCAATTATTGATAAACAAAGAACTTGATGACAGACCACAGAAGTTAGCCCATCAAATAAATAAACAAGACCGATGAAAGACGAAAAAATCCCTCACCTCCCTAACACTCCCCTCCCCCTCCGCTAAACAAACAACCTTCCCCCTCCCCAAAGTTTCAGACAAAATACACACACACACACAGAACCAAGAGAGAAGAGAGAGAGAGAGAGAGAGAGAGAGAGAGAGAGAGAGAGAGAGGGACAGACAGAG
>CM054144.1:9362480-9377480 GCA_028751875.1 Rapana venosa | reverse complement strand
AGAGAGAGAGAGAGAGAGAGAGAGAGAGAGAGAGAGAGAGAGAGAGGAGAGAGAGAGATAGGTAGATAGATAGATAGATAGAGAGGAGAGAGAGAGAGAGAGAGAGAGAGAGAAGAAGGAGAGAGAGAGATGGAGAGAAGATAGAGAGAGAGAGAGAGAGAGAGAGAGAGAGAGAGAGATAGAGAGAGAGAGAGAGAGAGAGGGAGAAGAGAGAGAGATAGAGATAGGAGAGAGAGAGAGGAGAGAGAGAGAGAGACAGAGACAGAGACAGAGAGAGCCGGATCAGAGAGTGAAAAAAAGAAACTGACAATAATTATATACATACCACACCGCGGAGGGAAATCAGTCTTTCTCTTTCTCTTGCAGGGGGACAGGATAGCCGAGTGGGCAGAGCGTTGTGCTCGCGATCTGACAGCCCAGGTTCGAGCCTCCGTGGTGGAGGCGCCTGTTTAAAGGGTCCTTTCCCCTCAGTACCGATTCTACCCCCTAGACAGTTCTCCGGATGAGACAGACTATAAACTAAGGTCCCGTGTGCGAACGTAGGCTGAACAACTGACGCAAACACTGAAAACCTATCCGCCTTTCCAAAGAGTAGGCCATTGTGTGCCGGTGGGAACGGATGACAAAATTCACAAAACCGCATGCACTCGGGTGTCGTATTTAGACATCATCCCGAAATCGGAATACGGCTACCTTAATGCTAGGTAAACGGTCGCACAAGCAAAAGATCGCCATTGGTGAATCTTGGAGTTGGAGCCGATCAATATCCCCCCCACCCCCTCCCCCATAAAACCCTCACAACACCACGTTCATCTTGTTTAATACCCAATCCCGCTTTATCCATTCAAGTCAAGTCACATCTCTCAGCAGGAAGATGTTTGAGTTGGTCACAAATAACACCATCATTCATTCATTCATTCATTCATTCATTCATTCATTCATTGATTCATTCATTCACTCAACACCAGATGAGAGGTCGGTGGTCCAGCCAATGTATTGTTTTGACAGACCCACACATGTATCCATCCATCACGCCTCTGTAACCGGGGGCATTGTTTCTCTGACCATAACAGCCTTACACTCGGCTACAGACGCTGCTGGCTCCTACTGAAAGAGGTCGCGGCCTTCAGGGAGAGACCCCGGCCAAGACAATCTCATTCTGTGGCACCATCTGAGGGCTGCAGTCTCTTGGGACCATTCTGATGACCAGATCTCTTGAGATTCCTGTGGTTGGCCGGGCCACGAGCGTCATCATTTTGGATCGCAGATGATGACGAAGACTGCCGCTATGTTAATGTCTGTGGGTTTTGATTTGGGTAGGGTTTGGTTTTTTATGCGTTTGATACATCGTGTGTTTTGCTGGGTTAGGTGTTTGTGATCTGTTTGTAGGGATGGATTTTATTTTCACGTCTTTTCTGCTCTATGGGGTTGTATCATTTCTCTCTGTTTCTCTGTCTGTGTGTCTCTGTCTGTGTGTCTCTCTCTCCACACACACACATTATATATACATAATACATTATAGACAAAGAGTAGGCTGATAACCATACATCACTTTTTTGTCTTTTGATTGCTATAAAGGTTGAAAGTGTGTCATGAAGTGGATGTTTGGCACCCAAATAGACAAACAAAAACAAAATTTCATTTTTCACTTTTGGTGTTTATTTTTAGCGACTTCCAGTGAAAATAAAATGTTATGGGAGTAAATTGACAAAATTGTAAATAATTGTTAACGGTTACGGCAGCCATATTGGAAAATAACACCAAATGTGAAAAGTTGTTTCATTCTGTACATAATACTCCGATTGATGATTCTTTTTGTTTATCATAATATTCTAGGATTCCCCAGGAGGAATCATTCAAATATAAATAAATGTATCTGTGAGCTTTAGGCAAAAATGCACTTTTCGCTACTAAAAATACTCCACAATACATACAGGATTTCAATATCACAATTGTAAATACAAGCATTCACGGAGAAAAAAAGAAAAGAAAAAAAAGACTTTCCCTGCTCACAGGGAAGTCTGGCAGAGACTGAAAAGATGTCTGGTCCCCTGTGTGTTTGTCTCCCGCCCACACATTTCTCATTGTCTCTCCGGGTGAGGAATTGGGGGTAGGGGGCGTGGGTGGGGATAGGGGTGGGGGTATGGGTGGGTGGGAGGCATGTTGGGGTGGTGAGGGGTGGTGAGGGGTGGTGAGGGGTGGGCTGGTTTGTACCCACTCCATCAACGGCACCAGACAAGCTCACACCTCCAGTTTTGATGCCAGAGTTCTGACATCAGGCTTGGGACCGCTGAAGCAGCTGGGAATTGAGTAAGATAGGGGGGGGGGGGGAGAGGGGGGGAGGGGGAGGGAGAGAGAGGTCTTTGTCTCTGTCTCTATTCCTGGGACGGGATAGCTCAGTGGTCGGAGCACTCGCTTTCCCCCAGCCAAGTTAAGCAGCGTCGAGCGTGGTTACCAGTTGGATGGGTGACCGTTTGCGCGCCTTGGCTTCAGTACAGTTCCCCCAGTTCACCCAGCTGTAAATGGGTACCTGCCCTCTTTAGGGTCAGGGAAGGTAAAGCAGCGAGGGAGAGGAGATGGGCGCCGCCCTCAATATGCTGGCCCTAGAGAAGTGAGGTCTCTGACGCCTCGCTCCCCTACGACCTTATAGGTTATGGGACTCCTTTACCTTTTACCTATTCCTGTCTCTAACTCTGTCACCGTTTCTGTCTCTGTTCCTGTCTCTGTCTCTTTCTGTCTTGATTCTTGTCTAGTCCTGTTTCCGTGTCTGTCTCTGTCTCTCTGCAATACTTTATTTCTTGCTTTGAGAAAAAAGGACAGTGCATAAAATACAGGTATAACGAATTTTCTTTGTGTTTTTACACAAGTTACAGTTGTGCATATGGTATTGTACTAATTTAAACAACCCTCTTCTCAAACAAATTGTCTTTTCTTTAGGTTTGATTTTATATGTGGATGGGTGGTCTAGAGGTAGCGTGCCTACCTGGAAAGCGAAAAGTCCGGGTCCCAAGTGTGCTTTTCCCCCATCCACTAGACCATGAGTGGTGGTCTGGGTGCTAGTCTTTCGGATGAGGCGATAAACCAAGTTCCCGTGTGCTACACATAATTATTTAGCGCACATAAAAGAACCCACGGCAACAAGAAAGTTGTCCCTGACAAAATTCTGTAGATAAAAGCCACTCTGATAGAGGAAACAAATACAGTTGTAGACAGGAAAAGAATGGGTGGCGCTGCTCTGTGGCGACGCGCTCTCCCCGGGAAGAGCAGCCCGAATTTCACGCAGAGAAACCTGCCGTGACTTAAAATGGTGTAACTAAAATAAAATAGAATAAAAAGGTCTTTGAATATTGGCATTCACGAGTGGTCATTGTGCAGAGATCAAAGTTAGAGTTGTTATGATTCTAAAGAGGCCTCGCATCGCCATAAACAAATTTTCCCGAAAAATGTTTGGTATCCAATTAACCAGCTGCATCAAATGAATTCTAAAAATCCCACAAAACCCCACCCAATTACTCCACAGAGTTGTGGTTTAGGAATGAGCGATTTTAAAAAAAAAGGATCATTTTTTCTGAAATACTGTCAATGTACAAATCATTAAAACTGATCTACCGTTCTCGATCAGTAATAACAAAAACACAACTTTCATAATATTTATTGTTTCTAACACCCCGATAACTGGTAATGACAATAACAATATTGAGCGAATACTCATTTAAGTGCATCGTTAGGAGAAGTTTTTACTATCTATTTGGATTTATGTGTAGATTATTTTGCAATATATATATATATTTTTTTTTAAACCTCATTTTATTATTCAATCTGTCTATAAATTTCTTGCTTTTCAAGTTACTGAACATTGTTTACGTTGACTTTTCGTAAGTTGTTTTATTCTTGTTTTAGTATCCAGCTTTTATTTTTTATAGGACGTTACCAAAAGCAGCAGACTTAATATTTCATAGTCCTCTAATTTTCAATTTAATCTTTGATTTCCTATTGCCGGGGGGTGGGGGTTCTTTGTTGTTTTTTCCCTTAAATTCTTTTACGGTTTGTTTGTTTGTTGTTTTTCTTTTGCAAAAGAATGTGCTGCTTATCTTTGTTCCTGAAAACTATATTCAGCCAATATCTATCAATCTATCTATTTATCTACGTATCTATTTATCTATGTATGTATCTATCTATCTACGTCTCTGTCTGTCTCCCTGTTCTGTCTCCCTGTTCATCTCTTTCTCCCCCTTTCCCTCTCCTCCTCCTGTTCTCTCAGTCTCTTCTTTTAGTCTCTCCTCTCCCTCCTCCACCCCCTCCTCACTCTCTCCCCCCTCTCTCTCCCTCTCGCCGTTTCTCCCCCTCCCCCTCTCTCTTCCCCCTCTCTCCCCTTCCCCTCTCCCTCCCCATCTCCATCTCTCTCACCCTCTCTCCCCCACTCCCATTTCTCTCTCTCTCTCTCTCTCTCTCTCTCTCTCTCTCTCTCTCCTCTCTCTCTCTCTCTCTCTCTCTCTCTCTCTCTCTCGCTGTCTCTATCTGTCTGCTTCTCTAAACCTCGCAGGGCGTATCCTACCTAAGCGGTGGTACATAGTTGACGGTAAGCCCCAACACAGCAGAACACAACACAACACGACACTGCGCAACACAGCACAACACATCACAACACAGCACAACACGACACAGCACAACACAGCACAGCACAACACGACACAGCACAACACGACACAGCACAAAACAACACAACCCGACACAGCACAGACTCTCACAGGCCTGTGATAGGCCTAGAGGAGGCTGCAGGCAGCCAAGCTATCCACTTATCATTCATTACCTGCATACCTTAGGGCGTGGGATAGAATGGGATGAGATAGGATTGGATGGGTGGGATAGGATGGGTGGGATAGGATGGGAGGGTAATGGGATGGGAGGGTAATGGGATGAGACAGGATGGGACAGGATGGGAAGGGATGGGACAGGATGGGAAGGGATAGAATAGGATGGGAAGGGATGGGAAGGATGGGACAGGATGGGAAGGGATGGGATAGGATGGGAAGGGATGGGACAGGATGGGAAGTGATGGGACAGGATGGGGAGGGATGGGATAGGATGGGAAGGGATGGGACAGGATGGGAAGGGATGGGACAGGATGGGGAGGGATGGAACAGGATGGGGAGGGATGGGACAGGATGGGATGGGACAGGATGGGAAGGGATGGGACAGGATGGGGAGGGATGGGACAGGATGGGGAGGGATGGGACAGGATGGGATGGTATGGGACAGGATGGGAAGGGATGGGACAGGATGGGAAGTGATGGGACAGGATGAGACAGGATGGGAAGGGATGGGACAGGATGTGAAGGGATGGGACAGGATGTGAAGGGATGGGACAGGATGGGAAGGGATGGGACAGGATGGGATGGGATGGGACAGGATGGGAAGGGATGGGACAGGATGGGAAGTGATGGGACAGGATGGGAAGGGATGAGACAGGATGGGATAGGAAGGGAAGAGAGAGGATGAGAAGGGATATGATGAAATGGGATAGGATGGGATAGGATGGGATAGGATGGGGGCCCCGACAGGTCTGGCTGTACCACTACATTCACTGCCTGTCTGCAGTGAAACAGGTCTGTGTGCTGTGCAGAGCAGTGGGCTGCTAATATAACATGGTAGTTATGACTCCTTTAGGAGATTAAAGACAGAAGTAAGAATAGTGGTAGTGGTGGTAGCGGTGGTGTGTGGTAGTAGTGGTGGTGTGTGGTGGTGGTAAGGGAGTGTGTGTGTAATGTGTGTGTGTGTGTGTTTGTGTGTGTAGAGTGTGGATGTGTGTGTGTGTGTGTGTAGTGGCGTGTGTGTGTGTGTGTGTGTGTAGTGGCGTGTGTGTGTGTGTGTGTGTGTGTGTGTGTGCGGCGCGCGCGCGTGTGTGTTTGTGTGTGCCAGCTTTCTCTTTATATATATCTCTCTCTCTGTGATACTTTCTCTACCTGTCTGTCTGTCTGTCTGTCATCAATTTTATCTTCTCGCGTCCTCCACATTATGATGACAGGGCATCAGATGGAGTATAGAGACTGTTTTTTGATGACACCGGCCATCACAGAGAGAGAGAGAGAGAGGAGAGAGAGAGAGAGAGGAGGAGAGAGAGAGAGAGAGAGAGAGAGAGAGAGAGAGACAGGGAGAGAGAGAGGGGGAGAGAGAGAGAGAGGGAGAGAGATACAGGGAGAGAGGGAGAGAGAGAGAGGGAGAGAAGGAGAGAGAGAGAGAGAGAGACGGAGAGAGAGAGGGAGAGAGAGAAGGAAAGAGAGAGAGAGGGAGAGAAGTAGAGAGAGAGAGAGAGAGGGAGAGAAGTAGAGAGAGAGGGGGGGGAGAGAGAGAGGAAGGAGATGGGAGAGAGAGAGAGAGGGAGAGGAGAGAGGGAGAGAGAGAGGGGGAGAGAGAGAGAGAGAGGGAGAGAGAGAGAGAGAGAGAGGGGGAGAGAGTAGAGAGAGAAGAGGAGAGAAGGGAGAAGAGAGGGAGAGAGAGGGAGAGAGAGAGGGAGAGAGAGGGAGAGAGAGAGAGAGAGAGGGAGAGAGACAGAGAGAGAGAGGGACACTGAACACTGAACACTGAACACTGAAATGATTTAATGTACATTGGCCTTGGACCACAATACATTTGTTGGGCTTGGGATAGAACAATGGGTTCATTCATATCATTGGCAAAGCAAATGCACAAACAAATAATGATTTATGACTGATTAGAGAAGAAAAACACCAACATATACATAGCCAAATAATGCAAAAAGATTATGTCAGTAACAGGTCATGACTAAATACAAAAGAAAAACACCATTTATTCTATTTCTTGATTAGAAACCTTAAATCAATCATAACCCAATCATAGAAAGAAGATGCTGTCTAAGAAAAATCATCCATATTGAGTATATCAAATCGTAGCAGTTTTCCAATAAAGTATTTGCGCCAACATTATTTTCCTTTTGTTAATAGAATGAAAAATGTAGTTAGACAAACTATGTTTGTACTCATCATTTCTTAGGAGAGCGACAGAGACAGATTCAGAGACAGGGAGAGAGAGACAGACACAGAGAGATATCCTGCAGTTATCATTAGTTCGACAATTGGTTGGTCGATTTGTTGGTTGATTGGATGGTTGATTGGGTAATTGGTTGGTTGGTTGATTGGTTGGATAGTTGATTGCTTACTTGGTTGGCTAGTTGGTTGGCTTGTTGGTTGGTAACTTGGTTGGTTTGTTGGTTGGTTGCTTGGTTGGTCGATTGAGGCGATGCTTGGTTGAAAGTGTTTTTCTTCGGTCTTTGTGAAATGCTTCTTTTATAGGTTTGAAAAACTTCAAACGAAGCTGAAATCTTTTATATTCAGACATATGCAAATTTCCTTTTGGCGGTATGTGGCTAACAACATCTAAAGCAATATTCCTTTATATCTCTTTGATGGCGGTGTGAAAGGTCTGTGGTCTGTATCATGGTTCTGTATGGTTGGTAACATCCAGAGGAGCATTCTTTTATATCTCTTTGATGGCGGTATGAAAGATCTGGGTTCTGTATAATGGATCCATCTTGAGTTTGGGCGTCTGTATGAAGGCAGAATTGTGTGATACTCTCGGAGCTGTAAGAGGCAAAGTGGGAAGGTTTATTTATGGTGCCATCACGTCTGCGGTATACGTGTGGACATTTTTTTATATTACATTTTGCATTTCATACCACTTTAGGTCACGGCAGATTTCCGTGTTAAATTCGGGCTGCTCTTCCCGGGGAGAGCGCGTTGCCGAAAGAGCAGCGCCACCCATTATTTATTTTCTTTTGCTGTCTGCAACTGCAATCATTTCCCTATCAGAGTGGCTTTTTCTACAGAATTTTGCCAGGGACAACTGTGTTGTTGCCGTAGGTTTTGTTTGGTGCGCTAGATAATTATGTGTAACACACGAGACCTCAGGTTTTTGTCTCATCCGAAAGACGAGCACCCAGACCACCACTCATGGTGTAATCGATGGGGGAAAGATTCTGGCGCACACGGGGATCAAACCACCGCACATTTCCGACCCGGACTTTTGGCTTTCTAGGCAGGCACGTTACCTCTAGACCACCGATCCACGCTTTGTGGATGTAGTGGTTATTTATTGATGCAAGATGCAGGATACGAAGGGGTTATTTTAACACAACATTGTACAAACTTCGCATAAGACAACAAGTATGAAGATCAACGCTACAGAAGAGTTTTGATAGGTGGGTGTCAGACATGAATAGTGTGTGATTCGTTTTTTCCACATCCTTTCTCCTTCTCTTTCTCATCATATCACTGTCGTTAGGACAACAATAGTGATCCCCGAATTCGGAATGTGGCTACCTTCATGGTGAGTGAAAACGGTCACAATACGCAACATCTCACCATTGGTATACCTCGGGGTTCTTGCCTAGGGACGAAAAGACCCCCCCCCCCCCCCCCCCGCAAAAATCCAATCTTGTTTTAAAAAACAAACTTCTCCTACCTCACACACTCGAACGACAATCAAATATGAACAATAATGATAACTATTCTCTTTTAAACTAAGATGTAAGCTAGATAAAAAACACCAAAATAAAAGCATGGAATTCAATGCGAAACGAAAACAAAGGGCTCTCTTTTGAAAGCAGCACGGCACTAAATATTCTATTAAATCACAATCAGTATTCGTGTCTGTCTAACCTAAAAATACACCAAGCAGCAAAAACGGCTATCCATAAAACTTAAAAGGTGAACAGATTAATGCTGTCTGTTTTCAATGTCTATACTCATTTCTGAATTACAAAAAACGCATTTAAACCAACAGAGTAATCGTGAAGACCAATTAACAGAGATACCCATTTTGGATTTCTAGGAAAAACCGGCTAAAGAACCTGACTTCCAGTTCAGAGGAAGACCTCTTCCTTCTGCTGCACCCTGATCCAGTCCTTCTGCCGGCAGAATGAGCTAAGAACCCATGCTTAACATGTAAAAGATCCCATGGCAACTAGACAGCATTTTTCATTCTTAAAGTATGTAGAGAAAAACAGCTCTGACTGGCAAGCAAGTAAACACGCGAAGACAGGAAAGTAAACAGAATATACTGCTGTGTTACCGTTGTATTCTCTCTCACGGGGAAAACTGTACTGAATTTTAGGCCATAGCCATGACAATTGACAGTTAAACATTTATTAAACAACATTAAATAACCTACTTTTTATACAACTATCTGGAAAAGTACTACAAAGAAAAACCAAAATGTTAACACTGTATAGTTTTTAAAAAACAATCAGTGCGTGAATTCTTTAAAAAAAATATCAATAGTTGGGGACTGAGAAGAGCTGGCACAGAAACTGTCTGGGACAAGGTTAATCAAACAATATGACATTCTGATTTTGACTGGGTTTCAATATTGAGCGTTGGAACTCGAGATGAGAAGAGAAGAATTGGGAAGGGACAATGCCTGGGTCAGAGAAGAATCAGGACTCTCGAGGAAAAGAAATGCAAATTCACCCATCCATCCATCCATCCATCCATCCATCCATCCATCCATCCATCCATCCATCCATCCATCCATCCATCCATCCATCCGTCCGTCCGTCTTCTGGAACTGCAGATAGCATGACACGGTGAAGGAGGGGGTGTCAAGGGGAAATGCTTCTTTCACGACAGGTCAAATCATAGCAGCGATACCAAGAGGAGGAAAGGAGCGTCATCGTTCTCTGGAGGCATATCTCTAACACAGCAAGCCGGACATTCAAGACAACGCCAGTCAGCATTTGTGATTCTACAATCATCCATCTCAATTGGTAAAAAACCTAGAGCAGACAGGCAGACAATCATACACCGTTCTCTGGAGAAAGAGGGAGAGACACAGAGCTTTAGACACTGGCGGGGGCAGGGGGGGGGGGGGGGGGGGGAGGTGCGGGGGAGGGGGGTGCGGGGGGGAGGGGTGGGGGGAGGGAAGGAGAGTAAAACAGCCCAGTGGTTAGAACCTTGTGCGCGAGATCTGACGGCCCGGGATCGAGCCTCCACAGAGGTGCCCGTTTTAAGGGAATTTCCCCTGGGGTGAACATCAGTGCTGACTGCTGACTGACCCCGAACAAAAGTCCTTCGAATGAGACTATAAACCGAGGCTCCATGTGTGAATGCATGCAGAACATCTTGCACACACGTTAAAAACCCGTTCTGCCTTTCGAAAGAGTAGGCTATTTCGTGCCAGGAGGAACGGATGACTATTGAAAAAAAGCATGCACACAGGTGTTGTGTTAGACACCATCCTCGAAGTCGGAATGCGGCTACCTCAATGCTGGGTGAAGACAGTCGCATACGCAACATCTCACCATTGGGGAACCTTGGAGCTGTAGCCGAGAAACGGCAAGGAAAGACCCAGCAGGCAGCCCGAGGTATGACAGCACAAGGAGGCTGTGACCAAGCCGTCACTGACATCCCTCTGCCATCATACAGCTGTGGCTAAAGTCTACAAAGCTGTCACTGACAGTTGGTCAGGGCTTCACTAAAATGCCATCACTCTTTCTCATCATACAACTATGGCTAAAGTCTACACAGCTGTCACTGACAGTTGGTCAGGGCTTCACTAAAATGCCATCACTCTTTCTCATCATACAACTATGGCTAAAGTCTACACAGCTGTCACTGACAGTTGGTCAGGGCTTCACTAAAATGCCATCACTCTTTCTCATCATACAACTATGGCTAAAGTCTACACAGCTGTCACTGACAGTTAGTCAGGGCTTCACTAAAATGCCATCACTCTGCCATCATACAACTATGGCTAAAGTCTTGCCAGTGAACAAGATGCTGAATCGAAGTAAGCCATTCATGTCCAGATACCTCTGATTAAGAGTCCGTTTGTCATTGTCCTCCTGTTTGTGTAGATTGAGCACTCCAGGAAGCCTTGTCTGAGTCTCACAAGGTAGTTGCTGCACACGTTAACGCTG
This sequence comes from Rapana venosa, assembly GCA_028751875.1. Lineage (NCBI taxonomy): Eukaryota > Metazoa > Mollusca > Gastropoda > Neogastropoda > Muricidae > Rapana > Rapana venosa. The sequence continues at coordinate 9,366,547 of CM054144.1, read as the reverse complement.
GGGTGTTGTTAAGGACACTCAGTAGACTCTAGGGAACAAAGGCAGAGTTTCGTTGAGAAAGTTGATTGCTGTGGAAATAAAGGGAACTGAATCTGGTTTTGACTCTGTTTCGAGTTTTGGAACTGTCTTCAACACACACACACACACACACACACACACACACACACACACACACACACACACACACACACACACACACACACACACACACACACACACACAAGTTTATAGAATCACTAAAAATAGGTTTTGTCACTGGCCATCTTGCAGTTATTTTTGGATAACTCGACATTCACAGCCACTATTTCAGCTTTCTTCATTACACCTCCAACTTGCCCACAAACATTCTCAACCTTGTGTGCCAGACTGAGGCCACTACACCAGATCAAAAGTCTAAGATGACGAGACAGATTCAATAAAACGGATAAAATATAGATGCTAAAAAAATCTGTTTCTATCCAGGAAATTTGATTTTCCAGAAACGTTACATTCTTGACTGGCACCGTCTCTGGATTAATTGGATATTTGAATTAGAATTTTATTTGGCGTTCTCAGATGTTCCCAGACATGTTTATTCTTGTATTAGTTGTAATTTTTAGCGCTCTTAAACAAATAAGAAACTTGTGGTTAAAATGAATTGTTGTTATTTAAGTTTAAAGTCTGTTCACATTTAGTGATCTTAGACGAGAGAGAGAAGGAGAGAGAGAGAGAGAGAGAGAGAGAGAGAGAGAGAGAGAGAGAGAGAGAGAGAGAGAGAGAGAGAGAGAGAGAGAGAGAACTCGGAACTCGGAACTTGTTTAATGTACATCGGCCATTGGGCCACAATACAATACAACAGGAAAAAGAAGAGTATACTTTCACACCATACTCTTTTAGTTTTTTGTACCCAAAAGCTAGTCATCATAAGTCAGCAAGATAAACTCATCTCATTCATTCACCCCAAGCCAGTTGTGACAATGTAATAAAACCTGTAAGAAAACAACAATGACTGACATTTTCAGTAACAATCCTGTGTGGATCGGTGGTCTAGAGGTAACGCGCCTGTCTAGAAAGCGAAAAGTCCGGGTCTGAAGTGTGCGGCGGTTCGTACCCCGTTTGGACCGGAAACTTTCCCCCCATCCATTAGACCATGAGTGGTGGTCTGGGCGCTAGTCTTTCGGATGAGACGATAAACCGAGGTCCCGTGTGTTACACGTAATTATTTAGCGCACGTAAAAGAACCCACGGCAACAAGAGAGTTGTCCCTGGCAAAATTCTTAGAAAAAAGCCACTCTGATAGGGAAACAAATACAGTTGCAGACATGAAAAAAAAATGGGTGGCGCAGCGCTTGTGGCGACGCGCTCTCCCGCTCTCCCCGGGGAGAGCAGCCCGAATTTCACGGAGAGAAATCTGCCGTGACTTAAAGTGGTATGAAATGAAATCTGAGCGCTTTGATTTGTTGCTTTACAAGATTCAGCGCTATATAAATTCCATACATTATTATTATTATTTATTATTATTATTATTATTATTATTATTAGAACATACCAAAGTGAAACAGATTATCAATTATGTACATAACAAGGTAATTTCAAATACGTATCTTCCTTTAGCTTGATCAAAATACGTTTACAGACTGTTAACGTTGAAAGTCACTTTACAATTACTAAGCATCTATTGAGAGAGAGAGAGAGAGAGAGAGAGAGAGAGAGAGAGAGAGAGAGAGAGGGGAGAGAGGAGAGAGAGAGAGAGAGAGAGAGAGAGAGAGAGAGAGAGAGAGAGAGAGAGGAATTAAAAATATGGAAAAAGGGGGGATGAAGATGGGCTGCAGGAGAACATGAACAGGAGACCGAGAAATAACCCTATGTCAATTAGCTCTAATTTACAAAGAAGCGTACTAACAGATTCGTTTTTCCGAATCTCAATACCATGGTTTTCATACACGGAATTTAAAACTGGGCACCGAAAAAGACTATGTTCTCGAGATATAGGTTGTGAGCAAGCACATGCCACACTCTGAGAGTATTGGGTTTTCCAAGAATTCAACCGAAATTTGTATATAAGAGATGACATGTATCTCGGACAGATGACCATGTTGTTTTTATCTGGTTAAGAAGAAAGCACTAGAAGAGGGGACATTTAGACAGCAGAAGGTATTCGGAAAAAGGTTCCCTTCTATCATATCATCGAAACACTGTTGCAAGAAAAGGTTGCTGATTGTTTAGTTCTATTATCTCTCAAATCAACGTAGTTTTTTCTGGCATCATTCACCAGTCCTCCCAACTTCTGTGAAATAACCAAAATCGAAGTTGGGTAGATCTATTTTAGTTGTATCCATTAACGTGTTTCATCACAGTTGTTTCAAAATAGCTACGCAATCACTAGGTAAATGGTAAAAAATGTCAGATGGCAGAGGAATACAAAGTATTTCTTTGTAAGATTCCCTTTTTTTGACGAAGTGGATGGACACGTTATGAACTATCTGTCTGTCTGTCTGTCTGTCTGTCTGTCTGTCTGTCTGTATGTCTGTCTATCTTTCTGTCTGTATGTCTGTCTGTCTCTCTCTCTGTCTCTATCTATCTATCTATCTATCTATCTATCTATCTATCTATCTATCTATCTATCTATCTATCTGTCTGTCTATCTATCTATCTATCAATATATCGATATGTCTATCTATCTATCTATCTATCTATCTATCTATCTATCTATCTATCTATCTATCTATCTATCTATCTATCTATCTTTGTCTCTATCTCTGTATCAATCCATTTATCTATCTATCTATCTATCTATCTATCTATCTATCTATCTACCCATCTATCTATCTACCCATCTATCTTTACATCTCTCTCTCTCTATCTATTTATCTATCTATCTATCTATCTATCTATCTATCTATCTATCTATCTATCTATCTACCCATCTATCTATCTATCTATCTATCTACCCATCTATCTATCTACCCATCTATCTTTACGTCTATCTATCTATCTATCTATCTATCTATCTATCTATCTATCTATCTATCTATCAGTCAAAAATCCTTCTCTTCATCAAGTCATTATTGTGGATTATTGATTTAAAGATTTCAGCCAATCATAGACGGGCGTGTGACGCTTCACGAAGAGCAGATTTTACAAAAAATAAAGAAAGCAAACGATTCTTTAAAGTGTAGGGAAAGAGAAAAAAACCCCACCCCAACAAAAAGATTTTTAAAAACTCTTTGGAAGCAAAATTCCAAACCAACCCACCCATGAATTCATCTTCTAGAATCACAAAAAGGGCAAAGAAGGAAGCGAGAGTAGCGAGAGAAACATTTTTCACCTACACAACAAAACCTTAGCCAGCTGTAGCTGTGTGACAAGAGAATGAAATAAGTAGCCCCCTTCTCTGGAGGCTTGGCCATAGCAACGGGGTCTGGCACTCGACTCTCTCTCTCTCTCTCTCTCTCTCTCTCTCTCTCTCTCTCTCTCTCTCTCTCTCTCTCTCTCTCTCTCTCTCTCTCTCTCTCTCTCGACAAGCCAATCTGTATGGGTGCGACCCATCACCAAAGGAGCGGAGCACTCTCTTCTCTTCCCTGGAGCCCTGTCCGTGGCACTGTCGTCTGGCATTCGCAGATCTCCAGGCCCCCCAGAGGGAAACAGCCTGACAGCCTGTCATTGTCAGTCAGCAGCAGCAGCAGCAGCTCAATTTACCTCCCCTCCCTGCAAAGAACAAGATTGCAGCTCGTGTTTCAGCCTACCCTGCCATCACTTTGATGGGCCATTCGTACCTGTCTGCTTCCTTGTCCTCACACAAACCCTCTCCTGTCTTTTGTTTTTTCGTCGACTAAAACAAAAGCTGTGAAAACTCTCCGAATGTAAGGTAAGCAATTTTAGTCTTTTGGATGAGACGATAAACCAAGGTTTACAATACGCATTTAGAGTACGTCCCCACAGCAACAAGAGAGTTGTCTTGGCAAAATTCTATTAAAAATACCCCCCCCCCCCCCTCCCCACCAACTCTGATATAGAAACAAACACACATGCAGACAGAAAAAGAAAAAAAGTAAGGGGGGGGGGGGGGAGGGGGCGCTGTTTTTGTG
>CM054144.1:9352480-9357480 GCA_028751875.1 Rapana venosa | reverse complement strand
CAAATCTTGGCTCTTGGTTTCCATTGGGAAAGGTGGACTTGAGAGATAAGGATTTAGGGCATGCGGGCGCACAGGGGCGTACATGATCAGAACTCTTGAGTCACAGAAATCGAAATTCGCTCTTCTGTCCTTTCATTTTTCTAGAATCACAGAAAATTGAAAACAGACAAGCAGACAGCACACACACACACAATCAGCGCGCACGCAAAACCACAACACACACAATGCAACGCACACACACACACACACACACACACACACACAACACACACACACACACACACACACGCGCGCACGCACGCACGCAATGTACACACGCACACACACACATACGGCTTTTCGGAAGAGTAGACCAATGTGTGCCGATGGGAACAGATAACAAAATTGACAAAACTCCATACACACTGGGACTGGATGTAAACAAAGTACACGAGTGCTTATTCCATTTATCCTCGAAATAAAAGAATAAGTAAATAAAAAAATAAAGGTAAAAGCAGAGCGAACCATCTTTTCACGACAGGCTAGTATGCAGCAAAGATATCAAAGGACAAAAAGAAGTCATCGCTTTCTGGAGGCCATTCCTGAACATTGGAATCTGGAATGATGCCAGAGACGAAAACAGTTTAAAAAAGATGCTGTAGATTTCTCAACTTTATTGGCTTTTTTCAGATTAATTTGTTTTTAGGAATCTCTTGCACAGACCTTTCAGAGCATAAACAACAGTAAATAAGGATTCACATTTATTTAACTCGAACAGACTTATCAGTGTAAAAAATGGAAGTGGTTAAACAGCTTTAATATAATCTTATTTACATATCGTTGGATTTATTTTATTTCACATTGCGCAGCTGGTCAGTCAAACCAATGGAGGCAATATAATGGCTGAAAATAATAAAAACCCAATACAACGTTTCTGTTTATGTAAATGTTTGTAGAAAATCCTCGTAACTTGAGCGAATAATGAACTATAATTTTCTCCTCTGGATAAAACAAAACAAACTAAAACAAAATCAGGAAAATCATAATCCTTTTCTTTTTCGTTCCTCGGCTAGAAGTCCGAGATTCATAAATGGTGAGATTTTTGCGTTAAAAAACCTCTAAAGATAATATTTCTCTCTAATGCCGAAGTCGGATGCGCTGGGCCTGACTTGTCGGAGGCTTAACGGCAGCATTGCGCATTTTTGCTCCTAAGACAGACAAGATTAGTTGCTGTCTGAGCGTTCAAAGAAGAGGAAGAAGAAGAAGACGAAGAAGAAGGAGGAGGAGGAGGAGGAGGAGGAGGAGGAGGAGGAGGAGGAGAAGAAGAAGGAGGAGGAGAAGGAGAAGGACGAGAGGAGAAGGAGGAGAAGCAGAAGAAGAAGAAGAGAAGAAGAAGAGAGGAGAGAGAGAGGAGGAGGAGGAGGAGTAGAGAGAAACAGCAGAAGAAGAAGAAAGAAGAAGAAGAAGAAGAAGAAGAAGAAGAAGAAGAAGAAGAAGAAGCAGAAGAAGAAGAAGAAGAAGAAGAAGAATTTGAAAAAAACAGTTTGTTAGGGCTTGGCCATTCTGTTAAAAACTTGTTTTCCAAATTTTAACAAACAACCCTATGTTTCTCCCATCTTTCTCCCCTCCCCCTTTGACTGTAACAGCCACTTTCCCAATTTTTGCCGTTATTGATTTTTTGACCCCCTCATCTCACACTGGAACATCATCTGTCTTACAGGGCAATCGCCTGGACAAAGAAGCTTGGCGCTGCTCTCGCGGCGCTAGAGGGGAACAGTTCACTGTTCATGTTCACGGAGTCATGCTTTTCCTGCAGGACATCCTACACCATTCCAAACGCGCATAGACATAAAGAAACAACAACAACAACAACAACAACAAACCCACAACAACCCAAGCAACATGACCAGCAAACAAACGAGCAGAATACAAGCAAAACAAAAAACACGACAAGAAGACAAACACCAAAGAATAAAGAAAACAATAAAAAGAAATGAAGGAAAACCTCAGCGTTTTTGTGTGTTTGTTGGTTTTATTTTGGGGGGTCTTATTCTTACAGGTTTTGTACACAGACACTCCCTGATGAGGTGGATCATGTACCACAGAATTTTCAACAGCAGACAACACTGGAACTTCTGTCTGTCTGTCGGTCTGTCTGTCTGTTTGTTTGTCTCTCTTTGAGGGCTGGATAATAAAAAGTCCGAGTCTTTGGAATCCCTCTACTACACTAAAAAAATTTTTTTTCTCTCTCTCTCTCTTCTTTCAGTTCTCCACCCCCTTTTCCCTCCTCCTCTCTTTCTTTTTGCTCCTCTCTTGTCTGTTCTACTATCACTCTCAAGGAAAACTCATTTAAGTGCAAGATGCACCAGTGCACGAGCATATACACGTATTTGTAAGCATGCACGCTCACTTACACGCACATGTACATTACACACGCATACGCTCTCTCTCTAACACACACACACACACACACACACACACACACACACACACACACACACACACACACACACACACACACACACACACACACACACACACACACACAAAAGAACCATTCTTTCAGAAGAATTTGGAAAGAAACAGGTTTGGTAGGGCTTAGCCATTCTGCTTAAAACTAGTTTTCCAAATTTTAACAAACAACTCTATATTTCTCCCCACCTTTTTTTTCCTCCTTTGACTGCAACAGCAACTTTCCCAATTTTCGCCGTTATTGATTTTTCAGCCCCTCATCTCACACTGGAACATCCTCTGTCTTACAGGGCAATCACCAGGACAAAGAAGCTTGGCGCTGTTCTCACCGCGTCAGAGAGGAAAAGTTCACTGTTCATGTTCATGGAGTCATCCTTTTTCTGCAGGACATCCTAAACCATTCCAAACGCGCATAGACATAAACAAATAACAACAAAAACAACAACAACAACCCAAGCAACATGACCAGCCAACAAAGGAGCAGAATACAAGCAAAACCAAAACACGACAAGAAGACAAACACCAAAGAATAAAGAAAACAATAAAAAGAAATGAAGGAAAACCTCAGCGTTTTTGTGTGTTTGTTGGTTTTATTTTGGGGGGTCTTATTCTTACAGGTTTTGTACACAGACACTCCCTGATGAGGTGGATCATGTACCACAGAATTTTCAACAGCAGACAACACTGGAACTTCTGTCTGTCTGTCTGTCTGTCTGTCTGTCTGTTTGTTTGTCTCTCTTTGAGGGCTGGATAATAAAACGTCTTTGGAATCCCTCTACTACCCTAAAAAAACAATTTCTCTCTCTCTCTCTCTCTCTCTCTTCTCTCTCCTCTCTCTCTCCTCTCTCTCTCTCTCTCTCTCTCTCTCTCTCTCCTTTCATTCTCACCCCCTTTCCCTCCTCCTCTCTTTCTTTATGTCCTCTCTTGTCTGTTCCTTTGTCTACTCTCACTCAAAAGGAAAACTCATTTAAGTACATGATGCACTAGTGCACGAGCATATACACGTATTTGTGTGCATACACACTCACTTTCATGCACATGTACATTACACACGCATGCGCGCTCTCTCTCTCTAGCACACATACACACACGCTAACACACACACTCACAAGAACCATTCTTTCAGAAGAATTTCTAAAGAAACAGCTTTGGTAGGGCTTAGCCATTCTGTTAAAAACTTGTTTTCCAAAATTTTAACAAACAACTCTATATTTCTTCGCCCCCCTTTTTTTCCTCTTTTGACTGTAACAGCAACTTTACCAATTTTCGGCATTATTGATCACCCCCCCTCCCCCCCCGCCCTGATCTCACACTGGAACATCATCTGTCTTACAGGGCAATGGCCTGGATAAAGAAGCTTGGCGTTGCTGTCGCGGCGCTAGAGGTGAACAGTTCACTGTTCATGTTCACGGAGTTATGCTTTTCCTGCAGGACATCCTAAACCATTCCAAACGCCCATAGACATAAAGAAACAACAACAAACTCGCAACAACCCAAGCAACATGACCAGCAAACAAACGAGCAAAATACAAGCAAAACAAAAACTGGACAAGAACACAAACACCAAAGAAGAAACGGGAAAGTAAATAGAAAGAAATGCGGGAAGACTGCCATTTTTGTGTCTTATCCTTACAGGTTTTGTATGCAGAAGACTCCTCATGTTGTGGATCATGTATCACATAACTTTCAACAGCAGAAAACACTGGAACCTCTGCCTGTTTCTTTGTCTCTCTGTCTCTGTCTCTTTGAGGGATGGATAATAAAAAAACAGAGAAGGAGCGACGGCCAACAGTGGTTTGTTTGAATCTGGGTGTTCGAAAGCACAAAGTATCTGCGGCTGAACGAAGGGAACGGGATGGAGTGTACAGGTGAAGACAGTTACAGAGATAAGAGGGTGCAGATTTGTGGAGACATTTGAAACAGAGGGTATTGATTTTATACTCCAGTCTTTGTGAGAAAGGCAGCCAGTGAAGAGATCGAAGAAGAGGAGTGATGTGTTCAGATTTTTTCTTTCTTAGGACCAGTCGAGCTGCAGAGTTTTGTATGCGTTGGAGAGAGTGGATAGATGATGCTGGTAGGCCAGCCAAAAGAGAATTACAGTAGTCTAAACGTGAAAGAATGAGAGATGTGACAAGCTTGGAAGTTGCATCAGTGGACAGATACTTGCGAATCGCGCTTATGCGCCGTAATTGATAGTAGCAAGACTGGCAGGTCTGGGTGATGAATTTTTTCATAGAGAGTGTGTTGTCAAGAGCTACTCCTAAATACTTCACAGAGTTGGACAAAGGAACTGACGTATTGCCGAATTCTATTGAAGTTGTTGCGATAGAGGAAAGTTTATGTTGGGTCCCTATGAGCATGGCTTCGGTTTTATCGGCATTAAGTTGTAACTTGTTCTGAGTCATCCAGTTTTGAATGTCTTGAAGGCACATATTTGTCAGGAGGGAAGGGAAGTTTTCAACAGTATCACTGCACTGAAGCTGAGTATCATCGGCATAGAAATGATGATCAATATGGTGGTTGTTTATTATATGTGAGAGTGGAGCAGT
>CM054144.1:9329980-9347480 GCA_028751875.1 Rapana venosa | reverse complement strand
AAAATAACAAACACAAAACCCAAAGCAGACACAATCTACATTCATGTGCAGCAACACCTCTATAACGACCATGTGCAAACAAAGTAGACACAAAAATGGCAAAAGAACAGCAATTCATGTCAGTAATATTTGTGGATTCAATTTTGTGAAGAAATGTTAATTTGTGCTTGAGTTTTTAATTTTAAAAACAAACATTGTTTGTTGTTGCACATACAACATCCAATTTAGATAATGTATATGCTAATTTTACAAAGTGCTGTTGTCTGTATTCGAAAGAGAAAAATATGATAGAACGACATGGCAGAACATATTACTATCTAACAACCTCAGAGAGAGAGAGAGAGAGAGAGAGAGAGAGAGAGAGAGAGAGAGAGAGAGAGAGAGAGAGAGAGAGGGGAGAGAGAGAGAGAGAGGAGAGGAGAGAGAGGAGGAGAGATGAGAGAGAATGAGAAGAGAGAAGAGAGAGCGAGGAAGAGAGAGAGTAACGACGTTCGCGCAAACAGTGAAAAAGAGAGAGAGGCGGAATGAAGAGTTAAGAAAAGACAGAAGCGAAGAGAGAGAGAGAGAGAGAGAGAGAGGAGAGAGAGAGAGAGAGAGAGAGAGAGAGAGAGAAGAGAGAGGAGAGAGAGAGAGAGAGAGAGAGATATGAAAGGAAAGAGAGAAAATTGCTAATAAAATACCCAACACTGAAAGATCATCCAGGTCAATGATTTTCAATTCTACAAATTGAACAGAACGTCACTTACTAATATCTATTTATCTATCTATCTGTCTGTCTGTCTGTCTGTCTATCTATCTATCTATCTATCTATCTATATCTATGTATCTATCTATATCTATGTATCTATCTATGTATCTATATATCTATCTATCTATCTATCTATCTATCTATTATAAGGTCTTCAACATTTACTTTCTATCCAAGATGAGGAATAACACTTTAGACCCCATCTGTTTTAATAATAATAATAACAATATTAATAATAATGATAATACTAATACATGGAATCTATACAGCGCTATATCTTGGCAATGACCATCTTTTCTCTAAAGTAGCAAGTCTACAAGGCTCTGTGCCAACTGGAATGTCTGTGCCTCAACTACAGACTGTCACCGCCTCAAGAACTCTGGGCTTATCAGGAAACGAACCGATAGCGGACAGGAAACGGAAATATTGTGCGTGGGACAGAAGACTGTGCCTCATCTTCCTGTGGCTTTTCTCCAAGCCTCCTGAAATCTAGCTTATTTATCACTCCTCTTCTGCGATCTCTTCACTGGTTGCCTGTCTCACAAAGACTGCAGTATAAAATCAATACCCTCTGTTTCAAATGTCTCCACAAATCTGCACCCTCTTATCTCTGTAACTGTCTTCACCTGTACACTCCATCCCGTTCCCTTCGTTCAGCCGCAGATACTTTGTGCTTTCGAACACCCAGATTCAAACAAACCACTGTTGGCCGTCGCTCCTTCTCTGTTTCTGGTCCATCCACCTGGAATGACCTCCCTCTTTCACTTCGTCAAAAGCCTTCACTTGATTCCTTCAAATCCAGCCTCAAAACACACTTATTTCCTACCTGAGACTTTCCCCCCACATATCTGTCCCTAATTTTCAACAGCATCTTTCACCGTCTAAGTGTTGTTCCGTGTGTGTGTGTGTGTGTGTGTGTGTGTGTGTGTGTGTGTGTGTGTGTGTGTGTGTGTGTGTGTGTGTGTGTGTGTGTGCGTGCGTGCGTGTGCGTGCGTAGTGCGCGCGCATGGATTTCTCATTATGTTTAAGGAGAGTTGCATGCCTGTAAATGATTGAGTGCAAGCGCTTCGATTTGTTTGTTTTTTACAAGATTCAGCGCTATATAAATTCCATATATTATTATTATTATTATTATTATTATTTATACCACTATAGGTCACGACAGATTTCTCTGCGTGAAATTCGGGCTGCTCTCCTCGGGGAGAGCGTGTCGCCACAAGAGCAGCGCCACCCATTTTTTTCTTTTCCTGTCTGCAGCTGTATTTTCTTCCCTATCAGAGTGGCTTTTTTTCTACAAAATGTTGTCAAGGACAACTGTCTTGTTGCCGTGGGTTCTTTTACGTGCGCTAATAATGTATACAACACACGGAACCTCGGTTTATCGTCTCATCCGAAAGACTAGCACCCAGACCACCACTCATGATCTAGTGAATGGCGGAAAAGTTTTTGGCTCAAATCACTGGTAAGATCTTTATATTTCTTAAGGGAAAAAATGATTGCATATTATCTTCCACCGGGAAAAAAGCTTTCAGATATGAGCTGTACGTTTTCACCTGAGCAATGACCAGCTTTTATCTAAAGTAGCAAGTTTACAAGGAAACACGTAGTAAGCCTATGATGCTGCTATAAACATGAGTCCACTGCCATCAATGGAATCAAAGTTACTGTATCATAACCCATGCAGTCATTGGGGAGCGAGGTGTCATGTCTTGAGAATGGAGCCCATCTCCTCTCCATGACTGCTATACCTTCCCTGTCCAGCTGGGTGAACTGGAGGACTGTACTGAGGCCAAGGCATACGAATGGGATACAAACGGTCACCCATCTGTCAGGCAACCACGATCAACGCTGCTTCAGCTTAGCTTGGGAAAAGCAAGTGCTCTGACCACTGGGCTATTCTGCGCCCTGTAAAATTAGATCTTTGTCACACAAAGAGTCAGAAAGAAGAGAAAACACAGGATACAAATCTGATTGTCGGATACGACAGAAAAGAAAGAGATGTTAGATTCAGGGAACTAAAAGCACCCAATGACCAGGGATCCATTTCACTATCAGATGAAGAAAGAAGTTTCAGTCATACTAGATATCAAACCTTACTAAAAACATCAAGTTGTCAGGAGACACAAGGCACAAAAAGAATGCCAATAAAACTTTGAACAAAAATCAATAATCGCTACATTAGAGCCAAACCAGCTTATCTCCTTCACTGGAGATAACCCGGCTTGGCTCTAATGTAGCTCAAACAATTTTCTCGCCTTGTCTGGTCCCAAGATTTACAATGTAGATACTCCAAGGCAGCGTCTGTTGCTGTACAGCAAGCATTCCAAAAACGGATTCTCTCACCAAGGCAACGTGTGTTCAAAAAGGCCTCAGGTGTGACTGTCTAACTAAATTGTTTTTTTAACTAGAGTTGCAGATCTGTGATGGTCCCCGACTCAACAGACAGGAAATCAGAAGACGTCAGACAGGAACAGGAAATACTGGCGACGGAAACAAGATGGCAGCACACCCTTGTTAGTTACTGCTCTAAGCTACCCCAGTCCTTATATATTTTTATGTGTGTACCTCGGTGCGATAGCAACTTTTGGTGAATCCATTTGTTGTTGTTGTTGGGTTTGTTTTTTTTCGGGGGGGGGGCGGGGTTCAAAGTAAGAAAAGTGTTAAGTCCGTTTCAGAATGGTCTCTGTACAATATTGGCCCAAGAGTGCAATATTTCTATGGAATCCTCCATATTTGTATACAACACACAGCCTAAAATCTCAAAACACACACCCTAGTAAACTAAATGCAATTCCCAAACGACTTCAGAAACTCAAGGCAGGATTCAGTTCAAGGTACAAAACAAAAGTTCTCCAATGATATGAATGACATACTTGTCACCGTGCAGACGAGAAAAGACAACAAAAAAAGATCGGTGGCGCTGCTCTTGTGGTGACGCGATCTCCACGGGGAGAGCAGCCCGAATTTCATGCAGAGAAATGTGCAGTAATTTAAAGTGGTATACATGAAATAAAATGAAAATGCTATTACTGGTGCGTTACCTCTAAGCTCCGACACACCGTTACTGAGTAATCATACTCCTTGAGGTGTGTGTTTGTGTGTGTGTGTGTGTGTGTGTGTTTTCTGGGCCATTGTAAAGAAGAGGTCTTCATGGAGGCCTGTGGCTTGGTAAATGATGTTGCGCGCTTCATCCTTCGTAACATAGTTCAGAAACGAGATGGCAAGAGTAGAGTAGAGTAGAGTAGAGTAGAGCAGAGCAGAGTAGAGTAGAGTAGAGTAGAGTAGAGCAGAGTAGAGTAGAGTATAGAATAGTATAGTATAGTTTAGTAGAGTATAGAATAGAATAGTATAGTATAGTTTAGTAGAGTATAGTTCAGTAGAGTATAGAATAGAATAGTGTAGTGTAGTGTAATGTAGTGTTATATAGTGTAGTCTAGTGTAGTGTAGTGTACTGTAGTATAATAGAGTATTGTACAGTATAGTATAGTATAGTACAGTATAGTATAGTAGTAGTAGTACAGTATAGTCTAGTATAGTCTAGTATAGAGTAGTAGTATAGTATAGTATGGTATATCTCTTTAAGTCTCGGCAGAATTCTCTGCGTGAAATTCGGGCTGGTCCCCCCCCCCCCCCCACCCACCCCGGGGGAGCGCGTCACCCATTATTTAAAAAAAATTCTTTTCCTGACTACAACTGCATTTGTTTACCTATCAGAATGGCTCTTTCCTATATGTATGTATGTATGTATGTATGTATGTATGTATGTATGTATGTATGTATGTATGTATGTATGTATGTATGTACGTATGTATGTATGCATATATGCATATATGCACGTATGCATGTATGTATGTATGTATGTATGTATGTATGTATGTATGTTTCTCTGTGTGTGTGTGTGTATGTGTGTGTGTGTCCCTCTCCTTTCTTCTCTTCATCTCTCTCCTCTCTCTCTGCCTCCCTCCCACCCCCCACCCCTCTCTCTCTCTTCTCTCCCCCAACCTCCCGAACATCAAAGATAGAAAGTAGGTAGGAAGGAGGGCGGGCGGAAGTGGAGAGAGTGCAATGAATAATGCAGGGGTCATGAAGTTGTCATCAAAGGTGACCACTCTTAACCTTGGACAGCCAGCTGTGCCGCTTTCTCCTCTGAACGCCCACTCTGCTACCCTGCCACAGATTGCAGGAGGAGGGGTGGCGGGGGCGAGGAGGTGGTAGAGGAAGGAGGTGGCAGGAGAGGGGTGGGGGTGGGTGAGCGAGGGGGTTGGGGGAAGGGAGAGATAATTGGGAATTATTCTCTGGTCCAGAGTGGCAAATTTGGAAAGCTTCGAGCCACATCAAACAGATTTATTGAGGATTATGACAGAGGGTTGTGGGGATCAATGTGGTCTGACTGTTTCCTTCACTTCTTGAAATGCTGTTGGAACGTTGAAGTTGCTCTTATGCATGCCAGGGAAAAGGGGGAGGAGGGTGTCAGGGAGGGATGGGGGCATAGCTGGAAATGGTTTTACGTAGTGCGACAGCCTTACGAAAAACTGGCCACATCAATCAGATTTATTGAAGATTTTCTCTCCACTGTCGAGGTCGGGATGTGCTGGGTCTGACATGTCAGGCGCTTGACAGCAGCACAGCGTGTTTCTGCTCATATGACAAGCGTTAATAGTTGCTGTCTGAGTTTGTGACGAGGAAGAAGTATGGGCCTGGGGGTCTTAGTCTCATTCAAAGGGTTTGCAAGGGAGTGGAGTCTGCACCAGTGTTAACACTAGGGTCAAGTCCCTTCTAAGGACTGCCTTGGTGAAGAATGGAATCAGCACTCTCAAATAACGTAAGATTACTTGTTTCAAGAGATAACAAGAAAGCTATCCCACCCTATTACCATGCAATGTTAAAACTGAGTTGAGCATCGGGCATACAAGAAAAATATGCAGATGTTACTGAGCAATAGAAGGCATCCTTTGCTTCTTCTTCCTCTTCTTCTTCTTCTTCTTCTTCTTCTTCTTCTTCTTCTTCTTCTTTCTTCTTCTTTTTCTTCTTCTTCTTCTTCTTCTTCTTCTTCTTCTTCTTCTTTTTCTTTTCTCTTTCACATGCACACATGTGCATGGATGCATTCACTCACCTCTTTCCGTCTCTGTCACTCTCCGTCTGTCTGTCTGTCTGTCTCTCACTTTCCTTCCCTCCCTCTCTCTCTCTGTCTTTCTCCACTCTCGCCCTCTCTCTCCCCCCTCTCTCTCTCTGCCTCTCTCTCCCATCTCTCTCTGCCTCTCTCTCTCTCACCCCCCCCCTTACTCTCTCTCCAGCATCACAGGGGGAGGGCATGCAGAAGGAGGAAGGAGCCATGAATAATGCAGGCTGTCACCAAGTTATGAGTGGTCGCCCCTGGAGAGCAGCAGCGCCTGCTATCTCCCCGCCTGTCCTCACCACTCTCCTGATACAGATTGTCAGGGGTGGAAGGGGGGGGGGGAGGAGAGAGGTAAGGCAAGGGGGCCAGGAGTACGATAACAGGAATGATTTTACTCTGAGTGATAGCAGGTATAAAGTTCCTGAGTGCATCAGATTTATTGGCGTGCACTTACAAGTTTATCACTGCAAACGCGCCAATGGTGGGAACATATTGTTATAGGCTCTGAAAAGAAAACATGCCGACAGTTTTGATTTACATGTAGAAATCTATGGGTAATTGTCATTTATTGTAAATACATGCCCCTGTAGTTCATGATTATAGAGATTTTTTTTTATTGGATTTGTGAGTGCACATACCCAGTTTTGGTTTTATTCATGAAGTGACTTTATCTATCTATCTATCTATCTATCTATCTATCTATCTATCTATCTATCTATCTATCTATCTATCTATCTATCTATCTATCTATCCACCCACCCATCTATCCATCCATCTATCTATCTATCTATCCGCCTACCCATCTATCCATCCATCTATCTATCTATCTATCTGTCTGTCTGTCTGTCTTTCTGCTGTCTGTCAATATCTATCTATCTATCTATCTATCTATCTATCTATCTATCTATCTATCTATCTATCTATCTATCTATCTATCTATTTGTCTGTCTGTTTGTCTGTATGTATGTCTGTCTGTTGTCTGTCTGTATGTCTGTCTGTCTGGCTATATGTCTATCTATTGCACATAACATTCCAGTCCCTTAACCAAACATAGTCAGGGGGGGGGGGGGGGTTGGGGGGCACCAAAAACAACGTGTTGAGGGCAGGCAGGCCTGGTGGAGTTCATCCTTCTTCTTCAAGACTGAGAATCACCAGAG
Source organism: Rapana venosa (assembly GCA_028751875.1). Taxonomy (NCBI): domain Eukaryota; kingdom Metazoa; phylum Mollusca; class Gastropoda; order Neogastropoda; family Muricidae; genus Rapana; species Rapana venosa. Next base: position 9,340,459 of record CM054144.1, on the reverse strand, counting down.
CAAAGCTCTGAACAGCTCTGACCTGATGTAGGGACTCCCTATTCTGCTGCAATTTTTCGTCAAGATTTACTCCTAAAACCATTTCCCAACATAGAATAATAAATGGCTACAAAGCATTGGAGTTTAGAATTCAGAGTTTTTCTTTGCTTTAAATAGATTGGGGTTTTTATTTTATAGCTGACAAGTCCTAATCTACCTGACACTGGTGTTTTAGGAGTGCCATTTTGCTTTTTGGTTTTTTATGTTTTAATTATTTGTTTTTTTAAGCAAATTCACTGACATTACCACTTCTATAAATACTAAGTATACAAATCCTTTACGTAAGGCTATCACTCTTTGCAATGGCTCTTCTTCGCTTTTACTTCTCTGTGTGTCCATTTCAGGGTAGGGTGCACAATGCCTGGCATTCTCTTGTGCTTTTCATGTTGCATCACTCTCTGCCCTCTGGCCTTAGCCAACAAATGCAAAATTCAGTGGAATAAATAAGATTATGTCATTCAGTTTTGATACACATAGGTGTTTGGTACGTACATCATAGGTTGAATTGCAGTATGTGGCTTAAAGCAATCGTTATTGCCATTTTTATCTAAATCTGGAATCACCTTTTCCCTCTGACTTCTTCAATGTTAAACACGTGTTGTTTACTATAACTATTTCTTCTTCTTCTTCTTCTTCTTCTTCTTGTACACACACACCACACACACACACACACACACACACACACACACACACACCACACACACACACACACACACACACACACACATATCACACACACACATACACACACACACACACACACACATGCACGCACACACCTCTGTCTAGAATTATTGTTTAGTGGGTAGACATTAAAATGAAGACAAACACACTTACAAACTACCTACATAAATACTTCTCTGTCTGTCTGTCTGTCTCAGTCTGTCTGTCTGTCTGTCTCTCTCTGTCTCTCTCTCCAGCATCACAGGGGGAGGGCATGCAGAAGGAAGAAGGAGGAAGGAGCCATGAATAATGCAGGCTGTCACCAAATTATGAGTGGTCGCCCCTGGAGAGCAGCAGCGCGTGCTATCTCCCCGCCTGTCCTCACCACTCTCCTGATACAGATTGCCAGACCAGGTGGGGAGAGAGAAGAGAGAGAGAGAGGAGAGAGAGAGAGAGAGAGAGAGAGAGAGAGAGAGAGAGAGAGAGAGAGAGAGAGACAGACAGAGACAGAGAGGGATATTGGCAGTAAACTATCAAATATTATTATCACAGGCAGTGTGTGTGTGTGTGTGTGTGTGTGTGTGTGTGTGTGTGTGTGTGTGTGTGTGTGTGTGTGTGTGTGTGTGTGTGTTCGAGTTCCATAAATCTTACATCTCTTCACAAAATGTGTGTGTGTGTATGCGTGCGTGCGTGCGCGCGTGCATACGCGTTCAGTGTGTGTGTGTGTGTGTGTGTGTGTGTGTGTGTGTGTGCCCACCCCTGTATCTCAGTAAATCAAAGATTGGCTCACATCCTTGATTTGATCTCAGTGAAGATGCTGGTGAGTGTGATGGACCACTGCCTGTGATAATAACATTTGATAGTTTACTGCCAATATCCCCTCTCTGTCTCTGCCTGTCTGTCTGTCTGTCTGTCTGTCTGTCTCTCTCTCTCACCACCTGGTCTGGCAGAAACCACCCAAGTACACACTTTAGATACAATTCTACTCGCTGCTGATGCAGGGAAAATCTCCCTCCTCACTCTTCTCGACCTATCTGCTGCCTTTGACACTATAGATCACTCAATTCTTCTTTCTCGCCTCCACAATATGTTTGGTATCAATGGCGCTGCGCTCACCTGGTTTAGTTCATACCTCACAAACCGATACTAGAAAGATATTGTTAGCAAAAATCAATCAAAACATGTCAAACTGGAATGTGGAGTCCCACAGGGATCAGTTCTGGGTCCTGTTCTCTTCACTCTTTACACTGCTCCACTCTCACACATAATAAACCACCATCATATTGATCATCATTTCTATGCCGATGACACTCAGCTTCAATGTAGCAATACTTTTGAAAATCTGTCTTCCCTCCTTACAAATATGGCTCACTGCCTTCTAGACATTCAAAACTGGATGACTCAAAATAAGTTAAAGCAAAATACCGATAAAACGGAAGCCATGCTCATGGGGACCAAACATAAACTTTCCTCCATCACGACGACTTCAGTGGAATTCAGCAATACGTTGGTTCCTTTGTCCAGCTCTGTGAAATATCTAGGTGTGGTTCTTGACAACACACTCTCTATGAAAAAAATAATCACCCAGACCTGCCAGTCTTGCTACTATCAATTAAGGTGCATAAGTGCAATTCGCAAGTATCTGTCTACTGACACAACATCCACACGTCATATCTCTCATTCTTTCTCGTCTGGACTACTGTAATTCTCTCCTGGCTGGTTTGCCAGCATCATCCATCCACTCCCTTCAATGCATACAAAACTCTGCAGCTCGACTTGTCCTTAGAAAGAAAAAAAATCTGAACACATCACTCCTCTTTTGCGATCTCTTTACTGGCTGCCTCTCACAAAGAATAAAGTATAAGATTAATACCCTTTGTTTCAAATGTCTCCACAAATCTGCACCCTCTTATATCTGTAACTGTCTTCACCTGTACACTCCGTCCCGTTCCCTTCGTTCAGCTGTAGATACGTTGTGCTTCCGAACACCCAGATTAAAACAAACCACTGTTGGCCGTAGCCCTTTCTCTGTTTCCGGTCCGTCTGCATGGAACGACCTCCCTCTTCCACTTCGCCCAAAGCCTTCATTTGATTCTTTCAAATCTAGCCTCAAAACACACTTATTTTCTACTTGAGATCTTCCCCTGTTATCTGTTCCTACTTTCCAATAGCTACCTTCACCTCCTCCATCCCCACCTAAGTGTGTTGTGTGTATAAATTTGATATTTGTTTATCTTGATATTTGTGGACGGTTGCATGCGTGTGAATGATTTGAATGCAAGCGCTTTTGTTTACTTTACAATATTCAGCGCTAGATAAATCCAATACATTATTATTATTATTATTGTTATTATGGACCAGTGGTTAAGAACTGGGCTTGTCATCCTAACTGTCCTGAGAACACGGGCTGAGGGTTCGAATCTCGGTGATGACTATGTAGAGGATTAAAGAAGGGAATTTATTTGATAGTCTGTTAAAGTTGGGGATTTTTTTTGCTTTGCTAAGGGTGGGGATTCTTTTGATGTAAGACTGGGGATTTGTTTGATCTCCTGAGGTGGGGATTTGTTTTATCTTCTTCTTCATCGAACACTCAGACAGCAAGTAGTGTTGTCTGTTGTATGAGCTAAACTGTGTCACTCTGCAGTTAAGCGCCTGACAAGTCAGGCCCAGCACACTCGACGTCTAAGGGCGGGGATTGGTTTGACCTTGTAAGGGTGGTGGCTTGTTCTGTCTCCTGAAGGGGGGAATTTATACCATCTGCCAGTCCAGTTCCAGAGGAATAAAAATCCCCCACCAAAACCATGCGTAACTCTTCTCTCAAACCCAGTTCCTACTAACCTCATGAAGCATCGCTGAAATAATTCAGATTTTCTCTTCCAAAACGAATAACTCCTGAGACAAAAAGAGGCAAGGCTCAACAAGAGGGCTGACTGTTGTATTTAAGCTCGTATACATTTCTCGCAAGGGGACGGGATAGCTCAGTGGTCGGAGCACTCGCTTTCCCCCAGCCAAGTTAAGCAGCGTCGAGCGTGGTTACCAGTTGGATGGGTGACCGTTTTCGCGCCTTGGCTTCAGTACAGTTCCCCCTGTTCACCCAGCTGTAAATGGGTACCTGCCCTCTTTAGGGTCAGGGAAGGTAAAGCAGCGAGGGAGAGGAGATGGGCGCCGCCCTCAATACGCTGGCCCTAGAGAAGTGAGGTCTCTGACGCCTCGCTCCCCTACGACCTTAATATAGGTTATGGGACACCTTTACCTTTTTTTTTTTTTTTTTACATTTCTCGCAGCTACTTTTAAGCATCGGGCAGCATTAAAAGGATAGCTCAGTGGTCAGAGCACTCGCTTTCCCCTAGCCAAGTTAAGCACCATCGAGCGTGGTTACCAGGTGGATGGGTGACCGTTTGTGCGCCTTGGCTTCAGTACAGTCCTCCACTGCCCTCTTAAGGGTCAGGGAAGGTGAAGCACAGAGGGAGAAGAGATGGGTACCGCCCTCAATATGCTGGCCCCTGGAGAAGTGAGGTCTCTGATGCCTCGCTCTCCTACGACAACATAGGTTATGGGACACCTTGACCCGTTATCTTTTAAGATTGAAATACAGGTATTTCATTTTAAACTATCTCGTCGCTTGAAAGTCAGCAAAATAATCATTTTGAAATGTTTTACATCTAGAAAAGTTAACTTTCAAAGCAGCTATGTTTTAAAAATCAAGTTTTCATTTTAAGAGGCAGATCTAAATCGTATAATTATTTCTAAATATCAAACTTTTTTTTAAAGATAAAAACGCGAACTACAGTATTAGGCATTTTAATTGTTTTTTACAAGCCATTCCATTTCGCTATTTGATTTTGATGGAAAATATCTTTTAAAGAATCCAAACAAAAAACCCCATCAAAGCTGTCTATGCGTTGATTTATCCTGAATGAAAAATTCAGAACCCCTCAAAATTAAAAATTAAAAACAACAACATGACAAGCGGTTTTCACTCCCAATTTCTTTTTTTGCTTTTGATATCTAAGCATCATGGCTTGCAGATTTAAAGACTTACATGAAAATGGCATGTATTTCACATCATTCAGGCCAGCACCAAATACGTTCAGTTTTGGCAATAAAAATGAACACAGTACATAAAACTTTTCCGTTAAATAAAAATTACTTTAAAAAAATCCTTTAAAGTTAAATCACGTATTTCCCGAAGTCGAAACGCGCTACCTTCATTGTAGGAGAAAAAAAAAACGGTCGCATACGCAACAATCTCATCATTGGTGAACCTTGGAGCTCTAGCCGAGGAAGGACAAAACAAAACAAAACAAAACAAGAAAATCATAGGATGATTCCCTGTAAGGAGCTCTACTGTTTAGTTTTCACAATTCAGAGGTTGTGATAGACAAACAGACAGACAGATAAACAGGAAGACAGACTTACTTCCATACAGACAGTCAAAGAGTAAATGGGGTCGAGAGAGAGAGAGAGAGAGAGAGAGAGAGAGAGAGAGAGAGAGAGAGAGAGAGGGGAGAGAGGGAGAGAGAGAGGGAGAGAGAAGAGAGAGGGGGGAGAGAGACAAAGACAGAGAGTTCAGACTTTATTGTACATCGGCCTTAGGCGCACAGAAGAGGAGAGGAGAGGAGAGAGAGAGAGAGAGAGAGAGAGAGAGAGGAGAGAGAGAGGAGAGAGAGAGAGAGAGGAGAGAGAGAGAGAGAGAGAGAGAGAGAGAGAGAGAGAGAGAAGAGAAGAGAGAGAGAGAGAGAGAGAGAGAGAGACAGAGACAGAGAGAGAGTCAGACTTGTATTGTACATCGGCTAAGGCCAGAGAGAGAGAGAGAGAGAGAGAGAGAGAGAGAGACAGAGAGAGAGAGAGAGAGGAGAGAGAGAGAGAGAGAGAGACAGACAGACAGAGAGACAGAGAAGACAGAGACAGAGAGACAGAAGAGAGAACGAGAGAGAGAGAGAGAGAGAGAGAGAGAGAGAGAGAGAGACAGACAGACAGACAGAGGAGACAGAGAAAGGACAGAGACAGAGAGACAGAAAGAGAGACAGAGAGAGAGACAGACAGAGAGAGAGAGACGACAGAGAGACAAGAGTAGACAGAAGACAGAGACAGAGGACAGAGAGGAGAGAGAGAGAGAGAGAGAGAGAGAAGAGACAGAGAAAGACAGAGACAGAGAGAGAGACAGAGAGAGAGAGAGACAGAGACAGAGCTGCAGCTGCAGAGACAGAGACAGGACATGATCTCAATCACTGGGCGAAATAGCATCACCTATCGTGTTTCAGAAAGTCATCACGCCACCACTTCAACTACAATTAGCCATAGATTTGGATTGGACAGATATTATCTCCCCCCTCTCTTTCCATCTCTGTCTCTGCCTGTCTCTATCATGAGTGCTTATTGCATTATCCTCGATATAAAACAATAAAAAAATAAAAGAAATATCTTTGCTTTTTTTCTGTCTCTCTGTCTCTGTCTTTGTTCTTTGTTTTTCTCGGTCGTCTTTATCTCCCCCCCCCCTCTCTCTCTCTCTCTATCTCTCTCTGTGTTTGTGTCTTTCTTTGTCTCTTTGTATATATCCCTCTGTCTCTCGAATCCAGTCAGGTCAAGTCAAATCAAATCAAGTCAAGTCACGCATGTTTAATAGCCTATCGGTTCATGTACGCGTTTGTAACACGATATATCTATCATCAGAATCTCGTATTAATCTAAATATTTTTCTTCCTTATTTTATTCACCTTCAGTAATATGATCTTTCCAATATGTCGAAAACTGAGGTGCCGTGAAAACATACAATTTACGCACAAAAAGACCCCCCCCCCTCTCTACACCCCCACCCACCCAAAGCAAAACAAAAATAAAGACTGAAGCAAAAACAAAACAAAGAAAACAAAAATTAAACAAAGCAACAAAAAACAACAGACACAAACAAAAACAAACACAAGGAAATAAAGACAACAGGCTAAAGAGCTGTCTGTCTAGGCAATAAATATTCTGGGGAGAGAAAAAACCCACCGCTCTCACTCCCATGTGCAAACAAATAAAACATGCCGACAAGAAAAATGAAGGAGAAATAGATGGCATTACATATGGAAACCCATTGGTTTTTTTCCCTGGAGGAGGCTAAACAAGAATACCCTGCTGACAATGATAATACATGTTATGAAATCCACGACATCATTACTCCAGTTATTGGTGCTGTGTAGAAAATGCTGAACCAAGCTGAATGTATTTCTGGTTCTTGTGTGTATGAGCTGTTGTTTTATTGTTGTTATTGTTTTTGCTGCTGATTATGATGGTGATGGTTATTTTGATGAAGAAGAAGAAGATGATGATGATGATGTTGATGAAGACGGTGATGATAATGATGATGATGACGACGATTATGATGATGACGACGACGACGACGACGATGATGACGATGTTGATGTCGATGACGGTGATGACGACGACGACGAAGACGACAACAGCGATGATGGTGACAATGACGATGATGTTGACGATGACGATGATGATGACGACAACGACGATAACGATGATGATGATGCTGGCGGTGTTAGAGGTGGCGATGATGATGTTTGGTGGTGGTAATTATGATATTAGTAGTAGCATTGGTTTTTTTTATGGTTATTCTTATCGTTCTCAACAACAAGAAGATACTGTTGAAACATTAAACAACATTACGCAATCACTCTATCAAGCAATGAGGGGAACTTCAGTCAGTCGAAACACAGGGTTACGCCGAAGTGAGGGAATGAATCACGCTTGGGTCGTCCTCACACCGGCACGTGTAAACCTAGCGGAGTGAACGCGCCAGTTGCCAGTGGTCCCCATCAGACACTGCTGGCCTCCTGATTCAGACACTATTCCTGCCTGGCTTTGCAAGTGTCAAGCCCACAGATATTCAACGTGCAAAGATGTGTCTCTTCCAGTAGTTTGATACCAGAGATTATAGTGTAGGTAAAGACGGGATAGATCAGTGGTCGGAGCACTCGCTTTCCCCCAGCCAAGTTAAGCAGCGTCGAGCGTGGTTACCAGTTGGATGGGTGACCGTTTGCGCGCCTTGGCTTCAGTACAGTCCCCCCAGTTCTCCCAGCTGTAAATGGGTACCTGCCCTCTTTAGGGTCAGGGAAGGTAAAGCAGCGAGGGAGAGGAGATGGGCGCCGCCCTCAATATGCTGGCCCTAGAGAAGTGAGGTCTCTGACGCCTCGCTCCCCTACGACCTTATAGGTTATGGGACTCCTTTACTTACCCTTTACTAAAGACAATTGTCTGATCTTCCACATGTGAAGTCCAGAGATATTCAACATACAAGGATGTGTTTCTCCATGTGGTTTGGTGCCAGAGATAATTGTGTGGGTAAAGACAAATAAGTGATCTTCACATTTCAAGCCCAGAGATATTCAAATTGCAAGGATGTGTCTCTTCATCTAGTTTTGTGTCAGAGTATGAAACCCAGAGATATTCAACGTGCAAGGATGTGTCTCTCCATGTAGTTTGGTGTGAGACCTATGAAACTCAGAGATATTCAACGTGCAAGGATGTGTTTCTCCATGTAGTTGGGTGTCAGAGATTTATACTGTGTGTAACAATAAAGAGTCTGATCCTATCTAAACCCAGAGATTTCAGTGTACAAAGACGTTTCTCTCCATGCACACTATTTTGTCAATATGTACAAGAGAATGATTTGAGACTATGAAGCCAGAGATATTTAGGGGATAAGGATAATAAACTTCTATTCAGGTAATGTCTGAAACCAGAGACACTTTGTGTATATACCTCATCATCATCATCATCATCATCATCATCATCATCATCATCATCATCATCATCATCATCACGTCTAACCATATAAAGACACATAAAATGCTAAGGACACTTCCCCATGGGAATGCCAGGAGGGCCTGTCAGTATAAATAGCATCCCCACCTTCTGGAAATTCTGTGCTAGAATGTTCCTCATTTCTATCACTATCTCTTTTTCTGCCTGGGTCCTTTTCTTCCTGTCACCTCCTTCTCGTCTATTTTCTTTCTTGGTCCATTCTCCTGCCTTTTCCAGAATGAACTTAAAAGATAACAATTCTCTCTCATGCCAAAGTCGGATGCGCTGGGCCCGACTTGTCAGGCGCTTAACAGCAGTGTGATGCATTTTCGCTCAAATTATGGACACCACTAGCAGCTGTCTGAGCATTCGAGGACGAAGAAGAAGAAGAAATGTTAAAAGAACACAGAAACCCTCCTGACACCGGCATAGAGAGAGAAAGAAGGCGGCAGGAAAAAGAATTTCTGTCCATATGTTACAGGACAAAAGAAGTTGTTAACACAACACTCTGTTGAAAGTGCAGTGGAGGAAATATGCATGAGAGTAAAGTCACGCACTCACGCACGCACACACGCACGCACGTACACACACGTTTTCTCTTTCTTTCTTCTTTCTTTCTCTTTCTTTCTCTTTCCTTCTTTCTTTCTTTTTCTCTCTCTTTCTTTGTTTCTTTCTATGTTGTTTGTTTGTTTGTTTCTTCCTTTCCTTCTTTCTTTCTTTCTTTCTATCTCTGTCACACACACACACACACACACACACACCACACCACACACACACACACACACACACACCACACACACACACACACACACACACACACACACACCACACACACACACTCTCTCTCTCTCTCTCTCTCTGCCTGTTCTGTCTGTCTGCCTGTCTGTCTGTCTCTCTCTCTCTTTCTCTCTCTCCCCCCCTCCTCCCCTACACCCCACCTCTCTCTCCCAACACACACACAACATAAACTGTAGCAAAAAACAAACCCCAACCCAAAACCAACCCACCCCCAACCTGATACCATTATTGAAAGAGAACGTGGGAAGCAGAAGGCCAGTCAGTTTACATGCTGCAGACAAAGAACGTATTAGCACTGCTGTAAATACAAACTGTGGCTGAAAGATGCCAGAGACCACACACACACACACACACACACACACACACACACACACACACACACACACACACACACACACACACACACACACACACACACATAATATCACTAGAGTGAACAGACGTTAAATTGAAGACAACAACAACACACACACACACACACAAGGGCGCGCACGCGCGAACACACACACACACACACACACACGCACGCACACACACACACACACACACACATTTGAACATTTATTGGCAGATAATGTGGTTATGTTGGAGATAGTTAGTTGTTTAGTTAGAAGCCCTGTTGGCAAACTTTTGTAATTGTTCTTGCTGCAGTTTAAGCTGTTCAATGCCACCCCCCCCCCCCCCACCCCATCCCTCCCATAATTTCTCTGTATTTTTTTCTTTTATCTCGTGCACAGACACTAATAGGTAAACACACACTCACACACACACACACACGCACGAACACATGCACACACACACAAACACGCGCGTGCATGCTCACACACATACATTCTTACTGGTCGTCGTTATAATATTGTAATTAAATAAGTTGTTTGTGCTCCTAGATAGATGGCTTGACGAAAAAAAGCAAATGTATTGTTTATTCAATATACCATTTGGAAATAAAGAATAAACACTTCGACTTTGATTTTGACTTTCACACACATTATCATCATTATTGGTTGACGCTATAATATTGTAGTTGAATATTATTGATAAAGTCTTTTTTGTTCTTAGTTTGATAATAAAAAAAAATCATCGCTTATTCAAAGTACCATCTAGAAATAAAGAAAAAACATTTTGACTTTGACTTTGACTTTCACACATACATGCACGCAAACACACATACACATGCAC
>CM054144.1:9314980-9327480 GCA_028751875.1 Rapana venosa | reverse complement strand
CTCCTGGTGTGCAGTAATCCTGTTGATCAGCGCTTGCAATGTAGCTTTGATAGCTCTGCCAAAGCCTTTAAAATCAGAGATAGTATGAGGCTTTAAGCGTTGTTGTTGTTGTTGCTGCTGTTGTTGCTTTTCTCTCGATCGTTGTTAGCAGTTTCTGATGATGGGTTTTATTGTGGGTTACGTGTGTGTGTTGTTGTTGTTGACTTCAATTTTACGTCTGTTCACTTCTAGTGATATTAGACGAGGGGGAACAAATGGAGGGGTGGATGTCTTATTTACAACAACAACAAAAACAAAAAACAAAAAAAAATTATCCCCGCCCCCCCCCAAAAAAAAACACCCCCCCCCCAAAAAAAAAACACCCCAACACCAACCATGCTTTTACAAAAAAATCACATAAAGAAACTTGGCAATGCAACAGGAATTATAAAAACCTAAAAACATGTCATTAACATTAATGCAACTATAACAAATGTCCTAAGGGACTGCGATAAAGGCCTTTCACAATATCAAATGCCAGTTTTAAATTATTGAATATGTTGGTAAGGGAATTTTCAGAAAAATGGGGCATGAAAGGTTTTACACTCTGGCAGTCAAAAAGTATATGAGTATTGGTGATATTCTCACCACATAGACATTTACCATTTTTGCTGAATTTGGTTATCAATGCATTTAATTTCATTCTATAAAATAAAGCAGTTATTCTTCTTGACGTAAAAACATTTACACAATCCGTTGAATGGTTCACGACTGTTAAATTATCGGTGTTAATTGCAGTTCTAGTTAAAGATCTATCATTTTGCTGACGTGTGTGTGTGTGTGTGTGTGTGTGTGGTGTGTGTGTGTGTGTGTGTGTGTGTGTGTGTGTGTGTGTGTGTGTGTGTGTGTGTGTGTGTGTGTGTGTGTGTGAATTTGATATTTGTTAATCCTAATGTTTGTGGAATGTTGCATGCGTGTAATTGATTTGAATGCAAGCGCTTCCAATAGTTTTGCTTGACAAGATTCAGCGCTATATAAATTCCATAGATCATCATCATCATCATTATTATTGTTATTATTATTAATATGATGATGATGAATGGGTGTGTCACTGCTGTGCTTTACCGTGTATGGTTACCCTTGTTCAGCTAGCTACCCCTTTCAGGACTGTAGTAGACTCTAAAGGCCAATCGCCTCTTTTTATGAATAAATCATGTCAGAGTTCAGCTCTGTCTCGCTGTCTTTGTCTCTTTCTCTCTCTGTCTGCCTGTCTCTCTCTCTATCTCTCTGTGTAGCTTTTGTCAAATAATAATAATAATAATAATAATGATAATAATAATAATGTATGGAATTTATATAGCGCTGAATCTTGTAAAGCAACAAATCAAATAACTGTCTGTCTGTCTCTGCCCGTTTGTCTCTTTCTCTCTCTGTCTCCCTGAAGGGTGAGCTGCCCTTGATAGTACAGGCGCAGAAGTTTTTCAGCTCTATGTTTCTAAATTGTTTCAAAATGTTGACTATCATCAATGTGCTGTGCTCTGTGTCAAATTGACTCTGTGATTTTATCTTTCAAGCTGTGAAATTATTGTATGGTAAAGTATGGGTTTAGTTTTCTTTAAAAACAAGTTTATTATCGTGGCTCACCTCCAACAGCTGTTTCTGTACTGTTCAACCCGGGGATCTAGGCCTGACACCACTCTGTTGACAGCTAAGCTGGGGAGTGTGTTTGTGTTTCTGTACTTTTCAACCCGGGGATCTAGGCCTGACACCACTCTGTTGACAGCTAAGCTGGGGAGTGTGTTTGTGTTTCTGTACTTTTCAACCCGGGGATCTAGGCCTGACACCACTCTGTTGACAGCTAAGCTGGGGAGTGTGTTTGTGTTTCTGTACTTTTCAACCCTAGGCCTGACACAACTCTATTGACAAACTAAGTTGTATTTGTTTATTTTGCTTATTTGGTGTTTTTTTCTGGCTGGTGGAGCTTTTGTTAAAATGATACTTTAAGTCTGAGCAGTCAAAACATCTATGACGTCTTGAAAATTATTGTGTCACACAGTGAACTAGTTTACGTCATTTTTAAAAAAAGAAAAAGAAAAGAAAAAGAAAAGAAAGAAAAAAAAGGAGAAAGAAAACGAAAGAAAGAACTCTTCAATTGAAAGGATATTATTTTATGTGGTTTTATTTGAGAGGTGGGTGTTGTTTTGTTTGTTTTTTGTGGTTTTGTGTTTGTTTTTCTAAATGTCAACAAGCACAATGGGAATGTAATTTACATGAACGGGATCTGGCTGCACTAAGAAACTGCTACAATGACAGTATGACAAGGTGATATGTTTATGGGTTTTTTTATTTTATAGTTGTAATGGCAAAAAGTACGCCTAAGAATACAAAATTAAAACCAACATGAGACATAATTCAAAAAACATTTCTGGTGTGATGCCAATGACCTTGTAGTGTGGCGGAACAGTTTGATTTTGTTTTTTTGTTTGTTTTTTTTAAATGTTTTTTTTCGCATTTGTTTGTTTGTTGTTGTTTTTTCTTGTTTTTTGTTTGATTGTTTGTTTGGGAGGGTGTTTTTTGTTTGTTTTGTTGTTGGTTTTTTTGTTTGTTTTTTGTGTTTGTTTTTTGTTGTTGTTGTTTTTTTTTTTGGGGGGGGGGGGGGGGATGTTTGGGGTTTATTTTGTCTTTTGCTCGTTGGGGTTGTTTGTTTGTTTTTTCTTTTTCTCTCTTTTTCTTTTTTTAAAAACGTCTTTTCCCTTTGCTTCTACTGTTTGAAAGTATGAGTACTGAGTGCATTTTTAAATGTGACCCTACGGGCGGGGACTGGATGTAAAAAAAGCACATGAGTACTTATTCATTATCCTGGAAAAAAAGAATTTGTCTCTATTACTTACAATGTGTAGATGTTCTTTTTATGACTTTATTGGCTCCCCCCCCCCCCCCCCTCTTTATTGTAGTAGTAGTAGTAGTTCTTCAGTTTAACGTCCTTCCACTAAATAGTGATATCAGACGGGAAAGTGTGTGTGTGTGTGTGTGTGTGTGTGTGTGTGTGTGTGTGTGTGTGTGTGTGTGTGTGTGTGTGTGTGTGTGTGTGTGTCTGTCTGTCTGTCTGTCTGTCTGTCTGTCTCTGTGTGTGTGTGTGTGTGTGAGTGTGTTAGTAGAGAGAGGGGTATGCACATAAATAAAACAATAGCAATAAACAAATATTATGAAGAAAAAAAAAGAAGAAAAAAAAAAAATAAAATAAACAAGAATTCTGAACAGAAAAAATGAACAGTTAAAATATTAACGTTGCAATTCATATAACTAGAAGGTATCCTCATATTAAAGGAGTCTAAACATAGGAGTATGACTTAATGACAAAACAATTTGTTTCATTAGAGGAATGTCTTGTAGAATTTGCTGTAAGCTACGAACTGGGAAGGCAGGTAAAACGTTTTCAAATCTCTGCATCGTTAAAAGAATATGATCATTGGTAAGATTTTCGCCACAGATACATGTTGCTTTTTTGGAAAATTTAGTTTTAAAAGCATTGAGCTTAAACCTGTAGATAATAGATACAACATTTCTATATTCATGTAAATTACGACATTTGATCTTATCAAAAGATAATACATGGGCTACATCATCACTCCAGGAATAACTGGTACCTTGTAGCTTCTTTTTAAAGTGTTTCCAACATGCATTTTGTAACATGTTATAGCCCTCGTGAATGGATAGAGGAACACTTATGCTGCAAGACCCATCCCTATGTTCAGCTCCACCTTTATTGTGTGAGTGTATGGGTATTGCACTTATTTTATCATCATGACTTTCAATTTGTATGCGTATAATTAAAAAATGTTTGTGTTGATCGTGTGTGCTATGTGAGTACTACATATTTAGTATTATCCCCTCCCCCCCTCCCCCCCCCAACACACACACTCACTCATATTCTCTCCCTCAATGACTGTACAGGTTTAGATTTATTCTTTGTTTTGTTTATTTTTATTGTGTGAATGTATGGGTATTGAATTTATTTCATTATCATGACATATAATTTGAAACGAGTATAATCTAAAATGAGTGTTGATGGGATCGCATACTGTTTTGGGAACTATATATTGGATATTATATCTGAAATACACACACACACACACACTCTCTGTCTCTCTCACCTTCTATCGTCTGCTTATAGTTATAGTGTATCCTGATGAAGGATTCATATTTTATATTTTCAATACTTTATTGGACTTGCCTCTGTACTTAAGTTTTAATGAGTTCCCTATTTCAATATCTTATAGTTATGTGTAACAAGTATGTGTACCATTTGACAATGTGTAGATGTTTATCTTTTTGACTTATTAAGTTTGGTTGTATTATTTTTCTTGGCTCTGTTGCTGTTCTTGTTGTTGTTTGTCTGTTTTTCTCTTTTTTCCTTCTTTTGTTGGTTTGGTTTTTCTTTCTCTTTTGTTGTTTGTATGTTTAGGTTAGGTTTTTTTGGGGGGGTGAGGGTGGGGGGGGGGGTGTTTTTAGGGTTTTCTTTTATTTGCTTGCTTTGGGGAGGGGGGGTGTTGGGGGGGGGGGCTGTTTTGAAAAGGGTTATTTCCCCTTGTTTCTATTGTGAGACTGTATAAGTATTGGGTTATTATTAAGATGTATCCCTAACGGGCGGGGACTGGATGTAAAAAAGCACATGTGTGCTTATTCATTATCCTCGAAATAAAAGAAGTTGTCATTGTCAGTGACAGTGCTATCCAGGCAGTCATCAATGACTAGGACAAACATGGGACACTCAGTAGCCTTATGCAGGCAGTCATCAATGACTAGGACAAACATGGGACACTCAGTAGCCTTATGCAGGCAGTCCTCAATGACTAGGACAAACATGGGACACTCAGTAGTGCTATGCAGGCAGTCCTCAATGACTAGGACAAACATGGGACACTCAGTAGTGCTATGCAGGCAGTCCTCAATGACTAGGACAAACATGGGACAGTCAGTAGCCTTATGCAGGCAGTCATCAATGACTAGGACAAACATGGGACACTCAGTAGCCTTATGCAGGCAGTCATCAATGACTAGGACAAACATGGGACACTCAGTAGCCTTATGCAGGCAGTCATCAATGACTAGGACAAACATGGGACACTCAGTGGCCTTATGCAGGCAGTCATCAATGACTAGGACAAACATGGGACACTCAGTAGCCTTATGCAGGCAGTCCTCAATGACTAGGACAAACATGGGACACTCAGTAGTGCTATGCAGGCAGTCCTCAATGACTAGGACAAACATGGGACACTCAGTAGTGCTATGCAGGCAGTCATCAATGACTAGGACAAACATGGGACACTCAGTAGTGCTATGCAGGCAGTCATCAATGACTAGGACAAACATGGGGCACTCAGTAGCCTTATGCAGGCAGTCATCAATGACTAGGACAAACATGGGGCACTCAGTAGCCTTATGCAGGCAGTCATCAATGACTAGGACAAACATGGGACACTCAGTAGCCTTATGCAGGCAGTCCTCAATGACTCCAGCAGGAGACTCTGCTCTCCATTCCTCAACAACAAGGGTTAGCAGCTCCCCCTCCCCAACAACTGGCCAGAACGGTGATCCCTATTTATAGCTGCTTTTCCAAAAGACTAACTTTGACTCTACTTTACACAGGACTGCGAGGGAACCCTTCTGTGTCAAGGAAAAGACTGTGTCACTTGGGACACAGAGGAATGTGAGGTCCTAAGAGACACCATCGACAGCCATAATCTGAATGACAATATTGATCATCTGTAAACGTAAAAGAACCCACGGCAACAAGAGAGTTGTCCCTGGCAAAGTTCTGTAGAAAAAAGGCCACTCTGATAGGGAAACAAATACTGTCGCAGACAGGGAAAAAAAAAGAAAAAAATGGGTGGCGCTGCTCTTGTGGCGACGCGCTCTCCCCGGGGAGAGCAGCCCGAATTTCACTCAGAGAAATCTGCCGTGACTTAAAGTGGTATAAATAAATAAATAAATAAATAAATAACCACACTCCTCACTATTCCCTCAACTTTCCTGGGATCACACGTAGACAGACCTGAGCTCAGACCACCTGCACTGACCAAGGATGACCAGCAGGAAGCCCCGTCTGTCTGGCTGTGGCTGTGGTTCAGCCCAGTGTCAGACATCACGTCCACCTCCTACCGGCCATGGCCCACAGAAGTCCCCCCACTTTTCACCCCCTCCCCCCATGTCTCTCTCCCCTGTGCACTCTAACTCCTGGCGACACCAGCAGCCCTGTCCAGTGCAGTCTGAGCACTCCTCCTCCACCTCCACAACATCTGCCAGCGGAATCTCCTCACCTGACACAGAACAATCCTTCTGCCAGAAAGAAAAGAGCCCACAGAGAAAGAAGAAACATCACAGGCCAGTGCTGCCCCCTGTGACCACACCTGGCAGACTGGCTCTTCCACCTCACCTCATGTCATCCACGGCATCCACCACCTTCCTTCCAGTCATAATAAACTTCAGCGCCTTGAGGATGACCTTCAGGCTGCATCATCTACACAAATAACATCTGAAGAACGTCTGATGTGCTATATCAATGACACCAAAAAATGCTGTAAAAATGAACTCCAACTGTTCGTATGTAATAAGATAGATGAACTAAACACTCAAATTGAAGTCCTAACCAGAAAGATATCCCTGCTTGAGGAATCCAATGTCAGACTTGCTGAAGAAAATCAATCTCTCAAAACGAGATGTGGAACCCTGCACAAAGAGTTTAACAAATTTAGATTCCATTCATCTGAGAGTAAGAGCACCCAAGTATCAACACCTGAAGCTGACAACGACAGCTCATCGCTCCCCTCAAACGTTTTGCCCACATATTCCCAAACCTCTTCTTGTGGAAAGAGAGACTTCGACGAAGATGACCAAACACGACCTACAGTCCAAACCAAACATCTAGTTTCCGAATCCCAAGAACATTCTTGCTGCAGTGTCATTGAAAACAACACAGCTTCAGACAACAACGAATCTACAAAGCCTAGTGATGAAGTGTACACTGTCCCTGTCCATAACCATTTTACTGTACTGGAGAATGAATCAGATCACACCAATAATGATCAACATGACGACAACAGTGCAATACAATCTAGTGGAGAACAAAACACAGTGTTTAAACAGGCAGACAAAACAAGAACACCTCAACTTTGTTATCCCCGAGACATCCTCACTCAGTCCACTATACCAGAGGATACAAAAATTCTGCTCATCGGAGATTCCACACTACGATTCATCAACCCACAGAGATTGACACCACCAACAGAGAGACTGTACAAATTATGCATCCCAGGACTGACAACGACTGACATTGACTGCTGGCTGCAATGTGCTTCACCATTACTGACTATCCAATATGGGATTATCCATGCTAAACAACTCTCTGCAGGAGTCATCACCAGGAGGAATGGTCAGCACTGAGTGCTGTCTGCCAGCACCAGTTCCCCAATGCCGCTCTTGCCTTCAGCTCCATTATACCGCCAGAGGTAGACACAACCTGAACACTTCCTGGTTCCCTTCTAATCGTAACCTGCAGGAAAAATATCTTGAGCATGACGTCATATTCATTAATCGTCATAATGTTTTCATAACTACACCGAGAGCTCCACGTCTCATGCTATATGAAAAGTTAACCCACCCCAGTACTAAAGGCACGGCCAGATTAGTGGCAAATCTAAAAGGCTCTTTGTTTTTACTGAAGGTCAGTGACAGCAAAGACAGCCAACATAGAGAAAACAACCAGTACAAGTCCTACTCCCACTCTGACAGAGGGTATTACAGAAATAACTACCAATCCAGGTCTTTCCCTCACTCTGACAGACAGACATACAGATATGAATATCAACCCAGGTCCTACTCCCACTCTGACCGACAGACATACATACATGACAATCACTCCAGGTGTTCCCCCAATTCTGACAAACATACAAAAATGACAATCTCCATACTGACCACAAACAACAGAGATTATTCCACGAACCTGACTCCTCCAGAGACAGAAATGTACTCCAAGAATGGCCTTGTAGACATTTCATTCCTGACAATCAATTGTCAAAGACTGATGAACATGCGCCCCACAATAACAATAGTAGTTGTATAAGTACAATGCCCACATCCGTAGTAGACCAACCACTTATAAAAAAAATACCGGACAAAAAAGTTGATACTTGTCCACCGACAACATCCACACATCACTTTCCTCAACTGCCAACTAACCAGGAAGAAACTACAAACGTTTTTTTGTTTTTTTGCTGTCTCAAAGCTCCAACTTACTTCCCTTCATGCACCCTAAATCTAACACACCTAGCTAGTCAACAAAATTTAGATCTAATATTCCTAAACCCATAGAATTTTCTGACCACCTCTCTCACCTCTTCCCCGCTCATCCCCAACCATCACAGAAAATCCCCTTAATCCTAAATACCAGATTGCAGATCAACCCAGACACATTGTGTCAGGTGAAACCGTTCATAAACTACCAGCATTCAACCATTTATCACCTCTGCAGTCCCCAAATGTCAACAGTCACAACTGTGAGCTTCATCCAATGGCTGTCCATGTGATGAATTATTTAGCTTCACAGCTGATGGCTCGGCATAACCCTGATCTCATGTAAGGGCTTCTAAGAAGCACATTGTGATTGTTGTCACTCTGCAGGACACTGTACTAAGGTATAATTTTAATTGTTAATGTGTCGTGTTTGTGTGTGTGTGTGTGTGTGTGTGTGTTATAATGTGCATACTGTGTGCAGTCAGAGGCCGGACTTTCCCAAGTGATAGGATCATTCCATCTACTGAAAGAGACAGTCTGCAGAAGCTTTGTTACTGCAAAAGTTTACCAGGTGTATTGTGATACTCCCTACATCTTTAGAAAATCTGACATTGGCTCACTCTACCAGTTACCATTATTCAGTTCCCCTGTTACTGACATTTGGTCGTATTTGTTACAATTGTTGTTAGTACTTTTAAGCCAGTTTCTCTTTTCCCCTACTAGATCTAGACTATTACTCTAATCTTGTCTTCATTTTTTAACGTAACTAACTGATCTGGTTCTATGTAAAACATTTTAGTGGATTGGTTGAACTTTGTACTGATCCTTTAAAATATTTCTTGCTGCCATTTCATCAGTAACAATAGTATAACCTATATTACACACCATGCCTACTTGTCTCGATACCTGGCCCTCTAAAGCAGGGCTTAGATTCAGCTATTTAAATATTTACCATGCTGCCAACAAAGCAACAGGTATTTCATTCATGTTACATATTGGTGGGAAGCAATTCCATATTTTTGTTATCTTAGAATCTCATTTACACGAGCATATTTTAGATTCAGATATACCTATAGCAGGCTATAACTTTATACCTGTAGATCCAAAATGTAAAAATGAAACGGGACCACTATTGTACTATATATCCAGTCAATGAGCATAAAGCAAAAAGACAATATTGCTAACCATGCGATTGAATCTATTTGGAAAGAAATGTATTTAAAACATAACAAACCCTTGCTAGCTGGTTTGATATAAAGAAACCCTAGAGAGAGAAAAACCATAGTTTGATACATTCAATTCCATGCTGGATGACGTCATTTTAAAATCTAAAGAGACCCTACTGTTTGGTGACTTTAATAAATATGGACTTATTGAAAAAGCAGCCCAAGTGGAAACAAATATGTGACAGCTGCTGCCTAACCCAACTTATCCACAACCCTACTAGAATTACGGCATCATCTGAAACTTAATGATCACATTTACGTTACTGATAAACACACTATAATTGAGGTTTGCTCACCTATTGCTGGATGTAGTGATCATAAAGCTGTATATGTAACAGAGTACAAGACAGCGGAGAGGCATCTGAACCCTTCCCAGTCACCAACGGAGTGAAGTAGGGCTGTGTTCTTGCTCCCACCTGTTCAGCCTCATGTTTTCGGCAATGCTGTCAGATGCGTTCAGAGATTCAGATGTTGGTGTCAGCATCAGGTACAGGTATGATGGATTACTCTTCAATCTCAGAGGTCTTAACAGATTTCATCAACGACTTCCTGTTTGCTGATGATTGCGCCCTCAATGCTGCTTCTGAAGACGACATGCAAGACAGTGTTGACAAGTTCTCTGATGCTTGCGACAACTTTGGGTTGACAATCAGTACCAAGAAGACTGAGGTAATGCACCAACCAGCCCCAGGGAAGCTCTACGTTGAACGAACCGAACATCTCCGTAAATGGACATAGACTCAAAGCAGTGGACAAATTTACTTTTCTTGGCAGTACCCTCTCCCGCACAGTAGCCATTGATGATGAGGTCAACACCAGACTCGCCAAACCAAGCACTGCCTTTGGCAGACTCCGAAAGAATGTGTGGGACAGGAGAGGCATTTCAACAGAAACCAAGATCAAGGTCTACAAAGCGGTAGTGCTCACCACCCTGCTCTATGGCTCAGAGTCATGGACAGTCTACCAACGCCTTGCTAAAAAGCTGAACCACTTCCACACCACCTGTTTGAGAAAACTGTTTGGCATCAAGTGGCAGGACAAGATCCCAGACACTGAGGTGCTCACTAGAGCAAACCTTCCCAGCATCCACACCATCCTGATGCAGACCCAGCTTCGCTGGGCAGGCCATGTAGTTCGCATGCCAGACCATCGGCTCCCCAAGAAACTTCTGTTTGGCGAACTTCAGCATGGAAAGCGCTCCCAGGGAGGCCAGAAGAAACGCTTCAAGGACACTCTGAAAGCCTCACTGAAAGCCTTCAACGTTGAGATAAACTCATGGGAGCAGGCAGCAATTGAGAGGCCACAGTGGCGAGCAACTGTACGCAGTGGCGCCAAGGCCCACGAAGCAAACAGAATTGCGACAGCTGAGCAACGCAGGCAAGACAGGAAAGATAGAGCCTCCAAGTCTCCAAAAGCAGCCACTATACCCTGTCCATACTGCTCAAGAACTTTTCAAGCGCGTATTGGCCAAATAAGTCATCTTCGCACCCACAGAAATGAACCCTTCCAATCCCAGGATGAATAGATGGTCACCATCGATCCCGATGGACGAAGAAGAAGAAGATATGTAACATGGCTTGAAAAGGGCTTAAAAAATTCCTAAAGCTGGACACAAAACGATCAGTTATCGTTGTTTCTCTAAGTTTAACAAAGAAAGATTTTGGTTTGATTTAGATCACTCTCACCTTTGTCATGTTTACCATTATAGTGACCCCGAGGAAGCTTGCAAATTTGGTACAATACTTTCAAAGCTATTTATGACAAACATTTCCAATTAAATTTAAAATAATAAAACATAATCCTAAACCACCATGGTTAACAAAAGATACAGAAGAAGCTAGATACATTAGAGACTCCTTACTAGCTTCTAAGAAACATGATGAGTATAAGAAACAAACGAACAAATACAATTCTCTTTTACGTGATTCAAAAAAGAAGTATTTCATAAAACTAGCATGTTCCAATAAGGATCCAACATCTGTATGGAAAGCAATAAACTCTCTGACCAACAAGCAAACCTCAGCCACTGAATGGGCTGCACAAAATGTGTCCCCTGATGACTTGAATCACCATTTTGCAAATATAGCAGGCAAAATAGTTCACAATGACAAATCAACTATGAATGATCTATTGTCTCTCATGGAATTAAATGCGCCACTATCAATACCACCTATAACAATATTTGAAGTTTACAATAGTTTAGTAAAACTAAAACAAACAAACACAAAAAGTCTGGATGGCCTTGATGGGAAAATTATTAAACTTTGTGCATCTTACATTATTGATTCACTTACATATATTTTTAATCTATGCATCGTCAAAAATTATTTTCCCAAAGCATTTAAAATCAGTAAAATACTCCCTGTATATAAATCAGGTGAAAGGAAGGAGCCATCCAACTACAGACCCATTTCCATTCTATCAGTTCTGTCTAAACCTCTTGAGCAACATATAAAACGTCATATTCTATCTCATGTTTAAAAAATTGATCTTCTACATCCTAGTCAATCCGGATTTCGAGAGAAGCATTCCTGCCACACTTCCTTAATAAAACTCACAGATAATTGGCTTTCAAATATAAATGATAACAAATTCAACGGAATTGTTTTGTAGATATTGCTAAGGCTTTTGATACACTTGCCCATACTCTACTTCTTCGTAAGCTCTCAATTTATAGATTTTCTGCCAATACTCTTGCACCTACAGAACCCTTTCTTAACTGCCGTCAACAAACTGTGTGCATAAATAATAAATATTCCAGCAATCTACCACAGAAATTCGGCGTACCACAAGGGTCGATACCAGGTCCTATTCTTTTTTCACTATATATCAATGATTTACCTCTTTTTATTAAATCTACATGTGAACTCTTTGCTGATGACACTACTATCTCTTGTAACCATCAAGATATTCCATCCTTATATAAGAACTTGCAAAGGAGCACCAACGACTTAATTAGATGGACTGAATTGAACCATATGTCTTTAAATTCACAAAAGA
>CM054144.1:9299980-9302480 GCA_028751875.1 Rapana venosa | reverse complement strand
TACAGTTCCCCCAGTTCACCCAGCTGTAAATGGGTACCTGCCCTCTTTAGGGTCAGGGAAGGTAAAGCAGCGAAGGAAAGGAGATGGGCGCCGCCCTCAATATGCTGGCCCTAGAGAAGTGAGGTCTCTGACGCCTCGCTCCCCTACGACCTTATAGGTTATGGGACTCCTTTACCTTTTACCTTTTTATTCTCAATATAACGTGAGCGACTTCAGGAATTTTGAGGTATATTTTCCCCAGAAAGACTTAAAAGAGAACAATTGTCTCCCACGCCGAAGTCGGATGTGCTAGGCCTGACTCGTCACACACTTACTTAACGCAGTGTGACGCATTGTCGCTCCTATGACAGACAACAATGGCTTGCTGTCTGAGCGGTCCACGAAGAAGAAAGAAGAATCTCCCAGAAAACGAAATTCATTTAATGAAATCTGCGTGAAGTGGAACCAAGATAGCACTGCTACAGCAGAGTAAGGCTGGATGATCAATGGCGAGCTTACGGAAGGCTGAGACTGTAGATAGAGATGAGCGACGTGGGAACAGTGAGACAGGAACATAACGAAAGAGGGAAGGGGTCATTTCTTTTGTTGGCTGCCTCATCTTCTGTGACGTCCCTGTCCTGCTGCGTCCACGCCCCTCATCCCAATCTCCCCGCCACAGCCATACCTAGATTCGTTATGTCTCATCCCCAGGGTTGGAAGTCCACAGGGAGCCCATCAATATCAGGCCGCCGCGGAAAAAAAGGATGATTTTTTTTGTGGGGGGGGGGGGGGGGGGGTTAAAGTGTGGATGAATATTTGTAGCTTATCAATCAGACGAAATGGAGAGCGGGGATGTGGGTGGGGGGTGGGGAAGCTAAAACTAAAATTTGTTTTAATGGTGCACCGCAACATGAGAGAGAGAGGGAGAGGGAGAGAGAGAGAGAGAGAGAGAGAGAGAGAGAGAGAGAGAGAGAGAGAGTGTCTCATCTCGTTATCTCTCATCAATTATGCCTGTATGGGATAACGCCAGTGAAAGCAACTTAAAGCACCTAAGTCGCCTGCATAAAAGAGCTAGAAAACTTAGAAAGCTAAACACTACTACATTGAATGAAGCTGACTACAAAGATTTCAATGTTCTATCATTCAAAGACAGGCTATTAAAAACATAAGTAAGTTTAAAATACTTCACGGAATAGCACCCAAAAATATTAACAATTTCGATATAAACAAAAAAAAACAGACATAGACGCAAGCTCTCTTTTCCAAGACCTCATAATAATCTATTTAAAACAAGTTTAACATATTCTGAAGATTCTCAAGATGTTTCGCGTGCGTTCGCACACGGGGCCTCCGTTTATAGTCTCATCGGACTTTAACATTTAGTTCAATTTTTTTTTCTCTCTCGTCAAACTGGGAAGAAAGGGCGAGGCTGGGAATCGAACCCAGAACCTCACGGTTTTATGGTGTTGGCAGGCGAACGTCTTAATCATCCTGCCACGCCAGCCTTCCTTTTGGATAGGAGGACAACATTAATTTTAGGCTTGTTTGTTTGCGTCAGAGGAGAGGCCGTGGTTGAGGATAAGCCCTGTCTATGGAGTGCCTCCCTCCTTCTCCCCCCACCCCTCCTCGAAACGGAATGTGGGGGAAGGGGGAAGGCTGCTCGCTGCAATAAAAAAAAATCACTCTTTTCCTTCTGTTTTTCTATGTGACTCTCATATTCATACCGCACGTACTAATGCAGCCACAGAAATAAAAACCACTTTTTGTGAAAGACTAGCCTATGACTCAAAACTCATGTGATTTTGAAAAAATTTGATAGGTTTGGAATTTTTAAATTTTTCAGCAAACACTGTACCCCCTTAATCCTTTGTTTGCTAGCTTCCTTACCACAATATGCATGTGCGGGGTCAACGCTGTAGGAATACAGGCAAACCTCATTTGATGGTTATTTCCAACTTTCTCGTGACTACCTGGTATGCTTTATCTCCTCAATCCCCAAAACAAGTGCACAGTGCACTTTTTATGCTTTAAAAAAAATCTGTGAAAATAACCCACATGTTTTTTGACTGCACTCTATACAAGATACTATATGACCCCCAAATTAATACCTGTGTGCAGCCGAGGAGGATACAGGAAGGGTACACAGCGGTATTCATTTGTGTGTCATGTAGTATCTTCTATAGAGTGCGAGTCAGACAAATTTGTTGGTGATTTTCACAGATTTTTTAAAGTATGACAAAATGGACTTTGTACTTGTTTTGGGGGGGCTGAGGCCTTAGAATGATACCAGGAAGAGATAAGAAAGTGAGAAATGATCATGAAATGAGGATTACTTGTGTTCCTACAGTGTTGACCCAGCGCATGCATAGTGTGTGTGGTGAGGCAGCTAGCAGACGACCAAGGACTGAGGGGGTACAGTGTTGAAAAAAAAAGTTCAAACCTACCAAATTTGTTCACATTGTCCTGAGTTTTGAGTCAGGGGCTAGTCTTTTACAAAAAAAGAGATTTTTATTTGTGTGGA
>CM054144.1:9259980-9272480 GCA_028751875.1 Rapana venosa | reverse complement strand
AATGCAACCTTATTTCCTTCCTCAGAAATCATTTCCTTTATTGCCAGTTCTCTCTCGGATCAATAAATAAAATACACGAAAAAATGAATCCAAGAAACAAAAAGACTCGCCCCCCCCCCTCTTCCAGCAAATAAAAGAAAACAAAAAACACTGTAATAAAACAACCCCAAACCCTGCAGAGGTAATAATCTTTTCTCTTGAGGGCCGAAGACGAAAATGTTCCTAGATGCCCGGATGTGACCGGAAATGAGGTCACAAGAATGGCTGACATTAAAATGGCTGGACCTAGATAGGGAAGAGTGGACTGTCTGAATATCTGGATCAAATGGCTTTGTTGGTTTTGGAAAGAAAAACAAAGCTTTGTCTTCACTGTTCCTGTCTGTGTGTCTTGCAGGTTTTTTCTTCTTCTCGTAAATGAGTCTGTTGAGAAAATACAGGACTCTGTTTGAATAAGATTGGTTGTTATTGCTGCATTATGTTTACATGCATGCATGCATACATACAAACATACATACATGCATACATACATACATACATACATAAATGCATACATACATAAATGCATACATACATACATATATACATATATACATACATACATACATACATACATACATACATACATACATACATACATACATGCATACATGTTCTTAGATAGATGGCTTGATGAAAAAAAGCAAATGCATTGCTTATTCAATGTACCATCTGGAAATAAAAATTTTGACTTGACTTGACTTGACTTGACATACATACATATACGCAGAACATCTTGCGCACACGTTAAATCCTGTTCCGCTTTTCATAAGAGTAGGCCATTGTGTGCCGGTGAGGAATGGATGACAAAATTTACAAAACCGCATACACACGGGGACTGGATGTAAAAAGCAATAAGTGCTTATTCCATTATCCTCGATACAAAAGAATAAAATAAAATAAAATACATGCATACATACATACATACTGTTACGGGTCCCTGTAGGTCATTTTGCGCTTTTAGACATTTTCCCTAAATCAGGAAATGGGGTTATGTTTTGAAACAAGATTTGAGATTTGAGTTCCTGTCAGTGGTAGACAGAGCTGCTTGACAGAGGCAGAGGAAGCAGGGAGGGTGTTGTCCTTGTCTCCCCTTGGAGGGAGGGCTGACCTTGAGTTTCGGCTGCTGGTTAAGGAGCGGACAATGAGGGGCAGAGTGGGGTCTGGCGTGAGACAACCCACATGTCTGCTTCCTGGCTCTGAGGGCTTTTTCTTTTCTTCCTTTTCTTCTCTTATATCGAGGATAATGGAATAAGCATTTATGTGCTTTTTTACATCCAGTCTCCGTGTGTATGTGGATTTGTGAATTCTGTCATCTGTTCCCACGGGCACACAATGGTCTACTCTTACGAAAAGCGGAACAGGATGTAACGTTTGCGCAAGATGTTCTGCGTGCGTTCGGACCTCGGTTTATAGTCTCATCCAAGGACTTCAGCGAAGTGAAGTGTTGTGTGTAGCTGTGTGTACAACAGACACCGAGTTGTGGAAAAGCTGACGCTCCCCCACGAAATGAGTCACTGTGCACCGAGCCCCCTTTTCCCCTAGGAGCCATTTTAGGCAGGGGAGGAGGGGTTGGGGGTCAAGTTGTTGATTTTGATTGATTATTAGACTACAGCCATTCTTCTACCGTCTACTGAAGGATCAAGGCATGAGTTTGCTTCTTTTTGCTTAAAAATATATTGGAAAACAACCAAGCACTCATTCTATCACATTCTGCAGTCTACCATTTCAATTTGTAATAACGTTTCTTCGTAGAACTGTCCAATTTTCAATCTGTTTTCTGTGTTGAATAGCCTTTTTATTGCATATTATTGACATATTAATAACGAAAAATTGAATCTGGTGCAAGGTGACTCATTATAATTTATGGTGAGGCGTCACAAACAGTATTATACTATTATATACCACTGGATAAGTGGCCATTAGGAAAAGGGACTTATTAGTATTTATTATTGATGTCATTATTCATCATCAATTAACCCAGCGTGTGTGTGTATGTTCATAACTTTACTTGTTTAGTATCTGTTGATTTTCTGTTAGTTATATGTTTGAAACTTCAGGGGTGTTTTCGCATATTTTGTGTGCACATGATTGTGACTTGAGAGAAAGAGTGCCACATAATTATGCGAGCGAGCGAGCGAGCGAGCGAGCGAGCGAGAGAGAGAGAGAGAGAGAGAGAGAGAGAGAGAGAGGAGAGAGAGAGAGAGAGAGGAGAGTTATTCTAATTCTGTCTATTGAGTCATGCGTGCATCCATATGCCTATCGTTTTTGACCTTTTAAGTGCACACTGCTTTGATATCGGAATATTGGTAACTTCCAGGTTACAACACATACATACATACATATGTACATACATGCATACATACAATCATACACAAACATACATACATACATACATACATATATACATACATACATACATACTACATACATACATACATACATACATACACATAATACATACAACAATACATATACATACATACACAAATACATACAACATACATACATACATACATACATACATACATACATACATACATACATACACATACATACATACATACATACATACATACATACATACATCACATACATCATAATACATACATACATCATACATACATCATATCATACATACTACAAAAACATACATACATCATACTATACAAAAACATACATACATACATACATACATACATACATACATACATACATCAACATACATACATACATAACATACATACATACATACATACAATACATACATACATACATACATACATACATACATACATACATACAACATACATACATAACATACATACATAATTACATACATACACATACTTACAATACATACATACAAACATACATACATACATAACATACATAACATACATACATACATACATACAACATACATACATACATACATACATACATACTACATACATACATACAACATACAACATGTACCATCTGAAAATAAAATGCTTTACTACTTGACT
The DNA here is from genome assembly GCA_028751875.1 of Rapana venosa. Taxonomy (NCBI): domain Eukaryota; kingdom Metazoa; phylum Mollusca; class Gastropoda; order Neogastropoda; family Muricidae; genus Rapana; species Rapana venosa. The sequence continues at coordinate 9,269,433 of CM054144.1, read as the reverse complement.
TACAACATACATACATACATACATACATACATACATACATACATACATACATACATACATACATACATACATACATACACACATACAACATACATACATACATACATACATACATACATACATACATACATACATACATACATACATACATACATACATACATACATACATACATAAAAATACATACACACATACATACATACATACATACATACATACATACTACATCATCACATACATACCACACACCATCCATCCATCCATCCATCATCATCCATCAATCCATCCATCCCTTTGCACTCACATCGTAACAAAGATATGTTTAATTCCTGTCATTGTATTTTCTGACTTCCCTAACAAGCATCGCCACCTTCTATCTTTCTCTGTCTCTGTCTCAGTTTCTTTATCTGTCTGTCTGTTCTACCTTTCTGTCTGTGTTTCGGTCTGCCTCTCTTCTTCTGTCTGTCTCACTCTCTGTCTGTCTCTCTTTTTTCCATCCGTATCTCTGTCTCTCTCTGTTTCTTTGTCTGTCTGTCTATTTGTCTGTCTGTCTCTCTGTCTGTCTGTCTCTGTCTCTGTGTCTGTCTCTGTCTGCTTGTCTGTTTGTCTATATGTCTCTGTCTGTCTGTCTCTCTTCGACTGACTGTCTGTCTCTCACTCTCGTGACAATATGTTTCAGCCAGGCTTTGGAACACAAGGACAGCAGATGAAAGACTCCAATGAAGAACTCCTCAATGTGACGCCTTTATTATTATTCTGCAGAAGAAGAGTTTTAAGTTAAATTCACTGCATAAGACACGCACATACACAGACAGACAGACAGAACGCTCTCTCTTCTCTCTCTCTCTCTCTCTCTCTCTCTCTCTCTCTCTCTCTCTCTCTCTCCTCTCTCTCTCTCTCTCTCTCTCTCTCTCTCTCTCTCTAACATAAGAGATATCTTGGTTTCTTAAGTAATTTTTTGTAACTGATTTCTATTGTGGTGGTTGTGGTTATACAATAACATTTTGGTTTTTTTGTGCTTTCTTATTTTTCTCACTAAAATACTAAGCAGTTTGGCAACCCCCCTTCATGTATGGGCCAATGGCCTTTTTGTGAATAAATCTTTCGAGTTCGAGTTCGAGTTCGAATTCTCTCTCTAACGGGGACGGAATAGCCTGGTGGTTAGAGAGATGCGCTTGTGATCTGCTGACCCGGGTTCGAATCTCGTTCAAGAGGATTTTTTCCTCTGGAGTTAGCACCAGTGCTGACTCCACTCACCCCAACAGTCCTTCGGATGAGACAACTGAGGTCCCGTGTGTGAACGCATGCAGAACATCTTGCACATAGGTTAAAACCTGTTCTGCTTTTTGGAAGAGTAGGCTATCGTGTGCCGGTGGGAACGGCTGACAAATTTAGAAAACTGCATACACATGGGGACTGGATGAAAAACCCCACATGAGCGCTTATTCTATTATCCCGAAATAAAAGAATAACATAAAAAATAAAAAAATAAGATAAAAGACACACAGAGAGTAGGACAAGTGCAGCTAATACCAGTCCTGTCCTCTCTCCACCTCTTGCCTTTCATGCCGACATCAATGAAGGCCAGAAGAGTTGTCTCCCCTGTTGTGAGCTGATGAGAAGGTTCACTGGGTACCCGGATGTGACCGGAAATGAGCTATATGTAAGCCCAATGCTGTCTCTCTATCTCACACACTCACACACACACACACACACATGATGTATACCTAAAGGGGGGGACTTGATGTAAAAAAGCACATGGATGCTTATTCAGTTTATCCTCGAAATAAAAGAATGTGATCTGATTTGATCTCTCTCTCTCTCTCTCTCTCTCCCTCTCTCTCTCTCTCTCTCTCTCTCTCTCTCTCTCTCTCTCTCTCTCTCTCTCTCCATTTAACAATAGTCCCTACTGAGAGCAAAGGTCTGATGTAAAAAAGGATGTAAATACGTAACTGTAACCTTTGGGAAAAGAGATTATCAATCAATCAATCAATCAATCAATCAATCAATCAATCTCTCTCTCTCTCTCTCTCTCTCTCTCTCTCTCTCTCTCTCTCTCTCTCTCTCTCTCTCTCTCTCTGCAAACAGTGATTGTAGAATATACATAGGTGCTGTTGTATCAGATATTTTCCTTTCTATATTGTGTATTCTGGCCTAAAGCCGATGTGCAATTAAGCCATTTCAGAGTTTCAGACTCTCTCTCTCTCTCTCTCTCTCTCTCTCTCTCTCTCTCTCTCTCTCTCTCTCTCTCTCCTCTCTCTCTCTCTCTCTCTCTCTCTCTCTCTCTCTCTCTGAGACGGGACAGGATAGCCGGGTGGTTAGAACTTTGGCGCGTTGTGCTGACGATCTGATGACCCGGGTTTGAGGACAGGTTTGAGCCATCACTCAGACACCCGTTCAAGGGGACTTTTTTCCCCTGGAGTTAACATCAGTGCCGACTCCACTCTCCCAAAAGTCTGAGGAATGAGACTACAAACCAAGATACCGTGTATGAACGTACGCAGAACATATTTTGTGTGTGTGTGTGTGTGTGGTGTGTGTGTGTGTGTGTGTGTGTGTGTGTGTGTGTGTGTGTGTGTGTGTGCGAGAGAGAGAGAGACAATGACAATGACAATGACAAATTCTTTTATTTCGAGGATAATGAATAAGCACACATGTGCTTTTTTACATCCAGTCCCCGCCCGTTAGGGATACATCTTAATAATAATAATAATAGAGAGAGAGAGAGAGAGAGAGAGAGAGAGAGAGAGAGAGAGAGAGAGAGAGAGAGAGAGAGAGTTTGTGTGTGTGTGTGAGCGTGCGTGCGTATGAGAGTTTGTGTGTGTGTGAGTTTATGTGATGTGTGTGTGTGTGTGTGTGTGCAGTTTGTATGTATGTGTGGGTGTTTTCTATGTGCATGCATACAAATTGGTGGGCATGGGTGTGTGTACCTACTTTATTTTATTTATTTATACCACTTTAAGTCACGCAGATTTCTCTGCGTGAAATTCGGGCTGCTCTCCTTGGGGAGAGCACGTCGCCACAAGAGCAGCGCCACCCTCATGTTTTCTTTTCCTGTCTTTAACTGTATTTGTTTCCCTATCAGAGTGACTTTTTTCTACATAATTTTGCCAGGGGCAACTCTCTTTTTGCCGTGGGTTCTTTTACGTGCCCTAAATAGTTTTGTGTAACACAGGGACCTCAGTTAATCGTCTCATCCGAAAGACTAGTACCCAGACCACCACTCATGGTCTAATGGATGGGGGAAAAGTTTCGGGTCTAAATGGGATTCGAACTACCACACACTTCCGACCCGGACTTTTTGCTCTCTAGACAGGCGCGTTACATCTAGACCACTGAAGCACCTAGGTCAAAGAGAAAGAGACACCCTTTCCATTCAACACAACTCAAAAGCTCAGCTCGCAGTTTACTATCTAAACCCATTTTTCGAAAGTTCTTTTAAAGACAGAAAATGCTATAAACCCTACTTTTTTTTTTCCAACAGAAGTTTTTGGCGAACCCCAACAAAAACAAAAAAGACTTGATGTCCTCTGCAAGGTTTGGTGACAGGGCTGGCCGGATGTCCGACTGTGACCGGAAGTCACCGGAAATGAGATCACAGGCTGTGGTAAGGGAGACAAACGTCTAGCCAGAAAAGGAAGGTGGGTGTAGCCTGCTTGCTGGCCTAGGTGTTGTGGAGAGTGCGGCAAGTCCAGTTCAGCGGTAAGCTTGGAATGCTCACCTTCTTCTTCAGCCTGCCTCTTGTTTGGAGGCCGATGAAAGGTCACTGTTGTCCGTCCGTTCCCACCAGCACACAATGGCCTGCTGCTGTTTAGTACTTTGGCCTTCTTCAGGGTGGGAGGGAGATGTGCGGGTTATATAGTTTTTAAAAATGATGGTAATAATGTGTGGAGTTCATATAGGTTTAGCGCTTAATCTTCTATAGCGACAACTCAACGCGCTTATATTTAAATATTTTACACGCATGCAACCGTTCACAAAATTTAATAAGATTTAACAGATATCACAACACACACACACACACACACACACACACACACACACACACACACACACACACACACACACACACACACCACACACACATTCTATTATTCAACTGAGATTTCCTGAAAAAAAAGTAGTTCTTTAAGGGTAAAAAGGGCATATTAACACAGTGGGTGCTGATGATATTTTACTCGTTGTTCTTTTGTTTTTATAAGTATATTCAAATGTTAATCCGTTAATATCGAATTAATTGCTGGTTTCAGTTACCATGAAGCAGGACAGAAGTTTACGGCTGGAGAGATTCTCTGAGGTAAGAAAACAACAACAACAAACAAACAAAAATGTATTGCTAGACTCAGCATTCTCTTTTTTGTTTTATTTATTCATTCTTTTATATCGAGGATAATGGAATAAGCACTCATGCGCTTTTTTACATCCCGTCCTTCTGTGTATGCGGTTTTGTAAATTTTGTCATCTGTTTACCCCGGCACACAATGGCCTATTCTTCCGAAAAGCGGAACAGGATTTTTATCGTGTGCGCAAGATGTTCTGCATGCGTTCGAACACGGGGCCTCGGTGTATAGTCTCATCCAAAGGACTTTTTCACACAGATTTCATGTTTTTAAAAATATTTTTTACTACTGATGACTTATAGTAGATTTCTGGTAAAAGTTAATTACTCGGGGGTGGGGGGTGGGGTGGGGTTGGGAGGGGGTGGAGGCACACCTAATAATGACATTTTATCATTTTTTTTGTTTCAAATGCTTTAGTTACAGATGTTAACATTCATACTTTCATTTATTAACTGCGTGATGTCAGACATATGTCTCTGGCCAGTTTCTGGAAAATGCGGTTACGCCGTTACTGCTCTTTTAGATAGCGAAAACTGATGGATCAAGGAAATAAGCAATGAATAAATAAATGAAAAAAAACCAAATTGAATGAATTAATGAAAACTTGAATGAATGAAAACAATGTAAAAAACCCAGAATACATGACTGAATGACTGACTGACTGACTGACTGACTGACTGGTTGAATGAATGAATGAACTAATTAACAAAGAAAGGAAGGACGTACAAAAGAAACAAAGCAAACCAACAAGCAAACATGCAAAGAGAGAAGAAAAAAAAAAGAAAAAAGAATGAAAAACAAGATAAAAACGAAAACTTTCCAAAACCAAATGTTAAGCGCCCAACTGAACTGGACAAAACGAGCAGAGGTGCTGACAAAGGCGGTCTGTTTCCTTCCCTGTTGTCCCAACTGTCCAGCACACTTGGGCCACAGCAACAGGTCTGGAGTTGACAGAGCCACGTTTTGTACTTCACCATCACCTGATCAGCACAATGCTGCAATGCTTTGCTCTGTGCACCCAGTTTCCATGTTTTGTTGTTGTTGTTGTTGTTGTTGTTTTATTTCATTGAATAATTAGCTGTGATAAATTCCCCTGACACAGACACACGCGCAGGCACTCACGCACGCACGCACGCACGCACACAACACACACACACACACACACACCGCGCGCACACATACACACAACACACACACACACACACACACACACAGAGTCTCTCTCTCTCACTCTCTCTTCCCCTCGCTGTCTCTCTTATGTCTCTGTCTTTCTGTCTGTCTCTCTCTCTCACTTGCAGTGTGTGTGTGTGTGTGTGTGTGTGTGTGTGTGTGTGTGGTAAAAGAGAGAAACACACACACACATATATACGCACGCACGCACACACACAGGCACGCGAAAACACACACACACACATACACACACGCACACACACACACACTACACACACACACACACACACACACACACACACACACCACACACACACACATACACACACCACACACAACATGCATACACACACACGCACACACACACACATACACACACACGCACACACACACACACACGCGCGCGCGCACGCACCACACACACACACACACACACACACACCCCACACACACACACACACACACACACACACACACACACACACACACACACACACACACAACACACACACACTACTTCAATGGGGGACGAGATAGCCTGGTGGTTAAGAGTGATGTATTTGTGGTCTGTTAACCCTGGTTCAAATCTCCTTCAAGAGGATTTTTCCTCTGGAGTTGACATCAGTGCCGACTCCACCCCCCCCCCCCCCCCTAAAAGTCCTTCGGATGAGACTATAAACCGAGGTCCCGCGTGCGAACGCACGCAGAACATCTTGCGCACACGTTAAAACCCATTCCGCTTCTCGGAAGAGTAGGCCATTGTGTGCCGGTGGGAACGGATGACAAAATTTTACAAAACTGCATACACACAGGGACTAGATTTTAAAAAAGCATACGAGTGCTTATTCCATTATCCTCGAAATATAAGAATAAATAAATAAATGTATATATATAAATAAATGAATAAACTGTATTATTTTTTTTATCAACATCCCCGGCAGCTGCTGATGGCAGTGATACTAATTTTGTTTGTTTTCTCTTTTTCGAGGGGCTGTAAGAAATAGAAAAGAGGAACACACACACACAAACACAATAACAAACAAACAGAGAAACAAACACCAACAACAACAACAACAACAACAACACCAACGCCAACAAAACAGCATCCAAAAGATAAAGAGGCAGCTTCTCGTTGGGGAAATAGAGGGTTGGGTTTTTTTTCTCCACTGTTTCCTGTTCGCTTCTTTTTCTATTTGTTTTTGCTTGCTTTCTGTTTTGTTTGTTTGTTTGTTTGTTTGTCTCTTTGTTTGTTCATTTGTTCATTTGTTTGTTTGCTTGTGTGTTTGGTTTTGCTTGTTTTTGGTTGTTTGTTTGTTTGTTTGTTTGTTTGTTTGTTTGTCTTTGCTGCTACTGGGAGGATATCAGTTGTCTGAGAGCATGGAGAATTTGTTTTGTTTCTCTCTCTCCTCTCTCTCTCCTCTCTCTCTCTCTCTCTCTCTCTCTCTCTCTCTCTCTCTCTCTCCTCTCTCTCTCTCTCTCTCTCTCTCTCTGTGCTTGTGTGTTTTTAGTGTCTGTGTGCGCGCGTGTGCGTGCGTCCGAGTATGTGTGTGTGTTCGTGCGTGTGTGTGCGTGTGTGTGTGAATGTGTGTGTGTGTGTGTGTGTGTGTGTGTGTGTGTGTGTGTGTGTGTGTGTGAATCTTCCCATCGTTATAGTCTCTCTCTCTCTCTCTCTCACACACACATACACACACACACACACACACACACACACACACACACACACACACAACACACACACACACACACACACACACACACACACACACACACACACACACCACTTCTCTACTTCCCTCCCTCCCTCGCCCTCCCCCCTCTCTCTCTCCCTCCTCCTTTCGTCCCTTCACCCCCCTTCCCTACTCTCCTACTCACTTCGTTTATACCATCCTTCATTCTTTCTTATGCCTTTCTTTCACAACCCCCCCCTCTCCCCATCCCCTCACCTCTGCCACTTCGTTCAGTTCTGTTTTCATCATTGTAAGAGCTGTAACCGACACCTCAGTAAACACGTGGCTCTTTCCCTCCCCCCCCCCTCCCCTCCCCTCTCCCTTAGTTTGCACTGAAGAAGGCATCACACGTTTTCCTGGCTCTTAAATAAAAGATAAAATATCTAAAACTGTCTGATTTTTTTCCTTGCTGTCCGGGGTTGGCTTTGCCGTCCGTTTTTTGTTGTTGCGGCTGCAGATGGTTTTGTTTTTCTTCTGTGTCTATCTATCTATCTATCTATCTATCTATCTATCTATCTATCTATCTATCTATCTATCTATCTATCTATCTATCTATCTATCTATCTATCTATCTATCTATCTATCTATCTATCTATCTATCTATCTATCTATCTATCTATCTATCTATCTATCTGTCTGTCTAGCTATCTATCTGTCTGTCTGTCTGTCTATCTATCTATCTATCTATAAAGAGAGGAAACTAACGCTCTATCTGTCTATCTATCTATCTATCTGTCTGTCTGTCTAGCTATCTATCTGTCTGTCTGTCTGTCTATCTATCTATCTATCTATAAAGAGAGGGAACTAACGCTCTATCTATGTATCTATCTATGTATCTATGTATGTATTATCTATGTTTCTATGTATGTATCTATCTATGCATGTATCTATCTATATGTGTATCTATGTATGTATCTATGTATGTATCTATCTATATATCTATCTCTGTATATATATATATTCTATCTCTATATCTCTCTCTCTATATATATGTGTGTGTGTGTGTGTGCGTTGTGTGTGTGTGTGCACGCGCGCGCGCACGCGCGTGTGAGTGTGTGTATTGCTGCATACAATCTTGCTTTTCTTCTGTTTATATAGCATATTATAGCAGTAAGCTTTGTGTAGAATCAATTATCAATTTTCTTCGTGTTTATCGAGTTAACTGACATTCTTAGTGAAACTGTTTTGCGATTTGGTTTTTGTTTTGCTTTATGTTGGCTTTTTTCTGCTTTTAAACTGCAGAAACAAGTTGATAGTTTCTATGATATCTGTTGTACAGACACGATGTTTGGGACACTTTCCCAAAGGTGCAGTTTCTAGCCGTCTACTTGTCTTCCACTGTCAATCACTCAGGAAAGTTGCGGATGATATGGACTTGGTGCATGATGTAGAGTGAATTCTCTGTCTGTCTTTCTGTCTGTCTGTCTATCTGTCTCTGTCTGTCTGTCTGTCTCTGTCTGTCTGTCTGTCTCTGTCTGTCTGTCTGTCTGTCGCTGTCTGTCTCTCAGTTACTCAAGAAAGTTGTGGATGACATGGACTTGGTGCATGATGTAGAGTGAGTTCTCTCTCTGTCTCTCTCTCTCTTTCTCTCTCTCTCTGTCTCTCTCTCTTTCTCTCTCTCTCAGTTACTCAAGAAAGTTGTGGATGAAATGGACTTCATTCATGATGTAAACTCTCTCTTTCTCTCTCTCTCTCTCTCTCTCTCTCTCTCTCTCTCTCTCTCTCTCTCTCTCTCTCTCTCTCTCCTGAGTAGGTAGCGAGCATGGGTTTATTTCTGAATTGAAAGACAGACTCATTTGTTCATTTAAACAAAATTGGCACTCGGACATGGAAAGTAAAGATAAATACTGCTGGTTTTTTTCGTTTAAGTGTGCTTTTCAAGCTGAAAAGTATCTTCGAATAGTCACTGACAAATGGCATCGACTAATTTATGCAAGATTTCGACTAAGAGCACTCGGCTTCAATGCAAACAAAAGATGGTTTCAACCTGAGACGTCCACACAGTTCCCATGCCCTATGTGTGGTCATATTCTTGATGATGAAGTGCATTTCCTGTTTCATTGTCAATCATATGTTTCCATACGTGAAAACTGTGGTGTTCTCAATCTAGAAGCTTTCCGAAGGCAAGATATTTTTTCTATCTTATCGTCCGATGATGATATTGTGATCAAATCGGTTGCAAAGTTTATTGCTGAAGCACTGAAATTAAGACAATT
>CM054144.1:9247480-9249980 GCA_028751875.1 Rapana venosa | reverse complement strand
GTGTAGTGTAGTGTAGTGTAGTGTAGTGTAGTGCAGTGCAGTGCAGTGTAGTGTAGTGTAGTGTAGTGTAGTGCAGTGTAGTGTAGGGTAGTGTAGTGTAGTGTAGTGTAGTTGTAGGGTAGTGTAGTGTAGTGTAGTGTAGTGTAGTGCAATGCAGTGCCGTGTAGTGTAGTGTACTGTAGTGTAGCAGTGCAGTGCAGTGCAGTGTAGTGCAGTGTAGTGTAGTGTAGTGTAGTCTAGGAAAGGGATGGGGAGATAACAAACATTGCAGAGTGGACAGACATGCACTGGGCGAGACAGTCACTGGGTCAGAGGAATGAAGGAGGCTGGATGTCAAGATAGTGTGGTGTCTGTCTCCACAGCCTCTAAAGACTGATGATGCTGTTGTTGTTGTTGCTGTTGTTGTAGCTGCTGCTCATGATGATAATTGTCATCATGATAATGACGACAACAACGATAATGATAAGAAGGAGGATTATAATGCTGATGACGATGATGCCACTGGTGATGCTGCTGCTGCTGCTGCTGCTGCTGAAGATGATGACAGTGATGATGATGATTGGTGATGGTGATGATGGTGATGATGAGATAATGGTGGTGGTGACGACGACGACGACGATGATGGTGATACGTTGATAGTAATATGTTTATAACACTTATATGCCTACTCAGTATGCCAATCGTTCTTTTGTATTGTGGCCAAAAGGCCGATGTACAGTAAACGTTTGAAGTCTGAAATCTCTCGCTCAATATCCGCTATAACATCCTCTCTCTCTCTCTCTCTCTCTCTCTCTTCTCTCTCTCTCTCTCTCTCTCTCTCTCTCTCTCTCTCTCTCTCTCTCTCTCTCTCTCTCTCTCTCTCTCTCTCTCTCTCTCTCTCTCTCTCTCTCTCTCTCTCTCTCTCTCTTTCCTCTCTCTCCTTCTTCTTCTTGTTCTTGTTGTTGTTGTTGTTGTTTTGTTGTTGTTCTTCTTCTTTCTTCTTCTCTTCTCTTCTTCTTCTTCTTCTTCTTCTCTTCTTCTCTTCTTCTTCTTCACCTCCTCCTCCTCCTTCTTCTTCCTCCTCCCTCTCTCCCCCCTCCACCCTCTATCTACCCTCTCTCTCTATTTCTTCCAAAGCACAACTTTCTCTCTTTGATGACAGCTTTTCTACTCCTGTCTCATGCCAAAGCAGCACAACGCATGAGACAGCGGCAAAGGTGTGGTGGGCAGAGGACATTTTGGGAGTGGAGGCAATGTGGACAGTCTGTGTTAAATCACAGGGGGTTGTTTCCCGGTGAAAGTGGGCGCCCTGAGTAGCCACATATTAGAGGCAAGAATGTACAGAACACAAGGAAGAAAATGACGGAGAAAATAGTGTCTCTTGTCCATTCTGCTAAGTCTCTTTGCGTGTGTGGGGGGTGGAGGGAGGAGGGGGAGGGTGTGTGTGGTGATGTGTGTGTGTATGTGTGTGGATGGATGTATGTGTTTATGTGTTTATGTGTGTATTTATTTATTTATTTATTTATTTTATCTATTAATACCACTTTAAGTCACGGCAGATTTCTCTGCGTGAAATTCGGGCTGCTTTGCCCGGGGAGAGCACGTCGCCGCAAGAGCAGCGCCACCTTTTTTTTTTCCTTTTCCTGGCCGCAACCTTTTTTTTCCACCCAATCAGAGTGGCTTTTTTCTACATTCATGTATGTATGTATGTATGTATGTATGTATGTATGTATGTATGTATGTATGTATGTATGTATGTATGTATGTATGTATGTATGTATGTATGTATGTATGTACGTACGTACGTACGTACGTACTTACGCACGCGCACACGGATAGATGGATGGATGAGTTACATTCATATGAAATGATATGTAATGTATTGTAATACAATGTATGTATGTATGTATGTATGTACGTATGCGTGCTTGCGTGCGTGCGTGCGTGCGTGCGTGTATGTATGTATGTATGTATGTATGTATGTATGTATGTATGTATGTATGCATGCATGTATGTAATATGTGTCTGAATCTCTCTCTCTTCGTCAGCCTGTCTGTCTGTATCTCTAAATGTCTCTCTGTCTGTCTGTCTGCCTGCATGTATGTAAGCATGTATTATGTATCTGAATCTCTGTCTCTCTCTGTGTCTGTCTGTCTGTCTGTCTGTCTGTCTGTCTCTCTGTATGGGCCGATGGCCTTTTTGTGAAAAAAATGCTTCGCGCTCTCTCTGTAATCCTATTTACTTCCTACTTCTGATTTCTTCCTTTGCCTTTCTTAAACTTCAGGGCAGAGCAAGAGAAAGCCATTACCGCCAATTTGCTTATTCCAGTGCTGTGGGGAAATAAAATGTCCTTCAATCCAAGACCACATTTTCTCTCGACTTTCGAACACATACTGCCTTCACTTGATAAAAAAAAAGTCCAAGTAAAAAAAAAACACACAAAGAAAAAAGAAACGGTCAATGTCTTGCCCTTTACATTGTTCTGGTGTACTTTTGACTTGCTTTAAGATTCACCAGGGTA
>CM054144.1:9234980-9239980 GCA_028751875.1 Rapana venosa | reverse complement strand
CCATCTACTTGTTTATTTAGTTATCGTTCTGTTTTCCTACCAGCCTAGCTTTTTTCTTTCCCTTTTTCCTCACGTTGTGCATGCCTCTCGTTTTATGGGGTTTATACGCGTGTGGGCATGATTGGATACTAGATTGTTCTCTTCTTACTTCCTTGTCTTTTCCACTGATCTTTCTGTTACCCAGCTTCGTTTCATACTTCTCTTGGTTTTCTTTAAGCTCTCTGAGAAGCTATCGGGGGGAACCTTTGTGCAGTGTTTCACACATGCCCCCTCTCCCCCAAACATACACTTCGGATGAGACTATAAACCGAGGCCTCGTGTGCGAACGCACGCAGAACATCTTGCGCACACGTTAAATCCTCTTCCTTTTTTCGTAAGAGTAGGCCATTTTGTGCAGATGGGAACAGATGACAGAATTTACAAAACTGCATACACACGGGGACTGGATGTAAAAAAGCACATAAGTGCTTATTCCATTATCCTCGATATAAAAGAATTTAAAAAAGATTCACAAACACATACACACAAACACAGACGCACGCATACACACACATGCATACACACACACACACAAACACATACACGCGCACACATGCTCACACACAAACACACGCACACGCACGCACGCACGCACGCACGCACACACAACGCAACACAACACAACACGCATACACTCACACACGCACGCACACACACATACACACACAACACATACACATAGGGAGATAAATTTGCCGTGATTGAAAATGGTATACAATAAAATACAACACAGTACAATGCAATACAACTCAGCACAATACAATGCAACATAATACAACACGATAAAACGCAAGACACTACAAAACATTTCAATACAATATATTTCAATACGATACAATACGATAAAATGAAACAACACAACACAACACAACACAATAAATACTTTACAATACAATGCAGTGCAACACAATACACCCACATCATAATCTTGCTAAACAAAAAACCCACACACCCCCACAAAACCAAAGTTACCCATGAAAGGTAGAACCTATCTGTTGATCAATCTTATGCAACAAAACTGACACCCCCTCCCCCCGCCCCCCGCTCCCGTGCCCCGTTAAAAAAAGTTCCCCCGAGGGGCAAGCAATTGCTATCCAGTCCCCTGCGCCTCCACATGCCACAGATAAAGAAAGAAAGAAAGAAAGAAAGAAAGAAAGGAAGGAAGAAAGGAAGAAAGCTGGCAGCAACATGGAAACCCACATAGCACAATGACATGGTTACATGAACACGATAACAATTTCTCTCTCTCTCTCTCTCTCTCTCTCTCTCTCTCTCTCTCTCTCTCTCTCTCTCTCTCTCTCTCTCTCTCTCTCTCTCTCTCTCTCTCCACGCACACACGCAGACACACACACATACACACACGCGCACGCACACACACACACACACACACACACACACATACACACGATGGCTTGATGAAACAAAGCAAATGCACTGCTTATTCAATGTACCATTTGAAAATAAAAGTTTGACTTTGATTTTGACTTTGACACACACACGCACGCACGCACGCACGCACACACACACGCACACACACAGACACACACACACACACACACACACACACACACACACACACACACACACACACACACACACACACACACACACACACACACACACACGTCAGATAAAACAATCCCAACGTTTCATTGATTGATATGGTTCGGTGGGTGAATGCGTGGGGGCGGTTATTATCAGTCTTGGTTGATTTGTTATGTTGTTGTTTGTTGTTTTGTCTTGGAGGGGACGAGGGAAGGGAGTGGGGGAGAAGTGGGGGAAGGGGAGGGGAGGGGAGTGGGGGTGGGGTAAAAGCTTGCAGTAAAAAGTAGAGAAAAAGATCAGACAAAAAGTCCAAAACTAAATCATCAGGTAAATTTGGTTGTTGTTTTTTTCTCTCTCTGTCGTTAGCTTTGTTGTATTGTCTTGTCTTGTGTTGTATTGTATTGTTACTGGATTGTATCGTATTACTTTGCCTTGCATTGTATTGTATTGCATTGTATTGTAATGCATTACATTGCAATGTCATGTATAGTATCATATCATGTTGTATTGCATTGTATGGTATTGTGTTGTAATGTGTGTTATTGTAATGTATTACATTGAAATGTCTTGTATAGCATTATTTTATGTTGTATTGCATTGCAATGTCTTGTATAGTATCATATCATGTTGTATTGTATTGATATGTATTATATGGTATTGTACTGTATTGTATTATATGTTACTATCAGTCACGGCAGAATTTTTGCCATGAAAATTCGAGCTGCTCTCCCTCGGAAAAGCGTGTCGCCACAAGAGCAGCGCCACCCAGTTTTCATTTTCAATTTTCCTACCCGCCTGTGTGTTGTTGTTGCTGTATGTTTCGTTTCCATATAAAAGTGTACTCTTTCTTCTACAAAATTTTGCCAGGGACAACTTTCTTGTTAGCAAGGATTCTTTTACGTGCGTTGAATGTGTTGTGCACTCGGGGGCCTCAGCTTGCGGTCTCATCCCAAAGACTAGTACCCAGACCACCAATGAAGGTGAAGAGGAAGAGGACAAGTTCGGGTTTAAACGGAGAGGGGAGGGCTGGAATCGAACCTAACCTCCTCGCTGTGTAGGCAGGTGTGTTACTCATAGACCACCAAGCTACACTACACAAGAGTAGGACAGGCGAAAGACAAGTTGAAGCTTTCATGTCGGGGTGTTGATGGCGATACATTTTACGATCTAGCTTCAAGCGCAAGTGGGCTTCAGTGTTCAAAGTTTTGGTTTTTTTGCTTGTTTGTGTGGGGTTTTTTTTCCTCTCTTTTTGCTTTGCCGAAGCTTCTGATTATTTTTGGAATGGGCGAAGGGTTTAAAGTATGAAATGTGTTCTTTCATTTATTTTATTCTTTTATTTCGTGGATAATGGAGTAAACACTCGTGTGCTTTTTTCACCAAGTCCCCGTGTGTATGCAGTTTTGTAAATTTTTGTCATCCGTTCCCACCGGCACACAATGGCCTACTCTTCACAAAAACGGAACGGGTTTTAACGTGTGTGCAAGATGTTCTGCGTGCGTTCGCACATGGGACCTCGGTTTATAGTCTCATCCAAAGGACTTTTGGGGAGAGTGGAGTCGGAACTAATGTTAACTCCAGAGAGAAAATCCTCTTGAACGAGAATTGAACCCGGGTCAGCAGATCACGAATACATCACTGTAACCACAGGCTATCCCGTTAGTGATGTGTAGTGTTATTATGGTCATGGTGTTTTGAGAACTTGATGACTCTGCCCTCCCCCTGCCCTCCCCTTCCCTCTCCTGCCCTCCCCCTACCCTACCCCTGCCCTCCCTCTACCCTCCCCTGCCCTCCTCAGTCAGCTGTTTCAGGTGACTGTCTCAGTTTAGTTCTACCACAAGGAGGTATCAATGCTCAATGTAAATGATTAAAAAAAATTATAGTGTATAATTATGTATGATGAACATTCTGAATATCGTTGAGGTTGTTGATGGTATTGTCAGAATCACTCGTTGCTGTTGTTGTTGTTGTTATTGTTTTGTTGGTGATAATGTTGTCGGCACAAGCACTCGGGTTGTTGTTGTTGTTGTCTCAATCATTTGTTGTTGTTGTTGTAGTTGTCCGTCATCATGATAACCCTAATCAGTGTCACGATTGTGGTTGTTGTTGTTAATTGATGGGAAGTGTTGTGTTGATGTTGTCATAGTGAAGGTTGGCTAAGTGTCAGAGTTGACATTTTTAAAGTGACAGTGATGACATTGATGACCAAACCTAATGGTGTTATGGTTGTAACTAGTGTCGATATCGCTGTTGCTATTGTTGTTGATGATGATTATGATGAAGAATAATTATGATAATGGTGATGGTGATGATGATGATGACATAATGACCCCAATCGTGACACTGATTAGGATTATTATGATGATGGATAACAACAACAGCAGCAACAACAGCAAAGAGTGATTGTGACAACAACAGCGACAACATATATTTCTATAAATAGCATTTACAAATATTTTGGTCACGCTTAAGTTTTCACCAAATTTATAACCTAAAGCCATTTAAAAAAATGAAATCGTTAACCTAAATTTTACCTTGCAGTGCTATGATTTTTTCCATTTCATATTCACATTTTCATTAATTTTGAAAAAAACAACATTAAGGTATTGTGTTTACCTATTAGACAACCCTATATTACGTAAAATTTAGAAAGAGGAGATGGGCGCCACGCTGAAATATGCAGGCTTCTTAGAGAAGAAGCTGAGGGCTCTGACCCTCACTCCCCAAGGATCACATAGGTTATGGGAGGGAATACCTTCACCACATGTAATGTTACAAGCAGTATTGTCAAGTCAAACGCTTTCCATCAATGGCATCAGCGCTAACGAACACACGAGAGAGAGAGAGAGAGAGAGAGAGAGAGAGAGAGAGAGAGAGAGAGAGAGAGAGAGAGAGAGAGAAGAGAGAGAGAGAGAGAGAGAGAGAGAGAGAGAGAGAGAGAGAGAGAGAGAGAGAAGAGAGAGAGAGAGCTGCGGTATCATGGCCACAAGATCTCATTACGCTGCAACTGAACTCCAAATGGATGAGACTGACGACTGAGACTGATACGGCTGAACCTGATCCAGTTCAGTTCTGTTCTGTTCTGTTCTATGACTCTGACTCTGACTATGACTATGACTATGACTCTGACTATGACTCTGACTATGACTATGACTCTGACTCTGACTCTGACTCTGACTCTGACTATGACTATGACTATGACTCTGACGCCCTTCCCCGTGACATTCCCGTCTGATGCACGGCTGGGCCAGCATCGCTGAGCTGCTGGGTGGATATGACATGGCTGATATTTCCAGAAAGGCTTGTCGAGGTGGTTGACCTTCTGAGTATCTGGCCCTGTCATATTATATATCATACATCATATCATATCATATTATATCATATATCATTCATTCATTCATTCATGTTAATATTTTATT
>CM054144.1:9227480-9229980 GCA_028751875.1 Rapana venosa | reverse complement strand
TGTGTGTGTGTGTGTGTGTGTGTGCGCGCGCGCGCGCGCGCGCGTGTGTGTGCGTGCGTGTGTGTATGTGTAAAGTGTGTGTGTGTTTTACGGGTGTGTGCTGTGAATGTGTGTATGTGTGTGTGCGTACGTGCCTGCGTGTGTGTGTGTGTGTGTGTGTGTGCGCGCGCGCGCGCGCGCGCGTGTGTTGTGTGTGTGTGTTGTGAGAAAGAGATGAGTGAGGTGAGAAGATGGTTGAGCAGGGAGGGGGCACATAAAATTTTCTTCTTTATGAGATAAGCAAATTTGTTTCCTCTATTTCAGCACAGTGTTACGTGATATGTGTATATATATATATATATATATTTATATATATGTTTGTTTATATGTTATCTGTGTGTGTGTATCTGCATGCATACATGTGTATGCATGTGCATGTTTGCCATACTTCCAAAACAAACAATATTATCAACTATCCCTTAACCGCTTTTCCCCCTTTTGAATATGAGAGCTATATTTGATATGGATATATTTTTTGATGTTTGTGGTGATAGAGGGGATATATCCATATGTGTGTGCACGCGCAAGTGTGTGTGTGTGTGTTTGTGTGTGTGTATGTGTGTGCATGTGTGCGTGCATGCATGCATGCATATATGTGTGTGCGGACGTGCATGCATGCTCTTGTGAATTTCTGAATGTGCATGCGCACATTCATATCACTGATGTGTTCCCCTGTGCGTCCATGCATGCGCGCTAGACTCCCCCCCCCCTCCCCCAAACACACCCCAACAATAACAGCAACAACAAACCCTCAAATCATCCAAATTACTTCCCACACAGTGACACTCAAGACAGCTTTAAACAATCCTATCCCCTGAAAATGCAATCCCTTACCCTTACCCCCTCCCCACCCCCACACCCCGCCCCTACACCCCACCCTTTTCTGTGGGGTGATCTTCTTTTGTCTTTCTCTGGCCACACTGGGCCCAAGGCAACGGCCTCTTTCCCTCTCCCTGCCCCCTGGCGCCTCTGTCACACAAGGCGTGCACGTGCAACACGTTCGGAAAACAACCTGAGAGCAGGCTGATTTGCTTGGTGGTGTCTGTGTCTGGGTGGCTGCAGTCACTAGTGTGCTGTATTCAATTGTCGGCTGATAAGTGTAGGGATTTGAGGGTTTGGTGTATGTATGGGTCATTTTCAGGGGTTTTTGGGGTGGTTATTTTTTTTGTTGGGGTGGGCCGGAGGGGGGGGAGGTGGGGGAAGCTCTGTGTGTGTGCATTTGTAAGCGTGTGTGTGCATAATATGTGTGTACATTATATCTGTGGATATGTGTGTAGTATGTGAATGTTTGTGTTTGTGAATGTGTGTATGTGTGTGAATGTGTGTGCTTACATGCGTGTGCGCACATATGTGTGGAATGTGTGTTGTATGCGTGTGTATGTTTATATGAGAGTGTGCGCACAGCACACATGTCTATGTGCATGTGTATATGTATGCACAAATGCACACACACTCATGCACATGCATATGTGTCTGGTGTGCTACTCTGTGTATCCTAACCTGCATGCCAGACCAAATTTAAATAACTCACATTATGTCTCTCACACACACACTGACACTAAAGACAACATTAACAATTCTTGGCCCTGAAAATGCAATTTCTCTCCCCACCCCCAAGCTTCCCTCCCCTCCTCCTGTTCTATTGATCCCCTTCTGCCTTTCTCTGTCCACAATGGGCCCCAGGCAACTGCCTCTTTCCCTCTTCCTGCCCCTTCACGCCTCTGTCACACAAACTGCACGTGCAACACGTTTTGGAAACAATCAGAGGGCAGGCTGATTGGCTGGATGTGTCTGTGGCTTCAGCTAGCAGTGTGTGCTGTATTCAGTTATTGTCGAAGAGCTAAGCTTTTTCTTTCTTGAAAAATGTTGCTTATAGGTTTGGGATATATCTTTGCTGTTGACTTATATTTGGGTGTATCTTTGGCAAATCAAACCTGGCGGAGCCCATCCCTCTCCAGGTCGGATTTTTTGATTGGGTTTACTCCCCACATGTGGCAGGTGGTACTGGGTTACATGGTTACCAGTAGCAGAGGGATTCTATGACCTGACCTGAGAGGAATGGAGGGAACTGATTGTTGAGGCTTTGAGGGTGCCCCCACGGTTGTCAGACTACGGGACAGATAGATAGATAGATAGTTGACTTATATCCTGCTGGGATATAGCTTTTCTGTTGACTTATTTCCTGCATGGATATATCTTTTCTGTTGACTTATATCCAGAGGGAATGTCTTTTTTTTGCTGTTGACTTATTTCCCATGCCTGTAGGTTTGGGATATAATATCTTTGCTAATGACTTATTTTCCTACCTGTGGGTTTTGGATATAGCTTTGCTCTTGACTTATTTTCTGCCTGTGGGTTTGTTTGCTTCACTTTACCTGTCCCAAAAGAGAGCACATATCCATTGACAGCTGGGTGAACTGGGAGACTGCTCTAAAGCCAAGGTACAGAAACAGTCACCCAC
>CM054144.1:9214980-9217480 GCA_028751875.1 Rapana venosa | reverse complement strand
CAAGGGAGTTGTCCCTGGCAAAATTCTGTAGGAAAAAAGCCACTCTGATAGGGAATCAAATAAAGTTGCAGACAGGAAAAGAAAAAATAATGTGTGGCGCTACTCTTGTGGCGCGCGCTCTCCCGGGAAGAGCAACTCGAATTTCACGCACATAAATCTGCCATGGCTTTTAAGTGGTATACAATACAGTACAGTACAATACAGTACAGTACAATACAGTACCGTACAGTACAGTACAGCACAGTACAATACAGTACAGTACAGTGCAATACAGTACAGAACAATACAGTACAGTACAGTACAATACAGTACAGTGCAGTACAGTGCAATACAACTCAATATTAATATATCCCAGTACCAATTAGGAAGTAATTGAAGCAGTACTTTCAAAACCGCATCTGTACAGCAGACCATCATCTGCCGCGTGGTCCCAGTCTCTTCAATCAGCATATGACAATGTCACCCTGTGTGAGGGCTACTGGAATCCAAAACCAAAACAACCCCTAAACTCCTGTGACTCCTATGGGATTCAAACCTGCAGCCTTCCGGCCAGCATCAATACTTTGACCACTGTGCCACGGCAGCTGCTGCACAATCATGTTTCCCCTCAATCAAAAAACACTGAATCGTCATTTCCCGCAATCGATGACACAGATTTGCATTTTCCCTAAATTACGGATTCATAGCTCTGTTGAACCCAAAAATTGAAAAACAACAACAAACAAAACCAAACACTACAAAACACCAAATCGGCTTGTCTGAATCAGAGAACGGGAGAAGGGATAACCTGGTGGTTAGAGTGATGCGCCCGTGATCTGCTGACCTGGGTTCGAATCTCGTTGAAGGGGATTTTTCCTCTGGCGTTAACATCAGTGCCGACTCCACTCCCCCTAAAAGTCCTTCGGATGAGACTATAAACCGAGGTCCCATGTGCGAATGTTCGCCGCACATCTTGCGCACATGTTAAAATGCTTTCCGCTTTTCGGAAGAGTAGGCCATTGTGTGCCGGTATTGACAAAACTGTATACACACGGACTGGATGTCAAAAAAGCACATGAGGGCTTATTCCATTATCA
The DNA here is from genome assembly GCA_028751875.1 of Rapana venosa. Lineage (NCBI taxonomy): Eukaryota > Metazoa > Mollusca > Gastropoda > Neogastropoda > Muricidae > Rapana > Rapana venosa. The sequence goes on along the minus strand of CM054144.1, from coordinate 9,216,404 downwards.
TCGAAATAAAAGAATAAATGAAATAAATAGATAAAAATACAAATTCGGAAGTTTTTTTTTTCTTATGATGTACATAGACTTCTGATTTCTCTGAATAGGAGACACAAAACTCGGGCTTATATATTGCTCAGAAAACACGGAAGCAAGTTTCCCATGAATAGAGAGGTCAATCGGCAACACAGAATGCGTTTTTGCAGGAATTAGGTAACACTGCTAGCATCCTTGTATTCTGCTGTTGCTGATTTTTTGGTCTTAAATCGTGGACACGATGTCGTGTTTTCGCTGAATTGGGAACCTGCCTTTTCTTTTTCAATACCAGCCTCTCTGTCTCTCTCTCTGTGTCTTTCTCTTTGTCTCTGTCTCTCTGTCTGTCTCTCTGTTGCTCTTTCTCTGTCTCTGTCTGTCTCTCTCTGTGTGTCTCTGTCTGTCTGTTTCTCTCTCTGTGTGTCTTTGTCTCTGTCTCTCCCTGTGTGTCTGTCTGTCGTGTCTTTCTGTCTGTCTGTCTCTCTCTCTCTCTGTCTCTGTCTCTCTGTCTGTCTCTCTGTCTGTCTGTCTGTCTGTCTCTCTCTCCCAAAGGAAACAACTTCTAGTCGTCTGCGTGATCTGTGTGCATTGTAAGAGTTTTTCACTGAACGATTTCGTGCTGCGAATACGGGAAAGAAAGAAAGAAAAGAAAGAGAGAGAGAGAGGGAGAGAAAGAGAGAGAGAGCTGAACTCTGAACTTTGAAAGTTGTGTATGTGTGTTTTTGCGAGAGAGAGAGAGCATCAGGCAAGCAGAAATACAATGTGTATGAGTACGTGTGTGTGTGTTTGTGTGTGTGTGTTTGTGTGTGTGTGAGTGTGAGTGTGTGTGTGTGTGTGTGTGTGTGTGTGAGTGTGTGTGTGTGTGTTCTTCAGTTTAACGTCTATTCACATTTAGTGATTTTAGACGGGAAAAAGTAATATAAACAAGAGAATGCAAACAATAACAAAAAGTGTCAATTAACAGTACTTAAAAACTAACTTTAACATACTACAAAAACTGAATTATCGGACTTTTTATCAATCCTAACACAATGTCCAACAGTAACGATGGTTCAGACAAAATCTGATCCAGTGATAAACCTGGTATAGCAGGTAAAAATGCTTTTAAATGTCCACAATCAAAAATAACATGACTATTGGTAATCTTCTCCCCACAAATACAGTTTACATCTTTCACGTACTTTGTCCTGAAAGCATTTAGTTTAAATCTGTACATAAAGGATAACATATTTCTACGATTATACCAACCACAGACTTTGTTAGAAATGAAAGTATTTCGAAAATCTATCACATTGCTTGTACAGCCATTATAGAGACAATAGCCAGAATCATATATTTTCTTTCTGAAGTGCTTCCAGCAAGCGTTTTGTAGCAAGCTGTATCCCTCATGCAGAGATAAG
>CM054144.1:9204980-9212480 GCA_028751875.1 Rapana venosa | reverse complement strand
AGTTGTATTTCGTTATTTTTTTTTCTTGATTCCTTTCTGCATGTTTAAAGGATTAGAATGGACAAAGTAAAGACGAAGCCAAATGTCAGTTAAAACAAAGAGTATTTTTTTTCTTTGTTCACCAAATATTTGGTCTCTGCTGCCGGTTGCAGTAAGACAACATTGGGTAATTGGCCAATCCTAATCAGTCGCGTGCCATGTTATTTTGCCATTTTCGAATAAAAGGATGAACAAATGCGTTGTGTTCACACACAACACATGCCCACGGGGGCAACGGTTCAAACTACTGTCAAACAGAGACAGGAAGAGAAGGGAAGGGAGAGGGGGATACACACGCACGCACACACGCGCACACACACATGCGCGCGCGCGCGCACGCACGCACGTACACACATAGACACACACTCACACATCAAACAACAAAAACAGAACAAAAACCCAAACTGAAAGAAAAAATCACAAAAATCCCAATTCCCCGCCGAGAGAGAGAGAGAGAGAGAGAGAGAGAGAGAGAGAGAGAGAGAGAGAGAGAGAGAAGAGAGAGAGAGAGAGAGAGAGAGAGAGAGAGAGAGAGAGAGAGAGAGAGAGAGAGAGAGAGAGAGAGAGAGAGAGAGAAGGAGTGAGTAAGTGAGAGAACAATGAACAAATTTTATTTATAGAGAGTTATAGAATAAGCATAACAATAGCTTTTTTACATCCAGCCCTCTGCAACAAAACAGAACAAGAGAGAGAGAGAGTGAGTGAGAGAGAGCGCCATAGAGACAGAGAGACAGACAGACAGACAGACACACACACACACACACACACACACACACAGACCGAGACAGACAGACAGAGAGATACAGAGACAGACGCAATGAGACAGACACACAGGCAGAAAGACATAGACATACAGAGACAGACGCAATGAGACAGAGACACAGACAGACAGAGAGATACAGAGACAGACACAATGAGACAGAGACACAGACAGACAGAGACACAGACAGACAGACAGACAGAGGACAAAATTGGCTAACAACACTTAGGAATGGACTGCCCCAGAGACCCAGGCTCTGGCACACAACAGCAAAAGATGGAAGGGACTGATGAGTACTTCATCGTCATCTCAGCGTCCTGACCTTTTCCGCTGGGAGCTCAGAGAACAGGGAAAAGTAATGACAATAGAAAATATGATTGAAGAAAAAGAAGAATGCAAAGAAGAAGAAGAAGAATACAAAGAAGAAGAATGCAAAGAATGCAAAGGAGAAGAAGAAGAATGCAAAGAAGAGAAAGAAGAATGCGAAGAAGAAGAAGACGTAGGAGGAGGAGAAGAAGAATGCAAAGAAGAAGAATAATGCAAAGAAGAATGCAAAGGAGAAGAAGAAGAATGCGAAGAAGAATGCAAAGAAGAGGAAGAAGAATGCGAAGAAGAAGAAGAAGACGTAGGAGGAGGAGAAGAAGAAAAATGCAAAGAAGAATGCAAAGAATAGGAAGAATAATGTGAAGAAGAAGAAGAATACAAAGAAGAAGAGTGTTTACATTTCAATTTGTAAAAACTATTAATTGTAGCTTGTTGCATGTGTGAGAGTAGGATGAGTGAAAGCGCTATGATTTGTTTTTGCAAGACATAGCGCTATACAAATTGCATTTATTATTATTATTATTATTATTAAATAAGAAGAATGCAAAGAAGAAGAAGAAGAAGACGTAGGAGGAGGAGAAGAAGAAAAATGCAAAGAAGAACAATAACAACAAAAACAACAAGTTGTCTCCTCTCCTCTTCCCCCCTCCTCCACTCCCATCCCCTCCTCCCCTCCCTCTCCTCCTCTCCCATTATCTCCCCTCCCCTCTTCTCCATCCTGTCCCCTCCCCTTTCATCCGCCCCCTCCCTTCTCACCCAAAGAGGAAAAAGTCATAGCTGCTTTCTCTTCTTCTACATGACTAGCTTTCGCTGCGCAGGGTTTGTTGCGAAGTGATTTTGTGTGGCAAAGAAGTGTGTGTGTGTGTGTGTGTGTGTGTGTATGTGTGTGTTGTGTTGTGTTGTGTGTGTGTGTGTGTGGTGTGATAGCGTGTGTTGTGGTGAGTGCGTGTTTGTGTGTGTGTGTTGTGTTGGGTTGTGTTGTGTTGTGCTCGCTCTCTCTCTCTCTCTCTCTCTCTCTCTTCTCTCTCTCTCTCTCTCTCTCTCTCTCTCTCTCTCTCTCTCTCTCTCTCTCTCTGCGCGTGTGTGTGTGGTGTGTTTGTTTGTGGTGTGTTTGTGCTGTGTGTATGTGTGTGTGGTGTGTTGTGGTGAGTGTGTGTTTGTGTGTGTTGGGTTGGGTTGTGTTGTGTTGTGTTGTGTTGTGCGCTCTCTCTCTCTCTCTCTCTCTCTCTCCCTCTCTCTCTCTCTCTCTCTCTCTCCCCTCTCCTCTCTCTCTCTCTCATCTCTCTCTCTCTCTCTCTCTCCGTGCGTGCGGGTGTGTGTGTGTGTATGAAGGCAGTTGAGGAAGTGTCCAGCATAGGACTGTCGGATGAAAATTTGCATATTTTATGTGATTGAGAGGACATGTGATGAGTGAATATTGTTTCTGAAGTGATATCTTGCAATGTTTTGATTAACACCCTATTTTCTCTTTTTATGACGTAAAAGTTACATGACACGAAAGAGCACAGTGTGTGAGGTTTGTGTGTGTGGGTTTTTTGGGGTTTTTTGTTTTGTTTTTCTCCATACAGCATTGTGTTAACATTGCAGTAGCCTAGAGCTGACATGGTTGTATTTGATGTATACATTTTTTTTTTGGAGTGGTGAATGTTTTGAGAATGCAATAACTTGTGGGTATAGTAACTATTATGAAAATGCAAGAAAACCTAATGAGCATTAATGATTTAAAATGTTATGATTTATGATGTGCTTGATGTTTGTATTTTGTAGGTGAGAAGGTGTTAACATATCAGGTATAGCTTCATCAATAACTTTGTTAACAGGTCTATTGTCTTTTTGTGGTACCCTGGGAAGTGGTTAAGGTGAACTGAGTTTTTGTTTTTAGCTGTGTTTTGTTTTGATTTGTTGGTATACGACAGTCTTTATTTAGGCATGATGTTGGAATATGCTTATGCAAGAGTATACAGTTATGAGTGCACTCCAGGGTATTATGCCAAAGTCTTACCAAACCTTTGTGAATTTTTTTCATCTTCAACTTTTTATCTTCAATATTTTGCCCCTCATGTGTATTGTGGCCAAAGGCCGATGTACATTAAACAATTTCAGAGTTCAGAGTTCTCTCTCTCTCTCTCTCTCTCTCTCTCTCTCTCTCTCTCTGCGTGTGTGTGTGTGTGTGTGTGTGTGTGTATGTGTGTGTGTGTGTTCTCAATCACATATCATTTGTAGATGTGTGCGTTTGCTCATTCCCACACAGATATGTGCATGCATATCCACACTCGTAAAGGGGCTTCAAAAATTACATCTGTCCATGCATGTATGTGCATTGTGTGTGCCAGTGTGTGATCGAGTCATATAATAATGCGCCTGCATAAATCGTGAGTCAGTTTTGCATTTCCTTATTTCTCATGGAGAAGTTATCTCACCCTGCACATGCCATATGCGCTACTCCGCCACATGAGCCAGGGTCTCCCTGTGGCAGATGCTATAAAAACAGCTGTAGCCGGCAGCGTGTGTGTGTGTGTGTGTGTGTGTGAGAGAGAGAGAGAGAGAGAGAGAGAGAGAGAGAGAGAGAGAGAGACAGACAGACAGACAGACAGACAGACAGAGACAGAGAGAGTAGTATGATTTATTTTCCTTTAACGCAATTGTTTGTATGCTAGATCTAGTGTGACAGGGCGGTAATTAGATTACCTCCCATGCAATCAGAGACTTGTGTTTCTAAATCTGGACACACACGTGTGAATTACGCGACACTCTGTTTCCTTAAGTAGCGATAGTTAATAACAGAGAGAGGCTCTGGCAGTGTGATTGTCATGTTGAGAACCGAATACAGAAAGATATAACTTCCAGCTGCTGTCTGTCTCTGAGTGAGGTACGGTAATTACGAACTATCCTGGTTCCATCCTTTCGTCACTCTCACAAAGAACAGGGTGTGTTTGATGATTCCCGTAGACATATTTGCGTTTCCACAGCTTGCTTCACGCTGTGGTTGAAGGACAACGTTCACAAGTATTATTTTGTTCTTTGGCACCGACTCCATACAGCTCCTGCGGCATGATCGGGAAAATCTCTGGAAGTGCAAATCGATTACAAGTAGCTTAAAGACTGTCTTCCATTATAGCCTACTCAGTGATCTGATACATTCGCACACAAGATTTTCTTCAAGCCGATTTGTAGGCTGTACATAAACAGCGCATTAAGATTACTGTAGCATGCGTACGTTCACACACTGGAGATAGGAAAATCTCTGAAAAATCAAAGCGATCGCAAATATCTTGATGACTGTCTTCTGCTATTGCCTACCCTGAGATCAGAAGTATATGCACACATGCCTTTTCTTTAACTCAGTTATATACATGAATAGCGTATTTAGTTTATTCTAGCATGGACACACGTTCGTTCCTTCACACACACACACACATACACACACACACATACACACACACACACATACACACACATACACACACACACACACACACACACACACACACACACACACACACACACACACACACACGGGAGATAAGGAATTGACTCAAGACACTGGAATACTTTATCATGTCACAGGAAGGTCTGCGCTTCCTCACACCCCCCCCCCCCCCCCACACACACACACACACTGATCTGGAAGATGATTCTCAGAAACTTTGAGGAACGCACTGGTTTCCCAGCCAAAGTCTCCGCCAGTATTAAGTTAGGAGAAAAGGGTTTGTGTGTAGCTGTGTCTATGATCCCGTGAAACGACTCGATTTCCCATTGAGGGAGGCAGCGAGATAGACAGACCGACTGGGAGAGGGAGACATTCCCCGCTGGGACTCTAATATAACCTCAACAACTCGGAGGTGTCCCAAATCCTGAGGACACACACTGGACTGTGAACATGCACCAAAAGGCATCAGCATACAGTGTTCCTGCAGTCCTGGTCAGTCTCTCTCCCCCTCCCTACGGGCGGGGACTGGATGTAAAAAAGCACATGGGTGCTTATTCATTATCCTCGAAATAAAAGAATTTGTCATTGTCATTGTCATTATCCCCTCACCTTCCCTGTACAGTACCAGAAGTTAAGGCTGTTAAGCTTGCTAGCTAGAAAAGGGCTTGAACTGTAGTGTGTATTGTGATTCGTTGTGTTGCATTGTATTCCGTTGTGTCGTGTTGGGTTGGGTTGGGTTGGGTTGTGCTAAGTAGCATTGTATTGTACTGTTTTGCATTGCTTTGTATTGCCTCGCATTGTGTTGTATTGTAGTGCATTGTATTTGATTAAAATGCATTGTTTTATTGTAGTGCATTGTATTTAATCAAACTGCATTGTGTTTTATTGCATTGCATTGTATTTGATCAAACTGCCTTGTGTTTTATTGCATTGCATTGTATTTGATTAAACTGCATTGTGTTTTATTGTACTGCACTGTATTATAGACTTTATTGTGTTGTATTGCATTGTATTATATCACATTTTATCGTATCAATCACAGCAGATTTCGCTACGTGAAATTACGGCTGCTCGCGTCGCCACGAGTGCAGCACCACCTGTTAAAAAAGTGTTCCTGTCAGCACACGTTTTCTCATTTCCCAATGATATGACAATAGCTTTTTCTACATAATTTTGCCAGGGACAGCGCTCTTGTTGCCGTGGGTTCCTTTACGTGGGCTAAATGCGTGTTATATACGGGACCTCGGTTTGTGGTCTCATCCGAAAGACTAGCACCCAGTCTACTACTCAAGGTTAAGTGGATGGAGGAGGGATGGGGGAAGGGCAGTTCGGGCACAAACAGGGATCACACCCACACTTCTGGCTTTCTAGGCAGATGCATCACCTCTAGACCCCTGATCTGTCCACTCTGGGAAGACCTGTCATTCAGCTCTTGTTAATGTTGTTGTTTTTATCTTATTTATTTTATTTTATACCACTTATAAGTCACGGCAGATTTCTCTGCGTGAAAGTCGGGCTGCTCCCCTCGGAAAGAACGCGTCGCCACAAGAGCAGCGCCACCTGCAATTTTTTTCTTTTCCTGTCTGCAACTATATTTGTTTCCCTATCCGAGTGGATTTTTGCTAGGAACAACTCTGTTGTTGCCGTAGATTCTTTTACGTGCATTAAATAGTTACGTGTAACACATGGGACCTCGGTTTATCGTCTCATCCGAAAGACTAGCACCCAGACAGCCACTGATGGTCTAATGGATGGGGGAAAAGTTTCTGGCTTAAACGGGGATCAAATCACCTCACACTTCTGACCCGAACTTTTGGCTTTCTAGGCAGGCGCCTTACCTCTGGGCCACCGATCCAGTTGTTGTTGTTGTTGCTGCAGCTGTTGCTGTTGTTGTTGTTGTTGTTGTTGCTGCTGCTGTTGTTGTTGTTGTTGTTGTTGCTGATGTTGTTGTTGCTATTGTTGTTGTTGTTGTTGTTGTTGTTGCTGTTGTTGATATTGTTGCTGTTGTTGCTGTTGCTGCTGTTGTTACTTTGCTGTTGTTGTTGTTACAGCTGTTTTTGGTGGTGGTGTTGCTGTTAGTGTTATTGTTTTAGAAGTCCTAACCCTACGCTATCACTCTTTCCCGTGGGGATGCCGGAAGACCTGTCAGTATAAACAGCATCCCCACCTTCTGGACATTCTGTGCTAGGACTTTCCTCGTTCCTACCCCTCTCTCTTTATTTCTGCCTTGTTCCTTCTCTTCCTGTCACCTCCTTCTTGTCTATTTTCTGCCTTCTTGGTCCATTCTCCTGCCTTTTTCTAACAGAAAGACTTGAAAGATAACCATTCTCTCCCATGCCAAAGTCGGATGCGCTGGACCTGACTTGTCAGGCGCTTAATTAACGGCAGTGCATAGCATTTTCGCTCTTATACCAGACAACAATGCGAGGGGGGATGCTGTCTAAGCGTTCGACGACGACGAAGACGACGAAGAAGAAGAAGAAGGAGGAGGAGGAGGAGGAGGAGGAGGAGGAGAAGGAGGAGGAGGAGGAGGAGAAGAACAAGAATTTATCGCACGTCACTTTAATTTAAACTAGTGACAGCATTTCAAGACGCGTAGGATTTTTATATATAAAAAAAAAGATCGGACGGATTTATCCATTCAACCCTCCTACTCACCCTTACCCCTGCCTTTTTTCTGGACAAAACAAAGAAGACAAAGGATTTAGCGCCAGACACCAGAACACTCGAAGATAGATTACCGAGGCTCTAAGTGAGTTATTTTCTTTGAACTGGACAAAGAATTCGATCAATGGAAAGTTATCTGGATTTTAAACCCGCTAAAAAACCCAACAACAACAACAAAAAACCAGGCAGGAAAATAATGGCAGTTAAAGCTGTAGGGCTTTTGTTTGAAAACAATGGGGGTGGCACAGCGTGTGTTAGGAACAATCCACTTAACTTCAGG
>CM054144.1:9189980-9202480 GCA_028751875.1 Rapana venosa | reverse complement strand
GGGGGGGGGGGGGGGGAGGGGGGGGGGGAGGGAGGAGGCATGGGTGGGGGGGGGAGGGGGATGGAGGGGATATCCACCCCACCTTGGGTGCTAGGCGATGTTTACTGAAAGTGTGTTCTTAAGGAAGTGCCAGAGATTGACAAACTCGGTAGGTGATATCGATTTTTTTCTCTCCTGGGCTATTTCGGGGTTGGCAGCGAAGTGAAGTCAGTTCAGTAGTAACAGAGATACTGCAGAGGAACTGGACTATACTGATGACATGTTCTAGTTCAGTTGTTCTTTGTCGGACATGTTCTAGTTAAATTGTTCTTTGTCCTTCTTTTTCTTTTTGACTGCAGTGGGTCATTTAGAAGATGGAAATGGGTGATGGTGGGTGGGGATGGGCGATGGTGGGTGGGGGCGGGGGGTGAGGGGATGATGGAAGTTACGGGTTGGGCGTGAGTGGGTGGGGGCAGGGGGGGTGTATGCTCTGAAGTAAGTCTCCCAGTTTGGGTTGTCATTTGTGGACATGACTTGCATACACAAAGCGCTGGTTTGTACGTTGGTGAGGTTTCATTCAATTTCTGTAACTCTGTCTCTCTCTCTGTGTCTCTATCTGTATTTCTGTGTCTAAGTGTCTCTGTTTCAGTGTCTCTGTTTGTCTGTCTCTCTTTCTCTGTGTCTCTGTCTCTGTATCTGGCTTTCCCTCTGTCTCTGTCTCTCTCACTATGTGAACGATAATTTGTAACTCTTGAAAAATAGACCATTCATTCATTCATTCATTCATTCATTCATTCATTCATTCATTCATTCATTCTCTCTCTCACACACAAACTTCAAAGTTTTTGTGTGTAAAAGAATTATTTTTCAAATATTTTTTGGCCTAATAGCAAAAACTGTGAAAATAATTTATTTCCATCATCATCATCATCATCATCATCATCATCAGCAGCAGCAGCAGCAGCAGCAGCAGCAGCAGCAGCAGCAGCAGCAGCAGCAGCAGCAGCAGCAGCAGTGTGTGTGTGTGTGTGTGTGTGTGTGTGTGTGTGTGTGTGTGTGTAGGGGGGTGGATAGAGAGAGAATTCCAGAAAGATATAGAACTTGAACAGATCAGAAAAAGAGAAAGAGATAGAGAGACAAACAGAGAGATGTTCATGATGCTTGTCATCATCTTTATTTCCAAGGGTAGCAGAAAAAGTGTTGTGTCCAGCCCTTGACCTGAATAGGGATTATAGCTCATATACCAAACGCTTTTTTTGCATAAATAATTGCAGAAAAAGAAAACCCTAGTGTTGAAGAACACAGCGTAAATAGAGGTAGAGAGACAGAGACAAAGAAAGGGACAGACAGAAACAAAAACAAAATGTTGGAGAGAGACAGAGATAGACGGAGAAACAGACAGAGAGAGAGAGAAGAGAGAGAGAGGAGAGAGAGAGAGGATGAGGAGAGGAAGAGAGGAGAGAGGGGAGAAAAGGAGAAGGAGAGAGAGAGAGAAAGGGGGGGGGGGGATACTGTTCTTGGCTCTTTTCGTTACAATCTTCTTTCAGGTGGATTTCTTCACATCACTCGCTCCTGTAACTTTGAGACGTTTTACTTCAAGAACATCCTCCCAATCCCTCTCTCCCTCCCCCCCCCCCCCCCCCACACCACACACACACACACACACACACACACCACACACACACACACACACACAACACACAACCACACACCACACACACACACACACACCACCACACACTCACACCCACACACACACCACACACACACACACACCACACACTACACACACCACACAACACACACACCACACACACACACACCACACACACACACCACACACACGCACACACACACACATTTACACAACAACACACACACACACACACACCACACACACACCACACCAACAACAACACACGCACACAAACACACACCACACACACACACACACCACGCACACACACCACACACACAACACACAACACACACAACACACACACACCACACACAACACACACACACACAACACAGCACACACACACAACACACACCACAACACAACACACACACACACACAACACACACACACACACACACACACACACACACACACCACCACACACACACACCACACAACACACACCCACCACACACACACACCAACACACACCACACACACACCCCACACACACACACACACACCAACACACCAACACCACACACACACACACACTCACACAAACACCCAGACACACACTACAAACACCACACTCACACACCAACACAACGATAGCCATGGTCACTACATGACATACAATCCATACGACACACACCACACACTCACACAACACACACAACACGGATGACATAAGAAGGAGATCTGTACGGCAAACCTTCACCTTCAAACCTACACCCCTGTTTTGGAAAAGTAGGCACGTGCGCTGATGGGAAGGATGACAACATTACAAAACCCCAAGCACGGGGACTGGAGATAAAAAATAAAGCAATGTGCTTATCATATTTTGAAAATAAAATAAATAAAAAAGATACACACACTCACTCACTCAATCAATCAATCACACACACGCACGCGCGCACACACAAACAAACAAAAACACACACAAACACACACACACCACCACAAACACACACCACACACAACACACACACCACACACACACACACACACACACACACAACACACACACATCACTTTTGAAGGATACATAAAAAATACAACCCTAAACCCCTAAACCCACAAACACGAAAACAAACACATGCCCACCAAACTTTCCTCTGTGAGAGAGACCCTAGCAAAGGGGAGACGACTGTTTCACTCAACTACCTCATTACACCTTGCAGGCGTGTGTGGTGTGTGTGTGTGTGTGTGGCCTCACATGCAGGTTGGTGTCTTTCCTGCTGGCCTGTTTTGCTCAGCTGCCTTGGCCGTGGCCGTGGCCGTGGCCGAAATAGCGCAGAAAAATCAATAGGAAGGAGTGATCTTCCTTTTCCGGCGCTTTTTTTTTTCTTCTCTTTTTCGTTTAGCAGAAATCCTGGAGACTGTTGCTCTCTATTCCGTGCATGGTGGTTCTCTAAGTAACGCACGTGTTTAGAAGCTGGATTATCGTGAGTTCGGTTCCCGTCTGAACCTACCCCCCAGCCTCTTCCATCAACTAGATGATGGGTGCTGGTCTGGGTGCTAGTCTTTCAGGGGAGACTATAAACCGAGTTCCTGTGTTCAAACGTACGCGGACATCTTGCGCTCACGTGTTGCTTTTCGGAAGAGAAGGCACTGTGTGATGATGGAAACAGATGAAAAAATGTACAAAACCCTACACATATAGGGACTAGATGTTAAAATAAAGCACATAAGTGTTTATTCCATTATCTCTGAAATAAAAGATGAAAGAAGAAAGGTGATAGAATAGACGAGTGTGTGGAGGACATTTAGCGGTATGTAAAAGAGCCCCTGGCGATGAGAGTGTTGGCAAACTAAGCGCTTCGAGTTGTTTGTTTTTTTACAAGATTCAGCGCTATATAAATTCCATATATTATTATTATTATTCTTATTATTATTAAACTTCTGTAGAGAAAAGTCCTTCTCAAAGGGATGTTAGCAAACACACTAGCAGAGAGATTTTTTTTCTTTTTCTGGAATGAGTATTGTATTGTATTCTATTCTATACCACTTTAAGTCACGGCAGATTGCTCCCATGAAATTCAGGCTGCTCTTCCAGGGGAGAGCGCGTCGTCGCCACAAGAGCAGCGTCACCCATTTTTTTTTAATTTTTCCTCTCCGCAACTGTATTTGTTTCCTTATCAGAGTGGCTTTTTTCCTACAGAATTTTGCCAGGGACAAAGCCCTTCTTGCCGTGGGTTCTTTTAAGTGCGCAAAATATGTGTAACACATGAAACCTCGGTTTATCGACTAGTATGAAAGACTAGCACCCAGAGCACCACTCAAGGTCTATTGGATGGGGGTGGGGGTGGGGAAGTTTCTGGCCCGAACTGGGATCAAACCACCACACTCTTCGCACCGGACTTTTCGGTTTCTAGGCAGGAGCGTTAGCTCTAGACCACCGACCCCGTGATGGCGCTGCTCTGGTGACATTGCAGCTCTCTGGGGGAGAGCAACCGAATTTTTATTTCATGCAGAGAAATCTTTTCTGCAACTGTAATTGGTATACACTACAGTACAGTACAATCCAAATATGATGCAGCCCATTAAACACAATGCAATACAACACGATGCAATACAATTAATACCACGCAATAAAAGACGATACATTTGGATTAAGATCACAGACGCTAGCATTTCAATTCAGCACAATACAATACAGTACAACACAATACAATACATCCAATACAATACAATACAAAACAATGCAATACAATAAAATACAATGCATTACAAAATAAAACAATGTCATACAATAAAATACAATAAATCCAATACAATGCAATCCAATACAATACAATAAATCCATACAATACAAAACAAATACCATACAAAAGAATACAATCAATACAATACAATGCAATACAATACAATACAATACAATAGAATACACTATTCTTGAACTAAGATCAAAGACGCTGTTATACCCACCATCATTTAGTGCATAGAACTCTACAACCAAGCTGTTCAGTTAACTGCTGTTGTATGCGTTGCTATCCATGTTCTCTATAGATAAACTCATTTCCAGTTGGAGGCCAGGCTTCATTTTCTAGAATCACCCCCACAGGGATACCAGGGGCCTGTCTGTATAAACAGCATCCCCACCTTCTGGAAATTCTGTGCTAGGAAGTCCCTCTTTTCTATCCCTCTCTTTGTTTCTGCCTTCTTCCTTTTCTTCCTCTCGCCTCCTTCTTGTCTGTTTTCTGCCTTCTTGGGCCGCTTCTCTTGTCCCCCCCCCCCCCCCCAAAGGACTTAAAAGATAACAATTCTCTCAAATTGGATACGCTGGGCCTGACTTGCAGGCGCTTAACGGCAGCACAATGCGATTTTTTGCTCATAGACAGACAACGGTAATTGCTGTCTGAGCGTTTGACGAAGAAGAAATGTGGAAGAATGGTTGAAAAGCGAATCGATCTTCGAGACTTCACCAACAAGCATGACTGTGTTCTTTTCCTCTCTGGTTTGATACTGCACGATAGTTGACAAGGGCAGGCGGGTTAGGCCTCAAATCGGTAGGCTACACATCGTGGTGTATTAAAGGTCACACGGGGCCAACCGCTGTGTCAGTTATTGATGTCAGCTGCGTGCGGGAGGCTGTGCCTATGTACAAGTGATGTTGTGATGGACATTGTCAAATGTTATGTTGAGACTGCCTTCAGCCATGACAAGCGTTTTAAACATCATAACGTCCGTGCGTGCATGCGTGCGTAGGTGCGTGAGTGTGTGCGTGCGTGAGTGTGCGTGCATGCCTAAATAGTCAGTTTATACGTCTTTTCTAGTCAATGGTGTGTATAACATTGTATTCCTACATTGGTGTGTGTGTTGTAAGTGAGTGAGTGAGTGAGCGTGTGTTTTGTGTGTGTGTGTGTGTGTGTGTGTGTGTGTGTGTGTGTGTGCGTGTGTGTGTGGTGTGTGTGTATGTGTGTGTGTGTGTGGTGTGTGTGTGTGTGGTGGTTGTGTGTGCGTGTGTTCGTGTGTGTGTGTGCGCGCGCGCGCGTGTGTGAGTATGTGCGTGCGTGTGTGTGTGCGTGCGTGCGTGCGTGTGTGCGCGTGCGTGCGTGCGTCTGTGTGTGTAACCACAATCGTACACATCTGACTTGTAGTAGTAATAGTAGTGCTACAGATGTCTGTGAGGTGATGTGTTGTCTTGTTTCCCACGCTAGCTCGCGGAGCTGAATAAGCACGAGGAGCGAACTGCTGCCTCGCTCCACCCCATGTCGTTGTTACCATCATCATTATTGGTTGTCACTGGGCTCGTGGATGGTTCACAGGGCGTTGGCCCCAGTTTTTCATGCACCTGTGCCCTGATTTCTCCAACGTTTGTTGTTGCTGTTGTTGTTGCTTCGATTTTACGTCTGTTTAGTCAAAGTTATATTAGACGATGGGAAGGGGAGGGGTGGGGGAATTTAATATGTTGATAGATGTGTGCAGAAAAATGTGTATCTCATGCTAAATAACGTTTGTCCAACACATGAATGCACCGTGCCTTTTTCTTCATTTCATTTATTTCGAATATAATAGAATAAGCGCTCCTAAGCTTTTTTTTTTACATCCAGTCCCCGTGTGTATGCAGTTTTGTCAATTTTGTCATCCGTTCTCACCGGCACACAATGACCTACTGTTCCGAAAAGCGGAACGGGTTTTAATGTGTGCGCACAAGATGTTGTGCTTGCGTTCGCACACGGGGCCTCGGTTTCTAGTCTCATCCGAAGTCTTGGGACAAATGATGTCAGAAAAAGGAGCAGTGTGTTCTCATCCCCCCCCCCCCACCTCCCTCCCGTTCCTGGCCAGAACTCCCAGCTTCTCCACTGGTCAGATTGTGGCGTATTCCACCCTGTTCCCCTCCATCCACCCGGCCACCATTTTAGGTAGCCGCATTCGGACATCGGGCATGGTGTCGAAACACGACACCCGTGTGCATGCTGGGGTTTTCTTCCCAGTCCTCCACTCCTACCGGCACACAATGGATTACTCTTTCCAAAAGGCGGAACAGGCTTTTAACTGGGGTTTGAACGTGTAGGTGAGGGAGGGGTAGCCTAGTGGTTAGAACGTTGCGCTCGTGGTTTGAGGGCCTGGGTTTGAGACACCGCACAGTAGCCGGCCACAGCGCTCACATCCAGCCTCACTCAGACAAGGGTCCAGTGCTAACAGTACCCCCTGTCTTTCACCCAGTCCACGCGGGGTCAGTTCCTGCTGTAATCAGCACCAGCTGGGATGGGATGGACAGCAGCTGAGAGCAGCTGAAAGTGGGGGGACACTGACAGCTGTGGTCCTCTCAAAGGTGTTTTCTTTTTTAACCCTTGGAGTTGACTTCAGTACTGACCCCCCAAACCCCAAACAGTGCTTCTCTTGAGTGTTGAGGTCAGATGCTGTAGTCTTTCACAAAACGTGCTTCTTTGTTATTGTTTCTGTGGATGCCGTAGCAGGACCTGTGCGGTATGAATGCAAGAGTGATGTAGAAAAACAGGAGGAAAGGTAGCAACATCTAAAGGTGGTGTGTAGCCACAGCCCCCCACCCCCTTCACCCCCCCCCCCCACCCCCTGAAGGAAACATTCCAGGAGTAAAAAGGTAATGGGGTTCCCATAACCTAGGTGGTCATAGGAGAGCCAGATGTCAGAGACCTCAGCCTAAGGGCCAGCATATTAAGGGCGGCGCCCATCTCCTCTCCCTCGCTGCTTTGCCTTCCCTGACCCTAAAGAGGGCAGGTACCCATTTACAGCTGGGTGAACTGGAGGACTGTACTGAAGCCAAAGCGCACAAACGGTCACCCATCTAAGTGGTAACCACGCTCGACGCTGCTTAACTTGGCTGGGGGAAGGCGAGTGCTCTGACCACTGAGCTATCCCGTCCCCTACAGGAGTGTGGCAGCTACAGGGAAGGGCAGTGAGGTCTGGGGAAAGCGTGGCGCTTGTCAATAACTGAACGACAGGGCCCAGTCCTGAGGTGCCTGCTGAGTTCTCTGTTGAGGGCTTGTTTGCTGTTATTATTATTATTATTATTATTATTATTATTATTATTATTATTATTATTATTATTATTATATGATGATGATGTATTCTATTGTAGTTGTTATTCTTTTATTTCGAGGATAATAGAATAAGCACTCGTGTACTTTTTTTTAAAAAAAACATCCAGTCTCTGTGTGTATGCAGTTTTGTCAATTTTGTCCTCGGTTTCCACCGGCACAAAATGGTCTACTCTTCCGAAAAGCGGAATGGGTTTTAACGTGTGCGCAAGATGTTCTGCGTGCGTTCGCACACGGGATCTCGGTTTATAGTCTCAACCGAAGGACTTTTGGAGGGAGTGAAGTCGGCACTGATGTTAACTCCAGAGAAAAAAATCCTCTTGAACAAGATTCGAACCCGGTCAGCAGGTCACGAGCGCATTGCGCATCACTCTGACCACCAGGCTGTCCCTTCATCTCTTCCAGAGCATGAGTGATTCAGCCGGCAAATCTGCGACTGATCCCTGCACAACCTCCACACTGTAGCTGTGGTCGCAGGACGTGGCAAAAACAGGTTGATTAAAGAACAATCTTCAAGAGAATGGGAAAGGAGCAGACAAAAAGACGAGGGTTCAGTTACATACACACATGCAGCAAAATGCAAAGGAGCATCATACAACACAACAGAACGTGCGCGCGCGCACGCAACACATACACATACGTCACACACACATGTGCGCGCGTGCACACACACACACACACACTTACACTCACACACATACAACAACACCACCACCACCACGAACAAAATCAAATTGTGCTAGAGTTTCTTAGTGTGTACTACCCTCCCAGTTCCCCTTTTGACAATGAAGGCTCTCTCTCTCTCTCCCTCTCTCTAGTGAAATGGATACATATTGTTTTCGCGTTGCAGTTACTCAAGTACGATTGAATGCTCTACCACTAAACAATAATACACATCGCTATAGTAGTTCAAATGAAGATAAGCAGTGCCCTGTTTGTAAAGACCAAATACAGAATGAAGAACACTTTTTATTTAATTGCCCTGTCATGAAGATTTGAGACATAAGTTTCTTAAGATGCGAAGAGACTTCCTTTGCACGTGCTACTCAAAGCTACAATATCTACTGATAGACATAATTTATCACGATTTATTTTTCATGCAACCAACAGAAGAAGTAAGATAACTTTATAGAAATGGATCCTTATATTGATGAATACTACATTCAAAACATTGTCGATTATGACGAATGTGAATTCATTTGTGATGAATATCCAAGAAATAGGTGATGTAATTTCTTTAGTATTGCTGATATATCATTTCATATTTATATACATTGATAGTAATGTGTTTATAACACTCATGTCATATGTCCACTCCATACGCCCATCATTCCTTTGTATTGTGGCCTAAGGCCGATGTACAGTAAAAGTCTGAAGTCTGAAGTCTGAAGTCTCTCTCCCTCTCTCTTTCTCTCCTTCTGTCTCTCTCTCCCCCCTCTCCTCTCTCTCCCTCTCTCTCCTCCCTCTCTCTCCCTCTCTCTCTCCCTCTCTCTCTTTCTCCTGTATCTCTCTCCCCCACTCCCTCTCTCTCCCTCTCCTCCCCTCTCTCCCCCTCTCTCACCCCCCTTCCTATCCCCCTCCTGCTCCCCCTCACTCCCCCCCTTCTCCCTTTTCTCCCTCCCCTTCCCCCTCTCCTCCCCCCCCCCCTCCCCTCCCCCTTTCTTCTCCCTCTCCTCTCTCCCCCCTTACTCCTCTCCCCTTTCCTCTCTCCCCCTCTCTCCTCCCCCTTCTCTTCTCTCTCCCTTCCCCTCTCTCTCCCACTCCCCCTCCCTCTCTCTCCCCCCCCTCTCTCTCCCTCCCCTCCCCCCCTTTCCCTCCCTCTCATCCCCTTTTTTTTAAAACTTTTTTTTCGCGGGAAACAAGCATGAAACCCCTCTACTGTCTTCTCTCTTTTTTTTTTTCTCCCCCCCCCCCCCCCCTTCGCCCCTTTTAAAAAGATTTTTTCGGGAAGCAAGCAGTCTCTCTCTCTCTCCTCCTCTCCCCCCTCTCCTCTCTCCTCTCGCTCAATTTGTTCGGGGAAACAAACAGTGAAACATCTCTCTCTCTCTCACTCTCTCTCCCCCTCTCTCTCTCCCTCTCCCTCTCTCCCCCTCCCTCTCTCTCCCCCCTCTCTCTCTCAGCAGTGCACGTTTACTACAAAGAGCAAAGGGTCTCCATTGACGCAAACAGACAGCTGCCGTTGCAGCAGAGCAGCCTTTGTACACAAACAAAAACAACCCAAAAACAAAAAACAACAACAAAGCGTCTATTGACAAGAGCAACTGCAGCAGCATAGAGAACACAGAGAAGAGCACAGACTGTCTGATCCAACCAGGAGTTTCAGGTCAAGAGCAACCAGATCATCGCTTTGCCTGCTTTCCCCTGGGATGTGCGTCAGTCAGAAAAGTCCATCCATTCCCGTACACACTCAGCTACCTTGAGTTGAGGGTTTCGTCTTGTTCTTGTTCTTCTTCTTTGCATTCTTGTTCTTGTTGTTGTTGTTTTGTTGTTGTTGTTGTTGTTGTTGTTGTGTTCTTCTTCTTCTTCTTCTTCTTCTTCTTCTTCTTCTTCTTTGCATTCTTCTTCTTCTTCTGTTTCTTTTGTTTCTTCTTTTTCTCTTCTTCTTCTTCTTCTTCTTCTTCTTCTCTTCTTCTTCTTCTTCTTCTTTGCATTCTTCTTCTTCTTCTTCTTCTTTGCATTCTTCTTCTTCTTCTCATTCTTCTTCTTTGCATTCTTCTTCTTCTTCTTCTCCTCCTCCTCCTTCCCCTCCCCCTTCTCCTTCTGTATGAATCAATCAGTCAGTTAGGGTAGAAATGGTATGGCTAAGTAAAAGAGCATTTAGTTCAAACAATATTTGGAAAGACAAGAGGCATACTTGAATATTTCAAACTATCTGCATACACACGGGGACTAGATGTAAAGAAAAACACTGGAGTGCTTATTCTATTATCCTCGAAATAAAAGGATAAAATAAAAAATAAAAATAAAAATAGAATTGTCAAAACAGTAACCTGACCTGTGTTGCTGTATAGGTCAGAGGAAGCCTGGACAATACGAAAACTGGAAAGAGACAATAATAAACGCAACCAAAATCCTGTTTTACAGGCGACTTGTAAAAGTCTAACGGTCAGATATCCTTCACCTTCACCTATCCGTAGTCCCATGGACCGTGGGGGCACTAATGAATATTTTGCAGCCAGCTTCCTCTTCTCATCGCGGTCCTCTCCTTTCCGTGGCAAATCGCTCCACCCAAGGCCAGTCCACTCTCCGATGTTGCCAGACATAAGAACAGATAAAAGCATTCTTGATGAACTCTCAGTGCAAAGACCAATGTTGGCTAAAATTGTTAAGTGCAGACTGAGATACGTTAGTCATGCAAACAGAAATACACAGACAAATTAATCTGATGATGACAGTTCTTCAAGGTAAGGTTGAGGGCAGAAGGAAAAGAGGCAGACCACCAACATCCTACATTGCCAACATCACTGAGGTCAGTGGTCTGGGAGGAGGGCTACAGGAGATCGTGGAACTCAGCAGAGGGAGAGAGATGGCGAATCCTGGGGGCATTGCGTGGAGCTCCTACCGACGACAGCGGCGATGGAGACAGTTGAGTTGAGTCGAATATCAATCGTATGAACCGATATTCCCAATTCAGGAATTCTTAGTGCAAACTTTGTTCTAAAATCTACACTGTCGCATCCTTTCTAGAAAGTGACGTATCTGCATGATCAAGGCTATCTGTCTACGTTTGAACATTTATAATCATCTATAACATCAACATGACGTCATTGGCCAACAGCACGCACAAACAGTTGAAAAGTGTAGATTAATAACAAAGTTCCATCTTCACCATCCATCATCGACTACTTCCTCCGCCTATTTGTTCAAACATTAAACACACAGCAAGTCTAAATGCACCCCTCTTTTAAACTCCAAATATGCCGTTAAAAAATCATCAATTTTCAACCATAAGGAAGTTGAACTTTTTAATGTGTTGCAATTCTTTTTAGCATCATTTCGTCATCGAACACTCAGACAGCAACCATTGTCTGTCATATGAAAGAAAATGCGACGCGCTGCCGTTAAGCGCCTGACAAGTCAGGCCCAGCGCATCCGACTTCGGCGTGTATCTTTTCTAATGTTCCTTTAAGGGAAACTGGCCAAAGCAGGGTGCATTTCACAAAAGGAAAAGCTTTTACAGAATCGAGGAAGGCAACGTGAGTTTTTTGCTGCAACAAAACGATGTTTGAATGGCTGCAGGAAAGGGAAGCAAGATGTCAATCATTCAGGTTCCTCTTTTGAACCTGGACTGATAATCATTCAGCAGTTTTTACCTTAATCATTCTTGCACTCATTTGCATTTCAGTCAAATTCATTACTAATATCTTTCAGACAAATAATTCTGTGATTGTTCGAATCGCTGACATATTTCGTAAACTCCCGCTCATGCATGCACGCACGTGCACACACACACACACACACACACACACACACACACACACACACACACACACACACACACACACACAATATACTCACACACATACACTTACACGCACGCACACATTGCTAATTAAATGTACCATCTGGAAATAAAATTTGACTTGACACACACACACACACAAACACACACAACATGCGCTCACACACACACACACACACACACACGCCACACACACACACACACACACAACACACACACACACACACAACACACACACACACACACACACACACACACACCACACCGTGAAACAGACAGACAGACGGACAGACACACAGAGACAAAAGGGGGACGGTATAGCCTAGTGGTTAGAACATTGCGCTCACAATCT
>CM054144.1:9182480-9184980 GCA_028751875.1 Rapana venosa | reverse complement strand
TTGGGCGACATTTCTCTGAAGGAAAAAGTGTGTGTGTGTGTGTGTGTGTGTGTGTGTGTGTGTGTGTGTGTGTGTGTGTGTGTGTGTGTGTTCTGTTGTGTTGTTTTGTGGTGCGTTGTGTATGGTGTGGTGTTGTGGTGTGTTGAGTGTTATAGTGTGTGTGTGGGTTTTTTTTATATCGAGGATAATGAAATAAGCACTCGTGTGCCAAAATTGACAAAACTGCATGCGCACGGGGACTGAATGTAAAAAGGCACATGTGTGTGTGCGTGTGCAAAAGAGGCAAGAGGAATTGAACACAAGTATTGTACTGTTATAAAAAGAAAAAGAAAACGACAAATATGTTGTTATTTTATTGTTTTTAATCCAGGAATAGAAAATGCAAAATCACCACAGAAAATCTTGTGAGTGCTCTCTGAAATGAAATTAAAGTTGTCTGTGTGTGTGTGTTTTATTTTTATTTATTTATTTTTTCTTTTCTTTTATCAGTGTGTGTGTAATTCAAAAAAAGAAACTACATCTATTCTCTTATTTCCAAGATAATGAAATGTGCCTTTTTGCATTCAGTCCCCGTGTGCATGCAGTTTTGTCAATTTTGGCAGTCGATCCCACTGGCACAGTGTTCTTCTCTTCCTAATGTATGCGTGCGTGTGTGTGCATGCATGCATGTGTTCGCCAATGTGTGTACAGAGAGACAGAGAGACAGAGAGAGAGGGAAAGACAGACAGACAGACAGAAAAATAGAGAGAAAAACAGAGATAGAGAGACAGAGAGAAACAGAGCAAGTGTGACGAGAGAGAAATTGACAGACAGACAGACAGACAGACAGACAGACAGATATACATACACACAGAACTCTAAGCAAAAGGGCAAGGAAAGTAGAACACAGCTGTTGCGCAGTTAACAACAAGCAGTAATAAAACTTTTCCCTTTATCTTATTTTAGTTTTTGAAAAAGCGAAGGGAAGCTAAAGAGCAATATTTTGAAACAAAAACAAACAAAAACAGAAAGTAAGTGGGAGAAAAGAGTCAACCGAATTGAAGCAAGGATCCCTTCTTCTTCACCTTCACCTATCCCCTAGTTCCAAGCACCGTGGGGGCACCACTGAAGATTCTGCAACCAGCTTCCTCCACTCCCCGCGGTCCTCTGCTTTCCCTAGCAAATCGTTCCACCCAGAATCGCACCACCGGACAAAAATGGCCAACACTATTATTCGAAGGGACAGGAAAAAATCGGAACACGCGCGATTAGTGTCATAGCATGATAATGATATAGAGAGATAGAGAGATAGACACGAAAACTATAATGTGTGTGTATGTGTGTGTTTGTGCACGTATTTATTTGCCAGTGAGTGTGCAGACAGACAGAAAGACAGACAGAAAGACAGAGTGAGTGAGTGAGTGATATATATATATATATATATATATATATATATATATATATATATATATATATATATATATATATACATAGAGAGAGAGATAGACACATAGATCAAATCAAATCAAATTCTTTTATTTCGAGAATAATTAATAAGCACTCAAGTGGGTTTTTTACATCCAGTCCCCGCCCTTATGAATACATTATGAGCGAGAGAGAGAGAGAGAGAGAGAGAGAGAGAGAGAGAGAGAGAGAGAGAGAGAGAGAGAGAGAGAGAGAGAGAGAGAGTGAAAGAGAAGGAGAGAGTGACAGAGAGATAGACAGACAGATCAAATCAAATCAAATCAAATTCTTTTATTTCGAGGATAATTAATAAGCACTCAGGTGCCTTTTTTACATCCAGTCCCCGCCTTTAGGAATACATCATAAGAGAGAGAGGAATACAGTACTATTACGCAGTCAACCAAACAAAAAAAAGTTATTTTTAAAAAAGGCAAGGAATTGAAATTCGAACATGGAAAAGAAAACAAACAAAAATGAGACAAAACTAAAGCAAGATTTCCATTCCTGGGGAAAAACTGTCGCACACTGATATTTTCCAGTATCAGTGACAGTATAAGTGATAGCATCAGTGACAGTATCAGTGACAGTATCAGTGACAGTAGAAAGAGCAGAGTAACTGAACATGGATGGATAATGATACATGATCCTGAAAATAATGACAATCTTAGGTAGACAAGAGAAAAACAAATGAGGAACATGCATTTTGAAAGATTTACAAAAATTGGAAAATAGCCATGGAAAATTGAACAATTCTCTGAAATAAAATCCAGATAAACAGAGACAGACAGACAGAGAGAGAGAGAGAGGAGAGAGAGAGAGAGAGAGAGAGAGAGTTGTGTGTGTGTGTGTGTGTGTGTGTGTGTGTGTGTGTTGTGTTTGTATGTGTTTGCTTTCTTGCTTGCTTACAAGTGAGTGCACAAACGCACTTGCAGATATGGGAAGAGTCAGTGACAGACAGACAGAGGGAGATAGAGACAGAGAGACTGACGGACAAGCAGACAGACCAAACAGACAGAAGAACTGAAAAAAGGCAAAATTAAATCAAGTACTATTAGGC
>CM054144.1:9174980-9177480 GCA_028751875.1 Rapana venosa | reverse complement strand
TTAGAAAGCTGGAAACGAAACATCGTGTGTGTGAGTGTGTGAGTGAGTGTGTGAGTGAGTGTGTGTGTGCGATGTGGTGTGTATGTGTGTTGTGGTGTGTGTGTGTGTGCACACACACACACGTGCTTGCTATTGTGTATGAGTGCCTGCATGTGCTCCTGGGTGAGTGCGAGCGTGTTGTGGCACTGTGTTGTTGTTGTTATTATGTGTGTTTGTGTGTGTGTGTGTGTGTCTGTGTGTCTGTGTGTGTTTGTGTGTCTGTGTCTATATCTGTGTCTATATCTGTGTCTGCCTACATATCTTCTTCACAACGATTGTGTTCGTGTATAAAAAAAAAGACAGGTACAGACAGAAGTCAGAAAGATAAAAAAAAAAGAACAAATAAAGACAAAAACAAACAATAACCTACAGACAAGATCACAATCTTGAACACAGGCACACAGAAAGATCGTGGTGGAAAAAAAAGAAATAGAACAACAGAGCACACTCGCGACGCCGTTTCCATAATTTGATTTTACTCCTGAAAGATTCACAAAGAAAATGTTAATCAACTCTTGCTTTTCTTCAATCGGAGTAACACCCCCTCCTAATGGGACGGCATAGCTCGGTGGTCGGAGCACTCGCTTTACCCCAGCGAAGTTAAGCAGCATTGAGCGTGGTTACCAGTTGGATGGGTGACCGTTTGCGCGCCTAGGCTTTAGTATAGTCCCCCAGTTCACCCAGCTGTCAATGGGTACCTGCCCTCTTTAGGGTCAGGGAAGGTAAAACAGCGAGGGAGAGGAGATGGGCGCCGCCCTCAACATGCTGGCCCCTAGAGAAGTGAGGTCACTGACGCCTCGCTCCCCTACGACCTTAAAGGTTATACGCCACTTTAACCTTTACTTTAACACCCTCCAAAACACAAAGCAACAAACAAACATACAAGCAAACAATCAAGCAAACAACCATGCAAACAACTATAAAAGCAACCCTGCAAACAAACATACAAACAACCATACAAACAACCCCCAAAAGGCTAGAGCAGTCTAAATGGAAAAGGTGAAACAGTTTGACCACAAGTTTACTCTTTTTACCTCTCCTTCCTCGGCTTCAGTTTAAACAAAATTCACCAATGGTAAGAGTTTGCATAATACGACCACCCCCACCTACCCATTAAGGTAGCCGCATTCCGACTTCGGGGATGATATCTAAACACCACACGACAGCAGTGTGCATGCAGCGTATATCATTATTTTTTTTCAATGTTGTTATCCATTCCCAATGGCACGTAGGGGCCTACTCTTCCGAAAGGCGTAATGGATTTTAACGTGTGCACAAGATGTTTTTCCTGAGTTTGCACACGGGGACCTCAGTTTAGAGTCTCATGCGAAAGACTCAGGGAAGTGAAGTTGGGTTTGTTTGGGTTCTGTTGTTGTTGTTGTTGGTTTTGTTTTGTTGGGGTGTTGTTGTTGTTGTTTGTTGTTGTGTTTTTTGGGGGGTATCGGTTTTTTTCTTTTCTCGATTAGAGCTTCCAGAATCACCAACGGTAAACTTTGAGTGTGTGACCGTTTTCGTTTTTTACTCGCCATTTGAAGGTAGCTGCATTTTGACTTCCGGGACGTACTAATGTTAACTCCAGGGTAAACAGGATCCAGGGTAAACAAAACAAGTCTCTTGGAACATGACTGGGTGTCTGGGTGGTAGCTCGAACTCCAGCCATCAGATCCTGAGCTAAATGCTCTAACCGCCAGGGTATCCCCCCCTCCCCCCCCCCCCCTCCCACCCGCCATCCCCCCACCCCCCAAAAAAAGATTGCGACTAAAGCCATAGGACAGCTAGGTTTTTTCTGTTGCAAAATGCAATCGCCCCAAGAAACGTTATTTTGAAGCAGAGCAAAAACTAATTATCCACAAGACTTAACTTGGAGATTATAAGATTTGTCACTTTTCCAATGGATGCATAATGTTGTTTGAGGGGGGGGGGGGGGGAAGCGTTGACGTCTGGAATACACTCACAAACACACACGCCCGCGCGCACATACACACATGGGTGCGCGCGCGCGCACACACGCACACACACACACGCACGCGCACACACGCACGCGCACACACACGCGCGCACGCACACACAAACACACACAGGGTAATAACAAGCCGTCTATTTTCTGCGCGCAAAAAACTCTGGATAAGACGGAAGAAGAAGAAGAAGAATGCAGAGAAGAATGCAAAGAAAAAGAAGAAGAATGCAAAGAAGAAGAAGAATGCAAAGAAGAAGAAGAATGCAAAAAAGAAAAAGAATGCAAAGAAGAAGAATGCACAGAAAAAGAATACAAAGAAGAAGAATGCAAAGAAGAAGAATGCAAAGAAGAAGAGGAATGCAAAGAAGAAGAAAAATAATGCAAAGAAGAAGAAGAATAATGCAAAGAAGAAGAAGAAGCAAGAACAACAACAACAACAACAACAACAAAAAGAAGGAATAGAGGATGAAGAAGAAGTTGGTGGTAGTGTTGGGAGTGAAGAAG
>CM054144.1:9164980-9169980 GCA_028751875.1 Rapana venosa | reverse complement strand
ACACACACACACACACACACACACAGACGAAAGTCAACAAAATGAGGAAACCAATAAGCTAAGATCAGTACAGAGAGACATGAATGACAATGACAAATTCTTTTATTTCGAGGATAATGAATAAACACTCATGTGCTTTTTTACATCCAGTCCCCGCCCGTAGGGATACATCTTAATAGTAACCCAATACTCATACTCTCACGCAATAGAAAACAAAGGGGAATAACCCTTTAAAAAAAAAAAAAACAAGAGAAGAGAGAGAGAGAGAGAGAGAGAGATGAGAGAGACATATGAGACAATGACAATGAAATTCTTTATTTCGAGGATAATGAATAAGCACTCATGTGCTTTTATTAATCTGCTTCACACCACACATCACACAACACACACACACACACACACACACACACAACACACACACACACACACACACACACACACACACACACACCAGCCAGCGCAACAACAACAACCACACAAAAAGGCACTAGGTACTTTTAAAAAAAAATCATGACTGTGAAGGAAAACAGATGGGAAAAAAAGAAGTCATCTACTGAAGAAAAGCAAGCAGTCAGAGAGAGAACTCCAACCCTTTCCGACAGTCAACGAGTCAGCTCGGAAAGAGACAATCAGGCAGACACACACACAGACAGACAGACAAAGAAGATGAAAGGACAGGGAGGAGAGAGGAGGAGGAGAGGAGAGGAGAGAAGGAGGAGGAGAAGGAGGATGAGAGGAGGAGGAGGGGGGGGGGGGGTACAGGATCGGTATGAGGACAGAGAGAAGTAGAGCACCAATGTCTTCAGCCTCTGCTTTGATCTGACGAAATTGAAGCAGGGCCAATAACTCTGAACGACAGAGAGAAATTGAATCCCCTTCTTTGTAGTAGCGGCTACTGCCTTCGTGATGATCTCCGCGCAAAAGTAGGTAAACGGGGTTTTCTTTTTTTAGTGTTTTTTTTCGGAGAAGAGGAACAAGTAGAACTAGGGGGTAGAAAAAAAAGAGAAACAACAACAACAAACAAAACAAGGAATATGTACAGAAGGGAAAAAGAAAAGAAAGACACAAAAAAAAGAAGAAACGAAATAGATGCATGAGGTAAGTGTGCATCTACCTACGCTCGCTCGCACATTGAACTACGCACATGTATATAGCATGGAAGCTGGCGACTGCTCTCTCTCTCTCTCACAGTGTGCGTGTACAGATGTATGTACACTCTTATAGCATATGCGCGCGCACGCACGCGCACACGAACACACACACACACACACACACACAACACGTGGACTGGATGTAAAAAAAACCCAACATGAGTGCTTATTCCACGCGCGTACACACACACACACACACACTGTACTATCTGGAAATAAAAGTTTGACTTTGACACACACAGCACAACAACAAACACAACACACACACACAACACACACACAACCAAATTAGAGAGAGACGAGTAGCGAGGACAAAGAGCAGAGAAATCGGTATTGACAGATTATGGCCCTTAGCTAAGTCAGCACACATTGCCTGTGTCAGTTTACATTCTGCTAACGGGATTTCACGTCTGCTCAACTAATTGAGCTAGCGACAGGGAGGCCGGGTGGTTAGAGCCTTGCGCTCGTTATCTGATGGCCCGGGTTCGAACCAGCACTTAAGTGCATGTTCGAGAGGGGTTTTCCCCTGAAGTTAACATCAGTGCCGACTCCGCTGCCTCCAATCTTCCTTTGGATGAAACTAAACCGAGGCCCCGTGTGCGAAAGCACGCTTTAGGACACACCTTAAACCCTGTTCTGCTTTTTGGAAGAGTAGTAGTGGTGGTAGCAGCAGCAGTGATATCAACATCACCACCAACAGTAACATCATCATCATTTTTTAAATCTTATTTTATTCTTTTATTTCGAGGATAATGGAATAAGCACTCCTGTGCTTTTTTCACAAGTCATTCCTTCCCACTGGCACACGATGTAGGCCAAAATGTGGAACGGGTTTTAACGTGTGCGCAAGATGTTCTGCGTGCGTTTGCACACGGGACCTCGGTTTCTAGTCTCATCCGAAGGACTTTTGGGGAGAGTGGAGTCGGCACTGATGTTAACTCCAGAGGAAAAAATCCTCTTGAATCTATCATAACAATAGTCAATAAAATAAAAAAAGCCACACACACACACACACACACACACACAAATATCAATACACAGACAGACATAGTGAGACAAAGACAGACTGACAAGCAGACAGACAGACAGAGAATTGTGGCACCGCAAACAAAAACAAGCCGAAGGCTGAAGGGAGGCGGGCTGGCGGCCCAAGGCAGGGCAGGGCCACTCAGGAGAGGGACAAGCATGGTCAGAGAAAGCATTCCGCCATCTCCAATGACTCTTTCAGCCTGAATGCAAACTAGAGGCACTGCTCTCCTCCACGAAAAGCAGAAAGAAAATCACTGCAAGAAGATGAGATACAGACAGAGCTAACAGCAGAGATAATAATATTGATAAATAATAAATTAAATTTACATAGCGTTATATCTAATCAAAGCACTTGTATTCAACCTATTCTTACACGGGCATGCAACCAATAACGATCAATCAATAGTTTAAACAGATATTACAAACATGGTACCTGCGGACCAAATCTATGAAATAAAAATTACGATAGTCAAAACCAGTTATTCAAAAGCACGCAAAACACACACACACACACACACACACACACACACACACAACACACACACACACAACACCCACACACACCACACACACAAAACACCCACACACACACACAACACACACACACACACACACCCACACACACCCCAACACAACACACACACACAACACAACACACACAAAACACACGTCATACACTTTGGCAGGGTGATGGGATGGAATACAAACAGCAGAGATACAAACAGACGGGAATACATACAAACACACGGAGATACAGACAGACAAACAGACGGAGACACAGACAGAAGGACACACAATCTTTCTCAGACATTATAAAAAACACACACTTTTTTCTGTTTTTTTCACAGAACCGACATAAGACAAGGAGGAAATGTGTTTTTCCACAAATTGATAGAGATAACCATTTCAGAATGTCAGAGGCCACATCCACAAAAGATACTCACAGAATCATAAAACAAAACCAGTATTTTTATCCTTTCACAGACTCCAAAACAAACATTTATTTTTTTTACATACAAGACACTTACCTTTTCTCTAACATGTTACGAACAAGACGCACAAAGTGCTTCACGACACACAATTCTCTCCTTCTCTTCTCTTCTCTCTCTTCTCTCCTCTCTCTCTCTCTCTCTCTCTTCTTCCCCTCCTCTCTCTCTCTCTCCATACACACACACAACACACACAACACACATTTCACAACACACACACACACACACACACAACACACACACACACACACACACACACACACACACACAAAACATCACATGCAAATACTCACGTGACATTATCCAGAGAAATTCAGAAAACACACTTTCGATTCGTTTTCAGTTTATCCAGTCGCGATAGCACACAAACACACACACATACACTTACACAGACACAGGGCTGCAGAACACTAAGATCAGTAGCACTAATGACTTCTTTTTTCCTTCTCTAAACTGAATCCACAAAGCGAAAAGTCGATGTCGAATGTTCACAAGCTGCAAAGAAAAGGCTTGATATATATCTACCAGCTGCCAAATGTACAGACCAACACTTTCATTGCTGTTGAGCACACTATGAGCTTTTGGCTTGTTGTTGCTCTGTTGTCAGTGTGTATAGGTATGATGTCTTTGAAGAAAAATGTCTAAACCAAAATGTCGTAGTGTGAAGACTCCCTTGTGTCCTCAGAGCGGAGTGAGATTGTACTACGGAGTCCGCTGTGCTTGAGGTTTTGTCCGTGGCTGCAACAGAGAGAAGAGAGAGAGAGAAAAGAATGTTTCCAGTATCTGCACTTGGAAAGGAAGTCAGTGGAGCTCTTTGTTAGCTGCACGACGGAATTGTAGGTTGAGTTGAGTAGTAGTAGTAGTAGAAGTAGTTATTGTAGTAGTAGTAGTAGTAGTAGTAGTAGTAGTAGTTGTTGTTGTTGTTGTTGTTGCTATTGTTGTTGTTGTCGGTAACGTTAGAAAACCAAAAAAAATATTCAGCACACCTTCACCGTTGTCAAAACTGATCACTGGCTTGTTGATTGGTTTGTTTGCAATAAAAATCAAAAAATGAATCTGACGATTAAAAACCAATAAATAAATCTTACATAAAAGTCAATAGATGAATCAAATTTACAAAGAAAAAGAACGATGAAAATAGATTAGAAATAACAAAATGAAAACAAAACAAATAAATAAACAAATAATAAATAAATGACTAAATAAATAAATAAATAAGCATTGGAATTGATACTGACTACCCCTCGCCCCCTAAAAAAAAATGTAAGTGGATGGATAATTTCCTCTGTTCTATATTTTTTTCAAAATCAAACTCAAAACAAGAGAAACGATACCTTCCCATCCTGTCATGTGGATTTTTTTCTGTTCTTTTTTCGTTTGAATACTGATAATACTTCTTACGACTGCTCCTGGCGTAACTACTTTTAATACAATTGTCACCGCTACTACTACTACTACTACTACTACTACTACTACTACTACTGCTGCTGCTGCTGCTGCTGCTGCTGCTGCTGCTGCTGCTGCTGCTGCTGCTGCTACTACTACTACTACTCTGCTGCTGCTGCTGCTGCTGCTGCTGCTGCTACAACATCAGAACACATACTGTTAGAATACAGTCATATAAACGTCATTGCCGCTACGCTGCTGCTGCTAATGACAACGACGATGGTGATGATGGTGGTGGTGTGATGTGGTGGTGGTGGGAAGGGGGGGGTGATAGAGGTAGTGGTGGTACAAATTTGCAATTCTAAAACTTTTTTTTTCAAATTTCGCTTGAATAATTATAGATATAGACAGTTTGCAATTTGAAGGCTTGTTTTCAAATAGATCT
>CM054144.1:9057480-9159980 GCA_028751875.1 Rapana venosa | reverse complement strand
TCGCCCGGGTTACCAAGGACCGCGCCTTCTGTTGCTCATCAGGACAGATGTCGAAAGTATGCTACTGATGTAAAACGCAGCAAAATTCGTGCCAGAAACAACACCATCATTGGCACATGGAATGTACGGACACTAAGAGCTGCAGGCAAAGTGGAAGAACTGACACATGAGATGTCCAGATATCAATGGCACATCCTTGGGCTCTGCGAAGTCAGGTGGAAAAACATGGGAGAAAACAACGACCCAGGAAGACCACAAATTATACTACAGTGGAAAACAGGATAAACATGAACACGGCGTGGGGTTTCTCGTTCACAAAAACACTTGTGAACACCGTCATGAGCTGTCAGCCTGTGTCCAGCAGACTTATTACCATCCGCCTGAGAGCAACCCCCTTTAACATAACTATAGTACAGGCATACGCCCCTACATCAGACTGCACAGATGAAGCCGTAGAAGAATTTTATGACCAGCTACAAGAGGTTCTGAATCAAACACCCAAGAAAGACATCCTCGTTGTGCAAGGCGACTGGAACGCCAAGGTAGGAGAAGATGCATGGAAAGACTGGGAGGGCGTTTGTGGGCCACATTGTAATAACCAATCAAATGAAAGAGGCTTGAGACTCCTGGAGTTTGCCAGTAACAACCACCTCCAGTTAGTGAATACACTTGGCCCACACAAGAAATCCAGAAAATGGACATGGCATAGCCCAAATGGAGAACACCACAACCAAATAGATTACATCATGGTGAAAAGACGGTTTCAGTCTAGCGTTAACATCGCACAGACACGAAGTTTTCCAGGAGCAGACATAGGGAGTGATCTATGATCTTGTGATGATGACTTTCCGACTACGTCTAAAGAAAATCCACAAGCGGAACAAACATCAGGATCAAATTTGACCTCGAGAAGCTGAAGGACCCAGAGGTATTAGAAATTTTTCAAGCAAGGATAGGTGGAAAGTTTGCAGCACTCACTGTGATAGACTCAGACATAGATACACTGACGAATAGTTTCAATACAGCAGTGACTGAAACAGCAAACGAGCTTCTTGGCAAACGCCCGACCAGTCAAAAAACCATGGGTCACACCTAACATCTACAACTATGCGACAAGCGTAGAGAGTTGAAGAAAAAAGAAAAATGAAACAAAAGAAAGAGCAGAACAATATAGGGCAGTCAACAAAAGAATCAGGAAGTCCATGACGGAGGCAAAAGAGAAATGGATCGGTGAACAGTGCCAAGACATTGAAGAGAACATCAAGAAAAACAATAGCAAGAAAGCATATCAGCTGGTGAAAGACCTGACTAGCACGAAACAGAGAAAAGGTTTAACAATCCAAGACAAAAATGGGAAGTGTCTCACTGACGACCAGGATATTCTGAACAGATGGACAGAATACTGCTCCGACCTGTATAACTATAGAACCGCAGGAGATCCAGAAGTCCTTAATGTACCCGACAGCAAAGACACAGACAGTCACCCTATCCTCCGAGAAGAAGTGGAAACAGCAGTCAGATCGCTGAAAAAGGGGAAGTCAGCAGGGGCTGACAACATTCCAGCTGAGTTGGTCCAAGCTGGAGGGGAAGCATGATCAGCGCCCTACTAAGAATCTGCAACAAGATCTGGCAGACAGGAAAATGGCCAACACCATGGACGCAGTCACTCATCATCACCCTCCCCAAGAAAGGAAATCTACAACAATGCCATAATTACCGCACAATCAGCCTCATATGTCACCCAACCAAGGTCATGCTGCAGATAATATTGAATAGACTGAAGCCACAAGCAGAGACCATCATTGCTGAGGAACAAGCAGGTTTCAGAGCAGGGCGCAGCACAACAGAACAGATATTCAACCTCAGAATACTATGTGAGCGGTACCTTCAACATCAACAAGACCTTTACCACGTATTTATCGATTTTAAGAAGGCATTTGACAGGGTGTGGCATGCAGCTTTGTGGGCAACCATGAATTTGTACAGCTTCAATGCAAACCTGATCAGAGTCATCAAACAGCTGTACAGCGAGGCCACCAGTGCAGTGTACTACAACAACAACATTGGAGAATGGTTTCGAACAACAGTTGGAGTAAGGCAGGGCTGTCTACTCTCATCCACTCTTTTCAACATCTTCCTTGAGAGAATCATGGCTGATGCACTGGAACATCATGAAGGATCAGTCAGCATCGGTGGCAGAACGATCACAAACCTCCGCTTCGCAGATGACATTGATGGAATAGCAGGATCAGAAAAAGAGCTTTCCAGCCTAACAGAACACTTGGATAAGGCCTCCAAAACATACGGCATGGAAATCAGTGCAGAGAAGACCAAACTGATGACTAATAACACCAACGGCATTAGCACTGATATCAGGGTTAATGACCAGAAGCTGGAAACAGTTCAAAGCTTCAAGTACCTGGGACCATTGTATCCGACCAGGGATCCAAGCCAGAAGTAGTATGCAGGACTGCACAGACAATAACAGCTTTGTCAAAACTAAACACCATCTGGAGAGATAAGAATATCTCACTTATCTCCAAGATCAGACTAATGCGCTCCCTTGTCATATCCATATTTCTGTATGCCTGTGAATCATGGACCCTGACTGCAGATTTGGAGAGAAGAGTACAGGCAGTGGAGATGAGATGCTTTCGGAGACTCCTTGGCATCTCCTACAAAGACCACATAAGCAACGAAAGCGTGCATAACAGAATCCAGCAAACCATTGGACCCTATGAGAACCTTCTAACGATCGTGAAAAAGCGTAAACTTAAGTGGTATGGGCATGTCACAAGATCCCAAGGAATTACAAAGACAGTTTTGCAAGGCACTGTCCAAGAAGGAAGAAGAAGAGGCAGACCAAGGAAGAGCTGGGAGGATAACATCAGTGAATGGACAGGCCTAGAACTCAACAAAACCCTGAGAAAGGCAGAACAGAGAGAGGAATGGAGGGAACTGGTTGCTGAGTCTTTGAGGGTGCCCCCACGGTCGTCAGACTACGGGACAGGATAGATAGTAGATAGATAGATAAGATAGACTGAAGGACTGGGCGGAGTGGAGTCGAAACTGATGTTAACTTCAGAGATATAAATCCTCTTGAACATGATTCGAACCAGGGTCAGAAGATCAACAGCGCAATGCGCATCACTCTAACCACCAGGCTATCCCCCCCTCCCCCCCCCCCCCTCTCTCTCTCTCTCTCTCCCCGATGTTCACGGTACTGGTTCAGGTTTATTTTTTATTTATTTTATTTTATTTATTTTATTTTATTCTTTTATATCGAGGATAAAGGAATAAGCACTTATGTGCTTTTTTTTTTTTACATCTAGTCCCAGTATGTATGCGGTTTTGTAAATTCTGTCATCTGTTCCCACCGGTACACAATGGCCTACTCTTACGAAAAGCGGAACAGAATTTAACGTGTGCGCAAGATGTTCTGCGTGCGTCTATGACAGGTGAACCGCAGCTTCGCTTTGTTGGGGTGTCCTAAGGCCTAGGCACAATACAACGTTCCTTTAGACCCTCGTCAGAAAATAATCGAATGTAGATGGTAAGACAGAGGAAATGTAATAATCAGCCTACTCAAGTAATGTAGGCGATTCTTACTGAATCCATAGCTCTTCATGTTCGGTAAAGTAGAATCTTTTAATAACTGTGGACAGATAATTGTGATCTATGTAAACTAAAATGTAGTTTGAGTATTTCTGGAATTTTAAAAAAGCATACTTTACATTGCGAACATGTAAACCATGGTGAACTAGTGATCCCTTTGTGTCTAGAGCTAAATGAAGATAAATGTTATTATGGTTAGAAATTTCCTCCCTTGAGGAGTTGAGAAGTAATTTTTGTATTGTATTGTATTGTATTGTGCTGTATTGTAGTGTGTTGTATTGTATTGTATTCATTGCATTGCATTTCATTTCGTTGTATTGTATTATGTTGTATTGCATTTTCTTGTATTCTATTGTATTGTATGTATTATATTGTATCGTATACCACTTTCAGTCACGGCAGATTTCTCTACGTGAAATTCGGGCTGCTCTCCCCGGGGAAAGCGCGTCGCCACAAGAGCAGCGCCACCCATTATTTCTTTTTCTTTTCCTGTCTGCAACTGTATTTGTTTACCTATCAAAGTGGCTTTTTCTAAAGAATTTTTCCAGGGACAACTCTCTTGCTGCTGTGGGTTCTTTTACGTTCGGTAAATAATTATGTGTAACACACAGGACCTCGGTTTGTTATCTCATCCAAAAGACTAGCACCCAGATCACCACTCACGGTCTAGTGGACAGGAGGGGGTGGGGGGGGGGGTGTAGTTTCGTGCCCAAACGGGTATCAAACTACTACCACACATTTCGAACCCGGACGTTTCGCTTTCTAGGCAGGTGTGGTACTTCTAGACCACCGAGCCACTGCATACTATGTACTGTATACACCACGTCTTTCCGATCCGTGCATCATAGTGCCGACATCACGGTGATGGTGCAGGTGATGTTGCTGTCACAGCCGTTCCCACCATCAGCATGCAACTCTAGAGTGACAATATTCACGCACACCTATAAACAAACCAAGACAGGAGCTTGAAAAAGAAATTCTTACATATTCAAATCAAAGAAATGGGAACAGAAACAGACCAGATACTAACAAAAAGCAGGCGTTAGACTCGAAACCGATGAGTAGTAAGTCTTGACACTGGACTTGAAATTGTCAACCAGAGATATTTCGCATCGGAGCACAAGAGAAAGTCAAGTCAAGTCAAATTTTTATTTCCAGATGGTACATTGAATAAGCAATGCATTTGGGTTTTTTTCATTAAGCCATCTATCTAAGAGCAACAATTTATTAATGATAATACTGAAGTACTACATTATTACAACCTTTACCAATAAAAGGGGGTGGGGAGGAGGTGTATTCCAAACAGACGGACCAGAAATGGAAACAACCAAAGTGGGTTACTGAAATATTACATTCCAGATTCAGAGTCATGGTCTGATAAAAGAGCACGGCCAGATCAGACGTTGGAATTCAAAGCACCGGTAACAGCAGTAAAGGCTGGCTCTCTGCCGCTGATGTCAGCTAGAG
This sequence comes from Rapana venosa, assembly GCA_028751875.1. Classification (NCBI taxonomy): domain Eukaryota; kingdom Metazoa; phylum Mollusca; class Gastropoda; order Neogastropoda; family Muricidae; genus Rapana; species Rapana venosa. The sequence goes on along the minus strand of CM054144.1, from coordinate 9,154,898 downwards.
GTGGTGTAGTAGTCTATTCAGATGAAGACAGTCGTAGACACTGGAGGCAGCGGTTTTGTGGACGCGTGTGTAACAGAGAGTACCAGTCTACACTATCTGAGGGAAGGGGGATAAAAGGCGGTGGTGGTGATGGTGGTGGTGGTGGTGGTGGGGGCAGGGAGCCATTGAAAAGACAGCAGACAAGAACCAAACATTTCCCTTCCCTCTTTCTCTCTAACAACATGGTGATCATCAAGCCGCTGTCTTGAACACGCTGGTATTGGATTTCTGAAGTGTCAGAGGAAGCCTAGTGTAGAAACTGCCACTTGTGGTCTAGCAGTAATACTCCTGTCTAGAAATCTCTACGTCGCGGGTTTGATTCCCGCCACTACCCGAACTCCTCCTCTGTATCCACCAGTGGTGGCCTTGAATTGACAGTAGCCTATCGGGTGGAGCAGCACACCGACACCTCTCATGCAGCAGTCAGTGCAGACAGACAAACCACGGCAGCAAGAGACTCGTCCTTGGTCAAATTCTTTCAAAAACGACCATTTTCCACAGGGAAAAGAAAATACCTACAAACGGAGAAAACCGCCAGAGGAGGAGTACACTAGGGGCCATAAGCTGTTCCCGGGGCACAAGCCTGAATGCTAGGCCGAGAACTCTACCGTGACAATGCAATGCAACGATCAGATCCGTCAATCCCCTGAATGTAATGCAGCCACACCTGTCAAGCTGTTGCCAGCATCTTGCCTGTGCCGCACAAAGCCAGATCCATAATTATTCAAACACATGCAATGCACGCCGCTGCCCTGGTGGCCTAGTTTCCCTCTCTTAGGGCAACACATCCACACACTACATCGTACACACGCCTGGTAGACAGCTTCACTCTCCATCATACAGAAATTAAACCACTAATGGCAAAAACCAAACTGCATAGAAAGATACACATAGATAGGCCTTTCTGGGATATATCGACTCTTTTACCCTTAAATAGGGTCATTAAAACTTCGCCTATTTCTCTCTTTTTTCCCCCCACAAACGCAAAAGTGGGAGTTTCCTGCATTCAAAAGCAGTTCTGTCTAAAGGTGACAACAGACATGGCCTTCCGAACCGTACGGCCAGGGCAAAAAACACATTATCAGTGGAGTGTCTGTCAACCTAAATGTATGTACGTCTCAAGCAGCTTGAAGTATCAAAATCAACATGACCATTCGGATGAGACTATAAACCGAGGCCCCGTGTGCGAACGCATGCAGAACATCTTGCGCACACGTTAAATCCTGTTCCACTGTTCGAAAGAGTAGGCCACTGTGTGCCGGTGGGAACAGATGACAAAATTTAAAAAACCGCATACACACGCATAAATTAAAAAAAAATTTTAAATGACATCTGAGCCTTTGATTTGTTGCTTTACAAGATTCAGGGCTATATAAATTCCATACATTATTATTATTATTATTATTATTATTATTATTCGGAGTAGGTCATGTTCTATCTCTAAAAAAAACCCCCAGCTCGCATCCTACAGCCAATCGGCGCTCAGCGTCAAGCTAAAGGTCATGTTATACGCTCGAGCGTGTGTATGGTGTGTGTGACTGGAACCTCATTTATGGCATGGCCCTTAGCTTTCACAACTGTTAACGTTCTGTGTGGCAGTTTCGTTTTTTCACAGGGACAGGTCCAAACAAAGAGGTTCCGAACCCACAAAGAGAGCATGTCGCTAAGAAAGCCTGTGTAGTTCCAGACCAAACTGTGGGTCAGCTGGCTTCCAGAGCCTGATTAGCATGCATGATTATAATTATATCACCGGCACAGCAGAGAAATACCAGAAAAGAGACCATCTGAACACGTCTGCACTTTTCATTTAAAAGGTTGCTCTCAAAAATGGACATTTTCGGCACACTGGCTTCATACTTGAACACTCACACGGCAAGACAGATGCACCACAGCGGTGGTGTTTTTGTTGATCGGTTGTACCTGGCGGAGCCCATCCCTCTCCAGGTACAAAATGCATGCTAGATCTCTTTATTTTCCATAATCTATCGAACGCTGACATGACGTATGGGATCGTTACCGTGCATACATCTCTTTCTTTGCTTATTATACAGAAAGGGAATGCAGGCAGTGGCAGGTCTGCACTTCAAGTTGAGCCTGGGAGATCGTAAAAACCCCACCCTTCCTTCACCGGGCACGTCTACCAAGATTTGAACCCTCGACTTCATGGACCCATAGTAAAAAAATTTTTTACAAATATATATATCACTCTATCCATTCACGTCTGTCCAGAGAGAACGATAGCTCAGTGGTTAGAACAGTGTCTTTGTCAGATTCATGACCTGAAGGCGGAGGTTCGATTCCCTGCTAACTGAAGCTGGAGCTAGCAATTACAGAATGGTTTCGATCAGTGGTGTTTACTCTTTCCTTCTACAAATCCATCAGATAAGACTTGAAAACAAAGAGCCCGTGTGCAAACATAAAACTTCTTGTGCACACACGTTGAAAAATGAAACAAAACAGAACAGAACAGAACAAAACCATCGTTGGAAGGCGGGAAGGCCAGCTACGGCAGTGTGTGGATGTCGCCAACATCGCCAGCGACCTGCAGAGGGAGGCACCAGGCTCGGGGATCGTCAGCTGGGTGAAGGTCGTGCTGCTCCGCACTGGGCACACCAGGCTGAACCCCTCATGTCCACAACGCTGAAAATCCTTCCCGCTCCCCTGTGGTCAAGAAAACCAGACTGGTGAGCACATCCTTCAGAGGTGCAGCACGCTATTCAGCGACCTGAGGAAGATTGTGTGGCTGACGGAGATAACCCTGCAAACCAAGCTGTACGGCCCACGAGAGGAGCTGGAAAGGACTTGCTACTATTTCTCCCAACCACATCTGACGGTGTAAAAAAGCGAACGAGAGAAGAAGAAGAAGACTTTTGACCTCTTTGTGGATTTCAGCGAGCCGATCACTATTTTCTGCTTGAGATCTCAACGTCAGTAAATCATATTTTTGTAACTGACATTCACAGGATGTTTCGAGTATTTTTGACTTGTCATACACCTATCTACCCCCAAACACTTCGTTTTGCAGTTCACAAAACTTCCGTAGCATTCATTCTTTGCTTCTCGTTTGGTGTGGTGGTATTGTGTGGCGTTTATTTACACAGCTAATACATTCCTCTCCTATTCAAAAGAACAGCGAAAGAAATACCTCCCTAGCTCTGAATAAATCTGGAACATGTCAAATGTTGAGATTTCAAGCAGAAAGTAGCGATAGATCGGCACGCTAAAATCCACAGAGAGGTCAAAGGTGAGCAACAGGATCTTCGTCCAATCGATGCATCACCCCCAGGTACATCCTTCCTAAGACACACCCAGGTCTGTTCGGCCTGCTGCCATACCTCCTCTGTGTGTGTGTGTGTGTGTGTGTGTGTGTGTGTTTTGTTTTATTTATTTAATTTATTTATTGTTTTATATCGAGGATAATGGAATAAGCACTTATGTGGTTTTTTACATCTTGTCCCCGTGTGTATGCAGTTTTGTACATTTTGTCATCCGTTCCCACCGGCACACAATCGCCTGCTCTTACGAAAAGCGGAACAGGATTTAACTTGTGCGCAAGATAATCTGCGTGCGTTCGCACACGGGGCCTCGTTTTATAGTCTCATCCGAAAGACTTTTGGGGAGAGTGGAGTCTGCACTGATGTTCACCCCAGAGGAAAATATCCCCTTGAACGGGAATCGAACCCGGGTCGTCAGATTGCGAGTGCAATGTTCTAACCACTAGACGAGAGAGAGAGAGAGAGAGAGAGAGAGAGAGAGAGAGAGAGAGAGAGAGAGAGAGAGAGAGAGAGAGAGAGAGAGAGGTATACAGTATGGCAACTGTCATAATCATTAATCTGCAATATGACTGTCATACTTTTGTGTTGCAGCCAGTCTTCGTCACTAGGTTACAAACTTTGAAAAGAAAAGTTTACAAGAGAAAGACCCCCCAGAAAACAATCTGAAGACAGAAATTATTACCAACAATAGTTAAAAAGGAAAAAAAAGAAGAAGAGAAGAGGACAGGAAATAAAAGAAAGAAAGAAAAGGAAAAGAAAGAACGCTCGATGGCGCACAAGGGAAGGAGTGAGCAGTGACCGTGAACTTCGTACATCTCCGTTGGTTTGGCAGCTGTCCGTATTACGTCAGTCAATTAGAGTTACTGGAACTTTGCTTACCACATGTACATCCGTCTTTGAGTGTGTGTTTATCTGTCGTTTGCGTCGCTGTCGCTTATTGTCAAGGCTTTTTCTTTCTTCACTTTTCTCTCGATGTGATATTTCCGCGTATTATGCTTCTGTTCTTGTTGCTATATTATTCGTGGATATGGCCGTGACTCAGACATCCTCAAGTCTAGTATTGTGAAATAATCTGTCGAACTTGGAGAAAAAGTTTGGTGACTCATTTTTAAAATGATGCGGCCGCCATAGCCGTTTCCTGTAGGTCTGTTTGTCGGATTAAAAACAGTTTCTACCTACCCCTGATCAATACGTGGCAGCAACTACATCAGAAGGGATGTCAGCCTGATAGAACTGTATAGAACCCCTACGTTTTTCTTTGTATAAATACTCTGTTCTCTCTTTTTTTAAAACAAACAAACAAATCTTTAAACAAAATCCCAAAGAAAGCAAAGTTGGAAAAACAAACCTGAAAAAAATACAATCACTGACTAAAATAATAAAGAAAAAGGTGAGAAATGAATAAAGAAATACTACACAAAACTATCAAAACAAAAAAAAACAAAAAAACAAGCCTGACACAGCAAGCTAATATCACATACCGTCAAAATCAACCCAGGGGATGGGAGGAAAAACTTTCACCGTGGAAGTGAGACAGAAAATCGATAGTTATCAGCACGCACTACCTACCGTACAGTACATCAGCTGACAGACCAGGACAGACACAGTGCACTTGGTCCCCGCTGCTGGCCCCACACCATCCACCTACCATCCACAGCACACGGCACACTGCCACCCCAACCACAGGCCCAACTGACAGCAGCACCACCACTCCACACTAGCATGGGAAAAGTCGGGAAAACTCGTACGACCCGTTCATTTGACAACCCCAGTGCTGCAAGCAGCAGCAGCAGCAGCAGTATCGAGGTGACGGACGGGATGCTGGCGAGACCGGCTCGAAGTGAGCGCGCGCTTGTGTGTGCGTGTGTGTGTGTGTGTGTGTGTGCGTGTGACAAGAGTGATGAGAAAGTGTGTGATGTTTTTGCAGCTTATGATGTCACATAGGTATTGAAGCAGAGTGCAGAAAGTCTGGGTGGATTTGTACTGAGGATGGTGTTGGCTTTGCCGCTGGTAATAGGTCAGGCAAGTTCGTTGGTTTTGTACATGGTTCTTTTTTTTTCTTCGTGTGACTTGATTTGACTTGACCTACCTTCCTCTGTTGGGGCTGCTTTGAATTGTCCGGGCAGTGGACGTTGAACCTAGCGGAGCCCATTCTTCTCCAGGTAGCGAATGCATGCTCGTCATACTCGATTCATAAGCTATGCCATAGCTGGCCTCCTGTTCGACAAAAAAAAATGGATAGGGTTTGGACGTGTGCGTCCACACACGGGGCCTGATCATTTTCTAGCCTCATCCGAAGTTTTTTCAGGGAAGAGGCGTCCAGTGTCCAGGGAAAACATTTCACGCACATACACACAAGTCTGCTCTCCTTCTACCCATAGGCAATTCTGCTCACAACATGATCCATCTCGTCCCTTCAAATAAACCCAAATATAAGAACCGAACTTGTCATAAAAAAGCGTGTGACAAAGCGGACGAATGAATGTGTGGAACAGTTGAAAGAATGTGGTGTTTTTTTTCAAATTCATGTGAAAACGTTGATGAAGCTGCTAGTGCTATTCATCCATATAGATCTTTCTGTAATAATGATTGTACACCAGAAAGACGCAAAACTATTCCCCGACAGCAAACCACGGGTCACAAAAGCACTGAAGTTCTCCCTGAACGAAAAGAATTTTGCCTTTCAGAGCGGCACTAGTGTGGTTTGGAAAACAGTCCACAAAAAAACCTGTAGTCTTGGTCTTACTCCTAGCAAAACTATTTTGTATTCAGATCAGAAGGCAACCATCCGATAGAATGTGAACTCTGTGAGTTCTTTGATATAAATGGAGTCCGTCAGGTTTGCATATTATCCCCTCATCTTTTCAGTATATATACAGAAATGATCATGACAAAGGCTGGCACAGGTGATATGGGCACTTATCTAGGAGGCAGAGACATGACTTACCTCAGGTACGCTGATGATACAGCATTCATGGCCAGTGATGCCACAAACGTGAGAAGAATTCTCTTGAATCGATACAGAGAGCAACACAGCTGGCCTTACGTTAAATCCCCAAAAGACCAAAGTGATGCACATTAAAGGTACTGCTGTACTGCTACCCCTTAAAATATCAGCTCAAGCAGATTTCGAATACGTTTAAAATTGAGGCTTTGTAAAAGAGAATAATAGCTCTTGTCTACAAGACTCAGTGTGGCCAAGCAAGGGATGATACAGGAACACATTGGGAAAGACAGAGGCATACCTGAATATCTACAAATTACAACCATCAAAACACTGATCTGGCCTGAAGCCTGCACACTACAAAACTTGGAAAGAGGCAAAATAAACGCCGCCAAAATAAGGTCCTACAGGTGACTTCCACTTGTTAAATGGTCAGACAGACGAACAAAATTAAAGCTTTCTTGATGAACTCTCAGTGCAGTTAATGTTGGCTGAAACTGAAAAGCGTAGGCTGAGATGTGTTGGTCATGCAAACAGAAACACACAGACAAATCTGATGACGACAGTTCTCCAAGGCAAGGATGAGGACAGAAGGAAAAGAGGCAGACCACCAACATCCTACATTGCCAACATCACTGAGGTCAGTGGTCTGGGAGGAGGGCTGCAGGAGATCATGGAAATCAGCAGAGGCAGAGAAAGATGGCGAACCCTGGTGGCATTGCGTGGAGTTCCTACCGACGACAGCGGCGATGAAGACAGTTGAGTTGATTTATATTTGGGTTTGGTTTTCGTGTTGTTGTTTTTACTACTGCTTCTTCTGCTGGTGTGTATGTGTGTGTGTGTGTGTGTGTGTGTGTGTGGTGTTGTGTGTGTGTGTGTGTGTGTGTGTGTGTGTGTGTGTGTGTGTGTGTGTGTGTGTGACTGACATTTATTTTTATATATTTATTCTTTTATATCGAGGATAATGGAATAAGCACTCATGTGCTTTTTTACATCCAGTCCCCGTGTGTATGCAGTTTTGTCAATTTTGTCATCTGTTTCCAACGGCACACAATGACCTACTCTTACGAAAAGTGGAACAGGACTGGATGTAAAAAAGCACATGAGTGCTTATTTCATTATCCTCGATATAAAAAAATTGTTAAAAGTCATCTGAGCGCTTTGATTTGTTGCTTTACAAGATTCAGCGCTATATAAATTCCATACATTGTTATTATTATTATTATTATTATTATTATTATTATTATTATTATTATTATTATTATTATTATTATTATTATTATTATTATTATTATTAACAGGGTTTAACGTGTGCGCAAGATGTTCTGCATGCTTTCGAACACGGGTCATCGGTTTATAGTCTCATCCGAAGGACTTTGACGTTCAGTTCGACTTTTTTGTCAAACTGTGTGTGTGTGTGTGTGTGTGTGTGTGTGTGTGTGTGTGCGTGCGGTGCGTGCGTGTGCATGTGCCTCCGTGCGTGCGTACGTGCGTGCGTGTGTCTATGTGTATGCGCGTGTATGCGTGCGCTTCTGCGTGTATGTGCGTGTATGTTTTGTTTTGTTGTTCCCGTAGTTGTTATCTCCATTTGATTTCAGAGGGGACTGTCATCCATTCCTACCTGCCCACGGCTCCATCACAAGTCCCCATGCTGTGACAGAATCACCCATGCCTGTGCTGATGCACTGCACCTCGGATGCAGAGCGGAGTGTTTTCTGAAGGTCAGCTGGGAGGATGGAGGGCACAAATGTTGTCTCCCTCCGAGCAAAGAAAGTAGTCCCTTTCCCATGTGGCGACCGCTGGCCAGTGAGATCCGAACCCACGACCCTCAGATCTGGCTTCAAGCGTTCTACCCACTGGGCTAGCCCCCAGACCTCACACACTATTGTTGTTGTTGTTGTTGGTGTTGTTGTTACTGCCTTTGTCAAAAGGCAACACTGGATGTGACCAAACATTGTTCAAAACGTCTCTCAGGAGTCACTGGGTAACAGCGCTCCATGCTTAGGCCTTGTCTCTCCGGCAAGTTAAACTGGCGGAGCCCATCCCTCTCTAAGTACAGAATGCATGCTGGGTGTGTTTATGTTTCTGCAACCTATCAAACACTGACGTGAATTACACGATCTGTAACGTGCATTATCTACTCTCCATTGCGTGTGTACACGAACGGAATTAAGGCACTGGCAGGTCTGCACTTTGAGTTGACCCGAGAGATCGTAAAAATTCCCTGCCCTTAATTCATCAGACTCTGCTGCAGAGATTTGAACCCTCGGCTTCACGGACCTCCAGGGACGGAGATCAGACATTCTACCCACTTAGAAGGTCGGTCTGTCTGTCTGTGCACGTGAAAGCTTTGCCTTCTCCTAAACAAGGGTTCCTGTTTGATTTCTACGTGACATTGAAGTCCTTTCCTCTGCTATGGCTGCAGAACAGCTGGTAACCCTTACTTGTGGTAACAGGTGCTGTTGTGTTCGTCTGACAACACCTGGGTGCATTGTGACTTGACTGCCATGCTGGAAGAGCGTGTCAGGTGGACAGTTTCTCTATGACACAGTTCGAAACGGTTTTAAATTTCGCCACCTGACAGTTTAGGAGATGTCATGACTTTCTCTGTGAAAAGGTGCAAAGCTATTCCCTGTGACAGTTGGAAAAGGTGACAACTCTCAACCTGAGGCAGCTTAAAAAAGGTGCAAACTTTCTCCTTGAACAGAATACTGTTGCTTCCAGATTCTGTACTAGTTTTGGGGGTAGGCCTAACCCGCGATCCCAAGTGGGATGAGTTGCGACCACAGTCCCTAAATGGGATAACTGCGCTGGGACTATAAAATAATCTCAACAGCCAAAGTATACTTCTCTAAGTTCAATATTTCTGCTATACCAAACTTAATCAACAACAAAAAAGACAGAAAGGCTAGTTCGTTTTGTTTTATATTATTATGTGAAAAAACGTTTATCAAGAAAGCTTTTTAGGTGTTTTTTTGGCCTCGTTTGTTTGTTATTGGTTTGTTTATTGTTGGTTTTGTTTTGTTTGTTTGTATGTTTGTTGCCATTGTTGTTGTTGCTGCTGCTGCTGCTACTGTTAGTGGTGGTGGGATTTGATGTTGGTTTTGTTGTTTTTTTGGGGGGTAGGGGGTTACATGTAGGAAATTCATTTTTATTGAAGCGAATAGGTAGAACACTTTTGTTCACAACACATTGATGAAAGAGATGGGTATGGTGTTTACTTCGATTATGAATTCAGGAAGACAGTCGCCGTGTTTAGTTCATAATACAAAAATACTAAAGACAGCATTTTCGTCCCTGCATTGTCTTTGGAAGACAACAAAGCTAACCAAAAGAGCACTATGCCTTCATTTTCTTCGTAAATATCAACAAGAGTTGGATTTACTCAATTCAGGACGGAACTATGACTATGTCCGTATTTTTGTTTTTTCCTCTGAATGTCTCTGTTTGTTGAGATAATAAAGTATTGACACTGGCATTCAGGCTCCCTAGCTGGATTTGTGGCTAGGGTTAGGCAATGCTTGCAGATACCAATATCTGGGGAACTTGCATTATTCATACACTGCCGGAACGTAGGGGCTAGCAGTGCTGGTCTAAGTGTGGACTACAGCCTTTCGAGGTATCGACTATGCCATATGTTCAACCCTGTTGAGGCCAGGTTAGTTATGACGTCACCGTCAACATTAAGATTATTTTTTTCCCCTTTTCACGAAAAATGTCTCACCACTGCTGCAGTTAAAAATGCATAGCTCATGTATTGTTGGTGGACAGAAAAGTATCTATATATATATTGTTTGTTTGTTTGTTGTTTTTTGGGGTGTTTTTTGCCACGTTTAAAAAAAAATGTAGACACTGCTGGTGATGTCACACCTATCGCGACTTCAGGAAGACTTGAATATATGTGGTTGTGTAAGCCCTCGCTGCAGAGTGTCCCAACCCCCAACACAAACATCCTGGTGTGGGCGCCCTTAGCTGAATGTCCCTGTGTTGAGCAGAGGAGGGGGGGTATTTGTTGGTGATCAGCCAGCTGTGTTTTATTGCTACGTTGTTTTTGAATTGAGCCTGTGTGTGTGTACAACAACACTACTACTACTACTACTACTACTACTACTACTACTACTAATGATAAGAAGGAGAAGAAGAAGGAGAAGAAGAAGAATCGAAGTAGTAATGAAAACAATAGTATCAACGCACGTAACTCCACCCCCCCTCTCTCTCTCTCTCTCTCTCTCTCTCTCAAGCTCTAACTAACCACTCAAGTTCAGTATTATTTGTTACAGAAGAGAATCTGGGTATTAGGAAAACGTGAGTGCTCCATTAGAATTACTCATCACCCCTTTAGTAACACAGGAATTATGTGTTATAGTATTTTCTTATGCTGATTGAAGTGGGGTTTTGTCAGAATGTTCACCCCTGATAATTAGTCCTTTTTGTTTTGGTTTGTTTTGAAGACCTACGAAGTGCCAACGTTTAGTAAGAGGTCCTTTGTTCGTAAATCTTGGAATGAAATGAAAAGTTGTTTTCATCAATATTTTTGTGACTGTGTTGCTTGACGATTTAATAATAATGACATTGCGGCAATATCCTGTGTGCGATTATCTCTAAATACCACTGCATCCGCTTTGAGGAAACAGAAACTCTGGGTTAGCAAGCCGGCTAAACTAAGTCAAACAGACAGTGTATTACCCCGACTGTTGCTATTCTGTGAAATTTACTGCTGCAGAAGTTGATCACTGAAGAGTTGTCTTTCTCCATGACCAGCTTTCAGTTTGACAACCTGGGGGACGGGATAGTCTGGTGGTTAGAACGATGCGCATTACGCTCGTGATCTGCTGACCCGGGTTTGAATCTCGTTCAAGAGGATTTTTCCTCTGGAGTTGACATCAGTGCCGACTCCACTCCCCCTAAAAGTCCTTCGGATGAGACTATAAACCGAGGCCCCGTGTGCAAACGCACGCAGAACATCTTGCACACACGTTAAAACCTGTTCCGCTTTTTGGAAGATTAGGACATTGTGTGCTGGTGTGAACGGATGACAAAATTGACAAAACTACATACACAAAGGGACTGGATGTAAAAAAAGCGCATAAGAGGTTATTCCATTATCCTCGAAATAAAAGAATAAAATGACATTTCAAATGTGACCTGCACTCTCCATGAGGGGATGGGATAGCTCAGTGGTCGGAGCACTCACTTTCCCCCAGCCAAGTTAAGCAGCACCGAGCGTGGTTATCACTTGGATGGGTGACCGTCTGAGCTCTCTGGCTTCAGTACAGTCCCCCAGTTCACCCAGCTGTAAATGGGTACCTGCCTCTTTAGGGTCAGAGAAGGCATAGCAGTGAGGGAGAGGAGATGGGCGCCGCCCTCAGTATGCTGGCCCCTGGAGAAGTGAGGTCTCTGACGTTTTGCTCCCCAAGACCGAATGGGTTATGGAAAGCTTACTCTCCATCAATAAAGAAGACAAAAACCTCGGAGCATGGCTGCCTTCATGGTGAGGCACTTGGAAAAAAGACACAGACCCACACAGGCCTACGTGTAGCCCGGAGCGTATACCGTATTGTATACCACTTCATGTCACCGCACATTTCTCTGCGAAAACTTCGGGCTGCTCTTCCCCCGAGGACAGTGTGTCGCCACAAGAGCAGGGCCACCTTTTTTTCTTCCTTTTCCTGTCTGCAGCTGTACTTGTTTCCCTACCAGAGTGGGTTTTTTTCAGAATTTAGCCAGGGACAACTCGCTTGTTACCGTGGGTTCTTTTACGTGCGTTAAATGCGTGTTTCACACAGGACCTCGGTTGTTGCGTCCTCCAAAAGACTAGCACCCAGACCACCACTCACGGACTGGTGGATGAGGGGAAAAGTTTCGGACACAAACAGGGTTTAAACCATCACACCCTTCGAACCTGGACTTTTCGCTTTGTAGTAGGTGCGTTACCTCTAGACCACCGATCCACTAACGTATGCGTGTATACTTTTGGTCGCAGACTGACATGACAGCATTCATTACGTAATACTGTTTGGCAAGACTTGCTATGAAAGGAAAATTTTATTTTGTTTCATATTTCATAACTTTTGCTTCATGATTTTATTATGATGTATGGCAGCAATTTATTTGTGTGAATATATCCAATTACCATCGCCATCAGCTTCAAGTTTCCCCGGTCATGTCCATATTTTTGTACGCACGTGAAACGTGGGCCATAACAGCAGACACTGAAAGAAGGGTAAAGGCTACAGAGATGAGATCCTTTCGCAAACTTCCTGGTGTCTCACACAGAGATCACATAACTAACCAGGAAGTGAAAACCAGATATTGAAAACGCCATCGGGCCATATGAAGAGCTCCTGACTTCAGTGAAAAAAAATGCAAACTGAAGTGGTACAGGCACGTCACACGAACATCTGGTCTGGCCAAGACTGTCCTACAGGGAACAGTACAAGGAGGGAGACGAAGAGGCAGACAGAGAAAACGATGGGAAGACAACATCAGATAATGGAACGGCAGAACGATTTGCTGCGGAAAGCAGAGGACCGCGGGGAGTGGAGGAAGCCGGTTGCAAAATCTTCAGTGGTGCCCTAACGGTCTACTATTCTACGGGATAGGTGAAGGTGAAGTTGAAGACTTCAGTGAATGCAGATTGGGAGAAAGATTGACATGGACACTGACGTTGTTCTACACACTGCTCACCTTAGGACAGTCCACACCATTCCCAACTCTACCCTGATGTAACCCTTCTCTCTGCCACTTGGGTAGGTAGTTTGTATCACAGTCCCAGCGGAGTCATCCGATTTAGGGACTTCTTGTTCGTTCCACGGCTAGAACTCCAGACTGGTGATGCTTTCAGAGTATGACACCGTTTTTCCCTAACACTGAGACAGCGGCGTTGTGACTGAGCCCACAGCAGTCTCACTCTGGGTAGGAGTCGGGCGGAGTCCGAACTATTCCACTCTTATGGGGTTCGAACCCGCGACCTTCCAGTCTGTAACCCAAGGCGCTAACCTCTGCGCCATGTTGGCTTGTCTTTATATACTTTTGTTGTTGGAACCTGCTGTGATGATAGATAATAGGCTACCTTTTATCCAAACTTCACACATGATCTGTACATACAGGTCTAAGAACCTTTAAAGTCATAATTATTTGTTGGTAAGATGGTTTATGAAAATAGCGTCCAAAACCTGGGTAACTTTAGGGTCATTAGGATTTGTGTGTGTGTGGACAATAACAAAAACTAAAGCTGTTAGTAAAATGCTAATAATTGTGATTCTTGGTGTTGATATTCTCTGCACTCATTCATAATTATCCGAAAGCAGTGACAGGAAGGGAAGAAATCAATGTTGATAATTGTGATACAGAAGCACGTCTCCAGCTAGCTCTGCCTTAGCTGTTGTGGACACCTTCAATATTCAGACCAAAGGTGCCTTTACAGTTTGGTGGATCGGTGGTCTAGAGGTAACGCATCGCCTAGAAACGCTGGGCCTGACTTGCCAGGTGCTTAACGGCAGCGTGACGCATTTTCGCTCATAATTATAACAGACAACACTAGTTGCTGACTGAGCTTTCAAAGGAGAAGACGAAAAAGAAGGCGAAAAGTCCCGGTCGAAAGTGTGCAGTGGTTCGATCCCCGTTTGGGCCCAACACTTTCCCCCATCCATTAGACCACGAGTCGTAGTCTGGGTGCTAGTCTTTCAGATAAGACGATATACGGAAGAAGGAAGGTGGCAGGGTGGTTAAGACGTTTGCCTGCCAGCAAGTAAACCGTGAGGTTCTGGGTTCGATTCCCAGCCTCGCCCTTTTTTCCAAGTTTGACAAAAAAATCGAACTGAATGTCAAAGTCCAAACCGAGGCCCCGTGTGCGAACGCATGCAGAACATCTTGCGCACACGTTAAATCCTGTTCCGCTGTTCGAAAGAGTAGGCCATTGTGTGCCGGTGGGAACAGAGGACAAAATTTTAAAAACCGCTTACACAAACATAAATAAAGCTAAATAATTTTTTTTTAAGAATGTCATCTGAGCGCTTTGATTTATTGCTTTACAAGATTTTCCCCCCACATATCTGTCCCTAATTTTCAACAGCATCTTTCACCTTGTAAGTGTTGTTCCGTGTGTGTGTTGTGTGTGTGTGTGTGTGTGTGTGCATACGTAGTGCGCGCGCATGGATTTGAAATATGTTGCTCATTATGTTTAAGGAGAGTTGCATGCCTGTAAATGATTGAGTGCAAGCGCTTCGATTTGTTTGTTTTTTTTACAAGATTCAGCGCTATATAAATTCCATATATATTATTATTATTATTATTATTATTATTTATTATTATTCAGCGCTATATAAATTCCATACATTATTGTTATTATTATTATTATTAAACCGAGGTTCCTTGTGATACATAAATATATTTAATGCACGTAAAAGAACACACAGCAGCGAGAGAGTTGTCCCTGGCAACATTTTGCAGAAAAAACCCACTCTGATAGGGAAAACGAATACAGTTGCAGACAGGAAAAGAGGGGGGAAAAAAGGGCGGTGCTGCTCTTGTGGGTTGCATTCTCCCCGAGGAGAGCAGCCCGAATTTCACGCAGAGAAACTCTGTGGTATGAAAAAGAAAAAAGAAAATTGAATTTCTTTATGTTTGAGACTGGAGGTCTGCCTTTTTCATTTATCTTTTTAACACTTTTAGTTCTCTTTTCTTGTCTCTGCTTTTCCCTGGCAAATGACTGCTTTTGTGTTGTGTGTGACATCCTTAATATCAGTTGATTTTATTGATGTCTGCTAGCCATATTCTGGTGATATAGAGTTCTTCCTGCTACTTTTATTGGTTCCCCCCCTCTCTCTCTCTCTCTCAGGTGGACAAAAAACTCGAACAATCTTAGGTTCAATTCCACCCCAACACACACACACGCACACACACACACACACACACACTCTGTCTCTCTCTGTCTCTCTCTTTCTCTTATATATCCCTAAGGGCGGGGACTGATTGTAAAAAAGCACATGTGTGCTTATTCATTATCCTCGAAATAAAAGAATTTGTCATTGTCATTGTCTCTCTCTCTCTCCTCTCTCTCTCTCTCTCTCTCTCTCTCTCTCTCTGTGAAGTGGTGAGGATTTGATAAACGTGCAAACGTTGGCTTGTATCTGAAGGTGGCCAGGTCACAGGAAGTTGAAAGAAACCAGCTCCTGGTGGGCGCATGCCCGAGTGTGTCGTGATTGACAGCTACACTGTGGGGTGCCACGCCCCTTACCAATAATCTCTTTTGTTTCCAGGCTGTGGCCTCCCTTGTCAGCAGCAAGGGGGCGTAAGAAAAGAGCGGCACTAAGACAGGTGCCAAGTTTACAGTAGCATCGCATAAGTGGAACCAGGAAAAGGCGGAATTCTGAGAGAGAGAGAGACAGAGAGAGAGAGACAGAGAGAGAGAGAGACAGAGAGAGAGAGAGACAGACAGACAGAGGCAGAGACAAAGAGAGAGAGAGAGACAGACAGACAGACAGAGGCAGAGACAAAGAGAGAGACAGACAGACAGAGGCAGAGACAAAGAGAGAGAGAGAGACAGACAGACAGACAACAGAGCAAGACAAAGAAGAGAGAGAGAGAGAGAGAGAGAGAGAGAAGAGAGAGACAGACAGACAGACACAGACAGACAGACAGACAGACAGAGGCAGAGACAAAAAAGAGAGAAGAGAGAGAGAGAGAGAGAGAGAGAGAGAAGAGACAGACAGACAGACAGACAGACAGACAGAGGCAGAGACAAAGACAGAGAGAGAGTGGAGAGAGAGAGAGAGACAGACAGACAGACAGACAGAGGCAGAGACAAAGAGAGAGAGAGAGGGAGAGACAGACAGGCAGACAGACAGACAGAGGCAGAGACAAAGAGAGAAGAGAGAGAGAGAGAGAGAGAGAGAGAGAGAGAGAGAGAGAGACAGAGAGAGAGACAGACAGACAGACAGAGGCAGAGACAAAGACAGAGAGAGAGGGAGAACTCGAACTCGAACTCGAATATTTTAATGAGGGTAATTGGATAAGCCAGAGGCTTCTTTACACCAGGCCCTCAAGGGGGAAAAAGTGAAACAAACATAAATAAACCAATTGATCAACAAACAAGATAGTGTCAAAAAGCAAAGAAATGAATCATTCAAATTGTCATTCAATTATTGACTAAGTCATGAAATCAATGAAAGACCACAGAAGTAAACCAATCGAATAAATAAACAAAACCAACTAAACACTGACAAACTCCCATCATTGACACCCGCTTCCCCAAAACAGATAACCCTCCCCCAAAAATCAACACACACACACTCACACACACGCACGCACGCGCGCACGCACGCACAAAACACACACACACACACACACACACACACACATACACACACTACGCGTACATATGCACGGAAACGCAACTACACGTGCGAGCTTGCACAAATTACACAAATCGTCCAGGATACAAATCCATACACATGTACATTTCCTCACATATCATAACAGCCTTATGTCATAATCATCAAAATACCATAGCCACACATTACACCATCAAAACCAAACAATGAACATTATTTGGGGAAAAAAAAACAACCCCACAGAGCATCAAAACACACCACACACACACACACACGCACACACATTTGCGAGCGCTTGCACGCATACACACTCACACACACAGAGTTCAACAAGCACGCTCAGCCAATGCATATTACAGAAAATTAAACAAGTGTGTGTGGTACGCTTTTATGAAAGATGATAGGCTACTTTTCTCTTTTATAATGACTGGGATTTCGTTCCATAATTTGCTACCAGAATAAACAAGGGATGACATAAACAGATCGGTTCTTGGATGAGGGGTAACAACACTGCTTTTGTTACGAACAGTTTTAACAGGGAACCGCTGACAAAGATAATGAGGGGCTAGTTTATTCATAATCTTATACATAAATACACCTTTATTAAAGAGACAATGTAAACTAAAAGGAAGAATGTTCAACTCTTTGTAGCTATTAGTTTCTAAGGAAGTAGTTCTAAGCAGAATTAACTTGAGAGAACGTTTATATACTCTCTCAAGTTGTCGTAAACAGTTTTTACTTGCCAAATCCCAGCATGTAGATGCATAATCAAGATCAGGTTTTATATAAGCGTAGAAGAATAGTTTTCGAGTATGCTGGTCAAGGAAATGTTTTATTCGGTTAAGTTGGAATAGCTTCTTAGATAATTTTTTGGAAATACTAAAAACATGATCAGACCATGACAAGTTATTATCAATATGTAGACCAAGTAGTTTATATGAGCTGACTTCTTCTAATACTTTATCGTAAATCTTTATTCCATTTAGTTTGGTTTTAAAGTTTTGGCGCTTTTGTCTTGTAGCAACAACCATGAATTTTGATTTCAGTGGATGGAGAGCCATGTGATTGCACTCTGTCCATGCTGCTAGATTGTTTAAGTCCTTTTGCAAAATTTTACCTACAGAGTTTACATCATGATCCGCTGTATGTATGGTAGTGTCGTCGGCAAAGAGTTCACAAGTGGAAGAAACATGGAGAGGAAGATCATTGATATACATTGAAAAGAGGACGGGCCCTAGCACAGAACCTTGAGGAATACCATACTTCACTGGCAAAAGGGACGACATAATTGAATCTTGATAAACAGCTTGTCTTCTTTTATCAAGAAAAGAGGTAATTAGTTTTAGTGAGTCTGCGCATAAACCATACATAGCCAGTTTCTTTACTAGGAGGTTGTGATCAATACAGTCAAATGCCTTGGCAAAGTCTACAAAAATTGCTCCAGTTACGATATTATTATTAATATTTAAATGCCATTGCTCTATGATGTTGCTGAGTGCAGTATGACATGAATGATTTTCTCTAAAGCCACTTTGATTAGGATGAAATAAGTTATGTTTAGTAAAGTGTGACAGAAGATGTTGCTTTAAATGCTTTTCTAAAGGTTTAGATAAGATAGATAGAATCGAAATAGGTCGATAGTTGGGTCATTTGGATCTCCAGATCTAAGAACAGGTATAACTTTGGCATATTTAAACATTTGAGGATAGCAACTTTTTTCAATACAGAGATTATAGATATATGTAAGATGTTCAGAGATTACTTGCGCAGAAATCTTCAAAATTTTGCTGTCTAGATTATCTAAACCACGGGAGCTTGTTTGCTTTAATGAACACAATTCCTTATGCACTTCATGCACACCACACTGGGAGAGAGAGAGAGAGAGAGAGAGAGAGAGAGAGAGAGAGAGAGAGAGAGAGAGAGAGAGAGAGACAGACAGACAGAAGCAGAGATAAAGAGAGAGAGAGAAAGAGAGACAGACAGACAGAGGCAGAGAGAGAGAGAGAGAGAGAGAGAGAGAGAGAGAGAGAGAGAGAGAGAGTGTGTGTGTGTGTGTGTGTGTGTGTGTGTATGTGTGTGTGCATGTGTGTGTGTGCGTGCGTGCGTGCGTATGTGTGTGTGTGCGTGCGTGCGTGCGTATTGTGTGTGTGTGTGTGTGTGTGTGTGTGTGTGTGTGTTGTGTGTGTGATGATTATTGTTTTCGTTCCTGGTCGTCAGCTCCAGGGTTCACCAGTGGCGAGATGTGGCCTACACTTCTCCCTCCATGAAGCTAGCTAGCTGTATGTGTATGTGGCATGATTGATCCTGGGAACAAAAACAAAACGGCAAACAATGAAGTGTGTGTATGTGTGTGTGTGGGGGGGGGGGGGGTGTAGGGGATGTTAAGTACAAAAGAAATGGAAATGTTGAGGGGAAAGTTCAATACAAAAGAAATGGAAATGTTGAGGGGGAAAGTTAAATACAAAGAAATGGAAGTGTTGAGGGGGGAAAGGTTAAATACAAGAAATGGAAGTGTTGAGGGGAAAGTAAATACAAAAGAAATGGAAATGTTGAGGGGAAAGTAAATACCAAAGAAATGGAAAATGGAAGGGGAAAGTAAATACAAAAGAAAGGAACGTGGGGGGAAAGGTAAATACAAAAGAAATGGAAACGTTGAGGGGAAAGGTTAAATACAAAAGAAATGGAAACGTTGATGGGGAAAGGTAAATACAAAGAAATGAAACGTTGAGCGAAAGTAAATACCAAAAAAAATGGAAATGTGAGGGGAAAGTAAAACCAAAAATGGACAATAGGAAAGTTAAAATACAAAAGAAAGAAAGTTTAGGAAAGTAAATACAAAAGAAATGGAAACGTTGAGGGGAAAGGTAAATACAAAAGAAATGGAAACGTTGAGGGGAAAGTTAAATACAAAAGAAATGGAAACGTTGAGGGGAAAGGTAAATACCAAAGAAATGGAAACGTTGAGGGGAAAGGTAAATACCAAAGAAATGGAAATGTTGAGGGGAAAGGTAAATACCAAAGAAATGGAAATTGAGGGGAGAAGTACATACCAAAAGAAATGGAATGATTGACGGATGGTGGGTAAATACAAAGAAAGGAAGTGTTGAGGGGAAGTTAATACCAAAGGAAATGGGAAGTGTTGAGGTGGAAAGTAATACCAAAGTAAATGGAAACTTGAGGGGAACAGGTAGATGACCATGCAAATGGTAAACGTTGAGGAAAAGGTAAATACCAAGAAATGGAAGTTTGAGGGGTAAGGTAAATAACCAAAGGAAATGGAACGTTGAGGGTAAAAGGAAATACCAAAGAAATGGAAACGTTGAGCGGAAAAGGTAACCAAATGAAATGGAAGTGTTGAGGGGCACAATTAATACCAAAGAATGGAAGTGTTGAGGGGGAAAGGTAAATACCAAAGAAATGGAAACGTTGAGGGGAAAAGGTAAATACCAAAGAAATGGAAGTGTTGAGGGGGAAAGGTAAATACCAAAGAAATGGAAACGTTGAGGGGAAAAGGTAAATACCAAAGAAATGGAAACGTTGAGGGGAAAAGGTAAATACAAAAGACATGGAAACAAGGTAAGAAGAGAGAAAGGGGAAGAAGTGTACTGGAAGAAAGGGGAGAAAACTTGTGTTTGTACCGGAAAGTAGGCTATGCACAGACACGCCGGGGCTGTTGTTGTCTGATGCATTATTGATTCTGCTGCCGAATAGCCTTCACACACACACACACACACACACACACACACACACACACACACACACACACACACACACACACACACACACCACACACACACACACCACACACACACACACACCACACACACACACACCACACACACACACACACACACACACACACACACACACACACACACACACACACCACACACACACACACACACACACACACCACACAGCGAGAGACAGACACACACACACACACACACACACACACACACACACCACACACACACACACACACACACACACACACACACACACACACACAGCGAGAGACAGAGACAGCCAGAGACAGAGAGAGAGAGTTACGAATCAGGTAGGTAGAGAGACAGAGAAACAGACATACAGACACATAAACAGGTGTACATGCACACGAGGGTACCCAGCATGCATCCTGTACAAAAAATCTGAGCTACTCTGAAGTCGGACTGTGTGGACTGAAGCTGACGGTCAGACCTCCTGCAGGCTACAAGCTGAGGAGAAGACCGGGCACTGCTTGGTAAAGGGACGCAGAGACACGAGGACAAGGACTGCCGTCTGTAATGCGATGGGGACAGGGTAGCTCAGTGGTCAGAGCACTCGCCTTCCCCCAGCCAAGGTTAAGCAGCATCGAGCGTGGCTACCACTTGGATGGGTGACCGTTTGCGTGCCTTGGCTTCAGTACAATCCCCCAGTTCAAACTCAGGTGTAAATGGGTACCTGCCCTCTATAGGGTCAGGGAAGGTAAAGCAGCAAGGGAGAGGAGATGGGCGCCGCCCTCAATACGCTGGCCCCTAGAGAAGCTGAGGTCTCTGACGCCTCGCTCCCCTACGACCTCTTAGGTTATGGGACACCTTTACCTTCTACTTTAATGCGTTTGTGGTTGTTGGGCCAGCGAGTAAACAGTCAGATAGATCCCAGAGATGTCTGTCTCTGGGTATATCCCCTCATAGAGACTCCAGGGATTATTATGCTGTCCACCAAACGTGGAAGATCCCATTCAGTTGAAGCGTGTTCCTCAGGACAGCATAGTCTCTGGGGTGAGGGCAGCACACGCCGCTGGTCCTTCGTGGAGCTGGAGGTGAAGGAAAGCGGAATGGAAACTAGAGACATTTAGCATTCAGGTGAGAAAAGAAAAGAAACTATAAAGAAAGTATTTTTTTTAATCAGTGAGCTTAGATAAGAGATCGTTTTCTTTTTCTGAAACATGAGTCACTGTAGCTCTTTACGACTTTTTCTTTCTTTCTTTTAATTCGAGGATGATGGAATCAGCATTCGTGTGCTTTTTTTTTATATATATACTTCCAGTCCCTGTGTGTATGTAGTTTTGTCAATTTTGTCATCCGTTCCTACCAGCACACAATAGCCTATTCTTCCGAAAAGCGGAACGGGTTTAACGTGTGCGCAAGATGTTCTGCGTGCGTTCGCACACAGGACCTCGGTTTATAGTCTCATCCGAAGGACTTTCGGGCGGAGTGGAGTCGGCACTGATGTTAACTCCAGATGAAAAATCCTCTTGAACGAGATTCGAACCCGGATCAGCAGATCACGAGCACAATGCGCATCTCTCTAACCACCAGGCTGTCCCGTCCACTTGAATAGGTCATGTCGTCATGGCAAATACGTGACTGGCTCAGGCTGTCAAGGTGTGTATTTCTGGATGTTGTCAATAATACAGACTTCACACGTCTGCATTCATAACTGATCAACCCAACCCAAAACAAAAGAAAAGAAAAGAAAAGAAAGAACAGAAAAGAACAAAACAACCCTCCACACACCGGGACTTCTTCTCTGTTGTATCTGTCACAAGCGCGACACTGGTCGATGATGGAACTTTTCTCAGACAGGTCGACTTTCTTATTTCTGGCATCCGGGCTCTGCGAATAGTGCAGGAAGCCCGGATGTATGACTAACCCGACAGTGAGCGTGTCTCCACATCCTGCCGCCTTTGGGCTGTAAGAACCTCCCCCCCCCCCCCCCCTCTTAGATGATGAAAAAACGCAAAATTTAATGCATTGCTTATTCAATGTACCATCTGGAAATAAAAATTTGACTTGACTTGTTAATGGTGCTGCTCTTGTCAGAGGAGGCAGAGAGGTATGAAGGACTATTAATTTTGTGTCGAGATCATGTGCGTAGATGTATAAATAAACATAAACAACAACGAGAAGAGTTCTAGTTGGTATAATTATTGTCAACTTAAGGTAAAGGTAAAGGAGTCCCATAACCTATAAGGTCGTAGGGGAGCGAGGCGTCAGAGACCTCACTTCTCTAGGGCCAGCATATTGAGGGCGGCGCCCATCTCCTCTCCCTCGCTGCTTTACCTTCCCTGACCCTAAAGAGGGCAGGTACCCATTTACAGCTGGGTGAACTGGGGGAACTGTACTGAAGCCAAGGCGCACAAACGGTCACCCATCATGATATGGAATGTTTTCTTGGTCTTATCTGCAGCTAGTGTTTTGTTTCGGTTGATTTTTTCTGATTTTTTTATATTAATTTATAGAATAATAGCAAAACAACACATAAATATAAAACTGTTTATGTGCACAAGTGCGCGCGCGTGCACACACACACACACACACACACACACAAACAAACCGCTTATTGCTCAAACTCAGCTGCTGTTTAGGCAGAGGCATGTATGAAGAGGTGTATATTGTACATTGCATACAAGTTTTAGTCATGGCAGATTTCTCCACGTGATACTGTTCTACCCAGGTTAAGCTCGTCGCCACAAGAGCAGTGCCACCCATGAAAAACATTCCTGTCTGCAAGTGTATCTGCTTCCCTTGGAATGTGGCTACTTTGGACAAAATGTTGTCGTTGTCCAGGTTCTTTTACCTGCGCTAAATGCGTGTTGCACGTGGAACCTTTGTTTATCACCTCATCCTGGATGAGACTCACTAAGGTGTGTGTGAAAAACTGAAAGTCAATCCTATCGCACATGTCAAGCTGAGTGACTGGATGATTTGACAATATAATTATAATTATATCCCTCAACTCCTGAGAGTTGTTAGGGCACTGCACTGAAGTTTTGTTTAGTGTCTTGACTTGATTAATTAGAGAAAAGAAAACCCTAGCGGAGCCCCTTCCTCTACAGTGTACAGACTGTATTTGACCTTTGTATCGGGTGGTTTCACCACTGAGGGATCCCAGTCCATTGACAACTTCTCTGCAGTCTCTAAGCACTGGCTCCTTGGTCTTGGGTGTAGGACTGACTGACTGACTGACTGGCTGACTGAGTGAGTGAGTGAGTGAGTGACTGGCTGACTGAGTGAGTGAGTGAGTGACTGACTGGATGACTGACTGGCTGGCTGACTGAGTGAGTGACTGACTGGCTGACTGAGTGAGTGACTGAGTGACTGGCTGGCTGACTGACTGGATGACTGACTGACTGACTGGCTGAGTGACTGACTGACTGGCTGGCTGAACAAGCTGGACCAGGTGGAGACCAAGGCCACACACTGCTAGCAGGTGAACGCCTGGTATGACTTCAGCCAGCTCACACTTCTGCTTGAGAGTCTCTCCTGTGTAGGAGGAGCACGTCAGACCTTCAGGTCCTGTGACACCGAGTGCTGAGCCTGTGTAGCTAGCTGTGAAGTCGCTGCTTTGTCTGGGCGATAGGTGGGTGTGGTGGGGTGGGGTGTGTTGTGTGTTGTGTGGTGTGGGGGGGGGGGGGGGGGGGGGTCTGGAGCACTAAATAGGTTGACAGAGGGATGACGTTGACTTGTGCTCCTGTGTGGATTTTCAAAAGAAGACTGTTGTTCCCATTAATTTGTAGGCTTATTTGAGCAAAGGCTGTGTCAAGTTGTTTAACTCTACCAGCAATACTGTCAACGAAAATATTCTTTTTTTTTTTCACTTAGTCCTTATTCTCAATATAGGGAATTTTTTGCTCCTGTCTTTACTTTTCTGGAAACACGTTTTTCCAAAGTGGTTCATATTCTTGCAGTAGCACACTCCTGGGGCGAGCCTTCCTTGTGTGTGAACCAACACAGTGTTGGCAGTGTTTCATAAGGGCTGGAGGCTCTGCTGATGGAAAAGAGCGCTGTGGAGTCCATGCCCAGCTTTGAGGGAGTCGTCTGTATTGGAAGATGTGGTGTTAGCCATGGATGCCAGGTGCTGTTTGGCTGCTTCATGACTGATGGAGATGTCAGTAGCAGACTCCATTGCCAAGTTGTTTGGTTGTTTCATGACTGATGGAGATGTCAGTAGCAGACTACATTGCCAAGTTGTTTGGTTGTTTCATGACTGATGGAGATGTCAGTAGCAGACTACATTGCCAACTTGTTTGGTTGTTTCATGACTGATGGAGATGTCAGTAGCAGACTACATTGCCAAGTTGTTTCATGAGTGATGGAGATGTCAGTAGCAGACTCCATTGTCAAGTTGTTTCATGACTGATGGAGATGTTAATAGCAGACTCCATTGCCAGCTTGTTTCGTGACTGATGGAGATGTTAATAGCAGACTACATTGCCAGCTTGTTTCATGACTGATGGAGATGTTAATAGCAGACTACATTGCCAGCTTGTTTCATGACTGATGGAGATGTTAATAGCAGACTACATTGTCACCTTGTTTGGTTGTTTCATGAGTGATGGAAATGTCAGTAGCAGACTACATTGTCAGCTTGTGGCCCTCTTGAATAGCTTGTCCCGAACATCTGCTGACAAAACCAAACACCCGCTACAATCCTGTCCCCGCACCACCCCCCCTTGTCATGTCTGGGCCGGCCATACCCACAGTCTGTCACCAAGATCCTCAAACCAGTGAGGAAGTTGTCAACAGTTTTTCCTATTTTTTGTTTCCGCTCATGACAGATATATCTTGCACAAAAACTTAGTTGCTTTTTGATGCTGTATGGGCTTTAAATTGAACCTGGCCATATTTTTAAATATAGTGGGGTCTTTGGTCTCAGTTTCTGCGAGGCCCCTGCATTAAAACTGTCCCTTCCTCTCTGGCCAACCCAAATGAGGAGGCAGGCTGCTTGTTCCTCGTATGGTGGATCGGTGGTCTAGAGATAACGCGCCTGTCTAGAAAGCGAAAAGTCCGGGTCGGAAGTGGGCGGTGGTTCCAATCCCGTTTGGACCTGAAACTTTTCCCCCATCCATTAGACCTTGAGTGGTGGTCTGGGCGCTAGTCTTTCGGTTGAGACGATAAACCGAGGTCCCGTGTGTTACACATAATTATTTAGCGCACGTAAAAAAACCCCGCGGCAACAAGAAAGTTGTCCCTGGCAAAATTCTGTAGAAAAAAGCCACTCTGACAGGGAAACAGATACAGTTGCAAACGGGGGAAAAAAAAAAAAAATGGGTGGCGCTGCTCTTGTGGCGACGCGCTCTCCCCGGGGAGAGCAGCCCGAATTTCACGCAGAGAAATCTGCCGTGACTTAAAGTGGTATACATGAAATGACTGGCGCGGCTTTACACGGCCTGGAACAGGAGCAGGGAGTGTTGGCTATAGTTTCTCCGTTCCTCGTTCAGGCTTTTAGCATCCCAGTTAAAAGTGAGATTGAACTGCCGTGCGGCCATTTGATACTACTACTGCTATGGAACTTATACAGCTCTTAATCTTGTAAAATAAACAAATTGAAGCGCCATTTGGCATCAACCTAATGTCAGTTGAAGAGAAAAACTACTCCTTTCTGACACCACGTTATGTTGGATGGGTTTTAGGATTAATAGAACACTCAGAATTCAGTTTACAGCCAGGTTTCTTATCCAAGGGGGAGCACATTATAGTCGCTCAGAGTTAACAAGGGGTAGAACATTCGGGGTTGCTTCCCTTACTCTATATTTCTATTACGAGTTACACCCATCACATGCATACATTTATGTAAAGAAGACTTTGATAAGATGACATCTTGTTCTTTCAGAATTATGTAACATGTCTACTGTGCCAATTTTTTGTTAGCTGGTGTGGGAAAGCTTTTATTAAAAACCATTTTTATCATATTGTACTTGTTATTATGTCATGAAGTACAGTTTTTGTTACATAGGAAAAACAAAAGCAATGAGAAATATTCCCCCAAAAATATTCCCCAAAAGAGAAGGGCCCAAATAGAATCTTCCAATCTGCATGCCTTGTCTCCTCCCCTCCCCTTTTTTGTATCTGTGGCGTTCTTACACACAGGGGTTTTTCAGCGGCAACTCTTTTTGCTGCTGTGAGGGTTTGTTTGTTTGGGTTTGTTTGTTTTTTTCATTACATACACCACATTTAGCACACAAGACATCCCCACCTCCTGGAAATTCTGTGCTAGAAATGTCCTCTTTTCTATCACTCTCTTTGTTTCTGCCTTGTTCCTTTTCTTCCTGTCACATCCTTCTTGGTTGTGTTTTTCTTTTCTCTGCCTTGTTGGTCCATTCTCTGGCCATTTTTACAGAAAGAATTAAAATTCTCTTATGCCGAAATTGAAAGTGCTGGACTTGACTTGTCAGGCGCTAAACGGCAGGATGACGCATTATCGCTCAAATAACAGACAACATAGTTGCTGTCTGAGCGTTTGGAGAAGAGAAGAAGAAGAAAAGGAGGAGGACAAAAAAGCTTTGGGCCTCAGGCAGAACCTTCTCTTTCACATCACTCCCGATTCATCCACAGCAAGCAACACAACAAACACCTACACTTTTTCACAAGTGCTATCTCTTTCATTTATTCTTCTCTTTCACATCGCTACTGCTTCATCCACAGCAAGAAGCACAACAAACACCTACACTTTTTCACAAGTGCAATCTCTTTCATTTATTCTTCTCCGGTAGCAAATTCTTTCAAACATGTCACAAGGACCAATAAATAAAAAAACAAACCACAAATTCGCCCATCAAGACATCAAAGTGCAGACATTTCAACCTGAAACCAAAGCATCAAAAAGTTTGTTATCACAAAAGGCTTTACAATCATTTCAATCAGCACAAGACTGGAGACCTGGAGGGGAAACGTGAAGCCATTAATAAGCAGTACTGAAGCATTCAAAAACTTATAAACTATCACCCCCCCCCCCCCAGGAAAAAAACAGGAAAAGAAAACCAAGTAGCATACCTGAACTGATCAGACAATGGGACTGGTCTGGGGATGTTGCCTTTTTTTTCCGTTAGTTTTTCTTTCACAATTAAAAAAACCCCAATCAAATACCCCCCCCCTCCCCCACCAAAAAAATAAATAAATAAAATAAATAAAGAGCCTTTTAAAGCCGTCTTAGCCTCCATGAAGTTTTGTCACTATAACACACACACACACACACATACTTTCAACTGTTAGAAGATTGTGACTCGATGTCTACAATGGAAACTGCTTTTATAAAAGTTGCCTCCAATCTCAATGTAGCAATAATCAATATAAATAAAAAACAATTCATGATAACATACTTTAACTAGATACTGCACGACACAACCCAGTTCAATCTCTCTCTCTCTCTCTCTCTCTCACACACACACACTGTGTCTCACATACACACTCACTCCTCACATACACTTAGATGGCTTGATGAGAAAAAGCAAATGCATTGCCCTTCATGGGATGATTAAAGTATTTTTGACTTGACTATTCAATGTATGATCTGGGAATAAAATGTTGACTTTGACATTGACTTCAACTTTCTTCCTCTCTCTCTCTCTCACACACACATTCACCCAGCTTGGTTTACCCACTGTTTTCCCCAGATATGTTAACAGTCATCACGGGCAAAACCAAAGCAAGAAAACACACAAGCTCTTGATTTTAAAAAAAAAATCAACCGAAAATGTTAAAACAGCGCTCTTTGAAAAAAAACCCAATGGAAATACACAAGGGTAGTTTTTTTTCCATAGGACAATCATCAACCACATTTTTTTTTAAAACAAAGGTTTCTTGAAAAAAACCACCCCACAACAACCCCTTAAATAACAAAAACCTCCGATCCAAAACCCAAACAAAAATCCCTTAACAGTAAAAAAACCAAAACAATAACAAAACACACGATAAAACCTTTTCACTCTTACTAATACCCCCCAACCCTTCATTAGTTGTTTTATGAAAGATTGTCACTTCTGGGCAGACTAAACAATGCTAACCACTGCAAAAACCAAAAACAACAACAAAAAAGAACGGTCACTCAGTATAAACTGCTCAACCAGGCTACTAATTACGATCCTGAAGATGTCTCTGTGAAGGTGATGTCCTGCATTTGCTGGATCCATACTACAGCCATAGAACGCAGTGTTCATGCTAAAGTACTTTTAATGCATTGAAAAACCTGTTTAAAGTGTGTGGCTGTAATGTGACTCTGTTACTACATACTCCATGTACAGCTACACACACCACATGTACTTTGTGTGTACATTTGAACTTGTTAAAACTATTAACTGTTATTGGCTGCATGTGTAAGAACAGGTTGAATGCAGCCCTTTGTTTTTGTTTATTGTGTTTTTTATCTTTTCTTTTTTTTAACAAGATATAGCGCTATATAAATTCCATTTATTATTATTATTATTATTACTATCAACACTACTACTACTACATACCCAGATGGCCTGTAAACTGAATACAGCATCATCATTACTGTTACCATTACTGTTACCACCACCATAAAAAAAAAAAATGTGACGCAGCAGCAATGAAAAGCCTCTTCCACGGCAGACTAGCAGTTGCTTGTAGACCATCAGCTATGGGGGGGAGAATGGCAGCATGAGCCTACTGGCGTCAGTCACTGGACCTGCTGTGTGTAGCGTGGTCAGAAGTGCGTAGCATGGTCAGGGTCAGAAGTGTGTAGCATGGTCAGAAGTGTGTATCGTGGTCAGAAGTGTGTATCGTGGTCAGAAGTGTGTATCGTGGTCAGAAGTGTGTATCGTGGTCAGAAGTGTGTATCGTGGTCAGAAGTGTGTAGCATGGTTAGAAGTGTGTAGCATGGTCAGAAGTGTGTAGCATGGTCAGAAGTGTGTATCATGGTCAGAAGTGTGTATCATGGTCAGAAGTGTGTATCATGGTCAGAAGTGTGTAGCATGGTCAGAAGTGTGTATCATGGTCAGGGTCAGAAGTGTGTATCATGGTCAGAGTCAGAAGTGTGTATCATGGTCAGGGTCAGAAGTGTGTAGCATGGTCAGAAGTGTGTATCATGGTCAGAAGTGTGTAGCAAGGTCAGAAGTGTGTAGCATGGTCAGAAGTGTGTAGCATGGTCAGAAGTGTGTATCATGGTCAGAAGTGTGTATCATGGTCAGAAGTGTGTATCATGGTCAGGGTCAGAAGTGTGTATCATGGTCAGAAGTGTGTATCATGGTCAAAAGGTGTATCATGGTCAGGGTCGAAAGGTGTTTGGGCAAGGTCGAATGGGTAGTTGGTCAGGAGTGTGTCAAGGTCGAAGTGTTATATGGTCAAAGTGTGTTTTTGGTCAGGGTCAAAAGTTGTAGCATGGTCAGAAGTGTGTATTGGTAGAAGTGTGTATCTGGTCGAAGGTTTTAGATGGTCAGATGTGTGTAGCAGGGTGGGGTCAAAAGTGTGTATCATGGTCAGAAGGTGTTCAGGGTCAGGGTAGAAGTGTGTAATGGTAGAAGTGTGTATCTGGTCAGAAGTGGTATCATGGTCAGAAGTGTGTATCATGGTCGGGTCAAAAGTGGTATCATGGTCAGGGTCAAAAGGTGTAGCTGGTCAGGGTAGAAGTGTGTGCATGGTCAGGGTCAAAAGTGGTGATGGTCAAAAGTGTGTGCAGGTGAAGTGTGTAGATGGTCAGGGTAGAAGTGTGTGCAGGGTCAGGGTAGAAGTGTGTAGCATGGTCAAAAAGTGTGAAATAGGGTCAGGGAGGGTGTGTGCATGGTCAAAAAGTTGTAGCATGGTCAGGGTCAAAAGTGTGTTCTGGTCAGAATGTGTATCGGGGGGTCAAAAGTGTGTATATGGTCAAAAAGTGTGTTCTGGTCAGGGTCAGAAGTGTGTATCATGGTCGGGGCAAAAGTGTGTAGCATGGTCAGGGTCAGAAGTGTGTATCATGGTCAGAAGTGTGTAGCATGATCAGGGTCAGAAGTGTGTAGCATGGTCAGAAGTGTGTAGCATGGTCAGGGTCAGAAGTGTGTAGCATGGTCAGGGTCAGAAGTGTGTAGCATGGTCAGGGTCAGAAGTGTGTAGCATGGTCAGAAGTGTGTAGCATGGTCAGAAGTGTGTAGCATGGTCAGAAGTGTGTAGCATGGTCAGGGTCAGAAGTGTGTAGCATGGTCAGGGTCAGAAGTGTGTAGCATGGTCAGGGTCAGAAGTGTGTAGCATGGTCAGGGTCAGAAGTGTGTATCATGGTCAGAAGTGTGTAGCATGGTCAGGGTCAGAAGTGTGTAGCATGGTCAGAAGTGTGTAGCATGGTCAGGGTCAGAAGTGTGCAGCATGGTCAGGGTCAGAAGTGTGTAGCATGGTCAGAAGTGTGTAGCATGGTCAGGGTCAGAAGTGTGTAGCATGGTCAGGGTCAGAAGTGTGTAGCATGGTCAGAAGTGTGTAGCATGGTCAGGGTCAGAAGTGTGTAGCATGGTCAGGGTCAGAAGTGTGTAGCATGGTCAGGGTCAGAAGTGTGTAGCATGGTCAGGGTCAGAAGTGTGTAGCATGGTCAGAAGTGTGTAGCATGGTCAGGGTCAGAAGTGTGTAGCATGGTCAGGGTCAGAAGCGTAAAACTATAACCAACATCAGCACATCTTCATACACCAAGCAACAACGATGCAAACCACAAGATCAGCACATCTAACTAATAAACAGTGGTTCAGTCAAATTTTGAAATTGATGTTTTAATGCTTTAAAAACCCTAAGGGGGTCAGGATAGTCTGGCTGGTTCGAGCATAGCGTCCTGCGCTAGTGATCTGCTGACATGGGTTCGAATCCCGTTCAATGAGATATTTTCCCCTGGAGTTAACATCAGTGCAGACTCTGCTCTCCCCGCCCCCCCTACAAAAAAAGTCCTTGGGATGAGACTATAAACCCGAGGTCCCAAGTGTGGACACATGTTGAATATCTTGTGCACACGTTAAAACTTGTTCTGCTTTTAAGAAGAGTAGGCCATTGTGTGCTGGTGGGAACAGATGACAACATTTACAAAACTACATACACACGGGGACTGAATGTAAAAAAGCACTTGAATGCTTATTCTATTATCCTCAAAATAAAAGGTTTTTTTTTAAATACCAGAGGGTTGGATGATTCTGCTCATGCCATCATCAGCGCATGCAGTATCCTGCAGCAGGACTCTGTGATCAGTCAGGTACTTGACCCCAGCACTCACTCACTCACCCTCAAAGAGACGCGCTGCAAACCAGTCACAGCCAGCCTCAATTCTGATCAAGTTCTGACATTCAGAGTATGGCTGCTTACATGGTGAGGCATTGGAAAAGAGCCATACACTCTACTCCGTTTTTAATATCTATTTATTCTTTTATTTCGAGGATAATGGAATTAGCATTCATGTGCTTTTTTTATATCCAATTCCCATGTATATGCAGTTTTGTACATTTTGTCATCCCTCTCCACCCAGCACATAATGGCCTACTCTTCTGAAAAACGGAACAAGTTTTGACGTGTGCGCAAGATGTTCTGCATGCGTTCACACGCAGGACCTTGGTTTACAGTCTTGTTCAGTGTTCACTCTCACAGTGATTCTCAGATGTGAGGAGTGGACAGAGTGCATGCTCGGGGAGACTCCCGGGCTGCTATGCTGTGGAACGCCCAACAACAACAAATTATGAATAACTCTCAAACAGCATACCACTTGGTATACCATTTTTGGCTTCACTTTCCAGAACCTCACTGCTGAAAGACAAGATTCTGCTGTGGAGTTGGTAGCTAGGTGTGACTCAGGTGAGGATGCCCTGATGAGCAGCCTAGTAGACCTAGACCACCCTGCTCATGATGTGACAGTAGACCACCCTGCTCATGATGTGACAGTGGGGACAGGACAGCCTGGTGGTACGAGTGATGCGCTCGTGATCTGCTGACCCGGGTTTGAATCCCATTCAAGAGGATTCTTCCTCTAGAGTTAACATTAGAGCAGACTCCACTCTCCCCAAAAGCTCTTCAGATGAGACTATAAACCGAGGTACCATGTGCAAACCCACGCAGAACATCTTGTGCACACATTAAAACCTGTTCTGCTTCTCAGAAGAGTAGGCCATTATGTGCCAGTGGGAACAGATGACAAAATTTACAAAACTGCATACACATGGGGACTGGATGTAAAAAAAGCACAGGAGTGCTTATTCCATTGTACCCAATATAAAAGAAATAAAAAAATTTTAAATAAATTGACATAGAATGTATGAATTTCCATGCAGTTTTGTGCCAAGAAACACAAGAACGAAAAACAGACAGACTACAATGCTGCTCAGAAACAAGTCAAGCTTTGATCAAAAAATTAATCATGGGGGCTTTTTCACACAAATCAATCAGCACCAAAAAAAACCTCTCAAATAATGGAGTGACTTTTGACAATTAATTCTTTATGATACTGGCTAGTGGATATACATCAACATGATATAAAAGTTTGGGGAGGACAAGTGGAGAAATTATTAATTTTTTGTTGAGTGTGTGTGTGTGTGTGTGTGTGTGGTGTGGTGTGAGAGAGAGAGAGAGTGTGAGTGTTTGTGTGTGCGCATGTGTGTGGGTGTTGTTGTTGTGTTACTTGGGCATTCCCCAGCATAACGCCCTAGGGGTCACCCAGAACATGCGCTCCATCTGACTCATCATGCTTAGGATTCACTGTGAGACCATAAGAACACACTGGATGACAAGTTTGTGTGTTTGGCTGTTTTCATGTTCAGCGCCATATAGGCAGCTATTCTCCAGCTTCAGAGAATAGGTGTGTGTGTGCGTGCCTGTGCGCGCGCACACGACCATGTGCATGTGTTAAAATTCATTTAACATCTTTTCACAAGTTGTGATATTAGACGGGAAAGTTGTGTGTGTGTGCATGTTATGTGTGTGTCTGTTTGTGCACGCATGCACACATGTGCATAAGTACACTATGTAAATGCAAAAAAAACCCCACATGTGTTTGTGTGAGCGTGAACAAGTCCCTGGGCTTAACCAGATCATCACAAAACAATATCCATAATAAACTTGTTTCACACATGATGAAAAATCAACAAATACAAGTGTAGATCTATTGACATCTCAACGCCCATTTTCACTTCATCATAAAATGTCCATCAGGTCAACCCCTTGAGACCGACACTTCAAACAGCAAGCAACAGGAGGATATGAATGGGCTGAGAAAGAAGAACAGAGGGGATGAGACATGGTGATGTAGCAACTGAGACAGAGCCCCCCCCCCCCCCGAGTCTGTCACTAACAGCAGACTTGTTTTCTAGCCCCTACCACAGTGCCCACATCCAGCATAACTCAGTCCAGGGTCCAGGGCCAGTGTTAAAATTAGCGTGTCCTTTCCTTTTAGCTAGTCTAAGTGCAGTCCGTTTCTGCTATAATTAGCACCAGCTGGAATGGAATGGATTAGAAGCTGAGAGGAGCTGAAAGTGGGGGAAACTGACAGCTGTGCCACTTGTTTGATTCTCACACAAGAGGTAGCAAATCTGGTAAAGCAGCAGGAAGTCTCAGGTTAGTTTTGTATGGAGCAAGACTCAATCCCCTCTCCTACCCCCCATACCCTTTCCATTTAATCATTCCAGATATTTCTGTATGCAGTCCAGCCGACTGCAAGAGCAGTAGTGTGGAAGACATCAAAATCAATGACTAACAAGTCTGAAGCTGTGTGCTTGAAAGGATATTTGAGTACTGTTATCAGAATATACGGGCTTGGATTAAAACATGAAAGAATGTTTAGCTACTAGTAGTCACACCTCTATGAAAAATGTCTGGAGTGACACGATACAGGAGGATGAATTGATGAGGGCTTTGGCACCCACACTTCATGGCCGGGCCTTAACAAGCAATCTGGTACTCTTTCTTGAGACAAAAAAACCAATGCCCCATGCAAAGAAAGCCTTTGATACATGTAAAAGAACCTACAGCAGCAAGGGAGCTTTTCTAGACAAAATGACGTGGTGGGATGGTGCAAAACTGCCTCCCTTAACCCGTACAGCGCGATGGGCCACGATCGTGGCTTCCCGGTAGACTGCGATGGGCCACGATCGTGGTCTTGCATAAGTCAGGTTCAACATCAGGTTCATATTATTGTAACTTTAGGGAAAAGTGCCTCCTTTTCACTTGGTAGGGTCCCTCAAGTGTCTAACTTCCAGTTCTTTGTGTGATTAGGGTTACTAGGAGTGATGATGATCTGGAAAGGAATGTTGTTGACACCACCCTAAAGGAGTCAGTTGTGGAAGTGATAGGCTAGTGACCAACCTAAGATGCTGAATGAAGTGGAGTCTTATCTCACACTTCTAATGCCTTTAACACATGTTGCTTTGCCTTGTTGTTCATTCTGTTCTGTGTCTCTGCCATGAAAGGGGTGTAGTTGATGAAAAGTAGAGGGTGAGGTGGCTTACTGGTCAGGGAGTTTTTACAATACAATTTGTGGGATATCTCCTGCTACATACTAGGTAATGTCTTTTTTGTTTTTTGTATCACATTCTACATTGTCTCTACTTTCCAAAAATGTATAGGTTTATCTATCTAGTGTTAATCATAAGCATGTAAAAACCCTAAAACAGAACAAGGTAGCCACCGCTAAAAATTCTTGGTTTTAAGTGCAATTCCTGTGAGCGCCAATAATTATATCCAGCAGTGGAAGGGTTAAAAGGAACACAGGCACAGCGTTGCGTCTTGTTAAAACAAAACACACCAGCAAACTGCGAGGGAGCCTCTGTTATCTTGGGGGGTGAATCAGACACACCTTTCCCCTACACAACGATTTGTTGCATGTATGTAGGTATATAAGCCCTTCACAGTGTCCACTGTTTTGACCATGCTCCCTAGCTAGAGTCTCTGGCAGCTCCCTGTCTGCAACCTTTGTGCATGCTTTCACATGCTTTTCTGCTTATCCCACAAAGAATACTCAAAATCCACACAGAAAACCCTGTAGTGATGGTAATACTATGAATCACCTCCTGAGACTGGTCTTTCAATGTGAAACAAAATAGTATCAAAATAAATCAGTGAAGAAACTAATATTTCATTGTAAATGGGAGAGAACATTTTTGTGTGCATGGGCATACGAGTGTGAATGGGAATAAGCATTCATTTTAACTGTGTAAGTAGGTGAGTGTCACTGACAGAGAATGGGTGTACATGCATTCATGGTAAATTTCTGTCACTGACAGAAACTGTTGATATACATATAATATATATATATATATATATATATATATATATATATATATATATATATATATTTTGGTTAGCTTGGGGAATATTCTGTAATAAAAAAATTCTCCTTTATAAAAACTGATCAGTAGAAAAACCAAAACAGCCACAATCAGCATTCTATTTGCTAGAGTGAAAACATGCTGACATTATACTTTTGATATTTAAATCTTAGGCCTTGAAATTGAATGCTTTGAAGAAATCTTCACTCTTACATGACAAAGCCAGCACTTCCTGAGGACACCTGGTACATACACAATTCTGTCAACTTTGTGAATCGCCAAAGCCCAGAATCAATTCAGATTATGCAATATGTAAAGGTAAGCAACCTTTACCTTAACACGCACTCTCTCTCTAACATGCAATTGAAAACCACTCAAAGAGAGTAACTACTCCAAAACTACCTGATAAAATGACCACAAAATGTGGACATACTAACTCTCTCTCCTTAACTCTCCCTCTCTCTCTCACACACACATACACATCATTCAGGTCAGCACAGCAGGTTTAATGATTTCACACAAAAAAATTGTGTATAAAATTAAGTTTGTTCACCTGCTCTTTCATACTTTTTGCTTATAATGATACATATATATTAAAGTGAGTGTGTGTGTGTGAGTGAGAGTGAGTGAGTAAGTGAGTGAGTGAGTGCATGTGTGTGTGTGTGTGTGTGTGCAGAGAAGAAACTGGAAAACTCATCGATTACATAAAAATATATTTCTTGTCATTGGTTAAATGGAAGAAGTCTATTGCTCATCCCCTCACACACATTATATAACCCCTTACCCCCATCTAATATCACTATCGCTGAAAAGATATC
This sequence comes from Rapana venosa, assembly GCA_028751875.1. Lineage (NCBI taxonomy): Eukaryota > Metazoa > Mollusca > Gastropoda > Neogastropoda > Muricidae > Rapana > Rapana venosa. The sequence goes on along the minus strand of CM054144.1, from coordinate 9,118,515 downwards.
AAACTGAAACACATACACACACATTAAAAGATATTAACCATGACACTCCATCCAGTTGTAGTAAAGAGAGACAGCTTAGTAAAATGTATCAACAATGGAGCAAGATAATTCTATATTATCTCAACAGCAGGATAATAGTATGCGTTATCACAAGCAAAGGGAAAGGACCACCTACTTCTTCCATATCTCACACACACACACACACATACTGATCAGTGTATATCAACAGCGACAAGATATAAACAATGGTCAAGTATATATATACTACATCTCATAGTAAATATGCTTCTATAAAAAAAAAATCAACCCAGGTCTATATATGAATATATTCTGGAAACAAAATCACAGCAGATAAAAATCAATCCAAATTTCTGCAAAACCTGTGAATGGAACTGGAATGGGAGACAACTTCAACCAATTCTAACAACAATCAAAAAAGGAAAAGACATTCAGATTTTCTGTTTTTTAAGATGTGCTCAATATCCTTTCAACCGTTACTCATTGCACACATATTCATAGACTTCTGTAAGTAGTTGAAATGATCATAGTCTACAACAAAAAATATCTGCAAAAAATCAGAGACTACCATTTTAACACATGAATGTCAGCATAAAATGTACCTTGGTTTAAGTCAGCATCAACATCAGCACTGCCAGAGGTTTATGTTATTTATCAATGGTATTTCTCACCTCCCCCCCCCCCCCCCAGCGCCCCCCCCCCCTCCCTTGTCAAAGGTTTTCAGTTTATCAGAGGTGTTTCACACCAGGGCTACACAAAATGCTTCTAATTCACGCGCACACACATGCACACACACACACATGCACACACACTACAGACATGCAGCAACACACTCAGTGTACACAATCACACAACATGACACACATACTAGTCATGCACACAACAACTTACAGTAGGCCTGCCATGACAAGGTTCAGTTTACAGAATGGGTTTTCTCAGGGCTTACACATATCACCATCAAGCTGATATGAACAGAACAACACACAGCACAAACACATCATGCATCATGACACACACTGACAGAGCGATCTCAGTAACTGAGGTTCAGTAAGCCGCTCTCAGGTGAGAAATGAGCGACAAGGAAATGAGCGCATCCCTCAGTAACACTGACCTGCATCACCCAGTAAACCTGAACTTGATGTCAGTAAGCCATGAACTGAACACAGAGAAATGAACCGCATTCATTGCCTTCTGACAACCTGAAGCTGAGCCGCATCCCTCAGTAAACCTGAGCCGCATCCCTCAGTAAACCTGAGCCGCATCCCTCAGTAAACCTGAACCGCATCCCTCAGTAAACCTGAACCGCATCCCTCAGTAAACCTGAACCGCATCCCTCAGTAAACCTGAACCGCATCCCTCAGTAAACCTGAACTGCATCCCTCAGTAAACCTGAACCGCATCCCTCAGTAAACCTGAACCGCATCCCTCAGTAAACCTGAACCGCATCCCTCAGTAAACCTGAACTGCATCCCTCAGTAAACCTGAGCTGCATTCCCCCTCAGTAAACTTGAACTGCATCCCTCAGTAAACCTGAACTCGCATCCTCAGTAAACCTGAACTGCAACAGCATCCCTCAGTAAACCTGAACTGCAACAGCATCCCTCAGTAAACCTGAACTGCAACAGCATCCCTCAGTAAACCTGAACTGCATCCCTCAGTTACCTGCATCCCTCAGTAAACCTGAAATGCATTTCTCAGTTAACCTGCATCCCAATAACTGAACTGCATCTCGATAACCTGAACTGCACCACTCAATAAACCTGAACTGCATCCTCAATAAACCTGAACTGCATCCCCCAATAAACCTGAACTGCATCCCCCAATAAACCTGAACTGCATCCCCCAATAAACCTGAACTGCATCCCTCAATAAACCTGAACTGCATCACTCAATAAACCTGAACTGCATCACTGAGCAAATAGTCATGGAGGAAAATAAAATGCAGGTAAGCAGTTCCAACTTCTTCTACATCCCTAAGTAAATGATTCATCACAGACTTTTGTATTGTACTGTACTGTATTGTATTGTACTGTACTGTATTGTATTGTACTGTACTGTATTGTACTGTATTGTTTACTACTTGAAGTCATGGCAGAGTTCTCTGTGTACTGCTCTCCTTGGGGAAAGAGCCTTGCAACAAGAGCAGCGTCAGCCATTATTTCTGTTTCCTCTTCCTGTAGGCCTGCACATGCATTGGTTTCATAATCGAAGTATGGTTTGGGTGTTTTATTTGGTTTTCTTTTGTTTGGTTTTTGTTGCTGTTTTGGGGGGTATTTTTTTTTTGGGGGGGGGGGGGGGGGTAACACAATTTTGCCATGGAAAATTCTCTTGTTGTCGTGGGTTCTTTTACATGTGCTAAATATGTGTTACACACAGGGCCTCAGTTTATCGTCTCATCTGACAGACTAGCACCCAAACCACCACTCGTTGTCTAGTGGAAGGGGGAAAAGTTTCAGGCACACACGGGGATTGAACCACCACACACTTGGAGCCCGGACTTTTCGCTTACAAGGCATGCGTGTTACCTCTAGGCCACCGAGCCACTTGTTTTACAAAACAACAACAACAAACAACAAAAAAGCCCTGAGAGATCACATCTTTCAAAGACAGCATGTGAGAAATGATGATGCTTCTTTCCTGACCTGACTCCAGCTTCAGCTCCTGGATGAGCTAGCTCTCTTCAGAGGTCTGGTGGCCACTGAAGCTAAGCTTTAGCGCTACAGGAACCTCACAGCCAGATGCTTCTCTCTCATCACTGACACATCAGTATGGGGTTAAGCAAACTTTGTTTCTAAGGACTAAAGGCTGATTCACTCGCTTTCTACTGAATTGCTTACAACACATCCGAGGGCAAATTTCTAAACCTGTTTATGTCAAGACTATAATTATCATACAGAACTGGAATTTAAAAAAATCCTGGAACAAATTTTAAATTTCTTAAGATTTTTTTAATATATATTTAAAAAAAAAACTATTTGCTACATTACTTTCAGGATAATGGAATAAGGACTCATGTGCTTTCCTTTTTTTGGTTTTGTTTTGCATCCAGTCCCCATGTACATGTGCATTTTGAATATTATGTGTGAGTGAGTTTCCTTCTGGTGACTCAGCAGAAGTGAGTAGCATATATGGAATATTACACATATATAATCAGTAATCTACTCTCAAGAAACAAGCCAATGCACATTACACAGTCCTATTATAGAGAGAAAAACAATTTGGCAAAATGAAAACGAACCAAAACAAAAACGGTGCAGAACTGAGAAGATGCAGACTTCATTCCCAAGTTTCAAAACACATTCAAACAATGCAAGCAGCCAACTGTTGACGTGGGTCACCAACACACCACCATGGTCATCACAGCAGTCCCCTCTCACTCCTACCCCACAAGCAACTAGCGCCGCAGTTATACAGCTCAGTGGTCAGAGCACATCACTCTTCACCTGAAGTAACCTGGCAGCTCAGGTTCAAGTCATTCCTCAGATACCAGAAGATTCTTTTCCCCTGGAGTAAACACTGGGGGTGGGGTGGGGGTCCCCAAGGGATGCCAGAGACCTGTCAGTATAAATAGCATCCCCACCTTCTGGAAATTCTGTGCTAGAAATTCCCTCTTTTTTCATCCCTCTCCATGTACCCTTTTTCCCTGTCACCATCTTCTTGATCATTTTCTGCCTTCTTGGTCTATTCTCATGCCTTTTCCCCCCAGAAAGACCTAAACTAGAACAATTCTATCTCATGCTGAAGTCAGATGTGCTGGGCCTGACTTCTCAGGTGCTTAACGGAAGTGCGATATAGTTTCACTCTTGTAACAGACAACAATAGTTGCTGTCTGAGCGCTTGACGATGAAGAAGAAGAAGCCTTGGTTTAGATTGCATTGTCCTGCAAGTCCTTCAGAAGAGAGAAGAAACCCAGGTCCTGTGAGCTGACACAACCACGCCATGTCATGTCATGTCATGTGCCCACATGACAAACTTCTCCAGCTTTCTTTGAAGAGTACACCAGCTGTGTGACTGACGGCAAGGATGACACAAGCATACCCAGCATGCCGTACGTGACTTTGAGAGCGATGGGCTCCACCAGTTCAACTCATTCAAGACACACCACACAGCATGGAAGTAACTCTGAGAGCTAAGGGGTGAAGATCACACACAACAACAGTCCCTCCACTCCTGCCCCCACACGCAACCAGCACAGTCATTTCCCGTGTTCACAGCAGAAACCTTCAAACAAAACACCAACATGTAAAAAAACAAAAGTTCTTGATTCCCAGAACTGGACAGCAAGCAGACACTGATAATTTCAACACAGAACCTGTTCTCCAAACAGCAGAACTGACAAAATTCATGCCACGGCTGTTAGCTTCACTTTCTCCAAAGTATAAGTTTCTGAACAGAATCTTCACAGAATGCCTGTCTTCAGTGGCATAAAGGTGGGTTTAAATGTTCTCAAAAATAAGTTCAGTTTGGAAAGAAAGTCTGAAGCCACCCTACATACCCCAGTCTGAATACATTTGAATATACACAACAGTACTGAAGTCTGACATAAAAACAAAAAGACCGACTTTAACTAGTGTAATTTATTAAGCCAAACACTCAGTCCCACCTGTCTCACTGAATATCCTAGCCAGACATGAAGCTGTACTGTTGCACCTATGTCAGTGTACACCTATGCACTGAAGAATAAGGTGAAATATGAATTGAATCCCATAACTAAACTTATGCGTTGCTGAATCTACAGTGACACCTCCTACCACCAAAGTCTTTGACATCAGCTAGTCCTAACACCAGTGCCTTCATCTGAATAAATGTACCCCCATGCCCTAAAATAGTGGTTTTTGCCTATAACTCAACAGTTGACTACATACTTCATCTTGGAGTGACAATCTGAAGTAACAACTCCCAACATTGATAACAGTTTCCAAGCGTGCTTTGCATATTACAACCAGTGTACAACATCCTATGCTGTTGAAAAAAAGGAGTATTCAGGCATGGTACTAAAGGAAAAGAGTTTTTCCCTGAAGGCAATGTTCTGCAGTGAAAATGTGAAAAATCGACTATCAGACCATTTTGGGGATTTTACCAGAATTTGTCAGTAAAATTTATGTTCTTATGGATTCTTAACTTATTTTGCATAAAAAACATGTATTTTCTTGCAATAAAAGCCTTAATAGATACCTAGTGTGTTCGATTTTTTCCCTGTTGTGTACAAAAAATCCGAATTTTCGGTCCCAAATACAATTGCGTACACTCGCAAAACCTAGTCATGCCGTATATCAATAGAGAGCTTGTTACTTCCCTTACACCGTTAGGCCGTTTATAGCTGACCTAGTTTGAACAGTTCTGAGTAAAGGTTGGGGATTTCACTATACCAAGACTGGTGAGACCTCCATATATGGTGTGCGTGAATTCTGAACTCAGATTTGCTATAACCTGATGGTCAGGTCGGGTCACATGATCGAGTCAAAATGGCGTCTGTTTACATGGTTTCAATTTGAAAGCTGAGGATACGATTGCAAAGTACCGCCCGTATAGCCTTTTTCTAAACAATTGTAGGCAACAATCCAAGTGAAAAGTTGCACAACAACTTGCTGAAGTATGCAAGGGGGGTAAAATTGAAGGTGGGCTAGGTAAACTGCAAAACGAGTGTTTTTGCTCAGTCAAGTGAGATACATGTCTGATGGTGACAGCAAGACTGACTGAGCTGAACAACATCAAACCTGATCATGGCTTATGCTCCTGATGTAGAGACAAAAAAAAGAAGACTGCATCAACCATGTGAGCAAGCATCCTAGGGCAGCTCTTCGCACACTTGTTTCAGACTGCAGGAAGAAGGGACCAGTCTAAAGATGGGGGGGGGGGGGGGGGGGGCATGGTCAGCTGACACAGATTGAGTCGACTCTGCAAACTGTGGATCCTATGCAGCTAGATCTCCCCTCCAGCCTTTATTTATTTCATCCTGGTGGAAATACATCCTGACTTAGTGCCTCAAGACTCAACAAACATGTCCGGAACAGTCTGAAATATCAAAAAGACCAACAAACTATGTGACAGAATACTGTGAAAGGGGCCTGGCAGAAGTGACCAGAGGAACTCTGTGCTTGAGGGAGGTGCCGTCTATGCAGCAGGACAGTGTTAAAGTGTTTTTGAAGGATTATGTGGGGCAGGCAGTGACTTTAGGAACTGTAGAGGTGAGATCAGTGTCATCGTGTGTCGTTTTTGCCCCGTTTTGTACTTTTTGACTATTTTCTACCATTAGTAACAAATTTCTCAAAATGTGGTAGTGAGATTGTAACCAAATTTTGCATACTGCTAGAGTGATGCATGATCTACATTGTGTCAGCAGGGTTTTGCCATATCTATTGAGGTTTGGCTTGCACAGGATATCAAAATTGTATATATTATGTTTGCGATTTCTATCTTAATTAATTGGTATTTAATTTTTTCTCTAAAACTACTCAAGCTACCTTAAAAATCTCTTGTAACTATGTAGTAAATCTATTTTGCTATACAAACATAAGATTTAAACTTGTTTGATCAACTAGTTTCTGAGAAAGGTCAAACATTTAAAAAAACCCAATACAGCCGCCAGTTTGTGCGGTTTCCACAGCAATGGAAAATTTTAATCTCAGTTTGACCCCTGAAAAATGTTCCTTTAGTCCATTTGCGTTACTCCAGATCACCAGGTGTTGTGAATTCTGCCCCAAACATAAAAAGTCATTTCACTGCAGAACATTGGTTTGGGGGTCGGGGCAACGACCCCTGAAGCTGAAGGGTTTTCAATAATTCTAGCCTGTAAAAAAGCCCCTCCTTGAACTAATTTCCGTTCTTCACACTGAGCAATCTCTGCCCTAAAATAAACTCTCCTTTATCAGTCATTTCTTCAACCCAAATGAGGTTTTATACCCAAGTAATCACATAGCAAAAATGAGGGCATATCTAGACAAATCTGCACTAACACAGATAGAGGAATGAAGAGAAAGAGTGAAAGGACAGACAGACAGAAAGGCATACACACAGAGACAGAGAGTGGGGGGGGGGGGAAAGATGTGATGGTGGGGAAACACATGGAATAATACCAAAAAAAGCAGTGTGTGTGTGAGAGAAAAACTGTGTGTGTAAGACAGTGAGAGAAAAGAGAAAGTGAGTGTGAGAGAAAGAGGGTGGGAGAGAGAGACAGAGAGAGAATGTGTGTGAGAGAGAGAGGCTCTTTCCATGAAAAACAAAGGGAAGGCTTTTCATCCTGCTGATTGTTATGGAAACAGTGCTGCCCTCTGACTGCACCCACAGCTGCGTGGACCAGTCAGTGAAAGCCCCCCACCACCACCCACTCTACCCCTTCCCTCTTCCTACCATCCCCTTTCACAGCTCTAGTCCATCCCTTTCATGAAAACAGATCTACCTATGGTTGATATACATGGTCTGCTTCTTTCAACAGGGACAGGCCACTTGCTACCTAGTGATGACTCGTGATATCAAAAAGAGAAGGGAAGTAATCGGCATGGAAGAGTTACATCCCTTAACCGGTTTTTATGGGCTTCTTTTTTTTCCTTCTCCTTTCCCTTTTTTCCCCTTTTCTTTCCTTTTTTTCCCAATTTTTCCTTTTCGCGGATTTCCGCGAATTCGTGGAGATGTACCATGCCTGGTATTTAGACTTGGAATGACGAATCAAAATGCTTTTGGGGCTTTTGTTCCAGAGCATGTCAAGCCCTCGGCACAACACAGCAGTTTGCCGACAGGCTGAAACAAGCGCTTGATCCCAGCGCCCTGTCCTCTTCATTCAGTCTTGGGCGCAACTCAGCGATTCAGTGCTGTGATGCTTCACGCACCTGGACTTCAGGTAAACCAATTTACCATTCGACATATACCAGCTTGGGTATAACTGCAACTTCATGTGAAGATGAGCTGTGCAGCTGGACTCGGGATGAACTTTTCATCTTAACTGCTATCTGGTCTTTTTTTCCTTTTCTTTTTAACTGGGTATGACCTGTACAAAAATGGCTCCTAATTTCTGTCTTATGCACAAATGTTGATATCATCAATCTATATAAATCAAACAGGATTGGTAGTATATTTACCCCTCCTTCACTCCCCCTCTCTGTAATTTCAGGTGAACAGACAGTCACTCCCTCCCTCTCTCTCTCTCCCTCCCTCTCTGTGTGTGTAATTTCAGGTGGACAGACAGTCTGTGAAAGCATTATTATCAGTGGGAAAGTTCTGTCCTGCTCGGGTCATGAACGCAACGTAACATCACCTCACCACCCCGCACTGCTACTGATCTGCCTGAGTCCATCCTCACAGAACTGTGCTGAGTCTGTCTGCGGTATCTGTGGCATCAACACTTCAGTGCCAGCTTTTCTGCTTATCAACACCACAGAGTGGTTCAAATGCCTCCCTCTCTGTCTCTCCCCTCTCCCCACTAAACTCCCTGAGGAGTGTTTGACCTGGGAGACCGTCAAAATCTGCACCTTCAATTCACAAGATGCCACAGCCAAGATCCGAACCCACAACCTTCATGAACCCACGAGATTGAAGTCAAACAGTCTTAACCATTCAGCTACAGTGTCTGCTAAACTGAACATACAAAAAAAGATGCTTGGTAGCAAGGCCAGCAAATAAATGAACAAAAAAGTTTAACGCACAAACAACTGATAACAACCCTAATACTGTCTGCCAGAATGCACCCTTTGGTCAGATCTTACCGCCCCGTCTACCCAAAGAAAAGCATACCTGGTCATTAATTATTCAGACAGGCCCAAATCAGTATAAAGTATTAATCAGCAACAGTGCTGGCAGACCTGAACATCCAGCAGTTGCTGTCAGCACAGAATTCTCATTACTCACATCACATTTGATGGCTCTAATCATGTTTTTGATTCCTTGGTGGTACCAATTTTTCACGTAAGAGTGTATTTTCAGAAAACTTGGCGAAATGTGTGTGTGTGTGTGTGAGAGAGAGAGAGGGAGAGAGAGAGACAGAGAGAGAGAGAGAGAGAGAGGGATGGAAGCAGGAGAGGAGAGGGTGGAGGGGTGGTGTTGTCAGGATGCAGACTGTCAGGAACAGAAGAAAGTGAGGCAGAGAGAGAAGGGGCGGATGGGTAGAGAGTAGGAGCTGATAACACACTGGACACAGACTGATAATGGCGCATGTGAGAGAGGGGCTGGGGGAGACGGAAGCAAGAGAAAAGTTGCTGATAGAGAGAAAAATAAAGGTAAAGGTACATTTCAAAATCAGGATATAAAACATGCATCCCATTTTACTACAGGTATAAATACTGACTTACGCATGAACTTTAGTCCTTCACTGTTTATTCTATAAGCATTTCAACATTTCTGTACAGGTACTACCACCCCCACCCCCAACCCCCCAAAAAAAAAAAGAAAAAAATTTTTCCCCCAAAATGTGCAAACCCCAGCAACTGCCGACAGTAACACCTGACCGTCCTGCACCCGAGTCTTACCTGATTCATCTCCCCCTTCCTCCATCCATCGTTGTCGGGCAGCAAGCAGGTTGTCACTGTCTTCATCCACTGTTCGTGTGGGGAAGGTCACTCCATCCCCCATGCTGCCACACAGATACACCATCCTCGTCACTTTACACCCACCTTCTGCCCCCACCACCCACCCCACAGCACACAAGTATTCCAGGACACAGCCCATAGGTCTGACTTTATCTAGTCTCCTTGTGGCTTGGGCAGAAAGGGTGTGTACAGATCTTTTATTTGGATCTAACTATACAGAATAACAAATTTGGAGTAGATCCATATACAGGTGATTTCCCATGTCTGTAGTTGCCTTGCTCATAAAACACAGGAAAGTACAGGTGGCTGGCTGTCAAGTCCCATTACAAGTCAGTCAGGAAGACAAAGGGATAAACTGTCAGAATGTCACTTACTTGTAATCACACTATGCTTTACTTAACCAGACCCAGAACTACCCTTCTGTTACACAATTAATAAAAAACAAAACCAAAAAAACCCATCACAAACAAATAAAACTCTCTCTCTCTCTCTCTCTCTCTCAAGTCAACAGAAAACATGAGAAAAAGATAGGAAGAGATGGGTTGGGGTGGTAGTAGTGGTTGAGGGGGGAGGGGGAATTAAAAGACATCACCACTCATGATAATGCAGTAACATAAAGACAAAAATATGTGGGGTAAATATCACAGTTTTTCAGTCCTTGAAATATATGTATATGAAATCATCATCTTATCAATGACTGCCCTGAGAAGTGTTGATTTACTAAGTCTAAGGTCATTCTCACCACCATCTTTCACCTCCCTATCAGAGCATTCTCTGCACAGCTTTAAGGAGTGAAATCAAAAGAGCTGCTGTCACTGTGATGAGTTGATAGTCTGGTCATTTCTTTTCTTTTGGTGTCATTTACTCGGCTACAGCTCCAAGGTTCACTAATGGTGAAATTTTCCAAATGCGACTGTTTTTATTTTTTACCCACCATGAAGGAAGCCCGCATTCCAACTGTGGGGATGTATGTTGGGTATGTTTGTGTTTCCATAACCTATTGAATGCTGACATGAATATGGGATCTTTAAAGTGCATTAAAGTGCATGTTAAGGAGAAGCGTGAGCGAAGGAAGCAGGGCTCAACTTCTGGAGACGTTTTCCCTTGGAACACCTGTGGGAAGTGCTGTGCATCCAGAGTCGGCCTCTTCTCCCATATGAGGATACATTCTGACAGATAAGCCTGCCTTCCTACTCATCTGTTGATCAGACGAGAGACTCCATCATCGTAAAGTGCATGTTTGATCTTCTGCATGCATATATAAATACACAAAGAGAAATAAGGCACTGGCAGGACTGCACATGAACTTGACCTTGGAGACCATAAAAAAATCACCACCCTTAATTCGATCATAAAAATCCCTACCCGTAATTCACCAGAAGCCACAGAGGTTCCAACCCATGACTTCATGGACCCATGGGATTGAAGTCAGACAGTCTTAACCACTCGGCTATGGCGTCCATCTAATTCATGAATAAATTTCATGGTTCACTTATCCCTACTGAAAATCTGCTTCCCTATTGCTTGCCCTGTTGACTAAAAGAAAGGTGAAGTTGTCAAAACTGCTCAGACATGCCATCACCAACATGCCAGTTTGTGCTTAAAAAAAAAAAGCTTCCAGTTCCTGATTCCAAGGGATTAAGAAGACCCCAGGATGGAATCGACAAGGATCAAACAAGACTGTAGACTTGTCTCTTTGTTTTCTTTTGCTTTCCATTCCATTTTTTTTTTAAAAGTCTGAGTGTCTTTTCCTTGCTCAAAAGAACAACCATCAAGCAGCAAGATATGTAAGTCAGTGACAGCAGACATTCTGACAAGACTGGCTGTAATGAGCAATGCTACATGAAGTCTTCTAGTGGCCCATAAATGGCAACTCAGCAACTCTTCATCACTACATTAACATTAACCATCTTTTCTGTTGTGCAAGGCAACTTTCTGTGACCTCTGGTTCTTTAAATTTAGCAGTGTGGTAATGTGTGCATACACAGTCATGTGTAGGCATGCATGAGTGCATGTACCAGATTTAATACAAATCATTCTAAAAAACCCAAAACAAAACCGAACAAACAACAATAACAAATATTTAACAAGAAATACAGCCTAGAACAGCATCAGAGAATATCATTCTGAAATAAGATCTTTCAAATCGTGTTTTACACACGTCTTATAAAACACTGCAGAAGACCACACTCATGCTTACTCCAACACTTCCTGCAGTAACAAATACTCTGACAACACTCCAGAAAGTCAATACTCCATGCGCATGCATAAACCAGTTAGTGCACAGTTCAGTAAACAAAACACACTACTCAGTACTGGTGAAAATTAATCTGACCAGTCATACATGATAAAATGTGAAGACATTTTGAATAGACAACACAAAGAACTGATTTTACAACACACTAGTTTCAGTTCTAATAGCCTGGAGATTCTCCTGGCAAACTGAACATGCATGTGTGTATATGTATTTCTTTAAGTACTGGATGTATGAAGTCTTTCCAATGTTTACAGAAACAACATTAGATTGCTTCATTCTTCTTCAACACTAAGCAAAAGCAGATGCAACATTGCTGCAAAAAGTCTTCTTCCCCCCAATGTGATTTAGTACTCACTAAAGTATGAAATTAAAAGGGAAAATTAGGTCACAGGGTTTGAGATCAGCTGCACCCCAGTTTGGAACTAAATGTAGTAAACTTCCAACAATAACCTGTCACCTGTCTTCACCCCTACACCTGTTGATGGTAGGAGCTCCTCATAATGCCACCAGGGTTTGCCATCTTTCTCTATCTCTGCTCAGTTCTATGATCTCCTGTAGCCCCCACAGCCCGCCCGCCCACTGATCTGTGATGTTGGCAATGGAGGATGTTGGTGGTCTGCCTCTTTTCCTTCTGTCCTCAAATTTGCCTTGGAGAACTGTCGTCATCATATTTGTTTGTGAGCCATCTGTTTCCTGTGCTTAACGATTTCCGCCAACATTTGTCTTAACACTGAGAGTTTGTCAAGAATGCTCTCATTTGTTTTTTCTGTATGACCATTGGACTCTTAAAAATTGCCCGTAAAACCACTTTTCAGCTGCATTTATTTTGTCTCTTTCGTGATGTCCAGGTTTCTGACCCATACAGCACTACAGGCAAGGTAAGTGATTTGACAATTTTGATTTTGAGACCTTTAGGTGTGCCACTGTCTTTCCAAACATTGTTCAATTGAATCCTCTTTTCCTTGGCAATATCGTGACTTAGTTAATTTGCATCACTTGGCTCTTCTTGGCATTTAATTTGAGGCCTGCTGTGTTGCCATATGCATCAATAAAGAGTGAACAGAAAATGTCTAACTAGAACACCATGTGTGTGACTAAAAGCTTGTTTCCTATTCAACCCACAATTTGACTGCAAATTCCACAACTACCAATTGTATCAAAAACAAGCAAACAAAAGGTTTTTATGCAAATGAGAGCAGAAAAGTCCTGTGGATTTAGAGTATGAGATGCATGACCTGACACTTATCTGAGAGCATATGCTTTTTCCCTGGAAATAACATTACCTCTGACTCCATTCCCCTGCAAAACCTTCTAATGAGATTATAAAGTGATGTCCTGTGTGTGAAAACTTGTATAACATCTTGCGCTCACATGAAAATCCTTTCACCTGCCCTACACAAGGAGAGAAGCTACAGTCAGGACCATGCATGACATGAACACACCCAGCCTGTCTCCTGCACATGAAGAGGCCAAGTCCCCCTGCCCAACACACGCTGTCCTGAAGTGTGGTGCTGGAATAGGCCAAGTCCCCCTGCCCAACACACGCTGTCCTGAAGTGTGGTGCTGGAATAGGCCAAGTCACCCTGCCCAACACACACTGTCCTGAAGTGTGGTGCTGGAATAGGCCAAGTCACCCTGCCCAACACACACTGTCCTGAAGTGTGGTGCTAGAATAGGCCAAGTCACCCTGCCCAACACACACTGTCCTGAAGTGTGGTGCTGGAATAGGCCAAGTCACCCTGCCCAACACACACTGTCCTGAAGTGTCACTAAGTGTGGTGCTAGAATAGGCCAAGTCACCCTGCCCAACACACGCTGTCCTGAAGTGTCACTAAGTGTGGTGCTAGAATAGGCCAAGTCACCCTGCCCAACACACGCTGTCCTGAAGTGTGGTGCTGGAATAGGCCAAGTCCCCCTGCCCAACACACACTGTCCTGAAGTGTCACTAAGTGTGGTGCTAGAATAGGCCAAGTCACCCTGCCCAACACACACTGTCCTGAAGTGTGGGGCTGGAATAGGCCAAGTCCCCCTGCCCAACACACACTGTCCTGAAGTGTCACTAAGTGTGGTGCTAGAATAGGCCAAGTCACCCTGCCCAACACACACTGTCCTGAAGTGGCTGAAGCCAAGTCCCCCTGCCCAACACACACTGTCCTGAAGTGTCACTAAGTGTGGTGCTAGAATAGGCCAAGTCACCCTGCCCAACACACACTGTCCTGAAGTGTCACTAAGTGTGCTGCTAAAATAATAAATTCCTCAAGAAAGTGAGGGAGAACTCCAAGTCAAGTCCTATGTTCTGTTATGTGGCCTTCTTGTGGGTAACCCTGCAGAGATAAATATGAAATCCATGAGCAACAACAAATGGAGAATGACAGGATGAAGATGGCATGTGGTGAGCAGCCTTGATTGCCCACCATCTTGAAGACATCGGCATGAACTCCCCGCAGCCACGCCACGCTGATGGAGAAGAAACTTCACTACAAATCAATGTCACAACAGTACCTGAAAGCCCACTGAAAGGGGGGGGGGGGGGGGGGGGGGGCACCTTTTCCTCTGCTGCGATGGAGCCCTGAGGACTCGCAGCTTTATTCAGCACAATGGAACCAGAGAGAACAAATGGAATGTTCCCTTCTTTTTGCAATCATGTGGCAACACCCAGGTCTAACTGACGGAAGACAACTGCCCTATCAGTGAAGATTCATGAGCAGTCATCACTCGGTGGGTAGAGTACTGGTGCCCCGATCTGAAGTATTCTGAGGAAGTGTGTTCAAGTCATTTACTTTTCATTGTTCATTTTCTCCACTCTACCACTTTAAGTCATGGCAGATTTCTCTGCGTGAAATTCAGGTCATGCTCAGCAAACAAGATATTCTGTCCTAAGTCAACATAGGTACATCCTGGCTCCATCCCAAACCCCCCCACTTCCTTTAAATCTTTTATATATACTATAAACTGAGGTGGAGGAATGAATAAACATTTTACTGATTGTCTTTCAACAAAGTCAATATAAGGAAAAGTGATAACAATGAAATGATAGCAAAATTACTACCACCTTGATCATCAATATATCGGAGCCTACCAACTGATGATGAAACTTGTATGTTGCCAGCAAGACTTGCATCTTATACAATACAAAATGATCTTAGCTGACTGAATGTTTCATAAAGTCCACAGATTCCTTTTGGTATTCAGTGAGTGATACACATATTCACAAAACAAATGTTGAACACAAATGAGTTTGGAGGATAAACACAGCTTTTGTAAACATTTGGTTTTCTGCCAATGAAGTCTCAATGTATAAAATTAACCAAAGATGCTAAAACAAAGTCTCTGAATGAGAATGCATGCATCGCATACTTCACACACACATAACAAACACATCCATTTTGGGTAGAAGAGTAGGCCAGATATGGGTAGTGGTAAGAGTGACACAGACCCAGCATGCAGACTGTGACCTAGACAAGGGATGGGTTTGGCCAGGCTCAAGCAGTCCAAGACTCTAATCATATACTTTCAGCCCAATGGCTCCTCAAAAAGCTAGGGGAAAAGTCATGACAAGTCGAGTCATGGCTAACTTACTGTTTTAAACAATTCTTTGAAACCTAGTGTACAGAAAAGGGTCGGGCTTGTTGCTGTTATTCTTATTTTTTGCAGTTCTACTTTGTTTAAAACCAAGGCTAGTTTGTGTTTTTCCGTCTGTAGTTAACACTTCTTTTGTCTAAACATCCTGAAAGAAACCTACTTTCCAAGACAAGAAACATCCCTTTTCCCTTTAGGACTCAAGTTCATAAGCGTCCAGTCTTCAAACAGCCCACTTCAGCCAGACAAAAAGACATGTATACCTGAAACACTAGTTGAAGTTACCAACTGCAGTTTTCTTATAGTATGTTCTTTCGAGCCAGAAGGCCCATAGAGCCGGAGCTTATCCCGGTTTCTGTAGCGTTAAGCGAACTGATGGTTTTTCACCACCCCTGTGACAGGACGCTAGTCTGTCGCCAGATACTTCCCCAGCAGAGCTGGTACCCACTTGTAACCTGGGTGGAGTGAGGAAAATAGGAGTAAAGTGTCTTTCCCAAGGACACAACACCGAGCCAAGCGGGGATCGAACCGCGACCTCTGGATCACGAGTTGACTGCCTAAACCACTCGACCACGGTGCCTCCAGTTTTCTTATACACATTCTTTTTCTTGAGTCGTTCTTCTGTTTTTGTTTTTGTGTTTGCAGTGGTTCTTTTTCTGCCACTAACACTTGTACTTAAAGTACCCATGCACTTTGCTCCCCAACAGCAACGGAAAGAAAATGATGCACTAGAGACAAAACGATGAAACAATGTCAAACCCAACGACAAAAAAAAGAAAAAAAGGGAGGCCACCCGTTCAAACCAAAGTGGGGAAAAAGTGCTCCACACAAGCCCCCAAAACACAAGAAGGAAGTACAAATGCATGCTGGGAGGCCCACAAGAAGGGAGATCACTGTGAAGAAGGCTGTGCGGCTGACCTGGTGGTGTTTCCCATGGTGTCATAGGTGACTACAGGCTGCAAGCGTGTTGGGAACAACACTCCGTCTCCTCTACTGTAGGCAGCCACAGAACACAAAACAGACACTGACAGAGTTCAGGCAGGCCCCCTCACGCCCAGTCACACCAACAGCTGTCGCTCACTGAAGGGCCAGTAGCCATGGATGTCTCAAGCGGAAGAACAAGAGGAAGATGGTGGCCCTGTACTGCTGAGGCATGCATTCACAGCCACAGGGGGAACACAGAGGGGCATGCACACTACTGCTTCACAGCTACCTCCCTGATGAGACTTGATGCTGTGGGCAGTGTGGGAGATTCGGTCTATTCCACGGTGATATTCTCTTTAGAAGCTTAGCACAAGGATGTGTGTTTCTGATCAGGTGTACATTTTCATACCTGTTTTATGACGGGTTGCATATAAGTCTGTGTAAGTGTGGGTGTATGCGTGCATGTGCATGCTTGATGCTTTGTGACTACCTATGCAAAAGCCTGTGTGTGTATGAATGTATGCAAAAACTACAAATTGATACATAAATTCTTCAGTCAGTACAGAGAGTCAGTAGCTAAAAGTGAAGTTCAAACATGTCATTTTCTTTCCTTCTGTTACAACTCTAAATACTCTCAAAACATCCCACCCCCCTCAAAAAAGAAAAAAAAAAAAAAAAGAAAAAACAAAGAGAAGTGTTTCAGTTTCTGTCAACTATAGATTCTAAACGACAACTGCTGTTCAAAGCACTCTACAGCAGCAGTCCCGGAACTACAAATGTGCTTTGAACAGCATGTCTGTCTTCCCTCCAGTCTTCCCTTCCCTCCCTCCAGAGCTGCCGGGGACACTGCACCACTGTGCCCTGCTGAAGTTGTCCTGCTGTGTCTTTGGCAAGCTGAACCAGGCAAGACCCATCCCTCCCTTCTTCCAAATGCTTCCAGGTCTTTTCAGAGGACAACCGGTTCCTAACGGTCAACTATCCTCCAACAAGGTAAGCTGCTATGAAGAAGTTCCACAACTAAAAAGAAGGAAAGAAGAAGACCCCTAACTCAAAGAAGGTATAGCTTACTGAGTGTATAAAAATCTCCACACACCCCACATAAAGTGAATTAACTACTGACACAGTCAGTACAGGCAGGCAGCGTGGGGACTTCACAGACACAACGCTAGACGTCATTTCAGGGACAACTCAACCACAGCAGCTGCACTGAGCATACCAACAAATTCAGACATGTTTTGGGGAGGGGGGGGGACCACATCTTTGAGCTTTTAAGGTACGAACAGGCACTACCCAATCCCTGTCAACATCATCAGACAGACATAGGTACTACCTCAAACAGAGCTCCTACACCCAGTGTAAATACACAAACTTAAGTGGTTTGGGCACGTCACATGTTAGTCTAATATCACTAAATGTGAACAGACTTAAAACATACAAAAACAAAAGCACATCACACGAACATCTGGACTGGCCATGACTGTCCTACAGGGAACAGTACAAGGAGGGAGATGAAGAGACAGATAGAAATGATGGGAAGACAACATCAGAGAGTGGACCGGCCTTGAGTGGAACGAACAGCTACGATAAGAAGAGGACGGCGCGGAGTAGGGAAAAGCTGGTTGCAAAATCTTCATTAGTACCCCCTAGGTCTGAGGGACTATGGGATAGGTGAGGTGGAACATGACCACAACCATGTACCAGCCTTCCAGACACAAATTTGTGATGAAAACTTCTAGTCCTCTGGTAGAAAGTAACAGCAGTGGCCGCAAAAGCTGCTGTGAAGGAATCCCATGTGCTAAAAGTGGTGCCTCATCCTCCGAAGGTGGAATATGGCAGCCAACACCGCAAGGTACTTCTTGTACACACAAACTTCTCATCCAAAGACTACCTAATGATCTCACAGTGAGTCCCTGGTGGAATGAATGAAACAAGAGTGCATTTTCTAAGTGGACATCAGGGAGTTAAGCTGGGGAATGCACAACAAACAACATAGTGATGCTACAATGGATCAACAGAAAAAAGGAAGAACCAGGTCATGACACTACTGAAGACAGAGCGGTGACAACATTCACTGACCTGCTGAAGACAGGCAGGAACCAGAGGCGAGGCTCCTCCCCGAAGATCTCCCGGCAGTTGGCAGCACGGCCCAGGCTGAAGCCTTCTTTGTCAGGGCCTGACTGGAACACTGGGGCTCGGAATGCCTCTGTCGTGTTCCACACACACACACCCTGAGTTACACGGTCACTCCCCTCCACAAACCATTAATCACACAGGTCTTAACTCTTGTCAGTCACTTTGTTTTCTGATGACCAGTGATCTGTGGGTACTACTCAAAAATATGCTTGACATGGTTTTTTTTGTTTTCAAATCCCTAAATTAAAACATGTCCAGATATTTTGCTGGGTACCATTCCCAATTGCCAGTAGTTGGTAGATATTTTAAAAAAATATATTTAAAAACTATTTGAAAAAAAAAAAGCATATTCAAAAAGCTCTTTTTTTCTGAGCGCTCTGCTTACAAGCACGATTATTCTTGTTTTATCTTATACCATTTAAGTCATGGCAGATTTCTCTGTGTGAAATTCGGGATGCTCTCCCAACACCACAAGAGCAGCACCAGCCATTATTTTCTTCTTTTCCTGTCTGCAACTGTATTTGCTTTCCTATCAGAGTGGCTTTTTTCTACAGAATTTTGCCAGGGACAACTCTCTTGTTGCAGTGGGTTCTTTTATGTGCGGTAAATGATTTTGTGTTAACACACAGGACCTCAGTTTATCGTCTCATCTGAAAGACTTAACACCAAGACCACCACTCATATGGTCTAATGGATGGGGGAAATATTTTGGGCCCAAATGGGGATCGAACCACTGGGCACTAACCTAGAGTTTTTGCTTTCTAGGCAGGCACATTACTTCTAGACCCCCGCTTATAAGAATCTTCCATTCTAATTAGGACTGCTTGTGACTATCAGAGACACAGAGGCTGGAACATGCTCTTCACATTACTGTTTTCTTTGGCTAAAGTCTATGCTAAATGCTCATGAGGATTGTCCAAAATGAAAGTTCAGGCACACACACATGCATGCACACACACATACAAAATTCTCTCCCACGCTCTCCATCACTACAGGCAGACAGACAGAAGATGGTAAGCTTACTCACCTAGGGTGGATCGGTTTTTGCAGACCAGGAAGATGTGGTAGGAGAACAGGGAGATGACAGAGATGAAAAACATGACGGAGACGAAGAAGAGAAAGAGAACATGGAACCGCTCCATCCCTCGCCCTCCCGCTGCCTGTCACACACACACCAGCCTCAGTGCACACAGTGAGCAAATCCAACATCACTCAGTCAAGAGTGCTAAATTTAGTGCGCCCTCCCATTTACCTAGTCCAAGGGTGGTCCGTTCCTGCTATAATTAATAATAATAATAATAATGTATGGAATTTATATAGCGCCAGCTATTAATCAGCACCAGCTGGGCTGGGATGGAATGGACAGCAGCTGAAAGTGGGGGAAACTGACAGCTGTGAGTGTTGACTCTAGGATTGGAAAAAAAAAAGAGGCAATTTGCCCTTCCCCCCTCCCACCCTCTATAAAAAAAAGGGGGACAAGTAGTATTTGCTTAAATAGTAGCCTTAGTACTCTAGTTTCAGCTATTTTGTCACGGAAGATAAACAAAAACAAACCAGCATGTACGCAAGTAGACAGAATCAAATATTCACCTTATGAGTTGCAGTTCATTTGTAGGATGTACTCTGACACTGTTGCCCTTCCCCCCTCCCACCCTCTATAAAAAAGGGGGACAAGTAGTATTTGTTTAAATAGTAGCCTTAGTACTCTAGTTTCAGCTATTTTGTCACGGAAGATAAACAAAAACAAACCAGCAT
Organism: Rapana venosa; assembly: GCA_028751875.1. NCBI lineage: Eukaryota > Metazoa > Mollusca > Gastropoda > Neogastropoda > Muricidae > Rapana > Rapana venosa. The sequence goes on along the minus strand of CM054144.1, from coordinate 9,098,331 downwards.
GTACGTAAGCAAACAGAATCAAATATTCACCTTACGTGTTGCAGTTCATTTGTAGGATGTACTCTGACACTGGGGGGGGAGAGAGAGAGACATACAGAGAGAAAGACAGAAAGAGACGCACACACATAAACACACAGAGGGGGCGAGAGACAAAGACAGACAGAGAGAGATAGAGAGACAGACAGACAGAGAGAGAGAGAGAGAGACAGACAGAGAGAGATAGAGAGACAGACAGACAGACAGAGAGATAGAGAGACAGACAGATAGACAGACAGAGATGGGTCAAAGTCAAGTTTGTTATTTCCACATTCAGAGTTGGAGACAGATCTAGATTTACATGAGGAGAGAGGTGAAAACCTAATTTTAAAAAAAGTCATCAGGAATCCCGCAAGGGCACACTCTAGAATCAACATGGCAGTCATCAGTCCACACATCACCGCTGATTACTTTTCTTCTTCAGCCCTCAGATACCCTCTGAGGCTCACCAATGGCCAGATCTGGAGGGGGTGTTATTTATTTTATTTTATTCTTTTATATCGAGGATAATGGAATAAGCACTCATGTGCATTTTTACATCCAGTCCCCGTGTGTATGCGGTTTTGTAAATTTTGTCATCTGTTTCCACCGGCACACAATGGCCTACTCTTCCAAAAAGTGGAACAGGATTTAATGTGTGCGCAAGATGTTCTGCGTGCGTTCGCACACGTGGCCTTGGTTTATAGTCTCATCCGAAGGACTTTTGGGGAGAGTGGAGTCTGCACTGATGTGCACATAAGTGCTTATTCCATTATCCCCGATGTAAACGAATAAAATTATTAAAAAAAACAACCTTTGACCTCTATTTGAGGAATGGTAAAAAAGGTGTGGGCTTTTGTTGTTGGCTTTTTAATAGATCTATAGGTGTATCAAAGAAAATGGAAAAACAAAAACAAACAATATCTTTATTCATACATAGCACTATTTGAGAAATTGTAATACAAATAACAAATATTAAAAAGAAAATAATACCAAAAACAAGCAACAACAAAATAACTGCAACACATCAAATGCACAGAAATGAAGAGGAACGCCAAACAATCCAAATCATTTAAAAATCCTTTTTTTTTCTTAAAAAAATGCGATGCAGAAAAAAAAAATCACCAGGTAAAGCTGGAAATTCCCGAAACTCTGCACACAATGTCAATCATATGCACACATGCTGATATTATTACATATCATATTGAAACACACATCAGAAAGATAAAAAAACAACCCAAAACCCCCAACCTAACAAGCAGCTGAATATCTTAATCAAACATTCATTTCACCCCTTGTGTTTCTGGCCCAGGCCAAAAGCTGTGTCAGTTATTGATGTCAGCTAATTTGCCAAGGTCTACACTAAACCTCCGTCACCCATATCATAAACCTCACGTCACCCATATCATAAACCTCGCGTCGCCCATATCATAAACCTCACGTCGCCCATATCACAAACCTCGCGTCGCCCATATCACAAACCTCGCGTCGCCCATATCACAAACCTCGCGTCGCCCATATCATAAACCTCGCGTCGCCCATATCATAAACCTCGCGTCACCCACACCTTAGCTGGACCACAGAGTTCTACTGAAAGATGGAAGGGATTTGTACCGTGTGAGCAAAATGTTATGCAAGTGTTTGCACAGTACAGGATTAAGATTTATCATAGTCTCATCTGCAAACCCTGCATCATCAGACTCAAAGTTAACTCAAAGGGCAAAAATCCTCGCAACCGACAGTTCTATAAGGATTTGAACCTGCACCCTCTTGACTGATTCAAACTAAGAGTCTGGTACTCTAACCACTTTGCTTTTTCTGCCCTTCCGATTCAGATCCCATGCTGTTCACACCCACCAACCGCCCCTCCCCCCCAAGTTTGTTTGCTTGGTCAGTTTGGTTTGTTTAGTCTTTTTGTAATAGTGTACACAATGATCACGTCAGATGGAAAGTGCTACACTTACTGTCCACGATCTGATGAAGTATTTGAGGGAAGTTAATGCCACGTAGAAACAGTAGAGAAGAGCGTATCCCAGGAACAAGACGAAGAACTTGTAGTTGGAGAAGCCGACACAGTTGTTTACCCTGCAATCCACATGCATGTATTCACGCACAGGATCATCAACATGGCTAGGCCATGCTCCTCCCCCCAACACCCCCTCAAGATGAAACAACAAGACATTATGGGATAAATCAAATACAGACAACGATGCTTTTGTTGCTAAAACAACACCAGACACAGATAAACCATTACTCTTATCTACATTTTTAGATTAAAAAAAAAAGTAATATGCCAGACATAACCCATAAAATAAATTTAGAAAAATATGTCTTTATGAAAAGGAATACTCCCAGACACAAAGTAATCCAATCTAAGTAAGTTCTCAACATACCAAGAAAAGCTTGTGCACACATAGCACACATGCAGCATGTACAAGCCCATGTGCACACACACACACACACACATGCATGCACCCATATAAAAATAAAAAGCTTGATTTCTGTCCAGAGCAAAAAGAATCAATTGATACATCATAACAATATACCCTGACATCAACTCACCAAGGACAATGGTGATCCATCTTCAGTACACACCTGAATAGAACACAACAAAAAAGAAAACAGTAAATAACAACTGCAAAAAAATCTCACTTTTGTACAGGGCAACACTTTCAATACGGGTCAAAAGCCACCAAAACATACATTCACTGAATATTCGATGCTTTTACAAGTAAACAAACAATCACGAAGAGACCTTTACACCTTTTTTTTGGGTGGTGATTTGTTGTTAAGCTGTTTTAAAACTTGTGATGAGTTTGTGTTTCATTTTTATCACAGAGGGTAGGGAGCAACAACTGGAGAAAAGCTACAACAATTATTTCCCCTTCAGGTTCAAGTGTAGGGTTGGATTATATCAATGCATTTGCCATGCCTTGACATGTTTGCATGTTTGATTCACCTCTCTCCAGTGAGGCCACATTTTCAAATGCTAGGACCTGGCTTTTTCTTGAAGCTTTTATAATAATAATAATAATATTAATAATGTATGCAATTTATATAGTGCTGAATCTTGTAAAGCAACTGATCAAAGCGCTTACAATCAAATAATTTACATGCATGTAATCGCCCATAAGTAAGATGAACATATATATCAAATCCACGTACGCACGCACACTCACACACAAGCACTCGCACAGCACACTTAGGCAGGGTGACAGAGGCTGTTGAAGAGTACATATATATTATGAGGAGGGAGATCTTAGGTAGGAAATAAATAGGTTTTGAGGCTGGATTTGAAAGCATCAAATGTAAGCTTTTGGTGAAGAGATAGAGGGAGGTCATTCCAGGATGCTGGACCACAAACAGAGAAAGAGCGATGGCTGACAGTGGTTTGTTTGAATCTGGATGTTCGAAAGCACAGTGTATCCACAGCTGTTTCAGGATGACTGATCAAGTATCCCCACTCTGTTACATCTGGTGCTGTCAGCACTGCTGTTCAACTGCCCACTCCATTACAGAAGGGTGGCGATTTCTATGAACTTCATGTTCAACTTGTTTTTTGATTTGGCTAAAGCTCCAAGGTTCACTGATGGTGAGATTTTACATATGTAACACGTTTCTGTTCACCATGAAGGTAGCCATGTTCAACTATAACAGACCTGCCAATTCCATAAATTACTTTCCTCCCTGTATATATGCTAAAATTACATTTATAAAAGAATCCTTCATTCAAAGTCAATATCTGTATAATGCACTAACACAAAGATACCCAGTTACCATAAAATCTATGACCATTAGTAGTTGAAAGGTCAGATATTTTTCTCCAGGTGTAGTACCAGTACTTACGTGGAGCATACAGAACAGTGGTGGCACCGATCAGGCTTGATGCTTTTACACTTTTCACAGTATCTAGGATCTGCAACAGCCATTCCGTTCATATGATCATATTGCCGTCTGCAACAATCATTCTGTTCACATGATCATATTACCATCTACAACAATCATTCCGTTCACACGATCATATTGCCATCTGCAACAATCATTCCGTTCACATGATCATATTGCCATCTGCAACAATCATTCCGTTCTCATGATCATATTGCCGTCTGCAACAATCATTCCGTTCTCACGATCATATTGCCATCTGCAACAATCACTCCATTCACATTATCATACTGCCATCTGCAACAATCATTCCGTTCACATTATCATATTGCCATCTGCAACAATCATTCCGTTCACATCTACAATCATTCCATTCACAATATTGTATTGCCATCTGTTACAATAATTCTGTTCATATTATCATATTGCCATCTGTTAAATTCATTCCGTTCACACAATCATATTGCCATCTGTTACAATAATTCCATTTACATCCTCATTTTGCCACCTGCAACAATCATTCTGTTTACATTATCATATTGTCAAAAAACAGGCATAAATGTGGCGGCCAAAAAGAGTTACAGAAAAACACTTAAAATAACAAATCAGACCACAAATGTTTACAACCGTTTACAGACAAAACTTTCTATGTATCTAAGCTAACGACATCATCCGGGCCCCCACAAAAAAAATCATGTCATTTCCCTTGGTACAGCTCAACACAGCAACTACAACTCTACTTATTTAAAAACAAAAAAAACCATTATTTGTCTCAGTCTTGCAAATGTCTTCATTTGCAAGTCATTACTGCTTTTAGTCACCTACAGTCACATAGGCACACAAACAAGTGTGTGCATGCACACACCTTAAATTTTGTAAAAAGCAATAATAAACATTTTGAAAAAATAACAACAAAATACACCCCTTAACCCGTCCCCCCGAAGCCCCCCCAAAAAACAACAACAAACAAACAACAACAATAAACAATTGTGACTAAACAAAAATCACATGATGGTTCCAATTTCCTAAGCCCTTTCCAATACAATGTCACAGAAAACAAAATGGCAGGCCATTTCTTGTAAGTCTCTAGCACACTGGTAATGTCTTAATTAACCAATGTAAATCTCTGAATACTCACAGCCAGTGATGGTGCGGGTCTGCACTGGCAACTTTTTGGTCAGCTGTTTCAGCATGTCTTTCTGTGCTTCTTCATTGGTCTCCGATTCTAACCGCTCTGCCACTGAAGGTGCTAGAAAGAACTGGGGAAAAAAAGATGGATCATCATCCACTTCATTACTGAGTAATTACCATTAACTTTGTTACTGAATAAGCATCAGTAATTTCATTGTTGAATAAGTATCATTAACTTGTTATTATTTTAGTTATTGTTTATTGCCATATTGATTCCTGTTGTTTATCCTTGACATTAATTACTTTGTGATCAGTTTGAAACTGAGATTACGCCAGAGGTTAAAGTCATATTCATTCAGAGACAGCTCTTATTTATTTTCACTACGTTAAATGCATCATGTAATTTCTCTTAAATTTATAAAAGTCGCATGTAACCCCCCTTGTCAATGGGCCACATTGGGCAATGACAATAAATTCATCAAAGCGTCAAAAAAGCCTCTCTCTCTCCCACAACAAAGTAATAAAAATTTAAAAGAAGAAAAAAAAACAACAACCCCCAAAAAGAAATACGCTCTCACCGAACACAAAATCTCCCTCCCCTAAAAAAAAGAAAAAAAAAAAAAAGAAAGGAAACATAATAATATACTCATTACAAAAATTGGTACACACAAAAAAAAAATTTAAATTATCATGGATTCAGCGGCAGCAATGCAGCGTATAACTATAAGGACAGGGACTCGAAGTTTAAAGGGGGCTTGCTCCCTTACAGCCCACATTCCCTCACCCTCGAGGCACCTTCCCCTGTGTGGTGAAAATGGTCTGCCAGTAGCACCAGATGAACATGAACAGGAGGGGTGATACAGCAGCAGCAGCCCACTGAAACACACAAAACACACACACAGGATTAATCAGTGCCGACTCGACTCCACTCCCCCCCCCAAAAAAGCCCTTTGGATAGACTATAAACCGGGGGGCCTGTTTGCAAAACACACAAAACATTTGGCACAGTTAAAAAAAACCCCTTCCCACTTCTCAGAAGAGTGGGCCATGTGTGCCGGGGGGAAACAGAAAAAAATTGAAAACTGCATACACTTTGGGGGCTGGTCAAAAAAACACCAAGTCTAATTCCCTTATCCTTGAAATAAAAAAAAATAACACATTTAGTCCCAGTTTTTCCCTTCGAGACTCGATGTCTTCACAAGATCTATCACATTTGTGTCCAACAAGCATGCGTACTTCATTTTTTTGGGGGGGGGGGGGGGGGTGGGGGGAGGGGGGAGGGGGGGGGTTTTGGGGGGTTTGTTGGGGTTTTTTGGTGTGTGTGTGTGTGTGTGTGTGTGTGTGCCCCTGTTTGCCCATTTAACTTGGTAGCTGTATTCCAACTCTGGGAATGATGCATCGTTTTAAGGGAGCCGCATTCTGACTTTGGGTACATTAGAACAGCAACACTAGGGCATGATTTTTTTTTTTTTTTATACATTCCCTTTTTTGTTCTACCAGCACACAATGGCCCACTATTTGAAGAGAGAAAGGTTTTTTGGGGGGGGGTTTTTGTTTGTTTGGCTTTGTTTTTCCTCAGTAAGATAGGTTTACCTATGAGTTATCCTTAACTGTTTTTACCAAACCCTTTGATTTAGGTAAGCCCATTTGATTTCAGACATGCTGTCTAAACACAATGCCTATAATGGGATTATATAAGACATGTATTATGATATTTTCTTTAAAATTTATCCATTCCTACGGGCCCAATGGGCCCAAACCCTTTTGAGAGGGGAACAGGTTTTTAATGTGAGCAAGATGTTGGCATGTATTGCACACAAAGGGCCTTGGTTTATACTATGTTCCCCTCCCCGACAGGAAGAAAACAGGGTTTACACTGTGCACAAGATGTTCTGCGTGCATTCGTGCATGGGGAAAATCCCCTTGAACAAGCGTCTTGGTTGGGGCTCAAATCTGAATCATCAGACTCTGAGACTGCGTGGTCAACACTCTAAGCCACAAGACTATCCCACTCCTGAATTTGCTATGAACTCTGATCTCTTTGCATGCTTTCTTCGATCCCTCCTCACCTGAGCATCTGGTACTGCAAATGTGAAAGCAGTGTCACAATTAATTGTCTAGATCATCTATCCTTTCTGTCCCTGGATCAGTGGACACAGTTCAATCTCAAGGACATTGTATTTTGCTAGTACTTATGGGAATGGTAACCTTTCTAAAGTTTCTTTTCTTTTTCTCTGAACAAGTTCACCACAAAAACGAAATGCTCTATTAATGAGTCACCATGTTCATAGGTTCAATTCATTATTCTGCATTTTCTGTAAATGACATAATTTAAAAATAAAATGCTTTCTCATTCTTCCAAACACAACTATTTTACACACACATGCTGGCTAACACTACAGTAATACACACACACAGTGCTGACTCCACTCCCCCCTAAAGTCCTTCAAATGCGACTATAAAGTATAGTATAAACCAAGGTCCAAAGGGAGAACGCACGCAGAATATCTTGCACACACGTTAAAATCTGTTCTGCTTTTCTGGAATAGGCTACTGTGTGCCGGTGGGAACGGATGACAGAACATTGACAAAACTGCATACAGATGGAGAATGGATCATGTGGATGCATAAAAAGCATGCGACTCGTAAGTGCATTCCTTCGGATGAGACTATAAACGAGGCCCCGCGTGCGAATGCATGCAGAACATCTTGCGCACACGTTAAATCCTGTTCCGCTGTTCGAAAGAGTAGGCCATTGTGTGCCGGTGGGAACAGATGACAAAATAAAAAAAAAACACCCGCATACACACGCATAAAAAAAGTCATCTGAGCGCTTTGATTTGTTGCTTTACAAGATTCAGCGCTATATGAATTCCATACATCATCATCATCATCATCATTCCACTATCCTTGAAGTAAAAGAATAATTAAATAAACAAAGCGCACACACACACACACTTTTGTCTAAGATCATTTAATGTGAAAAGATGTAAAATTTATGAAAGAACACACACTCACACCCAAACGCAAGTATATAATTCTTTTACCCAACTCTCTTCTTCATTCCACACACACACAAAGAGTGAACCACTGAGAGGAGAGTGCGTGTCTTAGGAAAAGAAATAAAGAAAGACAGAGAGAAAGGGGGGGTAGGGGTGATTACTTACCTTTTTCAGCGATGGAATCAACAGTAACTGAAAGAGAAATATAAGAATATATATATTATCATATGAACATAAAAAAGGCATACAGCAGATGATTATAATTATATAATATATATATATATATATATATAATATAAAATGACAATATCATGAAGAAATTCTGAACATTACAATCAGTCATCAAGATCTACCAACTCAATCTCTCGGTCAGTCAATCAGCCAGTCAGAAAATTAGTTAGCCAGCCTCCCTACCCCCCTCTCTCTCCCTTTTCTTTTCATAACTGCAATGCCTTGAAGGAAATTGTGTGTGTGTGTGTAAGTATGTGTCATTGTGTGTGTGTGTGTGTGTGTGTTGGGTGTGTCACTGTGTGTGTGGTGAGTGTGTGTGTACATATATATTATATATATACATCTAACTTCTAAGTGTGCACCCACGTACATGCATACATTTAACTTTTTAAGAGTGTATGTGAGTTACTGTTAAGATGTATATATTTTTGTATTTTTTTCTTTTATATCAAGGATAATGGAATAAGCACTTGCATGTTTTTTTTACATCCAGTCCCCGTGTGTATGTGGTTTTGTCAATTTTGTCATCTGTTCCCACTGGCACACAATGGCCTACTCTTACAAAAAGCGGAACAGGATTTAACATATGCACAAGATGTTCTGCATGTGCTCACACGCAGGGCCTAGGTTTATGTTGTGATGTTGAATAACCCCTGTATCACATTCAAAGTAAAATGATTCAGAATATATGATATCTCAATTTTTTCATGGTGCTTCAGCAGATTCATGGGACTGTCTCTCAATTTCATTTTATTTCATGTTTTTTATAGGCTATCCTGACCATTTCTTTTAAGAAAAATTGATCAAATGTGTCTTCAACTTCAAGACTTATAGGGGACATGGTTAATAACTATTAACTAGTATGATATTTTTTATATATGATTAAGTTTATCACTGAAGTCTGTGAAGAGTAGGATCAGTTCATCCACACATTTCACAAACTTCTGTATCATGCGATTCTTGCCATCGCTAGGGATATGACCACGACTTCTTTTAAGTAATTAAATTCTAACAAAATTTGAACAAAACTGTACTTAAACTAAAGTAAAAAAAGTATAAAGCACCTGACACAGCAGTAACAATGATTATGAACTATAGATAAAAGTAACCTTGTACTGTACTAAATGTGAAAACAAAAACAACAAGAAAAAACAAACACAAAAAAACCTGAGATTAATACCGACCCATAACTGATATTGTGATAAACACTGTCACCACTGCAAAGGTGAGGTGACTCTTGATAATACTTTAATTTTTTTTAATAGTCAAATTCACCTTACACTACTTACAGTTACACTGTACAAGTTTACAGTCACACTTAACACTAAAACAGCATCAACTTCTGCTGGATCTCAAAACTGGGAAAGCAGTTTGTAGACTGAATTGAACAGATTTGGTAATATTCTGGCAGTTAACCCCTTCAGCACTCCCCCATGAACTTGAAACTGCCATTGTGCTTGTTATATATTCAAAGGTTTCCAAGCTATTTTTCGATATTTCTGAAAATAAATGCAATAATGAAACTTTAAAAGTTGAACATTTCACTTAGCTGGTGTTTTGTGATACTTCTAAGTTGGTGTTTTGTAATACTTCTAAGTTGTATCTTTTCATTTTTGTGTTTCTCAGCTACTGAGCTAGAGCTCTGAGGTTCACCAATGCCATGGTGAGATTTTGCATATCTGTTTATACCCACCATTCAGGTACCTGCATTCTGACCAGAGATGGTGTGCGAATGCATGCAGAACATCTTGCGCACACGTTAAATCCTGTTCCGCTGTTCGAAAGAGTAGGCCATTGTGTGCCGGTGGGAACAGATGACAAAATATTAAAAAAATTGCATACACAAGCATACATTAAAAAAACGTCATCTGAACGCTTTGATTTGTTGCTTTACAAGATTCAGTGCTATATAAATTCCATACATTATTATTATTATTAAACATGACACCTGTGTGCATGCATTTCTCTAGTCTATGTCCTTAGTCTTACCAGCATACAAAGGCCTTCTCTTCCGAAATATAGAATGAGTTTGTGCACAAGATGTTCTGCATGCACAGGGGTCCTAGGTAATATAAATACTAAAATAGTCTCATCGAAAGACTTTTGGGGTATGGAGTCAGTACTAATGTTAATTCCAGGGGAAAATTCCCCAAAACAGGCTTGATACCAGGCTGTCAGATTATGAGTGCAGCAATCCAACTACTAGCTAGATGATGGATCCTGCCCCTTAGTTGTTTCGAAAATAATGTGTGGTGTGCAAACTTCCAGGTGTGCCTGAGTGTAGGCTGGCCAGTGGACAGAATATTTCAACTTCACTTTCACCATCCCATGCATCATACTTGATCTATGAAACAAGTCACCACATCTTGTGACTGTGCTTCCAAAGTTCCTTGCTAAATATGATAATCTAATCTTTCTTAGTTTCTAAATCTTTAGTTTCTATTTAGGAGGTGTACTCCTAGGCCAGTAGACATTCAATGACAACTGCAAGTTTCTGTGCCTTTTTTTTTTTTTTTAAATGAATGGGGTTATTTAGTTAAGCATATACAATTTTTGCTTTAGGAGTTAGAACTGGCTAAGGTTACAGGTACATCCCCAGTGATGGTTACTGGCTAGTGGTTTCTCACCACTCATTAGGCTATTTTTAATATTTTCTGGCTTTGTTATGATCTGCCGGTCACACAGTTTCGGTTCTTAACCCTCCTTAAACTTCTTCTGTAATCGCCAATTCGTCCACTTTCTATATCAATTTACGGAGTCATACATCAGTGTATGTCATAGTTCATAACGATCTATATTATGTGTCCCCAAACCCGAAGTTGTCTGCTACAGAACGCTAACTGGAAAGGCAAAGTAGAAGACGGTTACATTTAACGTTTGAATCAGATCACGCTAGATGATGATAAGGCGGAAATATTAGCATGTCAACTTACAGAAACACATCTGTACAACATAGGCATAATAGGACCATGCCACAATGGCAGATATAAAGATGACTGGGGCCCATTTTATAGCGTTACAACAGGCTCTCAGGACCACCGGAGCCATCTTCCTTGTATAGTGATGGCTGACATAAACGTCATCAATTTATGTGTTTACACAAATTGTGAAAAATGCTATACTTTTCTATTTAAACCATGGCAGAATAAATCTACGATATAAAGAATGTATACCAATATATTATAACAAAAATTAGTTCTTACACTAGTCTACTTTGCACATGGCAACATATTGTATACAAATATGGCGGCAGCCTGAAAGGCACTCTTGCCAACAGGGGAAGCAAGTTGGAGTGCAAAGTTAGAGAAATGGCCTAAATGAGGGTCTGCCGGGGTGCCACCTAAATCAACTCAGTGTACATGTGTATTTCTGTAATATCAAACTTGGCACACACTGTACCCAACAGCTGAATGAAAAACTGAAAGAAAGGTAAAGAAAATATCACTTCTTTTATGCGAGAATTGCCTGTGCTTCTGAAGACTTCCAGGGCCCGGTAACTTGTTCTGAAGGCTACCGAATAACAATGGCATCTGTGGGCGCGGAGTTCCTGTCAGTGGACCCCTACATGAAGAATGCATTTTCATCAGGTAAGGAAAAAGAAACTAAACTAAAGTCAGACCACAGTTTTGAGAAGTGTGTAGGCATGATACACCTGTACAGAAAAAAAAAAGCACACACTAACGTCACATTAAAATCAAGCATCCAGCCTTTACATTTTTAATTATAAAAAAAGATTGTTGATTGTTAGGCTTGGACATTGTAAATGAAATACAATTTTGTAATGAATAATGCTGTCATGTGCACATGAAGAGGTGAATGATGGGATGCAATACGACAGATACGATACAATATGACAGAAAAATAATGTTTGAAATTATGTTACTAAGTATATAATATGATATTTATGCAAGATGAAATCATCATTGTGTGGTGTATGTATGATGTATGTTGTAACATGATATGATACTGCACAGAACATAACGATGCACAATGTTTCTGTAATATTCCACATTCTAATTTACTTGCTGATTATCAAATAGCCTAATGCTGCCATTTTTATATCACGTTTCAAATATTCAGATCTGAAAAGCTTACTATCATCTAGGCTTGATGTAGACCTATGTGCATTTGATTGCTGTCATGAAAATGTGATTCATATCTGATTGTTTTCATATCCGAAAATATCCTGCATTTTTACCTCTGTTCTTGTTACCTGCATTTTCACTATCTTCTCTACTGTTGCAAAAATATATGGCTAAATAATGTCAATGATGTCAATCTTAATAAAGAATTGTGCAGGTTCATTAAACAAAGAAACAAGCAGTGGCCATATGCAGAACAGGAAAAACTAAATTCTGAAGAAGTCATTGATCAACAAATGAAAGACTCTTAGTAGCTGTGGTTGCTGACATGGAATCAAACCCAAGGCCAGTCCACCTGTGCTTGAGATTTGAAGATGAAATTTTAGGGGTAAAAGTGGTTTGAAATACATCAAAATAGAAAATGCAACCCTTGTAACGATTCCCAGCTTTCTTAAAAGTTGCAGTTACTCGTGTGTTCAGCTTTCATGGATATCTGCTTCTCTCATTTCATAGTTAAACAGTGTTTGGTTTGTTTGTTTGTTTTTATTTAAAGTGTGATCACTCTTCTGTGATATCAGATTGTTATGTTACTTTAAAAAGGAAAAATTTGAGCCAAAAAGCAGGAAGAAAAATTGATAGTGAAGTTAGATCTATTAGTAACTGTTAAAACACAGTGGAAAAGAAAAGTACAGTTCTGTAATAACTTACTACTATGCCTATGTTAAGGGAAAGACCACCTCTTTCCCAGTACATCTGCACCATGCACATTTGTATGTTACTGTAACCCAGTAGTGGGTGATATGGAGGGAAGGGTAAGTAGATGGTTGGTTACCCTATAGTGGGTAACCCATAGGGAAAAGGTAATAATAATAATAATAATAATGAATAGCATTTATATAGCACATTTCTCAAAGCAATGACTCAATGCGCTTTCATACCATGCGCATCTATACACATGCACACACAGCACATAACAACAACAACAACAACAACAACAATGATAATGAGCATTTTCTAAAGCGCAAATAAATTTACCAGAGATACCTATCGCACTGTAGAGGCACACTTGCGTCCGGGCACACACTAGCAGGGCAATTAACAGTACACTCAAGAGAAAAGGCACTAGCAATAACATAACTAACAAACAAACAAAAACCCATTACCAACAGCCAGGCATGCACATGAAGTAGCCTACAGTGTGACAAACGGCGACCGTCAAGACAAGCACAATATATTAACTAGCTAAGAAATACATTAAAGAGATGTGTCTTCAATGAAGACTTAAACTGGGATAAAGTGGGAGCATGTCTGACGGCTGTGGCAGAGAGTTCCAGATCGTGGGCGCAGCAACACCAAAAGATCTACGACCTGCGGTTTGAGGTTGTAATGGGGTACAACAAGTAAGTTATCATTCGAAGACCGCAGGGTTCTAGTTGTGGTGCGTGATTTCAAGGCAGCTGACAGAGATGGAGCAAGCGAGCCTTCAGAGTGACGGTATGCCAAGACCGCAACTTTGTACTGACAGCGTGCCCTTACAGGTAACCAATGAAGCCTCCTAAGCATGGAGTCACATGGTCCCTTTTGCTCTTTCCAAGGATGAGCCTGCAGCAGAGTTCTGAATTCGCTGCAGGCATGTAAACTGGTCATCACTTATACCGATAAAACAGGAGTTGCAATAGTCCAGTCGCGACAAGACGGTCGCTGAAACAAGCTTGATCACTGCATCACGAGGCAAGAATTTCTTAATGTGTGCAATACGGCGCAGCTCTAGAAAGCATGCTCTGCAGACGTTACTAATGTGGTCTTTCATGGAGAGAGTAGGATCTAGCTGAACACCCAGATGGCTTTCAAAAACTTGTTTTAGTGGGCTCAATTTCTTTTTAAATTGTCAGAATCTTTACCCAAAGAATTCAGAGCAGAGCACTAAAACAATGTGCTCACATGTTTTCATAACGTGAGTCAAAAGACTTATCTTATCACAATATAAATTACGTAAAGAAAGTGATAACACTATGACTATGTCTATGGACAGATTGGGCTGGAGAGTAAACAGGGTGGAAAGATGTGAGCCAGTAGCAACAGTTCCATACTTTCATCCCTCTCATGCTCAGTCATCTGTTTTCTGTATACCGCTGAACAGTGTCTGACACCACTTTTGTGTGATATAAAATTCAAACAGTAGATGACAAACACAAACAGCAGTCAGCTTCTGCAAGATGACCGTGATCCTTCCAGTGCATGAGTTTTTAGTTTAAAAGACAAATTCATATCAGAACAAGGAACTTTCAATGATGCAATCTCAATATCTATAGATCCAATTCTTGGGGGTAATTTTGAAAATTTGGTGTGTAAGTGCTCATGCTAGATTCTCAGTATGTTACTACTTCTCTGGTGGGCAGCATTTGAAAGTGCGAGCAATAAGTGTTACTCAGTGAAGCATTGATTGGTTGGGTAGTGGCTCTGTATCTTTCATTCACATACAGTGATACATTCACCTTTCTGGTGATCTTCTGAAAATATATATACACCTGCATTATCTTCCATGGGGATGTCAGGGGCCTGTCAGTATAAATAGCATCCTCACTTTCTGGAAATTCTGTGCTAGGAATTGCCTCTTTTCTATCCCTCTGTTTCTGCCTTGTTCTTTTTCTTCCTGTCACTCCCTTATCTATTTTCTGCCTTCATGATTCATTGTACCTTTTTTTCCAGGAAGACTTGAAACAAAAAGAGAACAATATCATCCCATGCCAAAGTCGGATGCACTTGGCCTGAGTTATCAGATGCTTAATGGTGGCGCAGCATATTTTCAATGAAGTGACAGAAAACAGTTGTTGCTGTCTGAGCATTTTACAAGGAAGATGTTCCAATAATTGTGATTCTGGCATGTTTTAAAGACAAGATTTAATATATAACTATTTTGTCACTGATTTATGGAATTCATTAAATAGTATAATCTGTTATAGTATGTATTGTGTGAATTTGCTGTGACTTAATAGAAAAGTGTCATGTGAACTAAACATGTAATGTTCTGTAATGCGATGTGCTATATCAGCATATGTCTACATACATGACGGATGCTTTCTCTTTTTGATGTCTGGACTTAGATGAAGAGACCGACGTGTGTAAGTGAACTCATATCCTTATATATACATACCAGGTTTTAGAATATAGTGCTACAGTATAACCCTGAGCCTATTGGTGGCAGCTGGAGTAAAAGGCAAACAAACTGATTCAGAAGACCCCCTACATAAATTATGCCTGCAGACAACAGACTCAATCCACAAACCATAGACTCCTCATCTTGCTTCATCAGGAATGCACCATGGACCACAAACAAACACAACAGAAAATAAAAAACCCCACAACCTTTAGTTAAGGAGACGCTACTAAGATGCCCCGTTTTGGCAAATGTCTATACATGCTCTCAGCTTCTCACAATGAAGAAGCAGAAGACACTGCTTTTGCTGCGTTCTATCATGTAGGTATTTATTTATTTGTTTGTTTGTTTATTTATTTATTCATTTATTTGTTTATTTATTCCAAGGATAATGGAATAAGCACTCATGTGGTTTTTTTTTTACATCCAGTCCCCGTGTGTATGCAGTTTTATCACTTTTGTCATCCGTTCCCACCAGCGCTCAATGGCCTACTCTTCTGAAAAGTGCAACAAGTTTTTGTATTAGTTGCAAGTGGAGTGGCAATGACAGGAATCGGCCCCTTTTTTCTAGTAGTTACAGGGTTATCTTTACCCTCCACCAACTCTACCATAGTGTTGGTTTGTTTAAAAAAAAAAGAATTTATAATTGTGTTTGGCTGCTTAAAAATGGATCCCAAGCCAATTATTGGGGGGGAGGGGGGGGATCTGATATAATTTACATAGGTACAGACATCCTACCCTTTATCGAGTTTATGAAGAATTAAGTGGTTTGTTTGTCAGTGCTCCAGTTGCCTTTAGATTTGAGATTGCAGGGAAAAGTTGTTTGTGTCCTAGTGTTAGTGCCTTGATGTTGTCTGGTTTTTGTGCTATCTTAGCAGATGCTAGATAGTGTGTACTGACTTGGAAATCAGAGCTAATACTGGTAGTCTAGCCTAGCCTGGTTTGCTATGTGGAAAGTCATGAGAAAATTGAATTTTAGAAGATATGTATATGCACATATGCAACACACATACACATGCAAACACACATAGTTATAGTATTCACATGCATACAAGTGTATCTACTAACGTGAACACACACACACACACATGTGTGCATGCGTGCGCGCATACACACACACACACACACACACACACAGCAGGCAGACAGGTTGACAGACAGGCAAGTAGAACTGCGTGATTTGCAACACCCATACTTGGTTAATAATCATTAATAGCATCGTGCCTTACACTTTGAAAGTAAAGTTTTATGCATGAATTACTGTAGTACAGAATTATGCTAGATCATCATTGATTTGATTTCTTTGATTATGTGCAGTATGTTAATACAATGTATTATATGTATTATAATACATAACTCAGTCATTGTACAAATTTCAGTTTAAACCATATTTTAAAATCATAACCATGTTCAACCAGTTTGAATTTTGCATGTACAATATTCTTTGTTTTTTTTTCTTGTTTTGAATTGAAACTTATCATCAATGCCGTGTGTTACAAAGAATAGTTTGGTGTACATTCCGCTCACAAGTGAGGTCACACCAGCAACAGGTGGGAACAAACTACAGATTGATATTATATATCTATGTAGTTTAAAATCAGTAAATCAGCAGTACACTTGTGTTTGACAGGAAGTTCAATGCCAAGAGTCATAAATATTGAATAAGCCACCCTCCTTGAAGAAATATATATTGAGATACTTGGTTGTGAAGTTTGAAAGAAGTGTATGGTCCAGCGCTTCGTGTGTGCTTTGAGTGTGTGTAGGCAGGACGGTTTCTGTTGAGGGCTGGCTTGTCATTTGCATACAGAAGAAAGGGGGTGACAGTAATAAGTTTTCAATGCTCTGCAAACTTTATTCGTTTCTCAACTCGGGACTTATTTTGCTAGGGCTGCATTTAGTGGAAGTTGTAATTGAATAACTTATGTGTGCATCCTTTACAGTAAATACACTCTCATGCCTATACATGCATACACTTGTTAAGTGCGGACTTGCGACATACATGCACACATGCTCACACCCACACGTGTACACACACACACACACACACATGCTCATGATACGGCTTGGGAGAAAAAGAAAGAACCATTTCATTTCTTTAGGGGACAGACACAATCTGAAAATACCCTATAACTGCAGTTTTCATACTTTTTTTAATGGCTGTTACAAATTCACAACCCAGTCTCTGAGAGTGAGAGGTGCATTTCATAGTGCACTGTTTGATTGCAACAATCACAGCTGCAATCATTGTTGTGATTTTTTACTTGAAAATAAAATAGTGGGGATTTTGATAATCATAGATAATCTAGAAAGTGAGAGCAATAACAACAAGCATGCACAATATACTTTTTAAAAATTAGTTCTTGAATCTTTAGACTGATGCTTGTGACAAAATGGCTGTTCAGCAGATGTTAACACCAAGCAAAGATTATTACCACACAAGCCATGATATAAATTGTTTAGGCCTAGTCTACTCAAATTATTCTTTCAGCAGGTCAGCACAGCATGTAGAATATGACAGCAGGGTGTTTTTCTAACAGCACACAAAGTCCTAAAGCATATGGCTCTAATTGTGTCCCCATTGATCACAGATAATCCCCCTAGAGTCCCTCAGGTCAGTTCTGAGCCCTGCTGTTGTAATCTGATACAGAGTGCCTTGTGTGTAAGTCATGAATTCATTATATGTATTATATATACATATGTGGGAAGGAGTCAGAGTGTGTCGAGGGCAAACTGGCTTTAATTAAGATAAGAGGGCAGAGAGGGTGTTTGTCTGGCTGCCTGTGTTGAGTCTCATAACAACAGCCCGAAAACAGCAGGCCTAGCTGGAAGAACTTGTCTGACAAGTCATTCCTGAAGGCAGCTCAGCCATTTTTTTTATATTGCTGAATACTGTGTGTGTGTGTGTGTGTGTGTTGGAGGGTTTAATTTCTAATCCTTATGGATTTGTAAATGTTCTACCTTTTTTCTGGATAATCAGCTATTTGTATTTAGAATGCATGTTTATTTAAGTCAGACTAGCAGCTAAGATTTTTAGACTATTTGAATATGTCATTAGTTCATTTATTCTGCATTGTGATTTATTACTTTATCTGAGAGAGAGAGATTATTATTTATTTTTTTATTTATTTATTCTTTTATATCGAGGATAATGGAATAAGCACTCATGTGCTTTTTTACATCCGGTCCCCGTGTGTATGCGGTTTTGTAAATTTTGTCATCTTTCCCACCGTCACACAATGCCTACTTCTTTCGAAAAGTCGATATCTAACGATATTAACGTCATGCCAAGATCTTCTCCTCATCTTCCACACGGGTTTACTCGAACATGTTTAATTAGTCATCATCAAGAGACTGCTGATGATGAGAAGATGAGAGAGGAGAGGAGGAGGTGGGTGGTTTGTTTTTCGCTTGTCTTGGTCCCACGAAACTTTTTTCTAATTTCTTGACAAAAATTTCACTACATATAACTATGGCATTCCCCATTACAATCACATCCAACCCATCCACCATTACACTCTCATCCGAGCCTTTGCTCATGAAAAATTAGATTAAAAAATTACCCATATTCATTTATCAAAGACAAAAAATGTGTGTTGTGTGTGGTGGGTGGGGGGGGGGGGGGGGGGGGGGGGGGGGGGGGGGGGGGGGGGGGGGATCTGATAGACTTTTCTCAGACGTCTATAAGCTATGGATTAGGAAAAATCTTTTTTCTAATTTTCTTTCAGGATTCAGATTGGGAAAGATTGCAGCTACATTTACAGCTATGGCATGTCCCCTAACTTAAAAAACAAAAAGACAAAAAAAACCCACTCTAGCATTGACAGCTCTTCATGTATGGTCAGTGGCTGGACAAGTTTTCCATTAAAAAACCCTTACAAGTGGCCGGTCTTTTCAGTGGCTGGGCACCTCTGTCATTTGTGGTCCTGGATAATGATAACAACTAGAGAATGTGTCGTGTAAACAAGACATCAGAGTTCTTATCTGGAGCAAAATGCTGTAAAAGCTCATGCTGTTGGCAAAATGATAAGAGAGTGACACAACATATCAAGGGGGCTTAGTCTTCACTCGTGAAAACAGTTCATGCTGATATTCTTAGATAACCCCCCCCCCCCCCTTCCCTCCCATCCCCCTCCTTGTTCCTTACTTAGGAAGAGCTCCGAGGTTCACCAACAGTGAGATGTTGGGTACCTGACCACTTTACCCTCCATGGCTAGTGACCACTTTTACCCTCCATGCATAGTGACCACTTTTACCCTCCATGCATAGTGACCACTTTTACCCTCCATGCATAGTGACCACTTTACCCTCCATGGCTAGTGACCACTTTTACCCTCCATGCCTAGTGACCACTTTTACCCTCCATGCCTAGTGACCACTTTTACCCTCCATGCCTAGTGACCACTTTTACCCTCCATGCCTAGTGACCACTTTTACCCTCTATGCCTAGTGACCACTTTTACCCTCTATGCCTAGTGACCACTTTTACCCTCCATGCCTAGTGACCACTTTTACCCTCCATGCATAGTGACCACTTTTACCCTCCATGCCTAGTGACCACTTTTACCCTCTATGCCTAGTGACCACTTTTACCCTCCATGCCTAGTGACCACTTTACCCTCCATGCCTAGTGACCACTTTTACCCTCCATGCATAGTGACCACTTTACCCTCCATGCCTAGTGACCACTTTACCCTCCATGCATAGTGACCACTTTACCCTCCATGCCTAGTGACCACTTTACCCTCCATGCATAGTGACCACTTTACCCTCCATGCCTAGTGACCACTTTACCCTCCATGCCTAGTGACCACTTTACCCTCCATGCATAGTGACCACTTTACCCTCCATGCCTAGTGACCACTTTTACCCTCCATGCCTAGTGACCACTTTACCCTCCATGCCTAGTGACCACTTTACCCTCCATGCATAGTGACCACTTTACCCTCCATGCCTAGTGACCACTTTTACCCTCCATGCCTAGTGACCACTTTACCCTCCATGCATAGTGACCACTTTACCCTCCATGCATAGTGACCACTTTTACCCTCCATGCCTAGTGACCACTTTACCCTCCATGCCTAGTGACCACTTTTACCCTCCATGCCTAGTGACCACTTTACCCTCCATGCCTAGTGACCACTTTTACCCACAAAGGTGACCACATTCTGACTGGAGTAATATTCTTAGATATATGTTAGATATATATTTTTTAATACAAATACTGATCAAATGTGTTTGATTGTCTGTCTGTATTTATTCATTACAGAGGTGATGGGGTTTAGGATGGTGGTAATACTGTTTTGAATCTGGTGGTGCTGGTACTGTGTACATGTGCATAAGCATGTATGTGTCAATGTTAAAAATGTCTAAGCATGTTTTCAAGGATTCATTTTTCTACAAAACTCACGGAAAAGAAAGTCAAAGAAACCTCATAAGCCAAATAAAAGATAAAAAGAATATAGTCACAGACAAATCAAAGCACAGCAACTACAGCTACATCATCAATAACAATATCTAACCAAAAAAGGTAGAAATACTGATATCTTCCACACTCACCCACTTTCACCCTCTTTTCCACTTGGTGTGTGTGTGTGTGTGTGTGTGTGTGTGCATGCGTGCATGTGTGTGTGCATGTGTATGCATGTGTGGGTGGGTGCATGCATGTGCATGTGTGTGTGCATGCATGGGTGGGTGTGTGCATGCATGCGTGTGCATGTGTGTGTGTGACAGACATATGCATGCACACACACATGCATGTACATACACACACATCCCATATACATCTATATAAAAAAGGTAAAGGTGTCCCATAACCTATATTAAGGTCGTAGGGGAGTGAGGGCGTCACAGACCTCAATTCTCTAGGGCCAGTGTATTGAGGGCGGCGCCTATCTCCTCTCCCTCGCTGCTTTACCTTCCATGACCCTAAAGACGGCAGGTACCCATTTACAGCTGGGTGGACTGGGGGAACTGTAATGAAGCCAAGGCGCGAAAACGGTCACCCATCCAATTGGTAACCACGCTCGTATTGAGGGCGGCGCCTATCTCCTCTCCCTCGCTGCTTTACCTTCCATGACCCTAAAGACGGCAGGTACCCATTTACAGCTGGGTGGACTGGGGGAACTGTAATGAAGCCAAGGCGCAAAAACGGTCACCCATCCAATTGGTAACCACGCTCGACGCTGCTTAACTTGGCTGGGGGAAGCTAGTGCTCCGAACACTGAGCTACCCTGTCCCTCATACATCTATATACACACATTTATTAGCAGCTGGGGGGAGCGGCTGAGTGCCGCCACACAGACAGGTCTTTCTGTTTGACAAGCTGAATGGCCCTGTGTGTGTGCACCCCAGTGAGACTTAAGGCATGCTGTTGCCCAGGAACCAGCAGCGCTCTGAATAGTTATTATATGACCGCTTCACCTCTGTCACCAGTGTCAGTTTCTCTGGCTGCATTGGGGAACAGGTTGTTTTGTGTTTGTTTTTGTTTTGGGGTGTTATTTTGTGGTTTTTTTTGTTTTTTGTTGGGTTTTTTTGGGGGGTGGGGGACAGCTTGTAAGGTCGTAAGGGAGGAGGGGTGCTTTTTTGTTTGTATTTGTGTGGTTTTTTTATTGTTTAGTTGTTGTTTTTTAATAAAAAAAAAAGAAAGTGATTGATTGGTTGACTATGCAGGAATTAGTTTGGAATGGGGGTTGTGTGTGTGTGTGTGTGTGTGTGTGTGTGTGTGTGTGTGGTCATGAATGTATCATAATTACTGTATATAAGTATATTCCCCCCCCTCTCTCTCTCTCTCTCTCTCTCTCTCTCTCTCTCTCTGAACAATAATACACATCACTATAATAGTCCAAACAAAGGTAAGCAATGCCCAGTTTGTAAAGACCAAATAGAGAATGAAGAACACTTTTTATTAAATTGTCCTGTCAATGAAAATTTGAGAAATAGTTTTCTTAATTATTCCAGAAGACTTCCTTTGCACATACTACTCAAAGCTACAGTATCTACTGACAGATACACTTTATCTTGATTTATTTTTCATGCAGCCAACAGAAGAGATAGTATAACTTTCTAGAAACTGATTCTTATGTTGATGAATACCACATTCAAAACCTTGTTGATTATGAGGCAATGAATTGTTTTGTGGTGAATATTCAAGATATGGCTGATGTTATTTTCTTGTTTTATTATTGCTGCTACATTATTCCATATGTACATTAATAGTAATATTTTTATGACACTTACGTCATATGCCCAAAGTATTTGCCCACCAGCCTTTTGTATTGTGGCCTAATGCCAATGTACAGTAAAAGTCTCAAATCTGAGCTCTCTCTCTCTCAGTTCCTGAGTTTCTCTCTCTCTCTGTGTCCGTCTGCCTTTCTGTCTGTCTGTCTGTGTGATGTTGTCATTCACACTAGGTCTTGAGCACGTGCACACACACATCACCACCACCACCAACACAACACAACACAACCCACAACACAACACAACTAAAACCCACAACATTACAACCCCTCTCCCCCCTAACATCAAAAAGCCGAATCTACCCACGTTTACTCTACTAGCACCATCATCACCATACTACATCAAACAACATTTCAACACACCATACAGCCCGAAGGTGTTGAGGCTAACCACCTGTTGAGCGAAATTGTGCGGAATGCGTGGTTCGTTCGTTTGGCCAAATCTTTTCTCCATCACTAGATCTGAGTTGGTGGTTCTTGGCGTCTGCCTTGTCGATGGACGATTAACGAGGTCCGCTGTCACATGATTATTTAGCGCACAGTAAAAACCCACCAACAAGAATCCGGCAAACTATGAGAAAAAGCCAACCTGATAGGAAACAAAACGTCCCGACAGGAAAAAGAAAAAAAACACGTAGCCTCTCTGCCACGCTCCCCCAACCACCACACCACAACACACCCACCACACACACCACATTTCACACACCACAGACAATCCCAGCTACACCACGTGATAAACTAACACCAAATAATATACACACACACACACACACCACACACACCACACAACACAAACACACACACACACCATTATCACTTCAACACAAACTTGATTAAGTTGTAAGTTGGTATCACTTTAAGTGGAAAGACGTTAAAATTTTAGACTGACTTACTTACACACCATTTATCTTTTTAAAACTGGGGCACTGTTAGTTTCACCCAGTTTTCACACACGATCGACATTCTGTCTCAGAAGGGACTGAACACTGGTGAATTGGCTCTGGGGAGGGAGATTGATCACGGCTGATCGCACCTAGTGAAGTGGAAAAGTGCCTGCAAGGCCCACTATGCCTTGAGAGAAGGGGGATTGGCTGCTGCACGCTCTGCTGACTCCTTTCTGGAGGCCAAAGCCATGGGGTAATGGGCACTATTGGTGCTGTATGTCGGCAGACAAGCTGGCCTCCCTTGAGCAGTTTAGTGTGATGAAGAAAAGAAGCAGCGGAGTGGAAAGTCATGCATGCTGTATTGAGCATAAGTGAGAATGCTCTTGAAAGTACACGAGTTAGCTTGGCTCAGGGGTTAGTGTTGAGTTCCTTCCAGCTTGGGGGAGTTGTGGGTTTAAACCTTGTCAAAGGCGTATGATGCTTCTCTGTTCTTTTGGCTCTTGACTAAAGTTGTTCAATGGGAATGCTGAGACCTTGCATTGGAGTGTCGTCTGCTTGACAGATGCTGGTTTAAGTGTCTGAATGACCTGACCAACACTGCAGGTGTCTGTATCTCTCAGGCCTGTTGTTACTGATGAAGAAAGCAGGAAGCACAGCCCTGTTGTGTACCTGATTTTAAACTTAGATTGATCTTCAGAGTCATCCCTCTCAAAGTCTCTTCCTCATCCACGCTGATTGTCAGGCTTTAGGGAAAGTGTCTCATCTCTGAGTCATCTGTCTTTGATGTCCTCTGTCATGGTGACCATAGTTCTGATTTCATTTGTGGCAATTGAGAGCAGCCTAAATTTTACACAGGGAAGTCTGCATAGCTAAAAGTGGTATACAGTGCAATACAATATCATGCAATACAAAACAGTACCAGACAATACTACAGTAATGTCAACCAGGCCTGAGAGATACAGATACCTGCAGTGTTTAGCTAATTTTGACATTATTCTTTCCAGTAGCCATAAATAGGTAACACTTAATAGAATACTCCCCGCACCCCATGAGGATGGTGGGTGTAGGGGTGGGGCTGTCAGTATGAGTAGTATCCCCACCTTCTGGAAATGTTGTGCTAGAAGATCCTTCTTTTCTGTCCTTCTCATTGTTTCTGCCTTGTTCCTTTTCTTATGCATTTCAATCATGTAAACTTGAATATTAATGATGTGTGTGTGTGTATATCTATATCTATATATGTATATGTGTATATATATTATATATATATTTATTCTCACATCAACTTGACATGATGCATGCAGTAATGATAGACTAGTCAGGTATGCTTGCAAATATAAACCATTGCCAATATTCATCCCACACCTTGTACGCACCACATTCTCTGTCGTTCTCATCATGCGGCGACTCGACTCCCAGCGGAGTTCAATGTCAGGTTTGTTTGTGTGTGTCACCAAACATGGAGTAGTCAGCATTGTGTGCCCACAGCCACTGTGAACTCGCCTTGCTTTGCACCTGCTGTGACAGCAGTAGTATACAGTCTTGTCCAGCAAGACAAGCAGGCATAGACTTCAAGCTTGCACGTTCTTATGAGTTCAGAGCATTTGTTTTAGAGGCTTTTTCATTAAGAAAAAAATCAAAGGAAGGCATTAAAGATCTAAGTAGAAAAGATGTTTGGCTTTTGAATGATTACACCCCACCCCCCACCCTCACCCTCACAGTCACACATGTCCTCAGCCTTTCTATGTTTTCAGTTACTGCTTTTCCTTTGCTTTGCCCACCATGATTTGTTTGCTATTTAAAATGAGAAGATGCAAAGGTCATTTATCTTATTTTCTGTTTGTGTGGGTTGTTTTTTAAAAATCTTTTTCTGAAATCACACCCTGTCCTTTTTTTTCTTAATTTAGCAATTTTTGACAACACAAATTTCTTTGATTCATTTACTGTATATTCAGGACATAACTTTTTTCTTGGGGAAGGGGGGGGGGGGGGGGGGGGGGGGGAAGCAGAAATGTTTGCTTCAGATTTGAATGGGTTAGTGCCATGAAAACATGAAAGGGAATGTTTGTTTTTGTCATAATCAGTGTTATGTTCTGGTCAGGGGTGTGGGTGGGGGGTAAGGGGGTTGTTTTGTTGGATTTTTTTGGTCTTTCCATTGTTCAGTGTCATGAATAATTTACATGAACTTCCACAAGTATCCTTGCAGAATAAATCCAATGCAACGTTATCCAGTTTGTTTCTAATGCAGTGTCAAAACTGAAGAAATAAGAAACAGTTTTCAATCAAAATCAAATTCAAAGCATAGGGGTGAGGAAGGAGGGGATTGAGTGGGGGAGGGGGGGGGGGGGGGGTAGTTGTAGTTTGGTTTGGAAATTGTTTCAAGAACACTGTTTTTGAACAACAAATCTGGACCATATGATTTGCTGTTGTTGTTGTTGTTGTTGTCTGGAGAAAGAGTGGCTGTTTTCAGCAAGGAATCTAGAACACACAGAGAGATATTTTATTTATTTATTTATTCATGTATGTATTTATGTATGCATTTATTTATTCTTTTCTTTCAAGGATAATAGAACAAGCACTCATTTGCTTTTTTTCATCCCGTCCCCGTGTGTATGCAGTTTTGTCTATTTTGTCATCTGTTCCCACCAGCACACAATGGCCTACTCTTCCAAAAAGCAGAACAGGTTTTAACATGTAGGCAAGATTTCTGCGTGTGTTCACACACAGGACGTCAGTTTATAGTCTCATGGGAAGGACTTTTGGGGAGAGTGGAGTCTGCCTGATGTTAACTCCAGAGGAAAAATCCTCTTGATCAAGATTGGAACCCGGGTCAGCAGATCACGAATACATCACTCTAAGCACTAGGCTACCCTGTCCCGAGAGAGAGAGAGAGAGAGAGAGCAGTAGCTAGGCAGTGCATTACGCAGTGATTGAAAGGCAAGGGAGGCTATTTTGTTACGTTGCCGTTGACTGGCACACCATTGTTCACCGGCACAATTGCACGGCGCCAGTGCCCTGCCTCTGGCTTTGTTGTTCAGCGGCTGCACTAAGTGCTGGGGAATTCATATGTGCTCAAGCGTTCACAGGCACGCACTTTGCTCTAGACTAGAAGCAAGCCAACAATGGATAGGGCTGGGGCTGGAATGGTCA
This sequence comes from Rapana venosa, assembly GCA_028751875.1. Taxonomy (NCBI): domain Eukaryota; kingdom Metazoa; phylum Mollusca; class Gastropoda; order Neogastropoda; family Muricidae; genus Rapana; species Rapana venosa. The sequence continues at coordinate 9,071,562 of CM054144.1, read as the reverse complement.
GGCAGGGTATCAATCACAGCATGCAACATCACTCTCTCTCTCTCTCACTGTGTGTATGTCTCTCTCTCTCTCTGTCTCTGTCTCTCTCTCTCCCCATCTCCCAGCCCCCCCCACCCCTTTCTCTCTTTCCCCTTCACATCCCCACTTAATTTTTGGTCACCTTATAAAGTTGATGAGAATCGCTGGCAGTGTGGTATAGGCTATAACAAAACACAGAGTGTTGCAGAAGAGATGTGCTTTCTTGGGGAGTCATGTTAGTGTGAGACAGAATGAAGCCTTGCAGAATGTTGAATGTAATATTTTTCAGTTAGGATAATTTTGTTCTTTTGGCATCATTATTTTTGTAATTATGTGGTCACTGGTGTATTTTGATGGAAGTACGCTTTTCGTGTTGGAAAGAGTAAGTGAGCATTGTTTGATACAACAACAACAAAAAATCATGCTTATGTCCATGTTTTAGAAAACACTGCTTTTTTGCATGGCTTATTGCATGTTTGCTTCATAGTAGTTTTTGTGTTGTTGGTTTTTTGTTTTAATGGATGTAGTGTTTTATGAATGGGTGTGTGTGTCTTAGACTAACAACTGCTCAGATAGATCCGTGAAGAGCTAGTTAATTTTGGAGAGTTAGATTGATTATATATATATATATATATATATATATATATATATATATTATATATATATATATATATATATATTAGATACATAGATGTATATATATTAAATATATATATATATATATATTATATATATATATATATATAGAGAGAGAGGAGAGAGAGAGAGATGAGAGAGAGAGAGAGAGAGAGAGAGAGAGAGAGGAGATGTTATATATATAATTTATTGCTTGAAAGCTACATTGTTTTATTTCTTTATTTTTATTTTTTTTTATTTTAAAAATTCTTTTATATCGAGGATAATGGAATAAGCACTTATGTAACACCATGAATGTGTGTGTGCATGCTCGCATGTGTGCGTGTTTTTGTGTGTGTGTGTGCATGCATGCATGTGTGTGTGTGTGTTCTCAAATTTTCTTTTGAGAAAAAAAAAGATGAAAAATACAGTTCTAACTACTGTTTTACAATTGTCACATGTATTTATTCATAAGATGTGCATGAAAATGATAATAAATGTATATAGCTTGATCATGCTTGACAATTTATATGACTTTGAACACAAGATGATAAATTTATATAGCCTGCTTATGCCGTACATGATCATTATTCATATCATATGAGCCAAAAAATATAGTATTAACTGTATATAGTCTGATCATGCTATGCACAGTCTCTGTTAATGCATAGCTTACAAACAAAGAAAAACTATAATGTATATATCCTGGTCATGCTCCATACATGGCTAATTAATGAGAACAACAATAACAGAAAAGTCATAAACGTATATAGCTTTATCATACACCACACATTATTTATTTATATCACTTGAAGACAAAAATAGTAATAAAGAAGTATAGTCTGATCATGCCTGACCCAATCTTTAGTCATCCCCCCTCCCCCTCAACTGTTTCCCCTTTTTTTGGGTAAGACCCCTTTCTCCTTATTGCCATCCATACCCCCCTCCCACGCCCAATATTTCCTTATCTTCAAGCAACGACTGTTGTTCATTAACTTGCTTATGCATTCACATAGTCACACTGAAACTTTAATGAATCAAAGTGAAATGATCTTACTTGTAACCCACAAGAATTTTATGTGCTTTTGAGATCATGAAATATTCATTGTCACAATTTCCCTTATTCCCTGTGCATTGCATTAGAGAATTCATTGTCACAATCTCACATCTTCCCTGTGCATTGCAATAGATAATTCATTGTCACAATCTCACATCTTCCCTGTACATTGCAATATATTACTCATTGTCACAATCTAACATCTTCCCTGTGCATTGCAATAGATAATTCATTGTCACAATCTCACACATCTTCCCTGTGCATTGCAATAGATTATTCATTGTCACAATCTGACATCTTCCTGTGCATTGCAATATATAATTCATTGTCACAATCTGACATCTTCCTTGTGCATTGCAATAGATAATTCATTGTCACAATCTCACATCTTCCCTGTGCATTGCAGTAGATAATTTATTGTCACAATCTCACATCTTCCTTGTGCATTGCAGTAGATAATTCATTGTCACAATCTCACACATCTTCCCTGTGCATTGCAATAGATTATTCATTGTCACAATCTGACATCTTCCCTGTGCATTGCAATAGATAATTCATTGTCACAATCTGACATCTTCCTTGAGCATTGCAATAGATAATTCATTGTCACAATCTCACATCTTCCCTGTGCATTGCAGTAGATAATTCATTGTCACAATCTGACATCTTCCTTGTGCATTGCAATAGATAATTCATTGTCACAATCTCACATCTTCCCTGTGCATTGCAGTAGATAATTCATTGTCACAATCTGACATCTTCCCTGTGCATTGCAGTAGATAATTCATTGTCACAATCTCACATCTTCCCTGTGCATTGCAATAGATAATTCATTGTCACAATCTCACATCTTCCCTGTGCATTGCAATAGATAATTCATTGTCACAAGCTCACATCTTCCCTGTGCATTGCAGCGGTGAAGTTTGACATCAGCCACAAGAGCGGCCACTCCAATGCCCTGCAGAGCGGCAGGGTCAAGGACGTTGGGGAGGCGGAGGAGGTCAACGTGCAGACCTCCCCGCCCAAGGAGTGGGAGGTGGACGTGCGACCCCAGGTGTCCTCCCACAAGTGGCTGCAGAGCTATGGCCTGCGCAAGTACCGCCTCAAGATGGACCAGATCCTGCCTTCCATCGGCTTCAAGCTCAGCGACAGTGTGTATCATTATCATGTCATATATATGTGTGTGTGTACATGTTTTAATGTTGTGTTCCTCAGCTAGGCCTTCAAGGTTCACCAGTGGTGAGAGTTTGGGTATGGGGGCCGTTTTTGCCCACCCCTAAGGTAGCTGCACCCCTAAGGTAGCTGCACCCCTAAGGTAGCAGCACCCCTAAGGTAGATGCACCCCTAAGGTAGCAGCACCCCTAAGGTAGATGCACCCCTAAGGTAGCTGCACCCCTAAGGTAGCTGCACCCCTAAGGTAGCTGCACCCCTAAGGTAGCTGCACCCCTAAGGTAGCTGCACCCCTAAGGTAGCTGCACCCCTAAGGTAGCTGCACCCCTAAGGTAGCTGCACCCCTAAGGTAGCTGCACCCCTAAGGTAGCGGCATTCCATCTTTTGGGGATTTGTGTGCATATGATTATGTGTGTGGTGTCAATTTGCATATTGTGGAGTGATGGTGATTGGTATTGTGTTTTATGGGGAGGAGGGGGGTGGAAGGTTTATTTGGTGTGTACGCATTGTGCTGAATTATGATACAGGTGGGGGGGGGGGGGGGGGGGGGGGTAGGGGGAGGAGTAGGCAGGGGTAGGGGGGGTGGGAGATTATAATATATCAGTGGGAAGGAAGGTTTGATATTTGTATGGTGTATGTATGTAGTGGTGATTCATAATATATCATGATTAGGTGGGTTTATATGGTGCATACATGTGGGGCTGCTTTATGATACATCATTGAGGAGGATTATTATGGTTTATTGTGTATACATGCAGCGCTGATTTATATGTCATAGGGAGGATGGTTTAGATGGTGCATACATGTAGAGCTGATTTATGGTTTATGATAAACTTTATATGGTGTTTTCATGTAGTGGTGTTATAATGTGTCTTAAATGGATCCCTCATTTTGAAAGGAATGTGATTCACTATCTATTAGAGCGGGATCAGTGAAAAGACATAGGAAAAGATCAAAGAAAAAAGAGAAGTGATAATAAGAACTTTTTAACTCACTCAGCAGTCACACTGACTACAACAGATAGGTATTCATAGTTTCTTGTTTTACAGTTTACCATGTTGACTCTTTCTCCAAAACAAAGTTCCACATTCTCACTAAACATAAACGAGAACATGAGCAACATGAACCTTTAAAATATACATGCAAAACTCAGATTCTGCAGATTAGCAGTAAACTTGAAAAAAAAAGAAGCAAAGCTCCAAAGACACTACAAAGCTTCCCAAAGCACATTTTGATGGATTGCTTTCCACCATCTTTCTGCTCCTATGACTGTTTTGATTTCCCCCAAACCAGATTACAATCCCAGATCCGATCTGCACTTGTGACTTAACTCAGACTTTTCGCCCATACCATGGATGTCCTTGGTACAGGCACTAGCTTCCTTTATATTTCTTCTGAATGGAGTCCTCAGGTCCAGGTCTAGTTCCTTTGGAATCCTGTGTGGGCTCCACAGTCACTACACCTGTTTTTGAAGAACCCTCTGCACTATGAACTCTACCTCCTAAATCCCCAAATAAAAGGGATCTGTCTATCTGGTCTTTTTTAAAATTCCTTGCCCATTCTTAGTGTCTCCTTGCCCCAGTTTCTCCTTGCCCACTCCTAGAGTACAGTTTCCACAAGCAGTGGTCGTTCAGATCATCCCAAAGACTGTTGGACAAAGGCTTGTGGCAACCCATCCCTTGGCCACTTCCAGAAACAGGAGTGATCCTGTGGACAATGTCCCTGACAGAGGAGCAGGACTTGACAGGTTCCTATGGCACACCTCATAGACTTTGGCATACATAGGCCAAAATACACAGGCCAGAACCTCTGAGGAATAAACATACCCTCTCATGAATATGTCAGCTGCCGATATTGGAACCCTCTACTTCATGGACCTATGGGACCGAAGTCGAACGGTCTTAACCACTCGGCTATAGCATCCATCCTTTAGATATGTAATTTGCTTGCAAAAAACAAAGACAAAAAACAGCAGTGACCATGAAATAGAGGACATGGGGGAGGGGGCAAAACAAAAGCATGGAAGTGCCAAATGGCCATACTTTTGAACTCTCAACAGTTTTTGAGGGTTTTATTCTTTTTTAGCAATAACCATGCAGCAGTATCAAAATACCTGTAAGCCTTGATGTCAGAATCCCACTACAAAATTTCACAGTTAATAAACCTTGTAGCTCTTGTAAAAAGCAACCAACCAACCAAAAAAAAAAGGCCTTTAAGAACGGGCAATCATGAACCAAAGCTAATTTGCAGTATGTCAATGTGTCCAGAAAAAGATTACGAAAAAACCCCGAGCCAAACCATCAATTACCGGCTATCAAAAATCAGTGGACAGAACTTACAGGAGTTGATTTCATTTCTTCATTTTACTGTATGTTCTCATTATGCTTTTTTTGTATGTCTTTTTTTAAAACGTTATTTTCTTTAATTTCTTTTGCTGTGTTTTTTCCCCTCCATTTTGCTCATTGTCAAATGTGACTTGGTTGGTTTTCAAATCACAGCTGTCATACATTGAGATTACTTCTTTTTTTTCTTAATCAGATTTTGATCCCACGATGAAGCGGCCAATCAGTTCACGTTACGGTCAGGGCATGTTTCAGCAGATCTATGGAGCAGACGGCAAAACTTTCAATGTAAGTCTGAACGTCTGTGTCCACCATTTCTTTTTCTTTTCTGATTTTGTTGATGGGTGGATTATTTGCTGGGAAATCAGACTGTATTGGGCTGGGAGTAAAGATGCTTGAGAATGGATCTGAACTAAACAAGATCAGTTGTGAACTAAAAGCAGAACTTGTGCTTCACAAAATATATTCAAGACAGAAAAAAATGATTGCGTGAAGCAGAATCAAACGAATATGCAGCATAAGTAGAAAGAAATCAGTCATGTCAGAAATATTTGATTTATCACATCCTAAAAGTTAAAAAAAATCAGTCATGCTTAGAAAATGTTTGATTTGTCAAATTTAAAAAGAAAGAAATGTTTGATTTGTCAAATTTAAAAAGAAGAAATGTTTGATTTGTCAAATTTAAAAAGAAAGAAATGTTTGATTTGTCAAATCTGAAAAGAAAGAAGAAATGTTTGATTTTTCAGATCTGAAAAGAAAGAAGAAATGTTTGATTTATCAGATCTGAAAAAAAAGAAGAAATGTTTGAGTTGTCAAATTTAAAAGGAAAGAAGAAATGTTTGATTTGTCATGTTTGATTTGAAAGTAAACACATGAGTGCTTATTCCATACGCCTTGAAATAAAAGAATAAGTAATTAAGTTCTGTGAGTTGAAGCAAGGATGTAATCTGGGTGACAGATCTACCAGCTGGTGAGAATGGCCACAGAACCGTGCAGTGCAGTGTCGTATTAACTAATACTCTAGGCTGTTCATAGGCGGCGCATGTTTCATGGCAGGTGACCTGCAGCCGAGAGAAGCTCGTGCAGCTGAAGAAGAGACTGGAGCAAGCGATGGCGCTGTATCGGCGCCGACTGGAATGGCTGACCTCAGAAAGTCGTCGCTTCTTTGGCGTGGTGGAGGAGAAGGCCGTTGCCGTGGTGATGGACATTCGCAACATGTCGCCCGAGCAGTTTGACCAGTACCGCTCAGCCTTGCAGCGCGTGCTGAAGGAACAGTTCCAGCATGTCACCAAGTTTAACATCATCAGGTGACAGTCTTCTTCCTTTCAGTGGTTTATATTCTTCTTGTTGTTGTTGTCAGGTTTTGTTTTTTAAATTCAGAAATTTATTATCATGTGCTACTTTAACAGTGGGTAAATGTTAGTATAATGTGCCAAAGACCTTTGGTAACCAGCACCTCTAGCCAAGGAACAAAAACAAAACAGACATTCTTTTTGTTGTTGTTAAAAGACGTATGTGGTTGACTTATAGGAGTAAGCACCTACTATTTTATAAAAGCTGTTGTTAGAAATGTATTTGCATAGATCATCAACCATATTAATCACAAAATCTGGAGTCACATTTACTATTCTAATGCACATGCAATGAATTTGTTTCATTTTACAACATAGTGTTTATAAAGGTTCTGTTCTTTAAAACATGACATCTTGTAAAGGCTTCACTTTTCAAAACATCTGTTTTATAAAGGCGTTCATTCATCTAAATTAGTTTTTTAAAGCCTCACTCTTTAAAGCATAAGTTATATAAAGGCTTTACTTTTAAAAGCAGATGTTTTATATCAGCTTCACTCTTTAAAACAGAGTTTTACACTAGGGATGGGATATCTCAGTGGTCAGAGCACTCGCTTTCCCACAGCCAATGTTAATCAGCATTAAGCGTGGTTACCAATTGGATGTGTGACCATTTGCGCGCTTTGGCTTTAGTACAGTTCCCTCTGTTCACCCAACTGTAAATGGGTACCTACCTCTTTAGGGTCAGGGAAGGCAAAGCAGCGAGGGAGAGGAGATGGGCGCTGCCCTCAATATGCTGGCCCCTAGAGAAGTTGAGGTCTCTGATGCCTTGTTCTCCTACGACCACATAGGTTATGGGACACCTTTACCTTTACACAAGCTTCAGTCTTTAAAACAGAACTTTTATCAAAAGCCTTCCCTCTATTGTTTTCTCTCTTTTTTTCTCCCAGGGCGGCAGAGGATATGCAGCTGTACAATGCGGAGTGCATTCCCCTGTCTCACGACACGCTGGAAAACGCCATCCAGTGGCTGTGGGGCCTGGACCGCCTGGCCCCTGTCTCCAACACCGCCTGTGCCGAGGCCGTGCTGAGGGCCATGAACGACCCCCAGGTAGGTTCTCTGGTCACAACACCGCCTGTGCTGAGGCTGTGCTGAGGGCCATGAACGACCCCCAGGTAGGTTCTCTGGTCACAACACCGCCTGTGCTGAGGCTGTGCTGAGGGCCATGAACGACCCCCAGGTAGGTTCTCCATGTCATGGTCACAACACCGCCTGTGCTGAGGGCTATGAACGACCCCCAGGTAGGTTCTCTGGTCACAACACCGCCTGTGCTGAGGGCTATGAACGACCCCCAGGTAGGTTCTCTGGTCACAACACCGCCTGTGCTGAGGGCCATGAACGACCCCCAGGTAGGTTCTCCATGTCATGGTCACAACACCTTCTCCCCCGTGGCGATGCCTGGGAGCCTCTCAGTATAAGTAGCATCCCCACCTTCTGGAAATTCCATGCTAGAAATGTCCTCTTTTCTATCAAGCTCTTTTGTTTCTGCCTTGTTTCTTTTCTTCCTGGACTTCTTCTTCTTCATCCTTTTTTGTCATGTTTTCCCCAGGGGAGGTTTGACATTCTTCCTGGACTGGATGTAGACATTTTTTTTTTAAAAAGCACACGAGCGCTTACTCATTATTATCCTTGAAACAAAAGAATTTGACTTGACTTGACTCTTCCTGTCACCTCCATCTTGTCTATTTTCTGCCTTCTTGGTCCATTCTCCTCCCCTTTTTTTCCAGAGAGACTTAAAAGATAACAGTTCTCTCTTTTGCCAAAGTCAGATGTGTTTGGCCTGACTTGTCAGGCCCTTTACAGCAGCGTGAAGCAGTTTTGCTAATAAAACAGACAACAATAGTTGCTGTCTGAGCATTCGGTGAAGAAGAAGAAAACACCTTCAATTCCCATGGAGAGCTGTTTGAGGTTGAACACAAGTAATACATCATACATGTCAGATATCCCGTGTATAGTGAACATGAAACTGCAGTATCTTCTTCTTCTTCTTCTTCTTCTTCTCTCTCTCTCTCTCTCCTTTAAATAAACTGTATATCTTAAATCAAAGGGGATGGGATAGCTCAGTGGCTAGAGCACTTGCTTTCCCCAAACTAAGGTTAAACAGCATTGAGCGTGGTTACCAAGTGAATGGGTAACCACTTGCACACCTTGGCTTCAGTACAGTCCCCCTCTTCACCCAGCTGTAAATGGGTACCTGCCCTCTTTAGAGTCAGGGAAGGTAAAGCAGCGAGGGAGAGGAGATGGGCACCGCCCTCAATATGCTGGTCCCTAGAAAAGCTTGACCGCATAGGTTATGAGAACACCTTTACCTTTTACCTTTACCTTAGTGATATTAGCATTTTTTGTTTGTGTTGTTGTTGTTGTTTATTATATATATATATATATATATATATATATATATTATATATATATATATATGTCTTTCTGTCTGTCTGTCTCATGTCTGTGTTATGTCTTATGCATGCATGCATGGATGTATGGATGTATGTTTGCATGTACATGTCATTTGCAGACTGAAGCAGTGTACCTCTTCACAGAGGGAACCTCTGTGGATTGCTGTAGAGAACTGCTGCAGGAAAAGGTCAGTGTGTGTGTGTGTGTGTGTGTGTGGGTGTGTGTGGTGTGTGTGTGTGTGTGTATGTTGTGTGTATGTGTGTGTGTGTGGTGTGTGTTTAAGGGGGGAGCAGGGTTGAACCGTGTAGCAGTGGACAAAAAAATGCCAGCGCAAGCTACAACTCTTTCATCATTATGAAATTGATTTTTTACAGATTTGTTTGAAGAAGAAGAGGAGGAGAAAGAAGAAGAGAAGAAGAATGCGTGAATGATCTTCAAATATACCTGTGGTTTTTTTCCTTCCTTGGCTAGAGCTCTGAGGTTCACCAATGGTGAGATTTTTAAATGCGATTGTTTTTGCCCATGAAGGTAGCCACACTCCAACTTCAGGGATGTATGCTGGGTGTGTTTGTGTTTTCGTAGCCCACTGAATGCTGACGCGATTTCCATTTAAGGTGCATACTTGATCATCTGCATGTGTAGATACATGAAGGAAATTAAGGCACTGGCAGGTCTGCACTTGAAGTTGACCTGGGAGATCGTAAAAATCCCTACACTTACTTCACCAGATGCCTCTAAGATTCGAATGCATGATTTCCTGGGCCCATGTGATTGATGCTGAACAGTCTTTATCACTCAGCTATTGTGTCTGTTGATACAAGGCTAAGAGGACAAGGATGAAAAGGCCAGGCCCAGTCAATCAGTCTGCCTTTGTAGACATGTAAGCATGGAAACAAGCAGTGAAACATGTACACCATTTATACACAGTACTGAATAGGAACACCAAAACTCTAATTGTTTCACAAAAAGAAGAAAGAAAATAATTAGAATTATGTGGGCTGTAACGAAGTTATGACAAAAGAACCAGCCGCTATAGCACAGGTGGTTAGTGCCTTAGATGTTGGACTGGAAGGTCGCAGGTTCAAATCCCATAAGAGTCACAGGGATTTTTCTGACTCCTGCCAGTTCCTACCCAGAGTGAGTGTGCTGTGGGCTCAGTGGGAAGACTGGAACCGCGCAATTGAGCTTCATTCACTTTATGGATGCGAGTTTGAGACTGTTGCTCAAATTACCTGACCAACACTGTAGGTATCTGTATCTCTTGGGCCCAGTTGACGCCAGGATATATCATGATAGTAAGTGTAGAGTACAACCCTGTCAAGTAGTCTCAAAGCACATGCACTTCCATGCAGCATCATTACATCATCCTCATTATCAATCATCATGCAATTAAAAAAAAATTGCCTCTGATTCGGTAGCCCCAGTTGCACTGGTCTCATGGTGACCTCAGATTCGGTTTCCCCATACACTTCTGTGCCTGTGGTGAGTTTGTGTCAAAGCCTTTGGGTTTGAGATTCGCATGGGATGGTCATCAGAGGAATGTTATGGTGATCACCACCTTGGAGGGGCATCTCACTCAGTCTGGCTCCGTGACTGAGCTAATACTGTTGTTAGTAGGGGGCTTAGTAGGTGGTCTGCGTATGTTAACTCAGGACATGCACCGCTGAACACCACCAAAGTGACCCAGCAGCAGTGCAGGGCCCCTCTGGCTGGTGGCCCCACAGTGGCCTGATATTGATGGGCTCCCTGTGGACTTCTGACCCTGGGGAATGAGACATAATGAATCTGGGTATGGCTGTGGCGGGGAGATTGGGATGAGCGATGTGGGAACAGCAGGATGGGAACGTCACAGAAGATGAGGCAGCCAAAAAAATGTTACGACAAAAGGAAGAAGGAGCTGTGGCATTTCTGACTCAGACTTGTTTGTATACATGTGTATATGAAGTGGCTGACATTTTTTTAATGTTTTCATGATTGTGACAGTTATGTGAGTTTCTGACTACCCAAGTTCGTTTTTGGTTTGCAGTTTTGACTGTGTTCTTACTTTTTTATGCGGTAGGAACTTTGAATTTTGTTCAGGGTTTGTGTTATTTTTAGTTTGGCTCAAACTGTTTTGTTGCTCTTTATATACTAATTTGACTTTGGTCAGGATTTTTTTGGACACATTTCTGATTTGTGAGTGTGTGTGTGTGTGTTGTGTGTGTGTGTGTGTGTGAGAGAGAGATGGGGGAGAGAGAGAGAGAGTGAGAGAGACTTAGCTGTATGTTTCTTCATAAGCATACGTAATTTATTCTCTTTTTTAATTTCTTGGTTAGCCATGGTTTTCCTGTATGCGTTTTGGACTTGTGGTGTATGCATTTTGGACTTGTGGTGTATGCATTTTGGACTTGTGGTGTATGCATTTTGGACTTGTGGTGTATGCATTTTCAGTTAAGATGTTTGTACGCCCTTCTGCTTAGATAGGATTTTGATCCAAGTGAAGTAAGATAAGGTAGGATTTCAGTTGCATCATTTAAGATGTTTCATTTTGTTTGCTACAAAAAGAAATATAAACAACACAGTTCTGTTTTTTAGAGATCAATAAAAGTGTTGAAACTTGTTGCTTTCTGTACTTTGTTGAATTGTAATTGATCAGTGTATTTTCTTTAGATAGATAAGTATTGCAATTTGGTGTTAACTCTACTTTGTTGAATTGTAATTAAACAGAATAATTTTTTTTTAAAGATGGATAAAGTGTTAAGTATTGCTGTTTTCTGTACTTTGTTGGGTTGAAATAATGACACTGATTAAAAGGAAGATGTGTGTGTGTGTGTGTGTGTGTGTGTGTGTGGAACAGGTGAACAGCGCTCAGCGGAAGACCCCAGTTCACGTGGTTTCCTTTAACTGTGACAGCTCCGACACCATCAGATTCCTCCGAACTTTTGCCACCTCCACTGGCGGGAAGTAAGTTGCAGAGGTCCTTTCTTTCTGTATGAAAAAAACCTAAACAAAATACAAACAAAATACAAACAAAATGAATCATCATAAGTAAGTTACAGAGGTCCTTTATTGCTGTGTTGGTAAAAACAACAACAAGCAAACAAAATACAAAGAAAATTAATCATTATGGGTATGCAGTTTTATTTTCTAATTAATGACTAACAGTTTAAAAAATTATTTTGTGTAAGTTTTCAGTTATGGGTCAATAATGTGAAAAACTGGATCAGTGGTCTAGAGGTAACATGCCTGCCTAGAAATCAAAAAGTCTGGATCAGACTTTCCCCCCATCCATTAGACCATGAGTGGTAGTCTGGGTGCTAGTCTTTTGGATGAGAAAATAAACCAAGGTCCTGTGTGTTACACCACAGCAACAAGAGAGTTGTCCCTGGCAAAATTCTGTAGAAAAAAGCCACTCTGATAGGGAAACAAATACAGCTGTAGATAGGAAAAGAAAGAAAAAAAAGGATGGTCCTGCTCTTGTGGTGACACACTCTCCCCAGGGAGAGCAGCCCGAATATCATGCAGAGAAATCTGCCATGTCTTAAAGTGGTATGAAATAGATATGAAATAAAAAATGAACTGGCTATTGATTAATGGAACTCTTTGGTTGGTTTTTTTTTTTTGGGGGGGGGGGGGGATGTTGTTCCTTGGCTAGAGCTCTGAGAGTTCGCCAGTGGTGAGAGTTTGTGTATGTGACAGTTTTTCCCTACATAAAGGTCGCTGCATTCTGCCTTCAGGGAGGTATGATGATGAATTGTTTCAAAAACTAAACTGCATTAGTTCAGTTTTTTTCAGGTGATGAAGAACAACTTGACATCCTGTCTGTATTGCGCCTTTATATTTGTCTGACACATTTTGTGTTTTTATGGCCCGAGGCAAATGTGTATATGTGTGTGTGTGTTGCGGGGGCAGGGGGGGGGGGGGGGGTGGTGATCAGAGTTTTAAAAATTTTATAAAATTTTTTTTTTTTTTTAAATACAGTTTTAAAGCATCTTAATCAAATATTTAGTTAGGCACATGTTAAGAAAGATATGATATTGATAAAGATTTAGAATAATGTTTGTATTTTGGTCATATATATTATGAAAATTTAACATTACATTAATGTTTTTACTCACGCTAGACTTGTGATTTATAAGAATGAAAAACATGAGAATGTTGTGGTGTGGAAGAAGAGAGTGGGAGATGAGAAGTACACCCCCCTTTTTGTTTTGTTTTTTTGAACAGCTCTTTTCATATTCGTTGTTTTAATGTGGATTTACGTATGCTATGCTATAGTTGTGTGAATGTGTGCGTGCAGGCATGCATGCGTGTGTGTGTATGCACACCTGTCTGGCTGGGTGTGTGCCTGTGTGTGTACATGTGCATGTTCATGTGTGTGTATGTGTCTGTGATGTATCAAAAACTGTAAAATTATATGATGCCTGTATTCCTGAAGTCAGAATGCGGCTACCTTCATGGTGGACTGAAACAGTCACAAATACAAAATCTCCCCATTGGTGAACCTTGGAGCTCTGGGCGAGGAGCTAAACAAAAGAACTAGACAACGCTGATACTTGTGACTGCCTGAAGTTCACAGTTGAATGCATTTTGTGCAATGTTGACGTGCTGCTCACTTAATTTCCCAGTTTGAGATCATAGAATAATCTTGAGTCTGGCATCTGGAATCAAACAGTCCAGAATTTATTTATTCTTTTATTTTGAGGACAATGGAAGAAGCACTTGTGTGCTTTTTTTCATCCAGTCCCTGTGTGTGTGCAGTTTTGTAAATGTTGTCATCCGTTCCCCCCAGAACCGCGCTGTGAGGTGTGGCTGTGTTGCCTGTGTGCCAGGTTCCACGTGTACGCAGTGGTGATGGAGCTGGACGCTTACGAAGCCCTCCCCAACGACCCCCTGACCAGCAAAGCCAATATCCTGCTGAAGAGGAAGACCTTTGGAGGCATCCCCCCCGGGGCGGGGGTTCGGGAAGACGTGGTTCTCCTGTTTGAGGAGATGGAGGAGGCCAGGAACACCCTGCAGCAGATAGAGGCGCTGATCGACCGCACCCCAGAACCCAGCCGCGCCCTGACTGGTCAGTGGGCGCTGTATGGACTTTTCTCTTTTGTCTATTTCATTTTGAGGGTAATGGAATAAGCGCTCATGTCATCTTTTACATCCA
>CM054144.1:9037480-9049980 GCA_028751875.1 Rapana venosa | reverse complement strand
TTTCTTTTTAGTACAAATTGATCTTTCTAAGAGGGAATTTGTCATGTACTAAAGGATAGTATCAAATTTCAATCCACTGCTTTTTAAAAATTTTTTGGAAGATATCTTGTATGAGGCATTCTGCTGTACACCTTTTTAGCATAAAGAGCAGTCCAGGTGTCTTTCTTTCTGTTTCTTTTAAGTGATGGCTCAGTTTGACAGAATGGTCAGCAGTTCATCATCCTTTGTAAGAACCAGGGTGATTCACAAGATGCGCATTATTCTTTTCCACAGTGATAACTTTGTCGCTTTTCAATTATCCTTTTTTCACACTTTACACACATTAAAAGTAAGAGCAACCAATCTGCAGCTACTCGTCAGTGATACTGATTTGCCCTATTTTTTAAACTGGGACTACTTATTCGCTTTCTTAGAGAAACTGTAAATCCCTACAGATGACAGTAATTGGCTTCAATGTAGAGTCAGACCAAGTGAGACACCGATGATGACCTCCACAACATCCCTCCACTGTCCTTGACCCTTAGATCCCCCACCCCTAGGGCTTTGCCAGCAACTGCCCACAGGCGTGGAAGTGTACAGAAAACCAGTACTGAGACTGCCGCCATGGGACCAGAGCAGCAGGAGCTACAGAGAAGAGACAATGTTGTTTGATAGCATCAGGCGCAGCGGGGATGAGGATGATGCAGTGATGATGCTGTTCAAGTGTATGAGCTCTGACCAACAGAAGACTGTCTTGTTAGGTACAAATCCCATGCTGTAGGTTTGGCTCTGTGGAAGAGAAGTGCTAAAATGTTTTTGTTTTTATTTATTTTATTTTGTTCTTTTTTATTTTTATTCTTTTATATATTTATTTTTGTCACAAAGAAAGTTAATTCATTTCGTATAAAACTACACGCGGTTGATATATGCATGCTTACTCACTAGCAGCAGGATTTTGTAAAATAAAAAATTCCTTTAAAAAAAAAAATCTGTAGACAGCATGTCTGGAATGTGTTTCTGATTTACTTATTACCAACCTCATCTTTCCATGGTAGAAGTTTCTGTCTTCAACATATATCAATGGCATGTCTATTCCATATACTGTACCAGTACAATGCTTGCTATGCAACATGATCTGTTTATAATGAAAGTGACTGATCATCAAGATGGATGACACAGAATCAGGTATTGCTGAAAAATACTTGTGCGGCAAAGCTCATGGAATATATATATATATTTTTTTTATACCACTTCAAGTCACGGCAGATTTCTGTGCGTGAAATTTGGGATGCTCTCCCCAGGACGAGCGCATTGCCACAAGAGCAGTGCCACCCATTATTTTTTTTTATTTTCCTGTCTGGGCTCTGTATTGCAGCATTTGTTTGAATGCAGAACTTGCAGACTCCAAATGGCACACACCATCGATTTTCTAGCCATAACCAGAAAACGCACTGATCTCATTGGTTGAAAAAACAAACAACCCTCCCGCCACACACACACCTACCTCCCATACCCCCACAAAAAAAGGAAGAAAAGAAAAATCTAAATTAGAACAGTCCTTAAATATGTAGCATTTATCCAGCAAGCTGAGGAAGAGGAAAGAAGGATATGGGAGTGGGGTGGGGGGGGGGGGGGAGGGGGGGGGAAGGGGCAGGAGATGAGGGTAGGGGGAGGGGAAGGAAAAGGCTGAAGCTAAAGTGGGTTAAAAAAAGTTTTTATATAATATACATACATACATACATACATATATACATACATACATACATACTAACATACATATGTAAATAGTGGCGCATAACCCAGAAAACACAGTAGACAACATGCAGTCAGCATGTTTGGTGGTGTGTGAATGGCAATATGATTCGCCAAGTGTTGGTGTATGAATGGCAATATGATTCGCCAAGTGTTCGTGTGTGTGAATGGCAATATGATTCGCCAAGTGTTGGTGTGTGAATGGCAAATATGATACGCCAAGTGTTGGTGTGTGCATCAATGGCAGCAGTGTGATATGCCAAGTGTTGGTGTGTGAATGGCAGTAATATGATATGCCAAATGTTGGTGTGTGTGAATGGCAGTAATATGATACGCCAAGTGTTGGTGTGTGAATCAATGGCAGCAGTGTGATACGCCAAGTGTTGGTGTGTGAATCAATGGCAGCAGTGTGATACGCCAAGTGTTGGTGTGTGAATCAATGGCAGCAGTGTGATACGCCAAGTGTTGGTGTGTGAATCAATGGCAGCAGTGTGATACGCCAAGTGTTGGTGTGTGAATCAATGGCAGCAGTGTGATACGCCAAGTGTTGGTGTGTGAATCAATGGCAGCAGTGTGATACGCCAAGTGTTGGTGTGTGAATCAATGGCAGCAGTGTGATACGCCAAGTGTTGGTGTGTGAATCAATGGCAGCAGTGTGAAACGCCAAGTGTTGGTGTGTGAACGGCACCACATTGCCATTCACACACCAACACTTGGTGTATCATATTGATACATCACAGAGAGTAAATTATAAGATCAGTACCCTCTGTTACAAATGTCTCCACAAAACTGCACCCTCCTACCTCTGTGAATGTCTTAACCTGTACACTCCTTCACGTTCCCTCCGCTCTACTGCAGATACCTTGTGCCTACGAATACCTAGATTCAACCAATCCACCATTGGCTGCCGCTCTTTCTCTATTTCGGGTCCATCGACCTGGAATGAGCTCCCTCTCTCTCTTTGCCAGAAACCTAGTTATGACACTTTTGAATCCAGCCTCAAGACATATTTATTTCAAACCTGAGATTTCCCCCTTCTGTTTCATATCAGAGCTATCCCACCTTCACTAACCCATGTCCTATCACCCTGCTAAAGTATACGACTGTGTGATTGGGTGTGTGTGTGCTTTTGAAAAACATTTGACTATTGAAATTTTATTTCATAGGTTTGGTCTGCAGCACACCATGTTTGTAAATATCTGTTTGTTTAAACTATTGATTATTTATCATTGATTGCATGACTGTAAGATTAGGTTGAATGCATGCGCTTTGATTTGTCTCTGCAAGATATAGCGCTATATTCTTCTTCTTCATGTGCCAGGTCTGTTGCAGACATCGGCGATCATGGCCTTCCATTCCTCTCTGTTGTCAGTTCTCCTGATGAGATCATTGTTGGGGGATTCTTTCCTCGTTGCGTAGCTATTCAGACTGCCTGTGTATTTTGTGCGTTGTCTTCCTCTGTCTTTGGTACCACAAATCTGTCCACACAATATTTGCTTTTCTATTCCAACAGCTCTGTTTATGTGTCCCCAAAAATTGTAGTAGCGCTATATAAGTTCTATTTTTTATTGTTATTATTATTATTATTATTATGATAATGTGACAGGCCAAGTGTTGGTGGTGTGTGTGTGTGTGGTCAGAGCCAGGACATCAAGCTGCTGAAGGAGGAGATAGCGCGGGGTCTGGAATACCTGGACCAGCTGGCCGACCTCAGGGACCAGTGTGCCTCCATGGGCTGGAAGAAAGAGGTGGACGCCATGAAGAAATGCAGCAAGTGAGTGCACGCTATATATGTGTGTGTGTCTGTGTGTGTGTGTGTCTGTGTGTGTGTGTGTGTGTATGTGTGTGTGTTGTGTGTGTGGTGTGTGTATGTGTTGTTGTGTGTACTGATGTGTGTGTTGTGTGTCTGTATGTGTGTGTGTGTCTGTGTGTTGTGTGTGTGTGTGTGACTGTGTGTGTGTGTCTGTGTGTTGTGTGATGTGTGTGTGTGTTGTGTGTGTGTGTTGTGTGTGTATGTGTTGTGTGTGGTAGTGTGTGTGTGTGTATGTGTGTGTGTGTTGTGTGTGTATGTGTGTGTGTGTGTTGTGGTGTGTGTGTATTGTGTGTGTATGTGTGTGTGTTGTGTGTTGTATGTTGTTGTATGTGTTGTGTGTGATGTGTGTGTGTGTGTGTTGTTGTGTGTGTGTGTTTGTGTGATGTGTTGTGTGTGTGTGTGTGTATGTGTGTGTGGTGTGTGTGTATGTGTGTGTGGTGTGTGTCTGTGGTGTGTGTGTGTGTGTGGTGTCTGTGTCTGTATGTGTGTCTGTGTGTGTGTGTGTATGTGTGTGTGTTGTATATGGTGTGTGTGTGACTGTGTGTGTGTGTGTCTGTAATGTGGTGTCTGTGTGTGTGTTGTGTGTGTGTATTATGTGTGTGTGTGTTGTGTGTGTGTGTGTTGGTTGTTGTGTGTTGTGTGTGTGTGTGTGTCGTGTGTTGTGTGTGGTGTTGGTGTTGTGTGTATGTGGTGTGTGTGATGTGTGTGTGTGTTGTTATGTGTGTGTGTGTGTGTGTGTGTGTATGTGTGTGTTGTTGTTTATGTGTGTTGTTGTGTAGTGTTTGTATTTGTCTGTGCTGTGTGTCGTGGTGTGTATCTGTATAGTAGTGTGTGTTGTTTGGATGTCGCTAGTGGCTTGCTATGTTGGCATGTGGTCTGCAGCGTTCTGATATAGGTGTGTGTATGTAGATGTATGTATGTATGTGTGTGTGTATGTCTTATATATATTAATAATGTATAATATATTATATTATCACACACACACACATAGATAGTGAGTAAGTGAGTGAGATGTTAATAAAACACAGCAGAATCTTTCCTATATTGTACAACAGACATTAAATCACTGAAGAATTCTCCATATATTCTATAGTATAATTTTCCATCCTATTCAATGAGCGCTTTGATTTGTTGCTTTACAAGATTTAGCGCTATATAAATTCCATACATTATTATTATTATTATTATATATTCTATATCAGAATTCTCCATATATTCTTTAACAGAATTTTCCCTATATTCTATAGCAGAAGTTTCCTTGCATTCTACAGCAACGTTTTCCATAATTATATTCTAGAGCAGAATTTTCCAGGCAATGTTCATTGCGTGTGCTACTGCAGAAGCTGCCGTATATTCCGCAGCAGAATTGTTCATGCAATTATTCTTCGGCACATCAGCGAGAGTTGACATACCACTTGCCTGACCTACTGACAATCCCTGCAGAGCCCTGCTGAAGCCTTCAGGCTTGGCTGTATACAAACCGCATCTGTCTAACTGTCTGTCTGACTGTCTAACTGTCTGTCTGTCTCTCTGTCTGTCTGTCTGTCTGACTGTCTGTCTGTCTGACTGACTGTCTGTCTGTCTGTCTGTCTGACTGTCTGTCTGTCTGTCTGTCTGACTGACTGTCTGTCTGTCTGTCTGACTGTCTGTCTGTCTGTCTGTCTGTCTGCCTGTCTGTCTGTCTGTCTGTCTGTCTAACTGTCTGTCTAACTGTCTGTCTAACTGTCTGTCTGTCTGTCTGACTGTCTGTCTAACTGTCTGTCTGTCTGTCTGTCTGACTGTCTGTCTGTCTGTCTGTCTGTCTGACTGTCTGTCTGTCTGTCTGACTGTCTGTCTGTCTGTCTGTCTGTCTCTGTCTGACTGTCTGTCTGTCTGTCTGTCTGACTGTCTGTCTGTCTGTCTGTCTGTCTGTCTGACTGTCTGTCTGTCTGTCTGTCTGTCTGTCTGACTGTCTGTCTGACTGTCTGTCTGTCTGTCTGTCTGTCTGTACAGGGGACATGCTCTACCAGACGCAGCGGGGCGTGTGTCAGCCGTCCCTCCCTTAGAGCCACGAGAAATTTTCCGTCCGCATTCCCCTTCCCGACCTTCGTCCGCCCCTCCCCAATCCCCCCGCCACTCTCCGACCCCTCCCAGACCCTCCTCCGCCCTGGGCCAGCGACCTGTCAGATCCCTGGGGTCACCAAGGGTCACTCGGAGACCTCAGTCCGCCAAAGTGTCCCAGCAGTCGGTGAGGTCATCTCATCGTGGACGCAAGCTTGTGGCAGGTGAGCAGACTGACGTTGATGTGGAGACACTGTGTTGAAGAAAGTCAGTAGGACTAAGCTGTAACACGTATCCTCTTATTTCTGGTTTGTGTTGTGTCCCTCCTTCAGCTGTAGTGGTAGAACTTGACTGTTGTCGGTCTTTCTGAACTTGCTTCAGGTTTGTTTCTGAGGGTGTCTGTTCCAAAATATGGGAGCATGAAGAACCTTCCTCCATCTTGGTTGGTGTTTGTGTGGTTCTGTTGATTTTTCCCTGTTCTACTGTTCCATCTACTCGCTTTGTTGCTCTTGATGTTGCGCTTGCTGTCTCGATATGTGTGTGTGTGTTTATGTGTGTGTATAATAATAATAATAATAATAATAATAAATGGAATTTATATTGCGCTGAATCTTGTAAAACAAACAAATCGAAGCGCTTGCACTCAAATCATTTATGCGCATGCAACTTTCCTCAAATATAATAAATTTATGCACGCGCACGTGCACACACACACACCTGCGAACACACTTAGGAGATGAAGGATGCTGTTGAAAAGTAGAGACGGATATGAGGGGAAGTGTCAGGTAGGAAATAAGTGTGTTTTGAGGCTGGATTTGAAGGTATCAAGTGAAGGTTTTTGGTGAAGTGAAAGAGGGAGGTCATTCCAGGTGGACGGACCAGAAACAGAGAAAGATCGACACCCAACAGTGGTTTGCTTGAATCTGGGTGTTCGAAAGCACAAAGTATCTGCGGCAGAACAAAGGGAACGGGATGGAGTGTATGTGTTTATGTGTGTGTGTTTGTATGAGGCATCAAATGCTGTGAACTTTCAAGATGGGTGTTACTTTTTAATGTATAATTATATTGTCTAATGAGTGTTGTGTAATTCTGAAATGCTTCTCATAACTTCTTAAGAAGAGCAGGCCATTGCGTGCCGGCAAGAACAGATGACAAAATTCTAACCAAAAATAGACATGCACACTGGTGTCATGTTTAGACATCACTCCTGGAGGTGAAATGTGGCTCCTTTGATAGTGGGCAAAACCAGCCACAGACAGTAAGTCTCACCATCAGTCAACCTTGCAGCTCTAGCCAGGGAATGAAAACAACAAATGATGAGGGTGACTGATTTTTACAAAGCCTCCCTGGGGAAAAATATATCCATCAGGTTTTCACTTCTGGAGAAACATGAGGATGGGGAATTTTAGGGGAAGAGCTAATTTTCACCCTGAGGGAGTGTGCTCCAGTCTCTGCGGGAAGATGGAAATCACATGCTGTCACCCATTTTGTAGCTGCAAAATTTGGGGTTTTGCTAACATCTGACCAGCACTGCAGGAGTCTGTATTGCTCAGGCCTGTTTGGAATTCTATGTTATCAAAAGAAATCTGGGTATCAATGACCATGACATGTTCTAGGCATTTAATTTTTTTCATCCTTTAAAAAAGCAAGATTTATTTGTAAAACTGTCTCAACTGTTTTATGTACAATGTCTTCGTCATGTGTTCTTACAAAACTTTCATGTTTGTGTGTGACTTCAACACAAAGGAAGAGAACAAAGTGTACCCCTAGGACCTGCAGATCTGAAATGGAAAGGTATATTTCTTTGGACAGCATTTAGAACAAGACCGCTTGCCTGCTTGAACAGCTTTGCTTTGGAGTATGCTGAAAGTAGAGCAGACAGTTTTCACTTTTATGTAGGCTGATCAGGCATGTTCATGTGTGTACACATGTATACACATACATGTACACCCACACACAAACACTCTCACACTCACACTCACACACACACACACACACACACTCAGTAACTCGTCTTCGACCGTTAGGCAGAATCTTATTACTGAAATTAATTTGTTGGTACATTTTCTAATTCTGAAGGGTTCGAATGTTACTTTCTGCTGGGTTCCATCTCATTGTGGTATTCATTTTAATGAAAAGGTTGACAAAACTGCCAAAAAGGCAGCACAACATGATAGCTATTCAACTGTTTTAGATATTCCTCTTTCTCTTCATGTAGGTTATGCTTTGCTTCAAAATGTTTGCTGGAAACATGTGAAAAAGAAACAGGAAGAGGCTGGTTATCCCCAGCATAATTGTTCAGTTCTGGATATTGAGAACATTCTTTGCACTCAGTACGGCTTTAAAAAATCCTGTACTAGAAAAATTGTTTCTCTAATCTACAGATTGAAATTAAATGCCTTTCGAGCAAAATTTGCCAAAAATATACAATGTGTATGCGGTGAAAAATGTTCCAATGTTCATGTTCTGTATCAATGTCAAGGTTTAAAAACGTTTTTACCATCATTTAAAGATATATCTCTGCAGGATGTTTTAACCAATCCAGAGTTATTATGTGAGATAGCCCTGTCTCTGTTGCAATCCCCAGTATTATCTTTTTTGTAAAGTATGATCGTCGGGATCTACATTTTGCTTGATTCACAGCTGCCATTACAAGTAGTTCACAATTGTTTGTTTTCCAACATTAGAGTATTTTTCAATTGTTCTGTGCTTTTGTTAATTTTTGTAGTTCTTTGCCATGTTTTTGCAACATACTGTTTATATAGTTTGGAATAGTCTTTAAATGTGCATTCATACCAACACGCATCTCTTCTACTTAAAGCCCTTATCTCATTATGCTGCCCTGCCCCCCCCCCCCCCCCCCCCCCCCCCCCCCACCCCCCCCCCTTACCTGCCTCCATCGTCTAATATCACTTTAAGTGAACAGACGTAAAATTGAAGACACACACTATATATTGCAATCATGCTACACCATATTCCCTGCTTGCTGCTATAGGCTTTGTGTGCTGTATTTTACTCGCATTCATTTTGCTGGAATAGTAGAACGTTAATGCATTAACAGTAGTGAGTGCTGCAGTCTTTTGGCCAGAAGATGCAGAGCATCTTTGTTCAGTTGCCACAGGGTCCTGTACACACATAAAGAAATGTAACTCACTTGGCCGAGTTATTTTTCTCCCTTGTTTTATACCACTCATAGACGCACACACACATGTCAGTGCACAAATGATTAAAACATGTCATACAATAAATAAATAACACACAATAAGAATAATATCAATTATCATGAGGCACTATATTTCACACAAATTTTTTTTTTAAAAACTGCAGCAGAAAAACCACATTACAATCATTGAAACAAATGTACGCCTACTGTGTTGCAAGCATCCCATACACATCATCCTGCTGGTGTGTGCGGTGAGGACTCATACTTGATGATACTGCTGTTCATTTGGTTGCAGAAATGTGAACATAGCCAGCTTTGAACTGAAGCTTCACAATGGGTCTGCTGTTCAAGGGGGTATTTTCCCCTTGAGTTAAGATCAGTGCTGACTCCATTCCTTCTAAAATTCCTTCAGATGAGACTATAAACTGATGTCCCAAGTGGAAACGCATGCAAAACATCTTGTGCGCATGTTAATACCTGTTCCACTTTTTTTAAGAGTAGGCCATTGTGTGCCGGTGGGGATGGATGAAAAATGTACAAAATTGCATACACACGGAGACTGAATGTAAAAAACAGTGCTTATTCCATTATTCTTGAAATTAAAGAATAGATTTTTAAAATCTCTCATGAACTAAATTGAATCGGTAGTTCTTCTGCTGACTGGGTATTTGGGTGGGTGTGATGCAGCTTATTCAGAATATGGCAATGACATTGACCTGGAAAACTGAACACCAGAACTGTAGCAGTTTACTGATTTATTGATGTGTGTGTGAGAGTGTGTGTGTGTGTGTGTCTTTGTGTGTGTGTATGTGTGTGTGTGTGTGTGTGTGCGCGCATGCATGCATACGTGCTGTGTGTGTATGTGTGTGAGTGTTTGCTTTCTTGTACACATGCAGATGTGTGACTCTAATTTTTCTCTATGCTTGTCTGTCTGTCTGTCTGTCTGTGGGAGGTAAAGATAGTGCAGGAGCTCACCTTTTTCTCCTCAATCATACTGCAGTAACCCCTCTATTCCCAAACTACGCATTGCCATCACATGCTTCTCGTTTATCAAAACTTTGTATGGCTTTGTGTGTGAATTGTGCATCAGTATATGATGTACACATTCATGCAGCTACATAACTGTGTAACACAGGATGTGTTCCATATAGCCTTGATGTATTCTTTTCCCATTCCTCAGCTAGAGAGTGTAAACAATGGTTATATTTTTGCGTATTTGACATTCCCCCTCCCCTCCCCCCTCCGTACCAACAAACACACACACACACAAGCACACCATTTAGGTAGCTGCATTCTCACTTCAGGGCTGACGCCTAAACATGGCACCTGTGTGCATGCAGTTTTAAAGTTTTGTCATGCATTCCTACAGGCATGGAATGGCCTAGTCTTCCAAAAGGTGGAACGGGTTTTTATGTGTTTGCAAGATTTTCTGCACATATTTGCACATGGGGCCTCGGTTGATAGTCTCATCCGAAAGACTGACATTCAGTTTGCTTTTTTTTTGTCAGACTGGGAAGAAAGTGCAAGGCCAGGAATTGAACCCCAAACTTGACAGTTTACTTGTTAGCAGGCAAACGTCTTGACCATCCTGCCACCTTCCTTATCAGCCCTGAATACAATGTGTGTGACCCCATTGCTAATTCTTACCCACCTGCTGTTGTTGTTGTGTTTTTGGTGGCTAAAATGTGTGGCATCTGTATCATGTTCAAGGCAAACATGCTGGCCCTTAGTTTGCTGGCATCTGAACTGTGGCTTCTTCTCTTTGCTGTTTTTAAAAAAATTTACTATAGGCTTATTGACAGCTTACAGATTGTGTTGTTGTTGTTGTTTTAAGTGATAAATCATTGTAGTATCTGGTCTGAAGAGACTGTACAACTTAGCTGCAAAGCAGTTTCTGTTTGCGGGAATTGTGTGTTTTTTACAGTTTATTTTTGGGATGAAAATCTTCAGGGGACTTTTTGGGGGGGTGGGGGGAAGTTCAGTGTGTGAGTGGAGGGGGGTGGGGGTTGTTTGTTTGATTGGGGGGGGGGGGGGTGGGGAGGGGGGTACAGGATTTTTTATGGAAATTCTTGAGGGGTTCTACAGTTTGGTATGATTTTTGATGGAAAATGTGTGTGTGTTTTGGTATGACTTTCTGTGAAAATTCTTAGTGTTTTTTACACTGTCCTATTAAATGGAAGTTCTTTATGCTTTTAGGCATTTGCTTTTGTAAATACAAACTGTCTGTGCTTTTTTCAGGCTGCTATAATGGAAACTCTCTGTGTTGTTAACAGTTTGCTATTTATTTAATGAAAATTCTCAGTGCTTTTTTTTAGTGTTGATGACCATTCTTTGTGTTTGTTGTAGTTTACTGTTTTACAGAGAGTCTCCTTTGTGCTTTTTTTCAGGTATTGATGGAAATTATTAGTGGCTTTTACAGATTACTGTTTCATGGAAATGCTGTGTGCTTTTTACAAATCGCTTTTTAAAAAATTATTTTTATTTAAGTTCTCTGTGCTGATCAGGTTGATATTGATGTTTGTAGGTTTTATATCTATCTCAACTCATGTAATTGTATTGCATTGCATCGCATTTTGATGTACTGCATCACACTGCATTGCACTGCATTACAAAGCATCACATTGTATTGTATTGTTCACCACTTTTGTCTGGGTTAGATTTCTCTGCATGAAAACAAACTCCAAGATGGAACTAATAGCTGGTAAATAACGCCTTAAAGTCCTGCTGGTGACCATAACAGAACACAACATAACACAACACAACATAACATTAGAACATATCACATAACATACTTTGGGGCTAAATAGGTTTCGCAACCTTTTTTCCAGATTTTTTTTTTAAAAGAAAAAGATATTCCCAGTCTGTGTCTCCATGCTGCGGCACACAGCACTAAGTTCTGGCTGGCCTCGGATGACAGCAACACTTGTCTCCTAACTGCAGTCATTTTGCTGAATCGCCTTGCAGCTGATAAACTGTGAGTGTGGAGCCTGGCAGATGATAGCGATACATGTTTTTTCTGTATTCATGTCCCCCAGCCTAAAGTGTTTACAGTTATTGATGAAAGCAACGTGGCAAAGGCTGTATTCATTCAGATGCTGCTGTTGTGCTTAGGAATGTTGTGTTGAGGTTGTCTCGATCTATGACAAAGTCTCAGCGCAACAGCCTGTCCTCTACATGAAAGGAGAGAGAAAGGAAAAGGTCTTCTGAAGCTGGAGTGTGGCTGCCTGTGTGGTGAGGTAGGCAAAAACAACCGTACTCGCAGAACTTGTCATCCAGTGTGTGCTCACAGTCATTCTCGCGGTGATTCCCAGGTGGGAAAAGTGAGACAAGAGTGCGTAGTTAGTCTGGGTGACCTCCAGGGTGTTGAGCTAGGGAACCCCAGCAACAGTGACAGCAACAGCGACAGCAACAGCAACAGTAACAGTAACAGCAATGACAACATGTGTATTGTCACGTTCATTTCAGGCCATACCCGAACCAGTCTCCTTCGCACGATGACCACCAGTGGCCGGTTCTCCCCGAACGAATGGATGCTTCCTGAGACAGCCAAGCTGTTTGAACAGCAAGCCCATAGACAGCGACAGCTGGCAGACAGTAAGTGAAAATCATCTCTGTATATTCATTGTTAAGAATTGCTAATGTGTCAGTCCTAGTTGTGGGGGGCAGGATGGCGCAGTGGTCAGATCACTCACTCTCCCCAAGCTGAGAGGTGAAGCAGCATTGAGTGTGGTTGCCTCGCAGATGGGTGACCAT
>CM054144.1:8977480-9032480 GCA_028751875.1 Rapana venosa | reverse complement strand
CCTGGCCCTTTCTTTTCCTAGGTTGACAAGAAAAGCGAACTGAATGTCAAAGTTCTTCTGATGTGACTATGAACTGAGGCCCTGTGTGAAAATACACACAGAGCATGTTGCGCACGTGTTAAAAACCAGTTCTTCTTTTCAGAAGAGTAGGCCATTTCATGCCAGTTGAAACATGATGAAATTTCAACACCCATGCTCACAGGTGTCATGTTTAGACACTGCCTCCAAAGATGGAATGCAGCTACCTAAATGGTGTTTAAAAAGGGAAGAGGAACAAATTGTGGACAAGTGGGGGTGGGGGGGAGGGGGGCAGGATAGCCGAGTGGTACGAGCATTGCACTCATGATTTGAGGACCTGGGTTTGAGCTAATACTGAATCGCCCATTCAAGGGAATTTTTTCCTAGAGTTAACATCAGTACTAACTTCACTTCCCCATCCAAAAGTCCATCAGATGAGACTAAACCAAGGCCTTGTGTGCAGATGTGCACGGAATATCTTGCACGCTCGTTAAAACCCGTTATGCATTTTTGAAAGTAGGCCATTTGTGCTGCTGAGAAGGGTCACCAATTGTTTGGAGTTTTTTTTTAAATGCATGCACACCAGAGTCATGTTTAGACATCATCCCCAGAGTCAACATGCAGCTGCTTTAAGGGTGGGAACATCTGGTCACCTTTGCAAAAGTCTCTTCACTGGTGAACCTTGGAACTCTAGCCAAGGAACTAAACCCCCCCCCCCCCCTCCTTAAAAAGAAAGCAATAAAAACAACTACTGTTGACACTTGTTTGCTTCCTCTAGACACTAAGCCTCCTGCTTGCAGTCCCTGAAGGAAAAACTTCCCCTGGGACGTAACTATGAACACAAAGTGAGACTGAAGGCCAGTGACATTACATTTTTATGATTATTCCAGGATTTCAATGACATGGGAGGCTTCTGCATCTGCTGCAGTATCATTACACCCAACTGTATTATTGGACATTTTCAGATGTTGTTGTTGTTGTTTGGGTTTTTTTCCTTCCTTGGCTAGAGCTGCAAGGTTCACCAGTGGTGAGGTTTTGCGTATCCAACCGTTTCTTTCCTACATGAAGGCAGCCACATTCCACCTTCAGGGACAGTGTCTGAACATGACACCAAGGTGCACATGGTTTAAAAAAATTTTTTTGTCATCTTACCCATTAGCACACAATTGCCTAATCTTTTGAGAGGCGGAATGGGTTTTTAGCATGTGCACAAGACGTTCTGCATGAGGCCTTGGTTTGAAAGACTTTTGGGGGAGTGGAGTCAATGCTGATGTTAACTCCATGTGAACAATCCCCTTGAACCAGTGTCTCGGTGGTAGCAGAAACCCGGGATTGACACCATTGCTTCACCACTTGTCGGCCGCAATTGTTCTACCCCAGGGATGGCACGTCCCCGCACGCCACCCTTTAGGTGAAACTGATAATCTCCCTACATTGGATTAAAATGCAACAATCTTTGCTCCTGAGATTTATGTAGGGCAACTGAAGGCCGTTTGTTTGAGATGGACAATCACAATGGATATTCCCACGATGATTAATTGTAGAAGCACTGATAGCTGGCATGTTTAACCACAGGTTATGCACAACCTTAAGGAAATGAACCACATCTGATAACATCACATGATTATCAGATTTATGTAGCACTGAAGCTTGTGTGGATGACAATCACATGATTATCAGATTTATGTAGCCAATTGATGACAGCACAGTGTCAGTTTAGAGCAATTGTTACATCAAAACAGATTTGTAATGAAGCTTATCCCGTGATATCATATTGCTAACATGACAGTCCACATGAACAAAAGTGCCAACTTTGGGTTATCAAAACAGATTTAGTAGCACTAAGCTTGTTAGAGCAATTTAAAATGTTGCTTGCTGTCATTCAGGCACATGCATGCAACTGTTATCAAAACAGGAGGAACAAGTTTACATTCAAACACATACACTCACACACATGCATGCATGACTGCACGCATGCACACACTCACACATGCATGCACGAACGTATACACGTACGCACACACACACACATAAAACCATGCATGCACAACACATAGCATGCACACAACACAAACACATGCATGCCCACACACATACACACACTCACACACACACAACACACACACAACACACACAACACACACACACACACACACCACACTACAACACAACACACAAACACAACACAACACCACTCATTTCGGACAGTGGGCATGCACACAGTGCAGAAAATCCAGCACTGTCTCAGCCCAGGGCCCAGCGCTAACAATCAGCGCCCCCTTCCTCTCACCGCATCCAGGAGTGGTCACTCCCCACTATCGACTGGCACCAGCTGGCTGGCTGGCTGGATGGGTGAAAGAGATAACCGCTGAGAGCAGCCAACAGTGTGTGTGTGTGTGTGGGAACTTGAGGTCTGTGGGCATGGACTGTTGCAGGTCGTACGAAGCCTCCTCCAAGCTGTGGCTGAAGAAGCACGGCCTGGTGGCCAGCCGGCTGACCATCCTTGATGCCCTGGCGCCCACGCTGGTGCCCCACCGGTCCAGCTACATCCCCATCCTGGACAAGCACGTCCTGTCCAGGGTCTTTGACGAGGTACTGGACTGACCGCTCCACCGCCACCTCCACATCATGTTCATTGTCATCACCATCACCAGTTCACCGCACAGCGGTTATAGTTGTTTGTCTCCGCCCAGGCCAGAGGCGGTGTCAGTCACCGGTGTAAACACTGGCGCCAGAGCCTGTTGTCAAACACTAGTGCCAGAGCCTGTTGTCAAACACTAGCGCCAGAGCCTGTTGTCAACACTAGCGCCAGAGCCTGTTGTCATACACTAGTGCCAGAGCCTGTTGTCAAACACTAGTGCCAGAGCCTGTTGTCAAACACTAGTGCCAGAGCCTGTTGTCAAACACTAGTGCCAGAGCCTGTTGTCATAATGCTGTTATTCCCCTTTGGGGGGGGCAGGTGGGGGGGGGGAGCCTCCTGTTAGTATAAAATAGCACCCCGCCTTCTGAAAATTCTGTTGCTAGGAGTTTTGTTATCCCTCTCTTTGTGTCTGCCGTTTCCCTTTTCTTCCTGTCACCTCTTCTTGTCTTGTCTTGTCTTGTCATGCCTCAAGACATATTTATTCCAAGCCTAAGATTTTCCCCTCCTGTTTCATCTCAAATTTGTCCCTGCCTTCAATGGTGGAAATCCCCACCACCCTGCCAAAGTGTATAACCTGTTGAGTGTGTGTGTGTGTGTTGATTAGAATTTTTTTATATCGAGGATAATGGAATAAGCACTTATGTGCTTTTTTACATCCAGTCCCTGTGTGTATGCGTTTTTGTAAATTTTGTCATCTGTTCCCACCGGCACACAATGGCCTACTCTTATGAAAAGCGGAACGGGATTTTAATGTGTGCGCAAGATGTTCTGCATGCGTTTGCACATGGGGCCTCGGTTTATAATCTCATCTGAAGGGTTTTTGGGAAAAGTGGAGTCTGCACTGATGTTAACTCCAAGGGAAAATATCTCCTTGTGTGTGTGTGTGTGCACGCACACTCGCGCGTGTGTGTACATTTGAATTTGTGAACTCTGTTAATTGGTATTGGTTGTATGTGTATGGGTGTGTTGTATGCAAGCGCTCTGATTAGTTTTTGCAAGATATAGCACTATATACATTCCATTCATTATTATCATGCCTTCTTGGTCCATTCTCCTGCCTTTTCTTCCAGAAAGACCTAAAAAAGATAATGATTCTCTCCCATGCTGAAGTGAGATGTGCTGGGCCAGACATGTCAGGCACTTAACGGCAGCGCAATGCTTTTTCGCTTATATGACAGAAAACAATAGTTGCTGTCTGAGCGTTTGAAAAAGGTGTTGCTATATGCTTTGAAACATTATGTTGAGGTTGCCTTGAGACCATGACCAGCTCTTAGCATAACACTGCTTTTTGTGTTCTTAAAAATCCTCTGAAGATGCATGTGGCTGCCCATATGGTGAGGTTCTTGAAAAGAGTCATGAATGCATGCAAAATTTCTCATTCAGTGTGCCACTTATAGTCTCACAGTGATTTTCATGTGAGACAAGTGAGACAAGAGTGCATGTATTATTTTGTGTGACCCACATGGTGTAAAACTGGAGAAGACACAACAACAACAGTACAAATGATATTGGTCAAATCATATCGTATACTGTTGTTTTTTTAAAGAATTATTTATATATGGTCAATTTCATCCATTTGGAATTCTTTGTCTGATCATGAGAGTTGTTTGCATCTTTAGGCCGTATAACAGTAATGAAGTGACTATATGGCTATTTGTGTGGTGTGTGGTGTGGGTGTGTGTATGTGTGTGTTTGTGTGTGTGAATGTGTGTGTGTGTGTGCATGTGTGTATGTGTGGTGTGTGTGTGTATATGTGTGTGGTGTGTGTATGTGAATGTGTGTGTGTATGTGAATGTATGTGAATGTGTGTGTGTGGTGTGTGTATGTGAATGTGTGTGTTGCGTGTGTGTGTGGGGTGTGTGAATGTGTGTGTGTTTGTGCATGTGTATGTGTGCGTGCATGCTTGTGTGTGTGTGTGTGCATGTGTGTGTGTGTGTGTGTGTGTGTGTGACAGATTCTGCCCATCGCCCATGTGTCTGGCAGTCAGAAGAGCAGAGTGCACCTGGTGAACCCCTCAGCCGTCAACCTGAAGGAGTACGAGGACAAGCTGCAGAAAGCCCTGGCCAAGTACAGACAGTGAGTGGCTGTCCACAGGACAGCAGAGGCACAGATCCATCATTAGCAGTCAGGAGTGCTAGATAGAGCGCGCTCCTTCCTTTTCCCCTAGTACAGACAGTGAGTGGCTGCCCACAGGACAGCAGAGGCACAACATCACACAGTCAACAGTGCTAGGTTGAGCCGCCCTTTCCTTTTCCCCAGTCCAGGGTGGTCAGGTCCTGCTGCTGATGTCATCATCATCAGCACCAGCAGGGCAGGGATGGAAGGAATAGCTGCTGATAGCAACTGAAAGTGGGGGAAACTGACGGCTGTGGAGTGGTTAATACCGTTCTTGTTGTTGGTGGGGGTTTTGTTGTTTTGTTCTTCTTCTTCAGCTAGAGCTCGGAGGTTCATCGATGGTGAGGTGTTTGTGTTTGCGACCGTTGACCCACCACGAGGCAGACGTATTCCAGCTTCAGGGATGAGGTCTAAACTCAACACCGATGTCCTTGTGTTTTTAAAAAAAAGTTGTCATCCGTTTCTGCGGGCACGTAATTGCTGACTGTTCCGAAAGGCAGAGCGGGTTTTAACCTCTTAACTGCCCAGTGCAAGTGCACCCTATATGCCAGGGAATAAAATTCTTATGTACCACTGCTATGTTCATATCCCTCTTACTCAGAAACTACTACATGAATATTCCGGATAGTCTACACAATGACAGTATATATGTCGTAGATTACTTCGAGGCAAGCTCAAATTAGTTAGCATGATATTTCACTGCGAAAATATATTTAAAATGTAAACAATTGACCATAAATATGATTTCTTCATCACCACTGTCATTCGAGTACCCCCCATCTCAATAATGTCAAACATATGTCTAGGCCAAATCTCATTCATTGTTTTTTAAATACACGATCTCCTGAATCATACGCGATCGTTTTCATCAATGTTAGGTAAATCTAGAGTTTTATTTGCCACTTTTACAGCTGTGTAAAGTTATCTATGCCTTCAACAAGAAGTGTCAGCAATTTTGAACAAGAACTTCCCAAGCAGTCATGCATAAAAACACAAAATACAAGCGAAAAAACGATCGTTTTTGCCATGGTTTTTGCAGCTCGATGTTGCCAAGCAACAGGAGAGTGACCTCCATTAATTTTGGAGTTGTTTCCCTTTAACTGTAGTCAAGGAAGCAGGCTTGTTTACTTCGGTTCGACACCCTGGAAATTTTCCGGGTTGTTGGCGTATAGGGTGCATGTTTAGCCCCGGAGAATTTCCGGGGTAAGGCAGTCTAGTGGTTAAAAAAAATGTCTGCTCAAGATGTTCTGCGGGCGTTTGCAATGTGGGACGTCTGTTTGTAACCTCATTCGAAGGACTTTTGGAGGGAGGGGAGTTGGTACTGATGTTAACTACAGGGCGGGGACATCCCCTGGAATAGGTGTCACGGGGGCTGGTTGACCCCGGGCCATCAGACCACGAGGTCAGCGCTCTAACCACCAGGCTATCCTACCCCCCCTGTAAGACCATTTGATTTCAGTCCCGTGGCAAAGTTGTGGGTTTGATTTTCAGCAGCAGTATCTGGTGTCATAACACTATCCCTGCATTAAGGAAGAGAACGCCTTTTTCCCCAGTACAAGTGCACTGTGCACATTTGTATGCTACTGTAACCCAGTAGTGGGTGATACGGAGGGAAGGGTTTGTAGATGCTTGGTTACCATATAGTGGGTTACCCATAGGGAAAAGGTTAAGAGTGCATATTTTTACAACCTGCCAGGTCGACTTAAAGAGCAGACCTGCCAGTGCCTTAATTCCCTTCATAGCGCCTGGTCTTCTCCTGTGCTTGGAGTTATCCCAGAGGTTTTACAGGCGGCGTGCAAGGTATGTTCCTGTTTCCATAACCCACCAGACATCAACATGAATCAAGGGATCTTTAACCTCTTAACTGCCCAGTGCAAGTGCACCCTATATGCCGGGGAATAAAATTCTTATGTACCACTGCTATGTTCATATCCCTCTTACTCAGAAACTACTACATGAATATTCCTGATAGTCTACACAATGACAGTATATATATGGTAGATTACTTCGAGGCAAGCTCAAATTAGTTAGCATGATATTTCACTGCGAAAATATATTTAAAATGTAAAAAGTCGACCATAAATACGATTTCTTCATCACCACTGTCATTCGAGTACCCCCCATCTCAATAATGTCAAACATATGTCTAGGCCAAATCTCATTCATTGTTTTTTAAATACACGATCTCCTGAATCATACGCGATCGCTTTCATCAATGTTAGGTAAATCTAGAGTTTTATTTGCCACTTTTACAGCTGTGTAAAGTTTTTTATGCCTTCAACAAGAAGTGTCAGCAATTTTGAACAAGAACTTCCCAAGCAGTCATGCATAAAAACACAAAATACGAGCGAAAAAACGATCGTTTTTGCCACGGTTTTTGCAGCTTGATGTTGCCAAGCAGCAGGAGAGTGACCTCCATTAATTTTGGAGTTGTTTCCCTTTAACTGTAGTCAAGGAAGCAGGCTTGTTTACTTCGGTTCGACACCCCGGAAATTTTCCGGGTTGTTGGCGTATAGGGTGCACGTTTAGCCCCGGAGAATTTCCGGGGTAAGGCAGTCTAGTGGTTAATGTGCATAGTTGACCTGCTGCATGTGTGAAGGGAATTGAGGCACTGGCAGGTCTTCACCCGCAGTTAACCTGGAAGGATGTGAAATTCCCCACCCTTAATTCACCAGACACTGACGCCCAGATTCGAACCTGTGACATGAATGATGTTTAAGTCCAGGAATATTTCTTCCTTTGTATTGCCTCTTTCTTTAATAATACTTTATTTTGTATTGCCGGATTCATGAATACTACTTTATTTATATTGCCCCCTTTCATTGATAACAGTGATGCAACCAAAAATACCATTCCCTGGATAGGATTATAAAACAGCTACAACACAACACAACACAACACAACACAACACAACACAACACAACACAACACAACACAACACAACACACACACACACACAGACATATACACACACACACATTTTACATTCCTAGTCTAGCAACATCCTTTCTATCCAATAATTATTCAGACAACTGGTTTTCATAAGAGAAATCGTCTCTATCTGTCCTGTTTGTTGTTGTTGTTGTTTGTTGTTTTTTTCAGGCGTCTGAATTCTGTGGTGTGGAAAGCTCTGCCAGAGGCTGTGAAGCAAGAGTAAGTGGTTTTCAGCCATCACTTCAGTTCACTTCAGTTCACTTCAGTTCACTTCAGTTCACTTCCAACACTTGATGATCTCACAAACAGAACAAGTCATGAGGGTTACAAGCCATACATAACAACAATTAGCAGACAGCAAACCCCACACATTTATCACAGGAAAATGCCACAACCCAGTATCCAAACATCAGCGCGCCTATGTCACAAGATGTCAATCAGAAAATCACCCAGCCAGTCATAAACTCACCAGTGTGTATTGTGTGTGAGTGTCTGTGCGCGCGCGTGTGTGTGTGTTTGTGTGCATGTTGTGTGTGCGTTCGTGCATGTGTGTGTTGTATGTGTTGTGTGTGTGACTGGTGTGTGACGTGTGGTGTGTGTGTGTGAGTGCTTGTGAGTGCGTTGAGTGCCAGTGATGTGTCATGTGTGTGGTGTGTGTGTGCATGTGTCGTGTGTGTGTCTGTGTGTCTCTGAGTGTGTTTTGTGTGCATGGGTGGTGTGTGTGTGTGTGTGTGTGTGTTTCTCTTCCTCTCTGCATGTGCTTATTTTGGTATTCCCCTGCCCCTCCCTACTCTCAACGCAATTTCTTCTTTTTTTTTTGTTTTTACTCGTTCCTCTGCTAGAGATTTCAGGGTCACTCACCAATGGTGAGTTTTTTGCCTAAGCGACCATTTTTGCCCCAGCTATTTAGGTGGCTGCATTCTGACTTCGGGGAGAGTTTCTTTGATTTTCTTCTCTCCAAACAGTTGACCATATATAGGTGTGAAGAGTTGTCTGCACTACATGCAGCCAGCCATTCATTCATTTAAATCAGAAAAAAAGGTTTCCTGCAGTCTTGTCATTTTACGGAGATGACTGTCTTTGGTTGGCACTTTCTGAGTCTTGTTGGCAGAGCACTCTGTGATTATGGTGATCATGATCAGGACAAGGACCTTGTGCATGCTGGACTTGAAGGCTCGTCACAGGGAATAGGAAGACGATGTCAGAAGGGTTTGGGGTTTTTTCTGCCTGATAATAATAATAATAATGATAACCATAATAAATATTAATAATAATGATGATGGTAATGATAATAATGATGATGATAATAGTAATAAACAGAATTTATATTACGCTGTATATTGTACAAACAAATCACACACACTCATGCACACGCACACACACAGAGGTTATACACTTTGGCAGGGTGATAGGGATTTGACTGTTGAAAGCAGGGACAGATATGAGATGAAACAGGAGGGAAAAATCTTAGGTTTGAAATAAGTATGTCTTGAGGCTGGATTTAAAAGTGTCATAAGTAGGCTTTTTGCAAAGAGAGAGGGGGAGATCATTTCAGATTGATGGACCAGAAACAGAGAAAGAGTGACAGCCAATGGAGGAGTGGCTGAATCTAGTATTCGTAAGCATAGGGTATCTGCAGTAGAGCAGAGGGAACGAGAAGGAGTGTACAGGTTAAGACATTCACAGAGGTAGGAAGGTGCTGTTTTGTGGAGACATTTGTAACAGAGGGTACTGATCTTGTAGAATAGACACAGAGAAAGCAAAGCTACCTCCCAAGTTGATTTTCACTGCTAGAACATACCCAGGAGGATTAGATGCTGCATTTTAGAATGCCTCAGCTCCCCCCCCCCTCCCCCCTTACCGCTCCCTCTCCCTCCCTGTCTTGGAGTCTGCAGACTAGTCACAGCCTTTTGAAGGGTGTTTTTGCTTTTCACATAGAGAATTTTCCATCATGTCTTTTTGTAGCAACAAGACCTGTCAGGGTTTTTTTGTTGTTGGTTTTGGTCATGGCTGGCTATGTTAGTGTGTGTGTGTGTGAGGGGGTGTTCCTCAGCTAGAGTTCTATGGTTCACCAGTGGTGAAATTTTGCGTATGCATCCATTTGCCCACCATTAAGGTAGCTGCATTGTGACTGCGGGGTTAATGTCTAAACAAGACACCAGTGTGCCTGCAGTTTTGAACATGTGTTATCCATTCTTACCAGCACACTATGGCCAGGCTACTCTTCCTTAAGGCGCAAGATGTTCCATGTGCATTTGTCCACTAGAGCTCGGTTTGTAGTCTCATCCAAAGGACTTTAGGGGGAGTAGAGTTAGTACTGATGTTAACTCCAAGGGGAATATCTCACAAAAAAAGGTGTGTATGTTTGTCTGTGTGTGTTTGTGTGTGATGGTGGTGGCTCGACCCCACACCATCAGATGGCAAGTGAAAGGCTGTGATCACTAGGCCATCATCCTTCCCCCCTCCACCCCTCCCCACTAGTAGCGAAAATAGACTCTGCTGCAGATTTTCCAACATTTCTAAAGCTTCATACATTCATTTCACTGACAGTATTCAGTAAAGCATTCTTGTGTTTGTGAGCATCGCAATCGGTTTTCAAGCACCTGTAAAAGAATCAGGCATCCTTGCGTTTGTTTTTGTCATGCTAGGTGTCATCAGCACCACCGGTGACCTGTATGCGTTGTGCTTGTTGTGCAGGTTTGATACGGAAGACCCGGTGCCTTTCTCAGAGCATCGCGGCAAGTTCCTGCAGGCCCTGAGCAAAGAGGGGTGGCCCGTGGCGGAGGCTGACATTGCTGCCTTGGAGCAGGAGATTGAGAAGGGAGAGAAGTTCTTGCAGCAGTCCAAAGACCTTCGCCAGGCTGCCGCAGAGTCGGCGGCTGATGCGGTGTCAGACACCTCCAGCCTGCACCGGTCTCTGAACAACAGCGGGGCTGCTGCCAGTCAGGTCAGTCTGGCCTAGACGCTCACAGACACAGACACTCTGTGCTGCAACCTCCGCTCCTCTGGCAACGCATTAGGACCGCAGGCTGACGACGTGGGAGCGTCGTTTCACAGGCAGAACTGTTGGACAAAATACACGAGAAATTAGGCTTTATGTTTTTTTTGTATCTTTAAAAAAAAATCTATTTATTGCATTTATTTCATTAAAGTCTGTTTTCTTAACTTAAAAATCTTACCAAAAATATGTCAAAATTTAATGTTGTCACTCCTTCCAAGCTTGTTTACTGCTGAAGTCATCTGTGTTTAGCTGCTGTTGTGAGATACCAGAGTCTTTTCTGCCTCTTCCAGATGTTTGTGGAGACACAGAAATGAAGAATGTCATATTCCGATACTTATATAACTTTCCGTTTTCATGATCTAGAAAATGTTTCTTTCATGAAGGCACAACCATGAACATTGTTCCCTGTTTCCACCCCTGACTGTATGCAGACATCTATATTGTTCCATGTTTCCACCCCTGACTGTATGCAGACATCTACATTGTTCACTTTGTCCAGATATCCAGGGGGACAAGCTTGTTGGGGTCGCTGCATCAGAGACTGGCTCAGTCTGACATAACCATTAGAAATGACCTGAGGGACCCACAGGCTGGGAGCGGACTGGCTCCGTCCGAAAGGGCCCTTAGCAGCGCGGGTACCCGTCTGGCAGTCGACGATCCCGACAGCGGTCCGTTGACCAGGCGCTTGATCCCGCTGAGCCAGACTACGTTGCTTTTTCACCCTTTCGTTTTTCCGTTGGTTCGTTGGCTTCCGCTTTGAGAAGGTACAGATGGCTTGCGAGTTTTGAGAGAGGGTACTGATTGGCTGCGAGCTTTTGAGGAGAAGGGTACGTGATTGGCTGGCGGAGGCTTTGAGGAGAAGGGTACGTGATTGGCTGGCGGAGGCTTTGAGGAGAAGGGTACATGATTGGCTGGCGGAGGTTTTGAGGAGAAGGGTACGTGATTGGCTGGCGGAGGCTTTGAGGAGAAGGGTACGTGATTGGCTGGCGAAGGGTTTGAGAGTGCGGCTGATGTCAGGTTTCTGGTGTGGGGCTCTGGCTGGCTGCCTGCCTGTGTATGGATCTGATCAGTTGAGTGTCACCTGTTCTGATAACGTTCCTTTTTTTCAGTGTTGCCTGTTCTGATAACGTTCCTTTTTTTCAGTGTTGCCTGTTCTGATAACGTTCCTTTTTTTTTTACAGTGTTGCCTGTTCTGATAACGTTCCTTTTTTTCAGTGTTGCCTGTTCTGATAAGAGGGTTTTTTGGTTTTTCAGTGTTGATTGTTTCTATGGGTTTTTCTGGCTTGGTACTAACATGGTCTTAACAACTCAAGCATTTTTCAATCAGCCTAATCAGTGAGTGCTGCAGTTGTCCATTGTCGTGTCATCAACAGCGCTTTGTTCACAGTGTCAGGGATACTGACCAGCATTGCTTCATTGTCAGGGAGAAAAAGGAAACAGTTTGAAAAGTGGCATTTTTGTTGTTGTTGTTGTACTGTTTCCTGGTAATTTGTCAGAAGATCATAACCCCCTTGCCCCCAGCATTATCATCTAATGCAGCAGGGTTTTTTGTGGTTTATTGTATTATTTCATCCTGAAATGTATCCACCAAAGATGTTTCTTATGACTACAGCTAAGTACATGCACGTGAATCATATCAAGTAAGCAAGCAAGGCTGGTACACTAGTGAATGTGGAAAAGCGAACGAGTTGACTGGTTATTCAGATACATCAGAAATTCAGGTGTGGCTGTGTGCTGATTCCACTTCAGTTTTCTTTTTCTTTTCTTTTTATTTTTCTTTGTGGTGGTCATTTTGGAAGCACATTTTGCACGCAAAGTGGATTTTGACTGAACGGTCCATACTGTCTCATGTGTTGTGTTTTGATTGGTTGTGTTGGTCACTGACAAGCTCTAAGCTTCATTTTGATTGGTTGTGTTGGTCACTTATAAGCTGTAGACTCCATTGTTCATCTTGGTTTCTTATGACAGTGGAGGACGGAGCGTATATATATATATAGATATACATACACAGAATCTGCTTTTTTGGTGGTGGTTGCTTTTCATGCAGTTGTTGAGGCTTGACAATATGTATCACATTAACAGCTGATTTTCTAGACATATTCCACTATCTGCTGTGGGTTTGGGTTTGTTGGTTTTTTCTTTTGTTTTTGTTTCTTTTTAAAAACCTATTGCTCCTCTACTTTGTAATGTGTTTTTTTCTCTATGTTCTGACTTTTGACTGGGACATGTTGGTTGGCTGGCTTCATCCCTATGTTATTGACAACTGCCTTAAACTGCAGGTGTATATTAAACAGGTGTGATAACGTAGCAAACCGTCAGACGGTGATGGAAAACTTGTTTGAGTTCATCTTTTGTCATGTGTAAAGACCATCGATCCATAAATGCTGTGATATTTTCTGGTCTGCCCCTGTGTGATTGTGTGGTAATGATGTGTACTGTAGATGGGTATCTGTTTCCAATCTGTCTCCTGTGTTATTCTTGAGGGGTTTGAATAGGATCTGCATGAATGTATTTTGAGGATCTACTTGTCTCTGTCTTGATCTGTATCTAATATGTTGCATGTGTGTGTGTCTGTGTAACTGATTGTATTAAATGCTGAATGAGATGGTTTTTTTGGAGGGGGTGGGGTGGTTTTCTTTTTTGTAAAATACAGTCATTAGCACCTTTAATGTTGCAGTTAATCTTGTTCTTTTCTTTTTAATTTTTTTTTTAGTGTGTGTGTTTGTGTGAGTGTGTGCGTGTGTGTGTGAGGGTGTGTGTATGTGAGTGTGTGTGTGTGAGTGTGTGTGTGTGTGTGTGTTATGGAGTATCTTTACAAAACATTTGTTTTTTTCTGAACTTGCACATTTCTGAAATAGCAAGATCTGTAAGCTAATTTATAAAACAGATCTCATAATGATGTTGCAAAAGACACATCAATAGTCTCTTCTCTTTTTTGTATTCTCCTCTGCTGAGATTTCATCCTGTGTATGTTTCCCTCATTGAAAATGGAGGGGGGGGGGAGGATACACATACTACAAGGAGCTGTGTGACACCCAAGCGTGGGAGGCTGTATTTTTATTCATGGATTGTATCTCTGGACTCACTGTTGCATACATTTTGATGCCATGTTCTCATAATCAAAAATTTGTTGAAGGTCGTTTGAATCCAGTGGTTTTAAGACAGATGATTTCTGCAGTGTATAAACGCAATGAATATCTACAACTAGGCTCCTACATCTTTAGATTGTCAGATTGATTACATTCATTTCTCAGATTTTTTTCTCACCTGACTGTCACATAACTCTTCCACTATGTTCTTGTGATTGTAAATAGATAAATATGCAACTCATATACACATATGTAACTAAGTTTATGGAATATCAGTATATTAAAAAACAACAACAGCGCAGTATGCCATTTTGTATGTACTTTTGAATTGATCACACAGTTACTTTCAAGCAAGTCATTATAAAATCCATAATCTGAGTCTAATGATGGTGATCATTACTTTTTATGGCCATGTCACTGTTGAAAATATTTGATTTTTTTACCAGACAGTATTTTCCCCCTCCACCCAAATGGATACTTTCTGGGATTCACTGTGTGTTAAGGAACAGTATTGTTGCAAGTTGCACGAGGACTCATTGGACATTGTGTGTGTGTGTGTGTGTGTGTATGTGTGTGTGAGCCAGCTTTGATGAACACCAGTCAATGCTGCAGTTCTGTGGGGTAGCCCTGCACTCTTAACCTACCGCTGATGCACTGTGATACTAGAGCTTAGCCTGCATGTGTATGTATGCCTGCCTGCATCTGTGTGTGTATGTATGCCTGCCTCTGTGTGTGTGTGTGTGTAGGTGTGTGTGTCTGTGTTTGAGTGTGGTGTGTGTGGGTGGGTGGGTGGTGTTTTTTGCTTTTATTTTGTGTTTTTGTTGTAATTTTTGGTGATGGTGATGTGGTTTGTGCTCGTGTGGTTGTGTGTGTGTGTGTGTGTGTGTGTGTGTGTGAGGGGTGGGGAGGGGGGATGTTAAATTAACCTGGACCTATTTCTGTTTCTAAAACTGCCTGCAGAAATTAGCAAAGTTCATTTATCTTGGCAAATGTGATGGTGTGTGTGTGTGTGTGTGTGTGTGTGTGTGCGTGTGTGCGTGAAGTATTGGGCATTTGTATGCATTATCTTCACCATTACTAAAAATGCTACATTAATACTATAATGGGTTGGGTATTTGGGGGTATTAATTAAGACATGTCTCAAGAAGATCTGTCTCACTTTTTGTGTGAATCAGCTGGCAACCAGAAAATACACTTTGTTTGAAATGTGTATATCTTTCCAGTCTAAAGTGTTATCCTTTCATTAATTCATGGTCTCTTACCTTGTTATATGTGGTGATTATTATTATCAAAGCCTTGTTTAATGCTGAGATATCATCTATATCCTCTTGTTACATTTCTAAAAGCCCTAAACGGCATGGCAAGGGAAATTATCACAACACGCCCGATAAGTTAGGGTTAACCTGCAACTACTATGGCGGAGACTGCCATACCTGGACGGATTTGTCTGCAAAGCCGCTCTAGACATTGCTCTAAACAAGACTGACCTGGCCAGAGAAGGCGCAGCCATCGTCTCCATATTTATTCATTTATTTATTTATTTTATTCTTTTATTTCAAGGATAATGGATTAAGCACTCACATGCTTTTTTTCATCCTGTCCCCATGTGTATGCTGTTTTGTCAATTTTGTCATCTGTTCCCACGGTTCACAATGGCCTACTTTTCCAAAAAGCGGAACAGGTTTTAATGTGTGCGCAAGATGTTCTGCATGCATTTGCACACAGGACTTTGGTTTATAGTCTCATCTAAAGAACGTTTGGGGAGAGTGAAGTCGGCACTGTTGTTAACTCCAGATAAACAATTCTCTCGAATGAGAATCGAACCCAGGTCAGCAGATCACGACTACATCACCGTAACCACCAGGCTGTCCCGTTTCCCCTTAGACAGAGGGAGCCTAGTACTTGGTTTGGCCTGTGTAGTAACCCCAGACTTGGCCTCAGCTACTTTGGCCTTCATGCCACGTCCATTGCCATGCCATCTGAAGCTGCAGAAACAAGACCCTACTTTGTCTTTATGATATCGGACATATTTTTGGTTTGTATTGAAATAATAAAAAGAAGATTTTTTTATAAAAAAGATGTTGATATTTTATGTTGTGCATTTTTTGGTGGTAATTTTGTTGGCATGAATATGTATCAATTATAGGAATACAACGCATAATTATAATCTCTGGTTCTGATTGGGGAACTAAACAAAAAAATCTAAGACCATAAATTGGGTCCATCTTAGTATTGATTTGTTTTTGGTTTTTTTGTTTCAGCATGCTCATCGAAATAACCAATGTCCAGTTTGGGCAGATTTTTCACTTGTGTTTTGTTTATTGTTTGGGGGTTGTTTTTGGCTTTGGGTGGTAGCCTTTGTGTCTGTCATTTTCACACATCTTCATATGTTCTTTACATTCCAAAATAAACAGTTTCGGTGAATGAAGTGGTCCTGGTGAAGTTTCAGTGTGTGTGGTAGCAAGTGATGTCCTCATAACTTATTTGTTTTGTTTATTAATACCACTTTAAGTCATGGCAGATTTCTCTGCATGAAATCCGGGCTGATCTCCCTGGGAAGAGTGCGTTGCCACAAGAGCTGTTCCATCTATTTTTTTTTCTTTTCCTGTCTGCAACTGTTTTTGTTTCCCTATCAGAGTGGCTTTTTTCTAAGAATTTTGACAGGGAAACTCTCTTGTTGCCATGGGTTCTTTTATGTGCACTAAATAATTAGATGTAACACATAGGACCTCAGTTTGTCATCTCATCTGAAAGACTTGCACCCAGACCACCACCCATGTTCTAATAGATAGGGGAAAAGTTTTGGGCCCAAACGGGGATCAAGCCACCACACACATCAGACCCAAATATTTCACTTTCTAGGCAGGTGTGTTCCTTAATCCACTAACAAAACAGGAGGGGGGAGTCACTGTACGTACATTTGTGACATACAGTACAACCTTACACAGAGGTTTATGACTTAAAACCGTGACAAAAATCCACCAGGTTTTTGTTGTTGTTTTTTTACTTAAAAAACAATCAAACCAAAAATGTGAATACATTCCGTATTTCTCAGAGTGTGCATCTTTGATTCATTCACTCCAGCAGTGAATTCTGTGGACAGATGCCTTCAGTCTGCATTCAGTGTGCAGAGGCCCACAACAGGATTGAAGATCTAGTGGCAAAACACCCATCACAAAAACAAAGAGCTTACAAGTGGTGGGGGGGGGGGGGGGTGTTGTCTATTTGTATTCCTTGGCAGGAGCTCCAAGGTTTCCCCATGGGGAGACTGTGTGTCTGCCTGCAGCCATATACAGGCTGCACACTGGTATTAAAAAAATCACTCTTTTCCTTCTGTTTTTCTATGTGACTCTTATATTCATACCGCACGTACTAAGGCATCCACAGAAATAAAAACCACTTTTTGTGAAAGACTAGCCTCTGACTCAAAACTCATGTGATTTTGAACAAATTTGGTAGGTTTGAATTTTTAAATTTTTCAGCAAACACTGGACCCCCTCAGTCCTTTGTCTTCTGCTAGCTTCCTTACCGCAATATGCATTCATGGGGTCAACGCTGTAGGAATACAGGCAAACCTCATTTGATGGTTATTTCCAACTTTCTCGTGACTATCTGGTATTGCTCTATGTCCTCAATCCCAAAAACAAGTGCACAGTCCATTTTTTCATGCTTAAAAAAATCTGTGAAAATCACCAACATTTTTTTCCACTGGAACTCTATAGAAGATACTACGTGACCCCCAAATTAATACCGGTGTGCAGCCTTTGGGAACCATTGAGGTAGCTGCCTTGTCACCTTGGGGTTGATGTCTAAATACAAAACAAGTATGCATGCATGGGTTTTTGGGTTGTTGTTTTTTTTTGTTTTGGGGAGGGGGGGGTTGTTGTTGTTGTTGTTATCCATCCCCATCCCCTAGATCATGAGTAGGGGGGGGGGGGGGGGGGGGGGGGAACGCTGGTTGGTGAACAGCCACCACCAAAAATGAGCTACATACAGCAAAGAGCCTTTCAGTGGTGTGACAGCCATTCCCTACACAGCTTACCCC
The DNA here is from genome assembly GCA_028751875.1 of Rapana venosa. NCBI lineage: Eukaryota > Metazoa > Mollusca > Gastropoda > Neogastropoda > Muricidae > Rapana > Rapana venosa. The sequence continues at coordinate 9,014,637 of CM054144.1, read as the reverse complement.
AGGGTATTGGTGGGTTTCTTTTCTTCTTCTTCTTTCAGGTTATAACATGTGCACATGATGTACTGTGTGCATTCACACATGGGACCTTGATTTATAGTCTCATCCAAAAGACTTTTTTTGGGGGGGGTGGGGTAGAGTCGGCACTGGTGTGAACTTGAGGGGGAAATATCCCCTTGAACGGGCATCTTGGTGATGGCTTAACCCCAGGTGGTCAGATCAAGAGTGCAACGCTCTTACCACCAGGCTTTCCCGTCCCGTCTAGAAAGAGAGAGAGAGATGTAGTTCGAATCCCATCCAAACCTAGGCATCTTCCACCATCCACTAGACCATAAGAGGTGGTCAGGGTGCTAGTCTTTTGGATGTGGAAGAGAAGCTAGGTTCCCTGCACAGCACACACTTCTTGCAGGCAAAGGAAAGCGCAGTCACGAGAGAGTTGTTTCTAGGAAAGTCCGTTGACAAAACCCCCCTCCTTGGTAGCTAACTCTACATGCCGATTGAAGAGAAAAAACAGAATGGCACCGTATTGTCACTACAGCACCATGCTCTGTCCCAGAAAAGCCACACAGATTTATGTGCAGAGATAACTGACATGGCTAAAAATACATTAACAGTACGATGAAATGCAGTATTAAAACACAATGCAACACAATACTTGGGTGATATTTTTTAAAATGTAATTGTCAGTTCATTGCTAGGAAAGGAAAAGAACAATGACTATGATGCTATGTGAGGGGGGAAAAGGGGGTGTGTGATCACCTAGCTGAAGGGCGACAACCCAACATAAACACTACAGCTGAAGAGTCAGGGGTCAGCTCCCTTGTATAACCGCATTCTTCACTTGTGCTTTGGTCTGGACTTCCCTGAAGGATGGGATGTCAGTCACTCCTGTTCAGACAGCCGACTCCTCACACAACAATCATAAACACACACCTGCACACTCTCTTTTACAGCCAGACGACTCCTCACACAAGAACCATCAACACACACCTGCACACTCTCTGTTTACAGACTGACGACTCCTCACACAACAATCATCAACACACACCTGCACACTCTCTTTTTACAGACTGACGACTCCTCACACAATAATCATCAACACACACCTGCACACTCTCTTTTTACAGACTTACCTGACTTCTCTCCTGACACCTTCAGGGTCATTGGGGTCACTGCACTGACAATGTCAGTGTGTCTTGGGCAAGCTGGACCTGGCGGAGCCCATCCCTCTCCAGACTGTAGAATGCATGCTGGGTGTGTATCATCCATACCACAGGCCACTGGCCGACACTTCTGTGAAAGACAGATGGGGATTTTGATGCATGCGCATAATGTTAATGCGTGTGCATAATGTTAATGCATGTGCATAATATTAATGCATGCGCATAAAGTTATTTGAGCATTCTCAGGCAGAACCTCAGTCTGCAGTTTCATCCACAGGACGTTAGGGAATGGAGACAGAGCCCATGTCAACTCCAGAGGAAACATTCTCTCAGACAGACACCTCAGTGGAGACTCAAACCCATGCCCTCAGTGACGCACATACACACACACAATTTTAACTCACAGAACAACAAACAGCTCCTGTCCATACAGGTATTGAGGCTGAAGACACCTCACAGGCATGAGAAACATTTCTTCATGAGATAAAAGACACCCGTGATGGACTTTCACAGAAAAGTAAAAAGAAAAAAAATCACATATATACAGGTGTTATTTATATTATTATAATAATGATTGATATCACACTGAGCTTTTATAAAAGTAATATTAAAAGCCCACAACCACAACAACAATCAACTGTATTGATAACAGAACAACTCCAGCAGTTTTCTGGCAACATCAGCACCAATGTCAACATCAACAGCCCTTGGTGCATAATAAGGACACACTGGTCATTTTATATGGCAACTTCTGATTCAACAGCAATATAAACATCAATAACCAACACAACAATCAAGTAGGCTCTGATCTTATACCGTAATCTTGGACTCTGCTGTGGAAGATCTGTCTAATTCTCATGCAATGTATTTTAAACAAGTTGAGGAGTTTTCCTCCTGGTGCAAACAGAACTGTCTCGACCTTAACGTTAAAAAAACAAGAGATGGTTATTGATTTTCGCAAAAATCCTCAGCCCATACCAAATTCTTTACATTGATGATGTAATGGTAGAATTTGTACATTAATACAAATACAGTGCATGCAGGGCGGCCTGTTGCGTGGTCAGTGTGGCGTTCTTTTCTTGGCCACCACTTCTCTCTGCAGGCTGCTGTGGTCTGTCGCCAGTTTGCTGTTGGCGTTACTGAGCAGCAGCATCTGCTGGGAGAGCACTGTGTTTGTAGAGTGCAGTGAGGTGACCTGACCCGCCAAGTCTTTAACCCTCTTGCACAGATCATCCACGTTCTCTGCATCTGCTCTCACAGAGGACACGGCTCCACGATGGTCTTCAGTGTGCAGAGATCCTGAAGGCTGCTGGCTGAGGACTGGGCCAGAGGCCTGGCTGGACTTGACAATGTTCCCCATGAAGGGGTGAAGAAGGCGGGTCATCAGGGAGGGGTTGTCCTCCGTGTGATGGTGAAGCAGGGAGCAGGTGTCCAGGTCCCTGTCCAGGATGGTCTGCAGCTCTCCCTGCAAGAACAGCGCCGCTCTCTGCTGGGCCGTGGCCACAGGAGCTGGCTGTGATGGGGACAGCTGTCGCTGAAGGGTGGCCTGTGCATGCCGGGCTTCGGCCATGCTGCAGTGAAGTCGTGCCGTCAGGCCGTCACACGCTTCTCCCAGACTGCGGCAACAGACGTCACGGGCATCAGCAGCATGATGCAGCAGAGTGGCGTAGCGGACGTTGATGCTGTGGTCCATGGCTTCTCTCCCCTGCTTCAGCTTCCTCTCTTCTTCCCCCAGTTTCCTCACGGCCTCTTCCACCATCTGCAGCTGCAGGTTTTACAAGGCGTGTGCAAGATGTCCTCTGTGTGTTCGCACACGGGGCCTCCATTTATAGTCTCATCAGAAAGACTTTTTGGGGGAGTGGAGTCAGCAGTGATGTTAACTCTAGAGGAAAACTCCCCTTGAACAGGATTTGAACCTCTGTGGGTTGTGTGTGTGTGTGTGTGTGTGTGTGTGTGTGTGTGTGTGTGTGTGTGTTGTGTGTGTGTGTGTGTGTGTGTTGTGTGTGTTTGTGTTTGTGTGTGTGGTGTGTGTGTCTGTGTATGTGTGCGTGTGTGTCTGTGTGTGTGCGCATGTACGCAAGTGCGTGCATAGTTTTTGGGTGCATTTTGCAAAAGCAGAGATGAACTAGAATGTAACTGTTGTGGCTGATTTTTTATTATCGATTTAAATTTTTTTTATTTAGCTCAACAAGAAAAACAACAACAAAAAACAAAAGCATATAAATAAATAAATATATATATATGTATATATACTATATAGATATAAAGCAATATAAAAAGATAATATATATTATACTGAAAATTATATCAAGTCTATATTACTTCAGCATTAGAAAGCAATATAAAGAAGATAATATTATTATCACTGAACAATTCATCCACTCAGAGTCATATTCCATTCAATAATAAACAAAACTTATTTTGAATATTATTTTGAAATCTAAAAATCCACAAGACTAATAGAAATACAGTAGTAGATCTCTATCTGAGTTGTTATTTCTTCTTCTTTTGAAAAAAGTTAGATCAGATTCAATAAAAGTTATGCCATCAGAGTAACATAACATCACAATGTCATCAGCAGCAAGTCACATTGCTCTTTCCCCCCCTCTCTCCCTCTCTCTCTCTCCTCCCCCTCCCCCCTCCCTCCCCCCCCTCTCTCTCTCCCTCCCTCTCTCTCTCTCTCTCCTCTCTCTCTCCCCTCTCTCTCTCTCTCTCTCTCTCTCTCTCTCTTTCTGTGTTCCCTCACTGGGAAGGGTACACAGTGCTTGGTCTTCTCCTGTACTTGAGACTTTGCAGGAGGTCTGCCTGCTGGCCTCAGCTGACACATTCTGACTTCAAAGCAGCTCCTTTCATTGTACATACACGGTGCATACCGCCTATGTTCATGTTTTCATAACCCACCAAAGGCTGCCACGAATCACAGTGATCTTTAACATGCCTATTTGATCTTCTGCATGGGTATATATGCACAAAGGGAATTTTAGGAACTGGTAGGCCTGGACTTACAGTTGATCTGCGAGATTGAATAGTTAAAAACTACCCACCCTTAATTCCCCAGTTGCCACCACCAAAATAGTTCAACCCACAGCTTCATGGACGCATCCGACTGAAGCTAAACAGTTGTAACCACTCGGCTAGAGAGTACTTACTTACTTAATCCTCTTCATCCCATGTGCCGGGACACAAGGCGCCAACAAAATCCCTCCAGCCTTTTCTGTCCTGGGCAAGCCAGCTCAATTCATTCCAGGTCTTGCCCGCCTCTCTCATCTCCTCCTCTACTGTCCTCCTCCAAGTGCCGAGTGGTCTGCCTCGTTTCCTCTTCCCTGGTGGTGCCCATCTCAGCGCAGTATGAGGGAGTCTGTTCTTGCCCATTCGGAGAGAGTGTCCCAGCCACCTCCATCGCCGCTGTTTTACCTCGGCCACAATGTTGTTAATGCCGGTGCGCTTGACACTTCCCTGTTGGTGACATGCTGCTGCCAGTGAAGTTTCAGGATTCGGCGAAGACACCTTCCTTCGAAGCCTCTGAGCCTGCTCTCAATCTTCTTGTTGGTTCTCCATGTCTCCGAGGCATATAGGAGTACTGAGCGTACATTGGACCTGTAGATCTTCAACTTGGTTTGGCTATAGAGTAACTACTATAATTTATCCTTATAACGATCACCTCTTCTTTGTGAAATTAGTTATCATTTGTGAAACATTCTATTCCATGCATGTGTGCATACATGTCTGCATGTATGTGTGTGTGCGCATGTGTGCGTGCATGTGTGTGTAACAATATTAACAATGGAAGAAAAAATCATAACGTGCATATGTGTGTGTTTAACGATATCAACACTGGAAGACAGTATCAACACTGGAAGACAATAGTCAATATCAACATTGGAAGACAGTATCAACACTGGAAGACAGTATCAACACTGCAAGACAATAGTCAATATCAACACTGGAAGAGAGTATCAACACTGGGAGACAATATCAAACTGAACACTGGAAGATAGTATCAACACTGAAGACAGTATCAACACTGAAAGACAATAGTCAATATCAACATTGGAAGAGAGTATCAACACTGGAAGACAATAGTCAATATCAACATTGGAAGAGAGTATCAACCCTGGAAGACAGTATCAACACTGGAAGACAGTATCAACACTGGAAGACAATAGTCAATATCAACACTGGAAGACAGTATCAACATTGGAAGACAATATCAACACTGGAAGACAGTAGTCAATATCAACACTGGAAGACAGTATCAACACTGGAAGACAATAGTCAATATCAACACTGGAAGACAGTATCAACACTGGAAGACAATAGTCAATATCAACATTGGAAGACAGTATCAACACTGGAAGACAATAGTCAATATCAACATTGGAAGACAGTATCAACACTGGAAGACAGTATCAACACTGGAAGACAATAGTCAATATCAACATTGGAAGACAGTATCAACACTGGAAGACAATAGTCAATATCAACATTGGAAGACAGTATCAACACTGGAAGACAATAGTCATATCAACATTGGAAGACAGTATCAACACTGAAAGACAATAGTCAATATCAACATGGAAGACAGTATCAACACGGAAGACAATAGTCATTCAACATGGAAGACAGTATCCATGAGCAATAGTCTATCAACACTGGAAGACAGTATCACACTGAAGCTAGTCATTCAACATTGGCAAACGTATCAACACTGGAAGACAATAGTCAGTTCACTGGAAGACAGATCAACACTGAAGACATAGTCATATCAACATTGAGACTATCAACATGGAAGCAATAGTCAATATCAACACTGAGACTAGTTATCAAGCTGAAGATAAAGTCAATTCAAACTGAAGAAATGTCATATCAACACTGGAGACAATTTCAATATCAACACTTAAGACAACATCAGCATATTCAACACTGGAAATAATAGTCAATATCAACACTTGAAGACAGTAATCAACAGTGGAAGACAATAGTCAATAGCAACAGGAAAACCTAATAGTCAATATCAACATGAAAGACATTCAACAGTGGGACAATAGTCATAGCAACAGTGGAAACATAGTCAATAGACATGGAAGACAATATCAATAGCAACAGTGGAAGACAATAGTCAATAGCAACAGTGGAAGACAATAGTCAATAGCAACAGTGGAAGACAATAGTCAATAGCAACAGTGGAACAGACAATAGTCAATAGCAACAGTGGAAGACAATAGTCAATAGCAACAGTGGAAGACAATAGTCAATAGCAACAGTGGAAGACAATAGTCAATAGCAACAGTGGAAGACAATAGTCAATAGCAACAGTGGAAGACAATAGTCAATAGCAACAGTGGAAGACAATAGTCAATAGCAACAGTGGAACAATAGTCCACATAGCACAGTTGTGACATAGTCAATTGCAGGTGGACAGCAATAGTATTGCGTGGAGCATGTCTAGTCCATGGTAGCAGATAGTCATAGCAACAAGTGGAAGAAGTAGTCAATGCAACTGGATGCATAGTCATTAGCAACAGTGGAAGACAGTTGAGTGCCAGTGCAGAAGGACTTGAGACAGGTGGGAATGTCAGATGTCGCCTGACTCTCTTCACCCGTCACTGTCTGGTCAGCATTTCAGTGTTGAAATACATTCAGCACGACTGTCGAGGCCATAATATTGGTTACTTGTCACTGGAATTGCTGCTGTTGCAGTTGTGTTGATGTATGTCTTCCCAGTCATTAGAACAATGCATCACTTTCTGACTCACTCTCTCCCATTCCCAGGATATGTGACATGTGAGGCCATGACACGTTGGACAAGAAGTTCATGTATGTGTTTTTAACCATGCTTAAGCAGGCCACATCGCTTAAATGATTTTTGTCTCCAGTATACGAAGGAGAGGTTGCTGAATGCTAAGAGCTTGTCAGCTGAATTAACACTATAAGAACATTCGAAGATATAATGTCTTTTTGTGACTAACCTTGCCTTCTAGTCTGTGTTTTGTGCAGGATTCTGGGCTCATACAGCTAAAGACGATAAAGAAAAAACCAACGAGTAGATAACTCAATCAGCAATTTCTGCTGGCTTTTCAAGTGTGGAAACAGGAAGATTTGAACCACGAATCTTTTCCACACACTTGACACTCATGTTGTGACATTATGTTAATTGCAGGGCACAGCTTGTTGTGTTGGATGTTCCAGCAGAACTACTCCCACGAGGGAAGAAGACGCTGACCTGATCTTCAGCAACGCTGCCTCTGGAGCAGCCTCTGGAGCAGCCTCTGGAGCTGCCTACTCCGGTGAGGAAAGAGGAGCAGGATGATAGCAACGCTGCTTCTGACGTCACCTCTGGAGCCATTTCTGGAGCCATTTCTGGAATTGCCAGGAGTTTTCGAGACGCTGGCCATCCCATCATTAGCACAACAGCAGCATCCAAGCGGAGTGACTCCCCATATTCCTTCCGTTCTAGCTGACTTTTCCCCATCGTGTTTGTTCTGTGGGCATGCTGAGAGTGTGTGACAGTGCATTATTATTGTTGTTGTTTTTGTTGGGCTTTTTGCTTATCATTTTGGTAGGGGGCTAGGGGTGTTAGGAAGGGAGGAGGGAGGTGTTGGGAATGTTAGCTTAGATAGATAATTTTTTAAATATGAATGAAAGTGAAATAAAGTGTCTTGTTTGTATATCTTTGCCTCTGAGTTGTGTTTTGTGAGATTGCTGCGGCTGCCACTACAGCTTGCGGACGAATTAAGAACAACAACGAGCTAGTCACACCAGTCTAGGCCGATCCTTTTTGAGGATGGGCTTGGATAAACCCCTTCTGGTTTTTTTTTGAGTTGTGACAATCAACAAGTGACAACATTACAACTGTGTTTGTCACAGGAAGTAGAATAAGTCAACAGCAAGTGACAACATTACAACTGTGTCACAGAAAGTAGGCCAAGTTATCGCAGAAGGTGTACATTGCTATGTTAATTACAGCTACATAGATTTAAGTGAAAATGAATGATTTCCTGAGGTTGTTAGTGACACACACACACACACACACACACACACACACACACACACACACACACACACCACACACAAACGCACGCACACAACACACACACACACACACACACACACACACACACACACACACACACACACTCCTCTCCCTCGCTGCTTCACCTTCCCTGATCCTAAAGAGGTAGGTGCCTATTTACAGTTGGGTAAACTGGGGGACTGTACTGAAGCCAAGCCGCGCAAACGGTCACCTATCCAACTGGTAACCACGCTGGACTCTGCTTAACATTGGCTGGGGGAAAGCGATGCTCTGACCAATGAGCTATCCCGTCCCCTAATCTCTCTCTCTCTCTCACTCTCTCTCTCTCTCTCTTCTCCCTCTCTCTCTCTCAAAAAATGTATCCGTAAGGCGGGGACTGGATGTAAAAAAAGCACATGGGTGCTTATTCATTATCCTCGAAATAAAAGAATTTGTAATTCTCTCTCTCTCTCTCTCTCTCTCTCTCTCTCTCTCTCTCTCTCTCTCTCTCTCTCTCTCTCTCTCTCTCTCTCTCGCTTCTTGCTGTCTCCACTCTATTTTACTATAACCAATTACATAATTATAATCAGTCTATCAGTTTTCATGTTAATGTTTAATTTATTTGATAATTGTATGTTTATTCGCGCATATCTTTTTTTCTATAAAAAAAAATCTATGTATCTCTTGAAATTAATGTTCAGGTCAGTTAGGGATTATATATTGTTAATATGCACTTATTTTTTTAAAAATCATGTTGTCGTTATTGTAGTAGGGTTTTTCTCTTGTTTTGTTGATAGTCCCTAATCAGGGCAAGGGCGCATGAAAAAAAGTATGCGCTTGCTTATTTTGTTACCTTTGAAAAATAAAGAAAGATTCATTCATTCTTTCTCTTAGTGTGTGTGTGTGTGTGTGTGTGTGTGTGTGTGTGTGTGTGTGTGTGTGTGTGTGTGTGTTTTCGTTCATTAATCTAAAACCTTAAAACTTTTCAACTTTAATAGTTTGTTCTTAGTTGAATTATGTGCTGTCAACAATCGGTTATGATAATATCCATATAATTCGATAAAGCACTACCACTAACTACTACTACTACTACTACTACTACTACTACTACTACTACTACTACTACTACTACCTCGCGCTGGGACTGCACGGCGTAGAGGCGCGTCTCCCGGGTGGCGGATGGGAGATTGCACCGTGGACCAACGCAGTCTAAGGGAAGGCCACCCTGACAGAAAACCACTGGCCCTCCAAGTATGGGGGTTGGGCAGAAGGCCAACTACCTACTCCCGGAAAAAACCCAAAGTTACAGAAACTATGATCATCACTTCAAATCAAGCCCTGGGGGGAGCGGGGATCGCCGGCACTGGCATCATGACGACGATGGGTGAAAGCCTGCGGGAAGCTCACCGTCGGACAAGGTCCTTTGCAAGCCCCCAAAATACCATTAACATCGGACATTGGAATGTCAGAACAATGTACTTACTACTACTACTACTACTACTACTACTACTACTACTACTACTACTACTACTACTACTACTACTACTACTACTACTACTCCTGTTGCTGCTGCTGCTGCTTCTTCTACTACTGGTGCTGCTGCTGCTGCTGCTGCTGCTGCTACAATTACTACTACTGCTGCTGCTGCTGCTGCTGCTGCTGCTGCTACTACTACTACTACACCCCACATAAAGTCATGGCTGTAGGCTATGTGGAATCTCAAAGTAACCCAGTATCACAACAGACACCAACCACAGAACACCACCAAGGTCACCCAGTACCACAACAGACACCACAGAACACCACAAAAAACACCACCACAAATCACACAACAGCACCACAGAACACCACCAAGGTAACCAGTATCACACAACACCACAGAACCACAAGGTCACCAATATCACAACAACACCACAAACACACAAGGACCAGTCCAACAGACACCACAAACACCACAAGGTAGCCCAGTATCACAACAGACACCACAGAACACCACCAAGGTAGCCAGTATCACAACAGACACCACAGAACACCACCAAGGTCACCAAGTATCACAACAGACACCACAGAACACCACCAAGGTAACCCAGTATCACAACAGGCACCACAGAACACCACCAAGGTAACCCAGTATCACAACAGACACCACAGAACACCACCAAGGTAACCCAGTATCACAACAGACACCACAGAACACCACCAAGGTAACCCAGTATCACAACAGGCACCACAGAACACCACCAAGGTAACCCAGTATCACAACAGACACCACAGAACACCACCAAGGTAACCCAGTATCACAACAGACACCACAGAACACCACCAAGGTAACCCAGTATCACAACAGACACCACAGAATTTACTCACTCACTCACTCATCCCTTGGTTGGGACGACCGTTGGGGTACCCGTACGGACGCTGCAAGTGGACCGTTAAATGGTTCTGTCTTGGGCTGCTTTCAGGAGGTTTGGTACAGTGAGGCCGGTCCACTCCTTGATGTTGGATATCCAGCTTTTGCGTGGTCGTCCCTGCCTCCTTGCTCCTTCCACCATTCCCTGCAGGACTGTCTTTGACAGGTTTTTACCTTGTTGTGTGGCCAAACCATTTCAATTTCCTCTGTTTGACTGTATCTAGCAATGGTTCTTGTTTGCCAGCCAGTGCCTCGATCTTCTGCCAGACATAGTCGTTGGTTTTACGGTCTCTGTAGGTGATGTTCAGGATCTGCCTGAGGCACTTCATCTCAAAGGCTTGAATGCGATGTTCTAAATCGGCAGTGAGTGTCCATGCTTCACAGCTGTACATGGCAATGGATGTTACGAGTGCCTTGTAGAGTCTGACCTTAGTGTGGGTTCTGATGTTATGGTTTCTTCACACTTTCGCCAGCTTAGTCATGGAGGAGAGTGCCACAGCAAGTCTGATCTTCACCTCTTGTGTGCTCGTACCTTCTTTGGAGATGACTGCTCCATGGTACTTGAAAGTTTCAACCTCCTCTAGTGTCTCACCACTCATCTTGATGCTGGTGGAGTGTCGGTGTGGTACTGTTCACTAGGATTTTGCTCTTTTCCATGCTGATCTCCAACCGTGGGCATTGGCGATGTTTCCAGTCTGGTGGTGAACCAGAATTTCTTCTTCACTGCGGCCCCAAATGAGATCAATATCGTCTGCGAATGAAGATTGCAGACTGGCCTTTCTCCTATTGGATTATGGTCTTGAAGTCAAGGGGGGCCTCCTGCATGATGGTATCCGGGAACCACGATGAAAGAAAGGGGATAGCGGAAGCCTTGTCGAACTCCAAATGAATCCGGGAAAAGACTCCCCGATTTCTCCACCCATGAGGACTAGCGGGGTGGAGCTGTCATACAGCGCCTGGATGACTTGAATCAGGTCCTCGTCGAAGTTTAGTCTCTCATGACTTGCCACAGAGCTTCTTGCCACACTCGCGAAGGCCTTTTTGAAGTCAATGAAGTTGTAGAGCTGTAGTTGATGTTTGAGGTGCTTCTCTATGAGCATTCTGATTGTTGCAGATCTGCTCTACAGTGCTTCGATCCGGGTCTGAATCCTCCTGTCTTCTGATAGGATTTCTTCTCTTGTGGTTTCAGCCCTTTCAAGGCAAGCGTACAAACTTTGTTTGGGAAATGGCTTATCAGACTGATGTCTGTAATTTTGGCACTTCTTCAGCTCCCCTTCTTGAAGTGGAAACTAGAGGGATTGGGTCCACAGTTCAGGCCACTCTTTGCTGGTCCAGTTTGCGTTTGGAAGATGATTGTTAGTCCCCTTGATCATCTTTTGGGCCTCCGTTCTTGATGACCCCAGCGGATGTTGTAAATCCCTGGTGACTTGCCTCCTTTCAAGATCTTACTGCTTCATCTACCCTCCCTCCACACCTTGTGTTTTTCCCAGGAATCTGATGTCCTGGGATCTTGCTCGTGAAGTTTGTTCGGATCAGCCTTCAGCTTGTAGTTGTACAGGTCGCTGCAAAATTCTTCCATCTCTTCATGATAGGGGCACCTCTGTAAGGACTGACCCCTCTTTGTCTTCAATAACGGAGGTCTTTGGCTGCTGGGACTTGTTATACCTTTGATGGCCCTGGTACGCCTCCTTCTGGTCTCCTTTCGCCTTTGTCTTCTCAACCTTTGGTAGCATTGTTCTGACATTCAGTTCCCCTTGGCCTCAGTCATCTTCTTCTTGATTGACCTGTTGACTGTTCATACTCTTCGGCCGTTTCTGGTTTTTTTTCTTCTTTGGTTTTAGCTCCCTACGTTGACGCATAGTCCAAATATCGTTGGTAACCCACGGCTGGTTCTTTTCATTTATTTCCCAAGGATCCCAGCGGATCTCCTGAATGGGCTTGCTGAAGGTCTCAGTGAGGTTGTTGATGTCATCTGGAGGGAAAATTCAATGCTGCAAATCTGCCCCCTATCTCAGCTTTAAAGATTTTCAGCGAAATTCGGGGTCCTTTAGCTTTTCCAGTTGAACCACAAACGGGATTTTCTCTTCTGGTTCTTGGGCTTCAGCTTGATCTGAGGGTCATAAGTACCATGTTGTGGCACTGCCCATATCAGCGCCAGGAAAGTTCTTGTCTGGGCTTTTTTGATGCTTGACTTAAATCGTTTGGGGGCCCAAAATGTAATCAATCTGGTTGTGTATCTTTCCATTTGGTGAGTGCCACGACGTTCTTCTTGATGTCTTGTGGGGTGTAGGGTTTGGCGACAGTAAGATTGTGGCGCTTGCGAATTCCAAAAGTCTGAGCCTCTATCATTGTTTCGTCCACGCCAAAAACCTATTGTCCCTGGCCATTGGTCATAAGCGTCAGGTCCGATCTTGGCATTCCATCGCCCTGAATCATGAAATAAGTCCTTCTTTGAGTTGATTTGATGACGCTCTCCAAATCCTCGTAGAAATGCTCGATTGCTTCATCATTGGGAGTCTGATGTTGGTGCATAGACTTGTATGATGGTCATGTTGTTGGTTTTTGCTGCGATAAACGCATGGAGATAAGTCTACTTGAGATTGGGTACATCTGATGACACTGTTAGTCCTCTTCTTGTTGACAAGAAATCCTACTCCATGTTGGGTTTGGAGCGTTCGCCACTATACCATAGTTTGTGATCTTCTTCTGTGGTTGTTTCGCCAAATCCGACCCAACGGACTTTGGCCAGTCCAAGTATGTCCCATTCGTATCTTCATAATTCATGGGTTAGTTCTTGGAGTTTCCCGCATGCGTGCAAGGTATGGATGTTCCATGTACCAATGATGGTCCTCTCAGCCTGGAGTTTGATCGCTGTTGTTTGCTTTCCCGTCGCATATATTCCACCAGTATCACAACAGACACCACAGAACACCACCAAGGTCACCCAGTATCACAACAGACACCACAGAACACCACCAAGGTCACCCAGTATCACAACAGACACCACAGAACACCACCAAGGTCACCCAGTATCACAACAGACACCACAGAACACCACCAAGGTCACCCAGTATCACAACAGACACCACAGAACACCACCAAGGTCACCCTGTATCACAACAGACACCACAGAACACCACCAAGGTCACCCTGTATCACAACAGACACCACAGAACACCACCAAGGTAACCCAGTGCTAGTGCAGGTCTTCTCTGGCTGGTGAACTAACAGTGACCTGTCAACGCTCCGGCCCTGCGGACTGTGAACTGTGAACTGTGAACTGGGGGTGTAACACCACCACACTGGGTGTGGATGAGTGTGGTGGGATCATCCTGGTCATCATCCTGTGCAGCGTGTGTACATGCTGGGGGATTATGACAACGATACTTCAAATAAGCACAAAGCCTATTCTGTAAAGTTCAGACCATTATCAACATTGTTCAACAGAAAGAGAACATGAATTCTTGTTTTCTTCACAACTGCAATCCTTTGCACCAGGCTCAAGCTGTATTCTTCTTCGTCGTCGTCGAGCGCTCAGACAGCAACTATTGCTGCGCTGCCGTTAAGCGCCTGACAAGTCAGGCCCAGCCCAGCCCATCCGACTTCGGCGTGGGAGAGAATAATTTCTTAAGTCTTTCTGGAAAAAAGGCAGGCGAATGGACCAAGACGGCAGAAAGTAGACAAGGAGCAGCCGAGAGGAAAATAAGGAACAGAGCAGAAACAGAGAGAGGGATAGAAAAGACGGAATTCCTAGAACAGATTTTCCAGAGGGTGGGGATGCTATTTATACTGACAGCCCCCCCCCCCCCCCCCCAGCAAATGATTACCTTCTAAATCATCAAGTCAATGGATCTACTTTGCACTTTCCAGGATGTCAATAAATAACCGGACAGTAAGTATTGTCAACGCGACAGTTAAAAAGAGAAACATAATGAGGCAATCCTGATAGGGCAGGTATCCATTTACAGCTGGATGAACTAAGGGACTGTACAGAAGCCATGGGGCGCAAACGGCCACCACCCATCCCTTAGGTAACCAGGCTCAACGCTGCCTAACCTTAGCTGGAGGGAAAGCCAGTGCTCTGACCACGGAGCTATCGGGGCCCCTGACAGCTGCTGGCATAACAAAAGGCAGGCAGGAGAAGGTTGGGTGAAGTCTGTGTGTGAGCGTGTGGTGTCTGTTGTGCCTTAGTCAAGTCAAGTCAAGTCAAAATTTTATTTCCAGATGGTACATTGAATAAGCAATGCATTTGCTTTTTTTCATCAAGCCATCTATCTAAGAACAAATTTCGTAATGATTATACTAAGACACTACATTATTGCATCATTTACCGTTAAATTAAACCAGTAAAAAAGAGGAAAAAATCGATAAGGAGATACATTGAAAATACAAATTACCACATATACATATACATGCACACACATACTCATGCACGCCTGAGCGCGTGCGCGCTCACGTCCACACACACATTTAAATAAAAATGTTTTAAGAATTAAAAAAAGAAAATCATAAAACGTCAGGACAAACAAATTACTTCACCTACTGTTACATCCATTCTTTCACGTTTATACTTTAGATAATAAAAAGGTACAAGAATAAAACGTTAAAAAATACGGGGCTTTTCGTCATTGAAAATATTCCTTCAAGGGACCCTCCTCCCCCCCCCTCACCAAAAAACGTGTCTTTTTTTGCGTTCATATTTTCAAATAGCCTTTTTAAAAAATGACATATTACAAAAAGCATCAAAGCAAGAAAAGTCAAAAAAGATTAAAATAAATTTAAAAAAAAGGTAACAATTATAAAACAATCGACCACACCATGGAAAACAATATAAAAATGATCCCCACACCAGGAAAACAACAAACCATGATAAAAAAAAGTTGGGGAAAGGTGGGGGGGGGGGAGAAAATTCAAGGGGGGGGGGAAAAAACACCTTCAATCAAATTTAATAGTTAAAAAACCCCAAAATTTCAAAAAAGGAACCCCATACGATACAGAATTCAAAACCCCATAACCCACGGGGAATTTCAAACAAAAACAAATCATACTAAAAAAGTACGTTAAATAGTACTAAAAAGTACTAAATAGTACAAAAAAAAAAAAAAAAAAAAAAGGGGTGAAAGGGGGCGCAGCGTAATTGGGCACGCGTTCTCCGCTCCCCCAGGGGAGAGCACCCAAATTTCCCGGGAGGATCTGCCGTGACTTAAAGGGTAAAAAATAAAATTGAGCGCTTTGATTTGGCTTTCAAGATTCACGCAAATTAATTCCATACTTTTTTTTAATTTTATTATTATTATTATTATTAATAATTCACTCAAACTGCAATAAAAACAATTCCACGATAAAACATTGAATTAGAAAAGACAAAGGGCATGAGGAAGGGGAAGGAAAGGAGGGGAAAGGGAGGGGAGAGGAAGAGAGAGAGAGAGAGAGAAGAGGAGAGGAAGGAGAGAGAGAGGAAGGCCCTTCAAGTATTAGGTTCCCATAAAAGATTTTTAAAATTTCCCTCCTTTCCACTTTTTTCAACTTGCTTTTTATTTACAGCTTGATAGATTACTCTTACTTCTTTGATAATTAGTGTGCCTTTTCCTGCCTCCCCCCCTCCACACATATACTGTGTTGACTGTAAAATTTTCTAGTTCAGTAAGACATACTTAAATTTTTTGTTGAAAGGGAAAAACCCATTGTGCTGGAAAATGTAAGATGGGGATTTTTTTTAAATCAGGGGTTGATTTCCCTTTTTAGTAAATTTTCCTAGGTATTATGTTTTTGATGGTTTTTTAGCTGTTTAAATGATTTTTTTTTTGATACTTTTAAGGGGGGTTTGTTCCAAAGTTTCCCGAGTAAAGAAGTTGTTTTGTAAAGTTTAAATTTTTTGGTCTGGGAAATGGTAAATGATTTGTCTGTGTTCATTGTTTTTGAAGTATGGGTTTTGGAGGGGCTTTTCCCCATTGAAATTTTGGGAAAATAGGTTTATTTGATGGGTTTTTTTTAAAGGTTGGGATATTTTTTTCCTTATAACGTTGAGGTTAGGGGTTGATTTTTGAAAATTTGGTTTTTTAAAATAAATTTTAATTTTAATTTTAAATTGAAGAGTGTTTGAGAGAAATTTTGTCCCATAGGCAAAATTTTGGCCCCAAAAAAGGTTTTTAGGTTTTTTACGAAAATGTTTTTTTTTATAACTTTTTTGAAAGGCCGGATAAAGTATAGAAAAAATTTTTTTTTAAAATTAAAGATTTCGTGGGGTAAATTTTCAATTTTTTTCTTTAAAATTTTTTTTTTTTTTTTCTTTCTTTTTTAAAAAAAATTTTTTTGGATTTTGGGTAGGTTTAGGGGGCCAAAATAAAAAATTTAATTTGTGTTTAAATTTGTTGTTGTCTGTGGGGGGAAAAAAAAAAAGGGATTGAACCAAAACTTTTCCCCTTTTAGAAATTTGGGGGTAAGTATTTTTTGAAAAAAAAAATGGGTTTTTATTTTTGGGGATTTTTTTTTATTTTAAGTTTGAATTTGAATTATAGTTTTTGAAAAAGTTTTTTTAAAGTTTTAGTTTTGGTTTGTTTTAAAATTTAATTTGTAAAAAAGGAAAAATTTTTTTTTTTTGTTTTTAAAGAAAAAAGGGAAAGGGTTTTTTTATGTTTGGGGTAGGGAATGTTTTGTAATTTGTTGGGGGTTTTTTTGGGTTTTTTTAAAAGGGTGTTTTATTTTGGGGGGTTGTTTAAAAGTGGAATTAGGTTTTGGGTTTTTTTTGGGGGTTTTGGGGGAAAAAAAAATTGGGTTTAAATTTGGGGTTTATGTTTGTGGATGGGAATTTTTTTTAAAAAAAGGGTTTTTTTTTTAAAAAGTTTTACAAGAGAGTTTGTTTATTAAATTCCCAAATTTTTTATTTTATTTTTTTAAAACCCTTTTTTGGAACTTTTTGAAAGGGGGTTTAAATTTTGGATTTTATGGGTAGTTTGTGGGGTTGTAATGATTATATGTGTTTGTATTTTTATGTAGGGTATATTGTTGAGTTTGGTTTTGTATTTTTGTATTGTTGATGGTAAATTGGTGAGTGTGTTGTTTGTTGGTTATTATTGTTTTTAGATATGGGGTTGGAGGGTGATTACTTGTTTTTATTTGTAATAGCCCCTGAACTAGACACCAAGAGTGTGCTTCCATACAAGTGCCACCATGCTCTGCAGTGAATACAAGTGCCAAGCTTTTTTAAAAAAAAAAAGTGGTGTGTGTTTCGTTTTTGTGTGTTGTGGTGTGTGTGTGTGTGTGTGTGTGTGCGTGTGTGTGGGTCTGTGTGTGTGTGTGTTTCTCTGTGGGTGTGTGTTTTATGTGTTGGTTATGGTGTGTGTGTGGTGTGTTGTGGGTGTGTGTGTGTGTGAGTTGCGTATGTTGTATGTGTGTGTTCTGTGGTGTGTGTGTTTTTCTGTGGGTGATTGTGTTGGTGTTTCTGTGGGTGCGTTGTATGTATGCGTGTGTGGGTGCGTTTCTTGGTGTGTAGTTTTTTCTGTGGTGTGTGGTATGATATTTTGGGGTCTGTATAATGTATGCGTTGTGAATGCTGTTCTAATTTGTGTGTAATGTGTGTACGTCGTTGTGTCATGGCGTGCGTTAGTCCGTGCGTGCATGCATGGACGCATTTTAATTTACTTGTTTCTTTTTTTTATTTCGAGGATAATTACTCCGCCCACATGTGCTTTTTTACATCCACCTCCATGTGGCCTTCTCTGTTTTTGCAATCTTGTCATTGTTCCCTATTATATATAAATATATCTATATATATATATAATAATATATATTGTGTATATATATTGGGCGTGTGCGTGCGCGCGTTGCGTGTTCGCGTGCGAGCGAGCGATATAACCGCTGTTTTGCGTGGTGTGCATGTGATGTGTGTATATGCTTGTGGCTTCATGTTGTGCTTGTATGCGTGCCTTTCGTGCAATGTGCGTGCATTGTGTGCATGTGTTGTAATGTTTGTTTTCATGAAACGCTAGAGGCTTACTACAACTGTTCACACTGCTCCTGTTTCTCATCCCTCCTGCATGACAACCGCCCCCCTCACTACCCCGTGGCGCGGATGCGGTAGCGGAGGCAAGGGTAAGCAGCACCCCCCAGCGGAACACCCATTAACTGCCGCCTGAACTTGGGGCCCGGTCAGGCAGTAAACAGAGCGAAGTTGTCGGCGAGGTTGGTGAACCACATCTGCAGCGTGACCGTGCCAGCAAAGCATCCACGCCTTGGCTTGGGGTGTGGACGCTGTCCTTGGTCGTTGTGGCCATGCCGATATGAAGTACCCGCACAGTGGCAGGGTCAAGAGCAGGAAAAATCGCTGGATATTGGCCAGAACCAAGACCGTCTTCTGAGGCCGTGGTTCCTCTGCTGTGCCTCTGTGTGGCGTGGGTTGGGCATAAGCCTTGGACCCGGTCCGCGCATAAAATAGCAGGCGAACTGCTTGGAAGATGTGGCGGACAGCACCACTCACTTACTCTCAGACAGGCACTGGGCAGAGCGAGAGCGAAGCACAGTCTATCCCAGCTGAAGGCGGAGTAAAAGAAGTCATCAGTACAGCCTGTCTGCTGTGTGTCACTCTTTACCCTTTATTGATCGCCATTCCGTACAGATGGTAAAATAAATCGGCGCCGGCAAAAGGGCGTATAACTGCTGCGACAAGCCACTATCTTCGCACAGTGCACAAGGCTCTCTCCTGTGCGGCCACATCACCGCCAAGTTTACTCTGCAACCGTCCACACATGTATCACCAGCCAGGCAGACTGGCGCCACTGACATAGGTCATACCAGTATAACAAGCTTTGCCCAAGGAAACATCGACAATCAAGAGGCTGAAATCGAAAGCAAAATAAATCCACCAGTCTGGAACGACAAACCATAAAAAAGTTGAGATCCGACATTGCAAGGGCAATAAGATTAATATGCTGAGATGAGTTAGGTCCTTTATACGACGCATGTCAAGATGGAGGCGATGTATCCAAAGCATCCCAGCATAAAAATGCATGGGGGTACTGCTTCATTGATAGATCCTTGCTGCTTGGTATTACCCGTAGTCTGATACAGATAACAAGGTCTATACTCTTGTGTGCTTTCGGCATCCAGTCCTGGCTAATCACTGGCAATAGCTGTTCATGGTTTTGGTATGCGCCAAAGGCTTGCAGTCATCTTCACTTCAATGACAACTGAAATTAAAACCAAACACTTTTTCCCAACATAAAAACATTCCTTGAGAAAAACTGCAAGCAAACAAAGTAACAACCAAACAGACAGAGCAGCAACAATACAGAATCTAACCAGATAGAACCAAACAACCGAATAGACAACCAACTAACCAAACAATCATCCTATAAAGCAAACAAACAAACACACCATACAAAGAAGTAAACTGTTAGATACAGCAATAGGCGTACTTAATCTACTGTCTGTTTGTCTTCGCTCTATCTCTTCGTGTTCTGACTGTCTGTCCTTGTGGCGAGTCAGACCATGGGGGGGGCCTGTGCGGGTAGCACGGAATAGTACAGATTTGCGAGAGAGCAACAGGAGGTGAGGAAAGGAGAAACTAGAGAGGGCTGTTTAGAGTTATAGATGGACAAAGATACCTTGGAAGGTGTGGGGCGGTATGCGCGGGGCGAGGAGGCAGGCGAATTAAGTAATAGCGTGAAATGAAATGAGTAGGCTTTTCAGATTAGTTGAAATCCCGATGAATTTCGAAAGACCAAAACCCCGAACAATATGTTTTAATCCATTTATGGGGACAAAGATACATGCATCATAAGGTTAATCTGTGCAGTCGGCTCACATCATGTAGCTTGACAAGGTCAGTCATTCCTGGAAAGTCTGTGCTAGACATTCCCTCTTTTCTATCCCTCTCTTTGTTTCTGTCGCGTTCCTTTTCTTCCTGTCACTACCTCCTTGTCTCTTTTCTGCCTTCTTGGTCCACTCTCCTGCCTCTTTTCCTGAAAGACCTCAAAAGTAACAATTCTCTCCTACGCCTAAGTTGATGCCCTGGGCCTAAATTGTCAGGCGCTTAACGGCAGAACAATGTGTTTTAGCTCATTATGACGTCAGACAACAGTTGCCATCTGAGTGTTCCAGGAAAAAGAAGAGGAAATCAGAGAATGCCCACATGGTTAGAAGGGGAAGGGGAAATCATTGAAGAAGAAACTGGGTTTCGCAAGAGAAAAACTTTATACTGTAGACCACATACTTACATCTGTGTCAATGCTCAGGTCATGGTTGGATGATCAGAAGAAAAGTAAATTACACGCTGCTTTTATCGACTTCCAAAAGGCTTTTGATATAGGTGATCGTGACGTGGTTTACAAAACAAATGTTTTATAAAACAAATATCATTCCTATGTTGAAAGAATGTAGGTTGGGTTAAAAGCTGTGTTGGCTGGGGTTCTGAAATGTGTGCGATGTTTGCATTCTTAGTTACAGAGGTAGAAGAAAAGTGACGCAGAATGGAAACATGGCTGTCAGATTTGACCTGGCCTGTAGGAGAGGTGTTTTTGTGTTATTTGTAGATGATGTAGTTTGGCTTTCCAATAGACTTTCTGGCCTCCAAAACCAAGTGAATAACTTACAAAGAGCACGTCCTGTGTGTGTGCCAATACATGTCCCCTTGTCCGCCATCACCCCGCCTCCCCCAGACGAGGACAGCTCTACCTTGTTGCCAGGGGACGTCAGGCAGGCCGCGCTGTCTCCTCACCCTCCCCTTCCTTCCCCCTCAACTCCAAGCCTGCTCTCCCAGTGTGGAGCTGGTGCTGCCTCCACTGAACTGTCAACCCAGCAGCCCCAGCTCTCTTCTGCCCCAAAGCTGACTCCCTGTATTTTGAGGAAGCCCCTCCCCTGCTATCCCTCCCACTTTAACTCCCACTCCTCCTGAGCTTCTGACCCTTCCCAGCAAAGGCCAGACAATGGTGTTGCAACCACCCCCCCACCAGCTACCCCCTACTCCCTATCTCTGCTTTTCCTTGTGACCAGACCCCCCTCCCCACTCCAGCCCACTTCCTATCCCCTCCCCATCCTCCCCAGTGCTTTCAATCCAGACCGTGCTCTGTTCACACCCTCTTCTAGTGCCTGCCCCAAAGACCCCAGTGACGACTCCCCTCACCAGAGAACCTCTTTGATCCCATCCTCTTACTGCTGGTTTGCCCTCCCCCTCTCCATCCTATTTCCCAGAACACCCCCTCTCTTCTCCTGACCCTACCCTTTCTAGACCTCCTTCTGGTCACCCTATCTCCCGCGGCAACCTTGTCTGACAATATCACCCTTCCAAAACCAATCTCCGTCTAGTCTCCACAGCTTGGCCACTTATCCACAATCACACATCGTCACTGCCAACTACCATCTCATCTGTCACTGTCCTCAAAGCACAGGCTGACACCTTACAGACAGAGGACAAACACCCGCAACAACAGGTAGAATAAACAGCAATGTAAAGGCCACAGAGCAAACGCTCTAAGAGGCATCAAGCGAGAAGGAAGCCTCCTCATGCAGAGAACTATGGTGGTGCTTGCAATGGATCCTTTCCCATTGTGGTATAGGGGCAATGAAGAAGCAGACCTTCTGAACAAGGCAGGCAGCAGCTCGGAGCAGCCAGCCCATCCAGTGTCCTACAGTGAGGCCAGGACCATGGTAAGGAACAGCTTCAGAAAAGCATGGTGCCAGCAGCTGGGTGTCAGGCCAGAAGATGAAAGTGCTGGTATTCTTGAGCCACTTAGAGCTGCTCGAGCTGCCATCTTCAGACTGCGAACATGCCACTGCCAGCTCCTGTCCCATCTCCACCGCCTGAACTTATCCCACACTGACCAGTGCCCACTGTAGTACAGGCCAACAAACTCCATCCCACCTCTTCTCCCCACTCCAACGGACTACGACGGGATAACCTAGTGGTCAGAACATTGCGCTGGCAATCTGACTACCCGGGTTCGATTCCCTTTCAAGGGGATATTTTCCCCTGGAGTTAACATCAGTGCAGACTCCACTCTCCCCAAAAGTCCTTCGGATGAGACTATAGATCGAGGCCCCGTGTGCGAACGCACGCAGAACATCTTGCGCACACGTTAAATCCTGTTCTGCTTTTCGTAAGAGTAGGCCATTGTGTGCTGGTGGGAACAGATGACAGAATTTACAAAACCGCAAACACACGGGACCAGATGTAAAAAAGCACATACATGCTTGTTCCATTATCCCCGGTATACAAGATGAAATAAAAATAAAATCAAAAATAAATAAAATAAAATAAACACGGCTGCAAAATGGACAAGGCTTCGCCCCAAAAGGCCATCTGCTAGAGTTGAGGCTGAGCATAAAAACGAAAGATGGCCTCATCGCGGCAACAGTGCTGTGACCATATCTTACACCTCAGGCACGCTTTAGCGGAGAGGTTTTAACACTGTTCAGCGTCTATCCCATGGGTCCATGAAGACATGGGTTCGAGTCTCATCTGCGTCTGGTGAATTAAGGGCGGGGACTTTTACGATCTCCCAGGTCAACTTCAAGTGCAGACCTGCCAGTGCCTTCACTCCCTTCGTGCATATACACATGCCGAAGATAAGATATGCACGTAAAAGATCCCATTTCTCATGCCAGCGTTTGGTGGGTTACAGAAACATGAACATACCCAGCATACATCCCCTAAGTCAGAATGTGACTACATTCATGGTGAGCAAAAACGGTCGCATACGCAAAAACCTCACCATTTGTAAACCTGGGAGCTCTAGCGGAAGTTAACACACACACACTCATCCCATCACATACACACATCACACTCCAACAGCACACACACCACACACACATCAACAACACCACACACAACACACATAAGATAATAAATAATAATATAATAATAATAAATGGATATTATAGCGCTTGTGTTGCAGAGACATAATCAAAGCGCTGCACTCAATCATTCTTAACAGTCATTACAACCAGTGACAAGCAATAGTTCCATCAAGTCCAAAGTCACACATGCACAACACACTCACACGCACACACACACACACCACACACACAACAGTCACACACCCTGGCAGGGCAATAGAATCTTGGCTGTTGAAGGCAGGGAAAAACTATGAGATGAGGCAGGAGGGGAAAATCTTAGGTTTGAAATAAATATGTCTTGAGACTGGATTTAAAATCTTACACCCAAGCCGATAGTTCGTATTTCAGTTTTGTTAGTTTGATTTGGTTATTTTACTTCACTCGTATTGAAAAAACCCAACCCATTAGTGTCTGTTTTTAAGGTCTATAATTATCTAAGGCACCTTAATCAGTTATAAACACCTGATGGTCTTGATGGAATAGACAGCAGAATACTAAAGCTCTCAGCTCCCTTTATCACAGACACTCTAACACACATATTTAACCTTTGTCTTGATAAAAACCATTTCCCCAAATGCCTTCAAAAACAGCTGAAGTAATCCCCATCTACAAATTTGGTGACACTTCAAATGCTTAAACTATGGCCATTTTCTATTATATCTATCCTGTCCAAGCCCTTGGAAACACATAAATAAACACTTAGTCTGTCGTCTAGATACCAACAACTTACTTCACCCTGGTCAGTCTAGATTTAAACAAAATCATTCGAGTCATACAGCATAGATTAGTCTTGAAGACAATTAGCAATCAAAGATCCATGACAATACATTTTGTGGAGTATTATTTGTAGATTTCAAGAAAAGCATTTGCTACAATTGACCACACACTTCTTGTCAGAAAGCTAGACCTGTATAGCCTCTCTACTGGTACCATAGGACTACTTGCTTCCTATCTACACACAGTCGGGCAACAGGTGTATCTCAATAGATACATCCACATCCAGACTGGAATCCATCAGTAATGGAGTACCACATGGATCCATTTTAGGACCTGTTCTCTCTCATTCGACTTAAATTACATTCCCTTCTATATCAAATCCAAATGTGGACTACTTTCTAATGACACGACTATTGATACAAGCCATAATGACATTAACTTTTTGGCAAACACATTACAAAAAGCCCTTATGATCTTGTCAAATGGACCAAACTGAACCACATGTCTATACACCCCCAAAACAAAATGCATGCTTATCACCACCAGACAAGAGCCACACAAATTTTCCCATAAACTTACTCCAATTAAAATTAAAAATGACGTAATCGAACAAAGCTCCCACTCCATCTCTCTCCATTTTGAATGCTTTATTGATATCTTTATTGTTGTGTACGTGAGTTATATATTAATATATATATATATATATATATATATAATATATATATATATTATACTGTATAATTTTTTTATACATACTACTTCATATAAGAATATCATAGAAATAATATAGTCTTAACCCTTACGAATAAAACTCTAAGGAGATTTGACGGTATTGGTTTTTTGATAATGTTTTCAATGTTTTTTGCTTTAAATACACTGCATTGTTCTCTTTAAAACTTTCTTCTGTGTGTCTTCTTTCTCTCTTTGGGGGGACTGTGGGTGTCCCCCTTAAGGTGGCGGAAAATTATTTTGCTGTGAAGTAATTTGTAAAAATATTATTTCATCCAACACCATCCCCGTTGTGGGTTTCCCCACAACGTTGCAAGCCCTTTTTGGTGCCTGCCCCAAAAACAACCGCTTTCTTGGAAATAAGTAAAGTGGCGAAACACAGTCTTGTTTACGACGAAGCCAGCCCCGCCAGAACGCAACAGGCCAACAACACCCCCCTGTCACTCCCCAGCTACCGCAGGAAGCCCCCCGTCAGACTGACAAAGAAAAAATAAGGACAGGGGAAAGGGAGAAGGACAGCAAGAGGCAAGAAGGAGGAAATTAAAAGTGTGATGCCAGAAGAACTTTTCTCATGTTTTTTGTGCCCACCCCTTCTACACGCTGTGTGTGCAACACTACCCCCCCCCCCCCCCCCCCCCCCCCGAAACAAACAGCATGCGACGTGCAAGGGACATTGATCTTGCGATTGCTTACAGCGAAACTTCGGATGGCTTCCTTTGGAGAAAGTTCGGGGTTTTGGAACTATGCCAACGTCATCAGGACAATGTAGCGAACTGACTGATTTCTTGCAGAAAAGGCTTAGGGACCGCATGGGGCCCAAAGATTTTGAAAGGGGTTTTTCAGTAGTAAACGGCATCCAGACACTTGGTTTTGAAAAGACGATCTTTTTTTTCTTTTTAAGGGGACGCTGATCTCCATCTCTCTCTGCTCCCATAACCCCCCTGGGGGGTCGTGGGGGCACTGCATTGACAAACGTTGCACCGGGCCCCCAATTTTGCGGGGTTGTTGAAAGTCCCCTGGCTTGTGGAAAGCTTTTTCCTGCCCTTCAGTGATGTGTCTGCCTTTTTTCCTCTGTTTCCCACCTTCTCTTCCCCTGCACTCTTCCCTCAGTATGGTTTTGGACAGCCCATTGTCTGTCGCATGTCCGTACCATCTGAGCTTCCTTTTTCTTGACGGGGGTCAGCGGGTTTTGTAGTGCTTTACTTGTTGGTGATGGTTTGTGGACTTCGTTGTTGTATGGGTCCTAAAATAAAATGCCAAGGAGTTTCTGAGGCAGCTCATCTCAAACCCTGGATCCCCCTTTGTAGATCTGCATTCAATGTCGGATTCGAGCATCAGATTGTGAGATGATGGCATCAGTGCTTACCTTGGTCCTGAGAGGAGTTTGGTCTTTCCAGATAGTCTTGAGCTTTCCCATTGTGTTTTTTGTTGCTCTTGCGAGGATTTGGGTTTTTAAACCTTTTTCACTAATAATAGCTCCAAGGTACTTGAATGATTAACCTCAAGTTCTTTTCCATGATTTTGATTTGGTAGTGATTGGGGGGCATTTTTGTCATGAGTTTTTTTTTATCGGCACTGATTCCCCATGCCATATCGGGAGGTGTTTTGTCCAGGGGGCACACTACGTTGCTAGTTCCTTTTCATTTCCGCAAGTCCTCGATGTATCGAAAACCCTTTATGGGGGGACTATCCGCTTCCATTACTGACTGGCCAGTGTGATTTTCTAAGGCCAGTCTTATGCGCTCAAGGAAGACATTAAACTGTTGGCGATAGGAGCAGCCTTGACGAACTCCCACGGAGGTAGGAACCACTTCCAATTTTCCCTTTGGGAAAAAAGCACGCGTGGGGCTTTTGTTAAGCTCTTGGGTCTGAATGGTCTTTGTCCCTTTTGTATTTTTATCGTTGCCCATAATGCGTCGTCCCAAAAACGGTCAAACGCCTTTTTGAAGTCTATGAAGCGTGGTTACTTCTTTTGGTGTGGCTTTTTTCTCGTATAGAACTCGGGTTAATTTTGTTCTGGGTGTTCTTTTTGGGGCGGAAGCCCTTCCCTGTTCTTCGCATGATTTTTCTCCCCGGGTTTTAGTCTGTTCAAGATGATTTTAACATCACTTTACGGGCATGGCTTATGGGGCTGTCTTTTGATATTTTTGGGCATTGCTGTAGTTTGCCTTTTTTGGGGAATGATGAAGCGTTTGATCCAAGGTTTGGCCACTTTTCCATCTGCAGATCTTGTTGAAAATTTCTTGTGGGGGATGTCTGTCACACCCCCCCCCCTTCCCCCTTATTTGATCAGCTCTGCTGGGATGTTTCAAGCCTCGTTTTCCCCATTTTCAGTGATTTGATCTGCCTAAACCCTCTTCACGAAATAAAAGTCAATCTTCTGACAGTCCTTTTTTAAGTCACGGGGGTCATTTTGTGTTGAGGGTTTGAACTCTGAAAGTACCGCCCATTGTTAATGATACCCTTTTTTTTGGGGCAGTTTCCGTCTTTGTCTTCGATGCTGGTGATCTTGCCTGTTTCGTGTGTGAGCTTTTTCCCAAAATTTAAATAAGCTCTTCTGCTTTTTTTTTGGAAAATTTTCTTAAATACAAACATTGTTTTCTCAATCCATTCTTTTTTGGTTTTTTTTCTGTCTTTTTTGATTTTTTTGCTGTCTCTCTGTTTTCCCCGCTCCTTTTGTGTACTTGACACTTTTCAATTTACTTCGTTTACACACATATCGGGATTTTATCTTTGATCCAGGGGTTTTTTTTTTTCGGGCGGTGCTTGCCAGTAGCTCCTTTGCTGCTTCCGTCATCAGCTTTGAAACTTTTTGGTTTTCTCTGCACTTTTCAAGTTAATCAGTGCAGCATTTTTCCACCTATTTTTGCTTGGAAAGGTTTTTGCAGGGTAGGGTCCTAAATCTTTCTAGGGTGAATTTTACCCTGAGTTCTTGGCTTTTTTGATCTTTTCAGCTGGATTTAAAGTTCAAGGGCTCGGGTCTGGTCCTCCCCTGTTGCCCCTAAAAATGTCTCGTCTTGGCTCTGTGATCCCAGATCTGAACCGGGTTTTTGTACCGTATGTAATCAATCTGGTTTGATGGGTTCCATTAGGTGCATCCACTCCAGCGTCGGGATGCCTTGTTTTCCCCCAAGGGTGGTTCAAGCACCATGTCTTTGCAGCTGGCAAACCAGTAGCTAAGTCCTCTTTTTTTTTGTAGCTGTTTAAGGGGGTCCACGAATTTGTCCAGTCTTTAGGGCTCAGCAACCCCCTTTAGCTTCCATTTCCCCTTGAATAATTAAAATATCTTTTTTTTTTGTTTTGTCGTGATGCCCGGAGTGCATGAAAAATTCCTCTACTACCACATCATGTTCTGATTTTGGGAAAAGGTTGTCCCTCCGGATGTTAAAAGGGGCTGCTTTGGGGCGGATGGTTAAAAGTCTACTGGTTAGGGGCAGCCCCCGAGCACGGGTTTTTGATTTTTCTTTTACAAGGAGCCTACGCCTTGGTGTGCTTGTCAAATTCACCACTTAGTGAGTACATGCCCATACGTAAGATATTCGCCAAAAATTCTTCCATCGGACTTAAAAAAGGCCCCTTTTAAATCCCAGATGTACTTCTCGTTCGGGGGTGAGTTTTTGTAGCTTTCCTGTTTGGGCAATTGTTTGACTTTCCATTTTTGCCGTGGAAAATTTAACTCTTACAGGGTTCGGGTTCCACCGGTAGCATATTTTACACCTTTTCCCCTGTGGGAGACGAAGGCCCCGTCCTTGTTACCCGGGCGGACCGACCCGGGTATGGCCATTGGTTTTTTCTTCTTCATGCAGGTATCTGGGCAAGTACACCCCGGGGTGAGCCCATCCCTCTCTTGACTGTTTTTTGGGTCGGGGTTGTCTCCCCCATTGGAACGGGTGTACAGGTGAAGAAGAACCCAGACTGATGACCAATGAGGAATCCTTTGTCTATACAAGTGAAGCTGGGGTCCCTGTTGAGGGGGAAAGCTGAAAGATCGAATCATCCCGGACTTATGGATGCAGTAAAGTGGAGCCTTCGATTCTTGCGGATAACCTGTGTGTGTGTGGGTTGTGTGTTGGTGTGTGTGTGTTGTTGTGTTTGTGTTTGGTGTGTGTGTGCTGCGTGCGACGTGTGGGGTAGTACGTGCGCGTGCGTGGGGCGAGGTGTTCGGTGTGTATGTTGTGCGTTGTATCTTTGTATATTTATATATATATATATTTTAATAAAATTTTTAATATTTATAATATATTTAATATATTATTAAATTTTAATATATATATGTGTGTGGTGGTGTGCCGCGCGCGTACGTGTGTGCTCAATAGTGATATGCATGGTGTATTGTATGTGTGAATTTGTGTTATAACATGTGTGTGTGTGTGTAATGTGAGTTGGGGTTGTCATGTGTCGGGGTCCGTCGCGCCTCTTTACCCAGTTCTTGTTTAAAACCCTTTGACCTGGGGAAACAAAAAAATGAGGGGGGGGCGTTGACCTGGCTTTCCCACTAGGGAAATTTTCCCTTTACAGATTGTTTTTTAGTAATCGATTGACTTTGATAGGGGTTGTTTGCACGTCTTTATGTGCTGCACCGGGGGGCTAGTTCCCCTTAAGAAAATCCCCCAAAGTGACTGCCTTATCCCCACGGGCCCGGAGAGGGGATGTCTGTGGGCAGGGATATCCACTATAATCAAATTTTTGCCAGTTGCAGCTGCCCCCTCTGCTTTTTGGAGGTATCGTCGAAAACGACGGAAATAAAACAATACAAAGTGTGGGTGTATGTACGTGTTGTGTGTGTGTGTTGTGTTGTGTGTTTTAGAGAGAGAGAAGAAGAGAGAAAAGAGGAGAAATAGCTGTAGGCTAATGCCATCTGGGTTGTACGGGTCTGTCACGGTTTGCTGTGTAAAATTTCCATGCCATAAAAAAAAATAGGAAGAAAACATTGTGACCTTTTTTTTGTCGTAGACCGTTTATGTAAAAGTTTATTTTTTAAATTTTTACCCGTTTCTGGGGCATCTCCAATTGACAAATTTCCCATGAAAAAAGGGCTGAAACTCACCGTAACCTGTTTTGGAATCCCTGACTATTTGGGGGAAATTTTATGTTCTGGTATTTTAATTTTTGGGGTTTTTGCCCCGACCCCCCCAGTTCCTCTTGTGAATGGCTTTGCTTATCCAATAAGCTTTGTCATTGTCTTTATCATTTTCTATTCTCATTTTCTTTCTGTTGTTCAACTTTTATGTCAAAACATCGTTCATGTGGTTTCTCGCCTTTTTCTTTGTCACGAGTTTTTATTTTTAATTTTTGTTACCTCATAGAGGCTTGATGCAAAAAAGCAATGTTTCGCAATTCTACCACCTTCTGAAAAAATAATACTTAATTCAATTTTATTCAAATTCGTCTCTCATTATCTATCTATCTTCTATCTTCTATTTTATCTACATCTTTCTCTTCTCTCTATCATCTATCTATCTATCTATCATCATCTATCTATCATCATTATTTTCTATCTATCTCTCCTCTTCTTTATTATATATAATATTTGTGGTGTGTGTGTGTGTGTGTGTGTGTGGTGTGTGGTGTGGTGTGTGTGTGTGACTTGGTGAGGGGCCAGTACCTGCAGGGGATATTTCCCCAGACACAGGTCTGTCACAGAAAGATTGATTGCTCGAACTTCTCCAGTGGAGGAGTGATTCACTACCCCGCGGTTACTTGATAGTTGTGTTGAAAAATCAAAGTTTTTCTCACACACACACACAAACCACACACACACCACCCCCCCCACCACACACACACACACACCCCCACACACCCACAACACACACACACACACACCAAAACGACACACTACACACACACACAAGTACACACGTACACAACAACCCCACACACCACGTACACACCACACAACAACGTACACCGTACACACACACACCAACACACACACACACACACCACCCGACACACGCTAAATTCACAAAAAGTGAATAAGTTAAACTGAAAATATCACCGTCCACACAACACCACACACACACACACACACACCACGCAGCACCACGCGCACACACCACACACACCCACCCCACACACACACACACACAACAACACACAAAACCCCCATACACAACACACATAAAACACACAAACTTCTCTCTCTCTCTCTCTTCCCCCTTCTCTCTCCTCTCTCTTTCCTCGTGACTTTATGGTTTTACTTTTTCTTTTTTTTTCTTTCCCTTTTTTTTATTGTGTGAGGAACGGGGTTTATTTTTTTTCATTATCATGACATATAATTTTTATATTAATTTAACAAATTGATGTTGATGGGATAGTGACTGTTTTGAGAATTATATATTTGTATTTCCCTGAAACACACACACACCACACACACACACCACACACACACACAACACACACCACACACACACCCACACACACACACACAACACCACACACACCATAACCCCACTCTCCTCCTCAATCTACCTCTCTCTCCCCCTCTTATCTACTTTTATTGTTTTGCTTATGTTAAAATTGTGCATCTGATGAAGGAGATTCATACTTTATATTTTTAATATTTTTTTGGGGTTTTCGACTGTACTTGGTTCTGTGAATGCCTATTTTAAAATCTTATTTTTACGTGAACAACTTTGGGGCCATTTTCAATGTAGATGTCTTTTTTTTCACTTTTTTAAATTTGGCTTTTTTGGTTTTTTCTTTTCTTCTTTTTTGTGTTTTTGGGGGTTTTTATTGTTTTGTTTTCTTTCTTCCTTTGTTTGTTTTTTTGTTTTCTTTTTTAGGGGGGTTTTGGGGGTTTTTTTCATTTGTTTTTAAAATTTTTTTCCCCTTTTTTTCTTTGTGTGAGATATGAGTTTGGGGTTTTTATCAAAATGTATCCCCAGGGCGGGGGTGAAAGTAAAAAAAACATGAGTGTTTCATTATTTCGAAAAAAAATTTATTGTCTCTTCTCTAGTTATTCGTGGTTTTTGTAGAATCCTAGTTCAAATTATTGTGGAAAAAACGTTAAAAATTTAAACCTATTTACTTTAAAACCACACACCCCACATATACAACACACACCCACAAACCCCAAAACACACACACACACACACACCCCACAACACACCCACACACACAAACACACACAGCGCGCGGCGCGCACACACCTTCCCCCCACCCCCTTTTACCCCCCACCCTAACACCAACCCACCCACACACGCGACACGCTCACACAGGGCACACACGTCACACGTATACACACACACACACGAACACACCACACCAAAACACCACACCAAAAACCCCACACACCACACAACACACACAACACGCGCATGCACGCCACACATACCACAGATATGTATTATGTATGTATGAGTAGTTGTTGTATGTATTATTAGTATGTATGTTGTATGTATTATCTTCTATCTACTACTGTCTGTCTGTCGTCTGTCTGTCGCCCGCCTCCCGCCTGTCTGTCTATCTTTATCTTCATCTATCTATCTACTATCTATCTTTCTATCTACTATCTATTATCTTCTTCTATTTTCTATCTTTTGCTTCTGTCTGTTATCTTTCACTAACTTCTGTCTGTCTGCTTTGTCGTCTTCTGTCTGTCTCTGGTGTCGTATTTAGTTTCCCCGTTTTTGGGTCTTGGTATCCTTAAATGGAAAATCGTTTAAAATTTAAGACTTTCTCTACTTTACACAACACACCACACAACACCCACAACCACACACAACACAACAACACACCACACACACACACACACACACCCACACACACACCCACTTACAAACTCCCCATACACAAAATTTAACACACATCTCCTTTCCATCCCCTCCCACCCACCCCACGCACACACCCTTCCCCCCCACCCACCAAACAAAAATCACACAACACACATACACCACACACACCCGCACACACATCTTCCCCAAACCCCCCCCCCCCCCCTTCTCTTCCCCTTCTCTTAAAATTTTTGGGGAAATGATGCTTAAAAAAGATAACAGCCGTTAGTATTGGTAAAAAATGGGTCTTTTTAGGCTAAGGCAGCTGATGCTAAATCATTCTAGCTTGTATTTTAGGGAATTTTGGGAATGTTTCTGATATTGACTTGATCTATCAAAACAAAATACCGTAAAAATACAATGTTTTTGGGGACTAAAAGTATGGTTCGAATATATTTTACTGTGCTGTCGCAAGTGCCCATTTTCTTCCTAAAACTTTAGAACTCGAAGGGATTTGAAGAGACTTTTGAAAACCCGATGTCGGGGTCAGCTTCTGTGATTGAATTTTTCTCACTCCCTTGACTAGTCCCCTTTGCGTAACTGTTTATGCAATTTTCTTTTTAAAAATGGACATTTCGGGGTTTTCATTGTGTGTCTTCACGCCATACACATACAATCACACAACACACACATACAACACGCACACAACACAATCACACACCCAAACAAACACACACACACACACACACACACAACACACACGCCCCACAAAACACGCAGCACAACACACCACACACACACACACACACACACACACACTACAGTTACAAAACACAAGCTTCCAGTCACACCATCTTCTCTTTCCTTGTTATTTCTCCCCCTCTTCTCCCCCCGCCAGTTTTATAGTAGTGAAAGACGTTAAAACAATAGAACGAATAAACAAACAAACGAAAGAAAAAAACACATGCACCACTACATACACAATAATATGTCGCCCCCTTTTCACCCAAAGCTTTCACTCCAAGGAGGATTCAATTTGGGTCTGTTCATGGCCACCATCTTTGGTTTGACAAACATTGGTGTAGTCGAGAGCGTAAAGTATCGTCTTTTGGGATTTGTAAAAATAAAACAATAAAAAGCTTGCTAATATCTTCTGTGATGTAAACGTGCGGACTGTACTTTTGCCATATCTTTTCTTTTAGACAAAAAAAGCAGACAGGAGAAGGTCACACACACATGCTTTTAAAATGCTAAGATACAGTCATGAAACATCAGGTAAATTATCAGCGGGTCTGTGGTCACGGGTAAGCACCCAAGAAAACGACAAATGGGGGGTTTGAAATTCGGTGGTTTGATTCCCGTTGTTTCCCCAAAACTTTTCGACCCATCCCAAGACATGAGTCGTGGTCTGGATGCTAGTCTTTTTGGGTGGGGCAAATTTAAAATGAAGTCCCCTGTGCAACATCATTTATCGCACGAAAAAGAATGCACTAAGAGAGTTGTCCCACACACACACACACACACACACACACACACACACACACACACACACACACACAATAACACACACACACACACATACACACACACACTCTCCTCCTCACTCTACCTCCCCCCTCTCTCCCTCTCTCTATCTACTGTATTGTTTTGCTTATAGTTAAAGTTGTGCATCCTGATGGAAGGACGTATTCATACTTTATATTTCAATATTATATTGGGCATGTCGACTGTACTTGAGCTCCTAGTGAATGCCTATTCAATATCTTATTGTTACGTGAACAACTATTGTACCAAATTTCCAATGTAGATGTCATTTTTTGTCACTATTAATAATTTGGCTTTTTTGGTTTTTCTCTTTTCTTCTTTTTTGTGTTATGTTTTGGGTGTTTTTATTGTTTTGTTTTCTTTCCTTCCTTTGTTTGTTTTCTTGTTTTTCTTTGAGGGTGTTTTGGTGTTCTTTCATTTGTTTAAAATTTTTTCCCCTTCTTTCTTCTGTGTGAGATATGAGTAATTGTTGGTATCAAGATGTAGTTCCCTAACGCGCGGGTGCTGAAAGTAAAAAGCACATGAGTGATTTCATTATCTCGAAAAAAAATCATTGTCCTCTCTCTCTAGTCCTATCCGTGAGTTGTTGTAGAATCACTAGTACTCAACTTATTGTGGAAAGACGTTAAAATTGAAACCTATTTACTTTACAAACACACACACACACATATACACACTACACACAACACACACACACACGCCACAGCACACACACACACACACACTCACACACACACACACACACACACAAACACACACATAAGAAACCGCTGCGCGCGCGCACAACATACCATCCCACCACCCTTTTCACCCACCCACCCTAAACACCAACCCACCCACACACGCGCACGACGCTCACACAGAGGGCAACACACGTACACACGTATACACACACACACACGAACACACCACAACACACACACTCACACAGTAAACCACACACACCCACACAACACACACACACACGCGCATTGCACGCAACACACATACCACAGATTATGTATTATGTATGATATGGAAGGTATGTATGTATGTAATAGTATTATTAGTATGTATGTATGTATGTATCTATCTATCTATTCTATCTACTGGTCTGTCTGTCGTCTGTCTGTCAGCTGCCTGCCTGCCTGTCTGTCTATCTATCTATCTATCGATCTATCGTATCTACTATCTATCTATCTATCTAGCTATGCTATCTATCTTTCTATCTATCTATCTCTATCTTCTGACTTTCTGTCTGTCTATCTAACACTAACTTTCTGTCTGTCCTGACTTCTGTCGTCTTCTGTCTGTCTCTGTGTGTCGTATCAGTCCCTGTTTATGGGTCATCTGGTAATCACTTAAATGGAAAATCGTAAAAAAAATGAAGACTACTCTACTTTACACACACACACACACACAACACCCACCACACTCACACACAAACACATGACACACACACACACACTCACACACACACACACACACACACACACACACTCACACTTACAAAACTCACACATACACAAATTCACACACACATCTCCTTTTCCATCTCCCTCCCAACGCACCCACACGCACACACTCCTTCACCCACCTACACAAACAACTCACACACACACACATACACTCACACACACCCGCACACAACATCTTCCCTAAACCCCCCCCCCCTCCCCTTCTCATCTCCCCTCTCTCTTAATATTATGAAGTGATGCATAAAAACGATTAACAGCCGTTAGGTATTGGTAAAAAAATCGATCTCTTATAGGACTCACAGCCCGCAGCTGATGCTAAATCATTCTAGCTTGTATTTTAGGAGAATTTCGGGAATGGTTTGCTGATATTGACTTGATGCTATCAAAACAAAATACCGTAAAAATATCAAGTGTTTTTGGTGACTAAAAGTATGGTTCGAATAATATTTTACTGTGCTGTCGTCAAGTGCTCCATTTTCTTCCTAAACGTTTAGAACTCGAAGTATTTCTGAAGAGACTTTCTGAACCTGATGAGTCGATCAGCTTCTGTGATTGAAGTTGCTCACTCCCTTGTACATAGTCCCGTTTGCGTAACTGTGATGCAATTTTTCTTTCAAAAACTGAGACATTTCCGGTGTTACTCATTTGATGTGTCTTCACGCACATACACATACACATACACCACACACACACACATAACACACACGCACACCACACACAAATACACACACACAACAAACACACACACACACACACACACACACACACACACGCACGCACACACACACGCAGCGACACACACACAACACAACACACACACATATTCCCCACACAGAACACACACACATACAGTTAACAAAACACAAGCTTCCAAGTCAAACACCACATCTTCTCTTTCCTTGTTCATTTTTCTCCCCGTCTTCTCCCTCCGCCAGTTAATATACTAGTAGTGAAAAGACGTTAAAGCAATAGAACGAATAAACAAACAAACGAACGAACAAACACATGCACACACATACATACACACATAATATGTCTGCCTCTTTGCACCCCAAAGACTTTCACTCCAAGGGAGGATGTCATATTGGTGTCTATGTTCAGTGGCTTCACCAGGTCTTTGGCTTTAGATCAATCATTGGTGTAGCTCGAGAGGCGTAAAGTATCAGTCTTTTGGTATTTGTAAAAATAAAACAATAACAAGCTTGCTAATATCTTCTGTGATGTAAACGTGCGTGACCTGTACTTTTGCCATATCTTTTCTTTTAGACAAAAAAAGCAGACAGTGAGAAGGTGCACACACACTATGCCTTCAAAACTGCTAATGATACAGTCATGAAACATCAGGTAAACTTATCAGCGATCTGTTGGGTCACGAGGTAACGCACCCAAAGAAGCGACAAGTGGGGGTTCGAAGTATCTGGTGGTTTGATTCACCGTTGTTGCCCAAAAGCTTCCGACCCATCCACAAGACATGAGCTCGTGGTCTGGAATGCTAGTCTTGGATGGACAATAAACTGAAAGTCCCGTGGTGCCAACATCATTTATCGCACGAAAAAGAATGGCACTAAGAGAGTTTGTCCC
>CM054144.1:8935784-8976980 GCA_028751875.1 Rapana venosa | reverse complement strand
GTAGGAGAGAATTGTTACTTTTGAGGTCTTTCAGGAAAAGAGGCAGGAGAGTGGACCAAGAAGGCAGAAAAGAGACAAGGAGGTAGTGACAGGAAGAAAAGGAACGCGACAGAAACAAAGAGAGGGATAGAAAAGAGGGAATGTCTAGCACAGACTTTCCAGGAATGACTGACCTTGTCCAAGCTACAAGATGTGAGCCGACTGCACAGATAATTATGATTGAGTTATTTTGTCCAAAATGGTAAAACATATTGTTCGGGGTTTTGTTTTCGAAATTCACTCGGGATTTCATCTAATCCGCAAGCTTTATTTCATTTAAGTATCTTAATTGCCTGATGGATATCCCCTTCAGGTATTTTGTCATCTAAATCAAAAGTATAGTTTCTTTCTTCCTTGATGTTTGCATCTGTACTATTGTGTTCAGTATGGTCTGACGCAAGACAGACAGACAGACAGAGAGCAGACAAACAGACAGTCAGAAAAGTACGCCTATTGCTTTTCTAACTAGTTTACTTCTTTGTTGGTGTGTTTGTTTGTTTGCTTTATAGGATGATTGGTTGGTTAGTTGGTTGTCTATTCGGTTGTTTGTCTATCTGGTTAGATACCTGTATTGTTGTCTGCTTGTCTGTTTGGTTGTTACATTGTTTGCTTGCAGTTTTTCTCAAGGAATGTTTTATGTTGGTAAAAGTGTTTGGTTTTACATTTCAGTTTTCATGAAGTGAAGATGACTGCAAGCCTTTGGCGCATACCAACAACCATGAACAGCATTGCCAGTGATAGCCATGGACTGGATGCCGAAAGCACACAGAGGACAGACTTGTTATCTGTAACAGACTACGCGGAATACCAAGCAGCCAGGATCATCAATGAAGCAGTCCCCCCATGCATTTTTCTGCTGGGAAGCTTTGGAAACATCGCCACCATCTTTCTCATGCGTCGTATAAAGGACCATAACTCCTCTCAGCATATTCTTCTTATGGCCCTTGCCATGTCGGATCTCACTTTTTTATGGTTTGTCGTTCCAGACTGGTGGATTTATTATGCTTTCGATTTCAGCCTCTTGAATGTCGATGTTTCCTTGTGCAAGCTTGTTTACTGGATGACCTATGTCAGTGGCGCCACGTCTGCCTGGCTGGTGACCTGTGTGACGGTGCAGAGAACCATGGCGGTGCTGTGGCCGCACAGGATGAGAGCCATGTGCACTGTGCGAAGATCGTGGATTGTCGCAGCAGTTATCGCCCTTTCTGCCGGCGCTCTTTATTCTCACCTTCTGTACGGACTGGCGCTCAATACAGGAAAAGAGTGCACACCAGCGACAGGCCTGTATGATGACTTCTTTTACTCCGCCTTCAGCTGGATAGACCTGTGCTTCGCTTCGCTCCTGCCCAGTGCCTGTCTGATCGTCTGTGACGTGGTGCTGTCCGCCACACTCTTCCAAGCAGTTGCTGCATTTTCTGCCGCTGACCGGGTCCAGGCTTATGCCAACCCCGCACACAGCGCGCACAGCAGGAGGACCACGGCCCTCAGAACGACGGTCTTGGTTCTGGCAATATCCGGCGCTTTCCTGCTCTTGACCCTGCCCCTGTGCGGGTACATCATCTGGCCTGGCCACAACGACACGGACAGCGTCAACCACCCACAAGCCAAGGCCGTGGATGCTTTGCTGGGCACGGTCACGCAGCAGCTGTGGTTCACCAACAGCGCCGTCAACTTCGCTCTGTACTGCCTGACCGGGCCCAAGTTCAGGCGGCAGTTAATGGGCTGGGTCCGCTGCCGGGGTGCTGCTACCCCTGCCTCCGCTCCGCCATCCGCCACCCGGGGTACTGTGGGGGGGTGCCCTGAAGGGGGGCGAGACAACACCCGGAACGTATTTGAGCCTACGATTTATGACACAAACCCCAAAATACACACACTGCACACACACACCACATGCACGCAACACCAACAGCACACACCAAGCACACGCAATACACACAACACATGCACACACCAAACACAGCGTATAATGCACCTCGCACGCACACACGCACGCGCGCACGCACACCACAAAAAATATATATAAAATAATATATAATATATTATAAAATTTATATATATATATATATAAAAAAAACGGGAACAAAGAAAAGTTTGCAAAACAGAGAAGGCACAGGGCGGTGAAAAAAAGCACATGAGTGCTGATCCATTACCCCAAAAATAAAAAAAAAAAACAAGTAAATTAAAAATGCGTCCATGCATGCACCAGGGACTCACGAAACGCATGCACACACACCCGCACTACACCTACACACAAGCACACCATTCACCCGCATACATATAAAACCCCCCACAAAAATACTACACCACACCACAAAACACCACACCCCACAGAAAACGCACACACAAAAAAGCATACATCCCCAACCCACCCCAAAAAAACACACACACCCATCCAAAAACCCCACAGAAACACACACACACACAAAACACACACATACACCACCCCACAGAAACACACACACTCACACACAACAAACCACACCCACACACAGAAACACACACATAATCACACACACACAGAGGAAAGACCACACACTCACACAGTAACCACACACACACGCACACACACTCACACACACCAACACCACACGAAACACACAGCACTTTTTTTTGTTTAAAGCAGGCACTTTGTATCTTCACTGCATGTGGCATTGGTGGCAACTTGAATGAGACACGACCTCTTGTTGTTTAGTTCAGGGCACAAAGAACGTGGGAACTTCTCTAACGCAAATCTAAACGTTTGAGATGCAAAAAGTTGTTAATTGTCGAACTACCGACTCTCGCCAAATATGGAAAGCACTCAATACTTATGTTAATAAATCATATATCAAAAAGTCAAACAGACAGTTTAAAGATATATCAAGCTGATGAATTGAACAGCCACTTTCTCGAAACATTGCAGACAAGTAATATCAAATGAAAGTCTCAAATGAAAATGATCTCCATTTACTTGAGAACGCAATTGAATCAAACCAAAAAGAACATAGAAAATTCCCATTCAAACTACTGCTCCAATGACAATCACAGACGTCTTGGAAAGCCCTTGTTCTTCTGAAAAGTTCCAGAAACTGTGTGTTTTAGACAATCTAGATTGAGTAATAATATAAGCTTTGTGGTCAGTATATAGCTGAACACTGACATACTTGTTTACTTGTGTCATAGAGAGAAAAAACAACTTTCCTGTTATATTTAAAAAGGCAAAAATCATACCAGTCCTCAAATCAGTGATACTGCTTGTCCTTTGTATTACAGACCGCAATTTCTCTATTCTGTCTGTGTAGTATCTTAGACCCTTCGAAAAAATATCCATGAAAATCGTATATTCCTACCTTTGTGTAAACAACAATCTATTAATGATAGATCAGTCAGAGGTTTTCCGTAAAAAATATTCCTGTCACAACTACTCTTACACAAATTATCAGACAGTCTACCTACACAATATCAATGAAAAATATATATACAGGCTTCTTTTTGTTGACTTTGAAAAAGCAGATTTTGATGTAATCAATCATTCCTTATATTGCGTAAGCTTGCAACTCTTGTATGAAACTTAACACAGAAGACGATATATCTTTTGAAAAAGCTCTATTGGTCGAATAGCAGCAGCTTAGTAACTGCAAATAATCAAACATCAGAAATATTACATTAAACATGGAGTACCACAAGGGGCTATATTGGGTCCACTTCTATTTTCAATGATATGTAATATATGACTTACCAATTTCTGTCAAAATGTAGCTGTTGAACTGTTTGCTGATGACACATACTCTATTGTGTGATTCTGACCCCCCACAGACATACTATCTAACTTCAACACAATATTGACAGATTGGTTACTTGGATCAGCTAAACCATATGTCCCTAAGTACGCGG
This sequence comes from Rapana venosa, assembly GCA_028751875.1. Taxonomy (NCBI): domain Eukaryota; kingdom Metazoa; phylum Mollusca; class Gastropoda; order Neogastropoda; family Muricidae; genus Rapana; species Rapana venosa. Next base: position 8,973,068 of record CM054144.1, on the reverse strand, counting down.
AATATTAAGTGTATGTATGTTAGCAAGACAAAGAGGACAAAAAATGAAAGATAAATTCCAACCTCTGTGTGATAGGTGTAAAGAGTAATTGTAAGAAGTTGACTCCATCAGAAAGTCTTCTGGGTGTAATTAATTTGACAAAAATCTTATTGGACTGACCATGTGATGGCGCTAGGAAAACGTCTTTCTTACAAGCTACTTAGTTCATCAAAAATAAACACATCTTTCCTGAATAACCACTCTCTGCAAAATCTTTTTTTTTGCGGCCATAATTTTGCCTATAGTTTCGACTATGATTCAATCTCTTTTGGGACAGCTGCTGTGCTACAAATTTAAAATTGATTCATAGATTATATAAAAGAGCACTGAAACTTGTTCTACTAAAATCAAGCTCCCTAACCATCAACGATTATAAGGAAACAAATATCCTACCTTCAAAAACAGACTTTAACAAAATAAAGCTCTATTTGTCCAGAAGTTGTCAATGGAAATGCCCCCTCCAAAGATCACCAATAGCTTCAAAATCAATGAACACAGACAATAATCATCTACTTACATTTCCGAGACCAAGAAATAATCTTTACAAAACAAGCTTCTTGTACTCAGGTACAACTTATGGAACAAGCTCCCAAAACGCTTAAAATGTATCAAAAACAAAAATCAGTTCAAGACACAGCTAAAAAGCCATCTAATGCATGAATACCTAGGAATTGACTAATAAGGCAAATCAACCATGATTAATACGGCAAAATCAACCATACTTACATTTACCAGCACTAATGGTATTCCTTACAACAAAATATGTGTGGAGGGAGGGGGAGGCAGGAAAGAGGCACACTAATTATGCAAAAACAAATATTTGCAAAAACAAATATCCTAACCTTCATATTTGTTTCCTTATAATCGTTGATGGTTAGGGAGCTTGATTTTAGTAGAACAAGTTTCAGTGCTCTTTTATATAATCTATGAATCAATTTTAAATTTGTAGCTTTTTACTAGCTTGCATAGATTACTCTTACTTCTTTGCATAATTAGTGTGCCTCTTTCCTGCCTCCCCCTCCCTCCACACATATTTTGTTGTAAGGAATACCATTAGTGCTGGTAAATGTAAGTATGGTTGATTTTGCCGTATTAATCATGGTTGATTTGCCTTATTAGTCAATTCCTAGGTATTCATGCATTAGATGGCTTTTTAGCTAGTAAATAATCTGCAATGTTGAAACAAGTGGAAAGGAGGAAATTTTAAAAATCTTTTCACTCTCTCTCTCGGACGTCCTCTGGACAAGACGCATTCAAGAGGAGCTCCAGTGTGCGCCCAAGCGGAACGGCCAGAGTTTCAGTGACCAGTGGTGTATTCTTCTGTGTGTTAAAGTGTTCAATTTAAGTGGTGTTGTGGTGGTATATTTTTCTGTACGTTTAAGTGCTCAATTCAAGTGGTGTTGTGGTGATGATGTGAAGTGGCTGTCTCCACCAAGCATGTAAGTGCCAACAACGGCTTACATATAGATATATTAATCTGTTCGTGTGTGTACCTTAACTATGTGAGGGCCACATCAAACCCTCCTCCTAATGAGGGTGGTGGAAGGCTCTCCACCTGTCTTCCGTTGTGACTTTTTTTTTTTTTTTTTTTTTTTTTTTTTCCCCCTCCCGCCCCCCCATTAATCATGTGATCTATCCAACACACCTTCCACAATGGACCAAAACCCAAAAAAAACCACACAGACAGAAACACCACACCGATTTTTTTTAAAAAGCAGGCATTGTACTTCAACTGCAGAGCTATGGAGGCAACATGGAATGAAGCACACCGTCTTGTTGTACATAGTTCAGGGCACAAAAAAAAAGAACACAAAGTAACTTCACGTAAACGCAAATCAAACGTGATTACATTCAAAATTTGCTTATTTTACACTACCAACCCTCGCCAAATATGGGAAAGCCAACAATCTACATATGCTATAATAAACATATATCAAAAAGTCAACAGACAGCATAAAAGATATATCAGCTATGAATTGAACAACCACTTCGCAGCGTCCAAACATTGTCCGACAAAGTAATATCAATGAACAAGTACAATGAAAATGAATTCACCCATACAATAAACAATATATCAAAATCAAACAGAATAAAATCTCCCACTTCAACTACTGCCAATGACAATCAACAGACGTACTTGGAAAGCCCATGTCTCTTCAGAAAAGTTCCAGACATAAACAGCTGGATTTTAGACAATCTAGGATGGAAGAATAATTAAGCTTTGTGGTCCAGTATAAGCTGGAAACACTGACATACCCTTTCGATATACACTCTGTGCATATAGAAAAAACAACTTTCACAGTCATTTTAAAAAGGCAAAACAACTCATACAGTCCACAAATCAGGTGATACTGACTTGTACCTAACAAAATTACAGACAATTTCACCTCGTCGTCTTCATCTAAACCCTTCGAAAACTATCCAAAATCGCGTTATTCCTACTTGTAAACAACAATCCTATTAAATGAAGATCAGTCATGTTTTCGTAAAAATATTCCTGTCACACAACTCTTAACACAAATTACAGATAAAGACATCTCCTGACACAATATCAATGAAAAAAAATATAACAGGCCTTCTTTTTGTTGACTTTGAAAAAGCAGTTGATGTGAATCAATCATTCCTTATTAATTCGCGTAAACTTCACTGTATAAACAACACCAAAACGATAAATCATTTGAAAACTTTTTTGTCGAATAGGCAGCAGCTCAGCTAACATGCAAATAATCAAAATCCAGAACATACCAATTAAAACATGGAGTATACCACAAGGGTCAATATTGGTCCACTTCTATTTTTCAATCTAGTAAATGCTCTACCCCAATATCTATAAGCATGTAGCAGTGAAAAGATTGCTGAATCCCGACCACACTTCCCCACTATTGTGTGATTCCTGACACCCCCACAGACTTACAAATCAAACATCAACACAATCTTTGACAGATTGGTTTACTTGCGTACTTTCAGCTAAACCATATGTCCCTAATAACTCGAAAAATTAACAACCTCACTCTATGTATGGTACTAGCAAGATCAACAGAGACAAACTCTACTGACAACAGACACTAAATCTTCCACCTCAGTTTCGCGATAGGTAAAACAGAGTAATTGAAGAAGTCGCTCCCACATGAATATCTCACGGGTGCTAATCTATCTGACATAAAACCTCTTACTTGGACTGCCATCCCGCTCGATCTGGCGCTACGGGACCCCAACGTCATTCTTACAACTACCTTCAGTTATCCAAAAATAAAACATTCTGAATACACCCACTCGCAAACCCTATTTTTTGCGGCAATATTTTTGCCTATAGTTCACTATGCTTCATCTCATTGGGACAGCTGCGTGCCTACAATTTTTAAAACTGATTCCATAGATTATATAAAAGAGTACTGAAACTTGTTTCCAAACAACTAAATGCAAGACACATCCCTAACCATACAACGAATAATCCAAGAAACAACATATCCCTACCCACCTCAAAACACACGACTCTTACTCTAAAATCCAGACTCTGATTGTCCAGCAACAGTTGCTCCCAATGCGAAATCCCTCCAAAGTATCACCAATCCAGCTCCTCAAAATCAATGAACACAGACAAATCATCTACTACACTGATCCGAGACCTAAGAATAAAACTTACAAAACAAGCTCTTGAACTCAGGTGACAACTCTGAGGAACAAGCTCACCTAAAACGCTTTAAAATGTATCAAAAACAAAAAATAAGTTCACGACATGCTAAAAAGCATCTAAATGCAATGAATACCTAGGAAATGACAAATAAGGCATAAACTCAAACCATGCACTAATACGGCAACAATCAACCATACATACATTTACACAGCCTAATCGCATTCTTTCCTCTACAACAAAAATTTCAAGTATTGATCTTACATGCAAAGCACACTAGCAATTCACGACACGTTCACCACCACACTACCTGTGTGGAGGGACAAGCGGCCGGCACGCAACTACAAGCACACAATAATGCAACGGAAGTCACACGTAATCTATGCAAGCTAGTAACTAATAATCTGCAATGATTGAAACAAGTGGAATAGGAGGAACTTCTTTTTAAAAATCCTCTTTCTATGGCAGACTCACATATCTTGATAGAGCTGTCCTTCTCTCCCTCCTCTCTCCTCACCTCTCCTTCTCTCCTTTCATCCTCTCCTCCCCCTCTCTCTCCTCTCTCTCCCCTCTCCTCCCTCCTCTCCTCTCACGTCCATCGCATTCATTCCACTCCCTCTCGTTCCGGCCTCTCTCCTCCCTCCTTTCCCTCCTCACACCTCATGCCCTTTGTCTGTACTAATTTCCAATAGATCATATATCGTGGAACGTTCTGCTTCTCTTATTGCAGTCTAGCAGATCAGACTTCATCTAAAATAACCTAATCAACATAATAATAATAATAATAATGTATCGGAATCCCTATATATCGCTGAATCTTGTAAAGCAACCAAATCAAGCGGCTCAGATTTCTATTTCATACCACTTTACAGTCACGTGGCAATCTCTCCGTGAACTCGCGGCTGCACTCACCCCTGGGGAAGTCGGGGAAACGCTGTCCGCCCACTAGCCGCTCGCCCCTCCTTTCCACACCATTTCTTTCCTCATTCTTCTTTCTTTTTCTCTAGTACTATTCTAGTACTTATTAAGTACTATTTATAACGATATACTGTCTTTAGTATGACTAGATTGTTTTTAGTTTGTATAGTCCCAGAGGACATGCGGTCTTTTGAATCGCTATCGTATAGGTTTCTACTAGTTTCGACATACTATCTGGGCGGTTTCCTCACTCTTTAAACTACTTACACCTTGCTGAAGGTGTATTTCCTCTCCCTTCCCCCTTGATACTCCTCCCCCCCACCCCCAATCCTTACCAACTTTTTCTTGTTATCTGGTTATGTTTGCTTTGTCTCATGGTGATGGCATCATTCTGTTAAATATCTGTCTGTCTCATGGTGATGGTCGATCTGTCGTTATCCAAATTGTATCATCTATTATGATAAACACATCTCTTCATAACTCCTTATTTGACTTATCTCTGCCTTGCTAGCAATTGTGTAATATTTCATTTTTTCAAACAAGCTATTTTAATAGCTATGGGAACCAAAAAAAGCACCACTTTGCTGGATGTCCAGGAGGAGAGCCTGGAGGCCCATTGAAGTGTCACATCGTCCAGTAACTGACACCGAATGCCCTAGTATTTCTAACGTTATCATACTTGTACTTTGTCATTATCTAAAGTATATAAAACGGCGAAAGAATGGATTGTAACAGTAGGTGAAGTAATTTGTATTTCTCCTGACGTTTTATGATTTTCTTTTTTTAATATCTAAACATTTTTATTGTTCTCTAAATGTGTCGTGGTGACAGTGAGCGCGCACTTGGCGCTCAGTGACGGGTCGCCGTATAGGGCTGTGTGCATGTATACCCTCTAAGGTGGTAATTTGTAAATTCCTCTCCGCAACATGTATCTCCTTATTTACGATATTTTCTCCTCTTTTATTAACTCGGTTTAAAATTATAAAACGAGTACAAATGACGCCTATTACTGCTAGTGTCTTAGTATACATCATTACGAAATTCTTGTTCTCAATAGTTGGCTTGATGAACAAAAGCAAATCGCATTGCTTATTATCATGTACCCTATCTGGCGAACTCAAAATTTTGACATTGACTTGACTTGACTAAGGGCACAACAGACAACCCTGCTCACACCACAGACTCACCCAATCCTTCTCCTGCCTGCCTTTTGCGTCTATGCCAGCAGCTGTCGGGCCCGACATGCACCTGGCTCAGAGCACTGGTATCCCCCATCTAAGCGTTAGGCAGCGATGGCCTGGTTTAGAGGGGCGGGGTGGGGGCGTCGGGCTCAACGGGCTGGGTGGTGGGCCGTTTCCCGCTGTCCCCTGGCTCTATCTGTACATCTTAGTTCATCCCAGCTGTAAATGGATACCTGTACCTATCAGGATTGTGCCGTCATTATGTCATTCTCTTTATAACTGTCGCGTAGACAAGACTCCTACTGTCACCGGTATTTTATTGACATCCTGGAAGGTGCAAAGATAGATCATTGACTTGATGATTTAAGAAGGTAAACATTTGCTGGGGGGGGGGGGGGGGGGCTGTCTGTATAAATATACAGCATCCCCACCCTCTGTGAAAAATCTCTGTTCAAGAATTCGTCTTTTCCATCCCTCCTCTGTTACTGCCTGTTCCCCTATTTTCCTCTCCGTCTCCTTGTCTACTTTCTGCCGTCTTGGTCAATTCGCCTGCCTTTTTCCAAACTACTTAAGAAATATATCCCATCCCACCAGGAAGATCGGATGGTCTGGTCTGGCCTTGACATTAGTCAGGCCGCTAACGGCAGCGTCAGCAATAGTCTGCTGTCATGGAGCGCACGACGACGACGAAAGAAGAATTAACAGCTTGAGCCTGGAGCAACAGGATCTGCAGCTCTGTGAAGATAAACAAGCATCTAACTCGTCTTCCCCCCTGTTCACTCTTCTGTTGAAACAATGTCGATAATGGTCTGAACTACTTACACGCTAATAGCTTTGGTGCTCTATTTGCAACGCTATCGTTGTCAATCTAATCCTCCCATCCCCACTCCCTCCCCTTACTCCCCTCAATAACTCCTCTATTCTCTCACTTCCCCTCTTAATCTCTCATTGCAATCTTCCTCCTTCAACTTCATCCTCATCACTCCTAACCACAGGCTCGATGTACACACGCCTGCCCTCAGGATGTTGACACGGATGACTCCCCACCAACACTCATCCACACCTTCGTCATGGTGGTCGTCTACAACCCCCACGTTCACATTCACAGTTCACCCCTAGTCCGCAGCCCGGCCGGACGTTGAACAGGTCACAGTTAGCCTCACCAGCCAAGAAGCCGACCTGCACTAGCACCGGGGTTCACCTTGGTCGAGTGCTTCTGTTTCGTCTGTTGTCATCAACAGCGGGTGACCCTCTGGGGTGGATCCGTGGTGCTCTGCTTGTGATACAGAGGTGGACCTTCGCCTGGTGTTCTGTCGGTGTCTGTGTGTGATCACTGAGGTGTCCTTGTCGGTGATCTGTGGTGTCTGTTTATGACACACTGCGGTGACCATACGGACTCGACGTGTCCCTGTGCCAGTGTCTGTCTGTGATCTAGGGTCGCGAACCTTAGGGGATTCTCTGCTGGTGCGTCTGTTGTGCAGTACAAGGCGACGCCACACTCGTCGGGGTGTTCTGTTGTGCCTCTGTATGTGATACTGGTGAAATATATTGCGACTGAAAGCACACAACAGGACGAACACCACTCCAGGCTGAGCGCACCATCATTGGTACCTGGAATCCTACCCTACTTGCACGCATGCGTGACACACCAAGAACAAACCAATAGAACATCATTATGCACCTATACCCATGGAGCATACTTGGACTGCGCCAACAGTCCGTTTATGGGTCGCCTATTTGCGAAGCCAACCACAGAAGAAGATCCCACTAAACTACTGGAATAGTGGCGAACGCACCAACCCCCCACGCATGGAGTAGGCATTTCTTGTCAACAAGAGAGAGGCACTAACAGTTGTCATCAGATGTCACCCACTCAAGTCTAGACACCATACCTCTCCATCGTCGTATCGCAGCAAAAACCACACCAACCATGACCATCATACAAGTCTGATCTGCCACCCAACATCATACTACGCTACCGCAATTGATGTAAGCAATATGCGAAAGCACATTTCTTACGAGATTTGGAGAGCGACATCAAATACAACTCGCGCCAAAGAAGGACTTACTCTTGATTCAGGGCGACAGGAATGCCAGATCAGACCTGACGCCATATGACCAATGTCCAGGGACAATAGGTCGTATCTTGGCGTGTACGAAACCCTATGATACGACGGCTCAGACTTTTTTGCAAATCTCGCAAGCACCACAATCTAAAACTCCTTCGGCCAAACACCTACAACCCCACAAACATCAAGAAGCAACCGTCGTGGCCACCTCACCACTAATGGAAACCGCATACACAAACCTCAGATTGATTACATCCTGGCCCCCATAACGACACTAATGTCAAGCACATACAAATGTCGCCACGCAAGATCTTCTACCCCTCGCCTCGCTGATATCGTCTCAGTCAGACCACAAAATGGGTACTTATACCCTACAGCCTGCAGCTAGAAGACCAAGAACCAGAAGAGATAAATCCCCGTTCTGTGGTCAACATGGAAAAACGAAGGACCCCAAGTGTCCTGAAAATCATCAAAAGCTAGAGACTACCGCCTGGGGTCAGATCTGCCAGCCATTGGAATTCCTCCTCGATTGACATCAACAACCTCACTGTAGACCTTCACAAGACTCATCTCAGTATACTCCGCCTCGGAGACTCCTCCGGGAATTATAAATGAAAAAGAACCATTCTCGCGTGGGTTACCAAACGATATTCTGGACCTAAGCGCTCAACGGTAGGCGCAGCATAAACCTCACGCACCACAAATAACCGAAACCGCCGAAGAGTATAGAACAGTTCAAACAGGTCAATCAAGCAAGAGATGACTGAGGCCAAGGGGAACTGAATGTCAGAACAATGCACCAAGTCTGAGAAGACATGGACAAAGACGCAACAGCTAAGAGGACCGGACTGGGGGGGGGGGGGGGGGGGAGGGGGGGGGGGGGGAGGGGGTGGGGTGGGGGGCGGGGACCCAGACCATCAACGGTACTAAGAACCCAAGTCCGCAGCAGCCAAAGACCTTTCTCCGTTATTGGAAGACACTAAGAGGGGTCTGTCCTAACAGAGAGTAGCCACATCATAAGAGATTGACAGAATTTTGCAGCGACCTGTACAACTACAAGCTGAATGGCTGATCGCGAACACTACTTCACGAGCAAGATCCCAGACCATCAATCCTGAAAGTACACTAAGCTGCTGCCAGGACAGAGGTAGATGAAGCAGTACCGATCCTCTCGAAAGGAGGCAGCCCTCCCCAGGAGCACTCTTACAACAGTCTCCGTCTGGAGATGCATCAAGACGGAGGCCAAGAATGATCAAGGGCACTAACAATCATCTGCCAACCGCAACTGGACCAGCAAAGAGTGTCCTAACTGGGGACCCAATCCACTCATATGCTTCTCCACTTCCATAGAACGGGGAGCCTGAAGAATGCCAAAATTTTTCACAGATCATCAGCTCTCAATAAGTCCCATCCAAGTACAAACACAAAGTTATTGCTACGCTTGCCTTGAACAGACCCTGCGACAACCTACAAGCAGAAGAACATCCACAGAACGAACAGGATCGGACTTAGACAGGATCGGAAAGCCACTGTAGAGCAGCATCTCGCCATACACACTCCATGTAAGTGCTCCATAGCATATAGGCACACCCTCAACACACTCAGACTACAGCTCCTGCACTAACTTCTTGACTTCAAGAAGGCCTTACGCGCGAGTGTGGCATAGAAGCTCTGTGCAATCATCGAGAGATCAAAAGACTTCTGACGAGGACCTGATTCAATCAAAGTCATCCAGGCGCTCGTATGACACTCCCACCACCGCGTCAGTTCCTCATCGCGGTGGAGAAATCGTGAGATCTTTCCGGATTCATTTGGAGTTTCGACAAGGCAGCCGCTATCCCCCTTTCATTTCAATCGTGCTTCCTGGATAACCTCATGCAGACCGCTCCTTGTACTTCAAGACCATAATCACAGAACTTGGAGAAAGGCCAGTCTGTCAATCTTCTTCGCAGACGCATACTTGATCTCATGCTGGGCCTCCAGTGAAGTAAGAACTTCAGTCTCACCACCAGAACTCGAAACATCAGCCGATCGCCCACGGTATGCAGATCAGTCATGGCGAAAAAGCAGCAGATCCTCAGTGAACAGTACGCACACCGAGCCCCCGGGGGGGGGGGGGGGGGGGGGGGGGGGGGGGGGGGGGGGGGGGGGGGGGGTCACATGCCCACCAGCATTCCAAGAGCGAGTGTGTGAGACACTAGAGGAGGTTTGAAAACTTATCAATACCAAGGAGTCAAGTCATCTCAAAGATAGTACGGAGCACACAAGACTGGTGAAGAATCAGACATGCTGGGGCCACTCCTTCCTTCCATGAACTTAAGCTGGCGAAAAGTGTTGAAGAAAACCATAACATCAGAACCCACACTAAGCTCAGACTCACAAGCACACCCTCCGCTAACATCCATTGCATGTACAGCTGGTGAAGCATGGACACCATCTGCCGATTAATAGAACATCGCATTCAAGCTTTGAGATGAATGTGCCTCAGGCATGATCCTGACACATCACCTACAAGAGACCGGTAAACACCAACACTGTGTTCTGGCAGAAATCGAGGCACTGCTGGCAACGTACAGAACAATTGATAGATACAGTCTAAACAAGAGGAAATTGAAATGTTAGGCCCACACAGCAACTAAGGTAAAAACCTGTCAAGTACAGTCCTGCAGGGAATGGTGGGCAGGAGCAAGGAGAGCAAGCCGGACGACACTAGCAAAAGCTGTATATCCAAACATCAAAGGGTGGACCGGGCTCTACTGTACCAAACACCTGAAAGGCAGCCCCAAGACAGATACCATTCTTTTACCGGCTCCACTCTGCAAGCGTCCGTACGGGTACCCCAACGGTCGTCCCCAACCTAAGGGGATAGAGTAGTGAGTGAGTAATCTGTGGTGTCTGTATGTGATACTGGAACCCTTGGTGGTGTTCTGTGGTGTCTGTTTGTGATACGGTTACCTTGGTGGTGATTCTGGGTGTCTGTAGCTGATACTGGGTTACCTTGGTGGTGTTCTGTGGTGCCTGTTGTGATATCGTGGTTACCTTGGTGGTGAGGAGCGAGCAGGTGTCTGTTGTGAGACGGGTTACCTTGAGGTGTCTGTGGGTCTGTATGTGATACTTGGATACCTTGGTGGTGTTCTGTGGTTGCCTGATTGTGATACTGGGACTTATCCTGGTGTGTTCAGTGGTGTCTGTTGTGATACTGGGTGACCTTGGTGTGTGTTCTGTGGTGTCCTGTTGAGATACTGGCTACCTTGGTGGTGTTCTGTGGTGTCCTGTTGTGATACTGGCTACCTTGGTGGTGTTCTGAGTGCTGTTGTGATAAATTAGATGGTGGTGGTTATTTGGAGGTGGTTCTGTCGCGTGTCTCGTCTGTGGTACGGTGACACATGGTGGTGTCTCTGTGGTCGGTCGCAGTTCTCGATCACTGGGGTATTCTGCGATACCACATACCTACACTCGCCATGCACGCTTTATTTGGGGTTTAGTAGTTAGTAGTATATGTACAGCTGCAGCAGCAGCTAGCAGACAGCAGCAGGCAGTATAGTAAATTGTAGCAGCAGCAGCCCGCTATCACCATAGTACGAAGGGAGCAGCAGCAGCAAGCAACAGAGTAGTAGTAGTATAAGTAGTCTAGTAGTATAGTAGTAGTAGTAGTAGTAGAAGTAGTAGTAGAAGTAGTATAGTACATTGTTCTGACACATTCCAATGAGTCCGATGTTAATGGTATTTTTGCGGGCAGCAACGGACCTAAGTCCGACGGTGAGCTTCCCAGGCTTCTTCCCACCTATAACCCATCGTCGTCATGAATGCCATGTGAGCCGGCGATCGCCCGCCTGCTCCCCCAGTGCTGATTTGAAGTTGATATATCAAAACTTTTCTGTAACTTTGGGTTTTTTCTCCGGGAGTAGGTATTTGGCCTTCTTGCCCAACCTCCCATACTTGGTGGGCCAAGTGGTTTTCTGGTCAGGGTGGCCTTCCATTAGACTTCCGCGCGCTGTCCACGGTGCACATCTCGCATCTTTGCCACCACGGGAGAAACGCCGCCTCTACGGCCCGTGCGTCCCCCAGCGGAGGATAGTAGTTAGTATGTAGTAGTAGTAAGTAGTAGTAGTAGTAGTAGTAGTATAGTAGTATGTAGATCGCTTTATCGATTATCATGCGACTATCTCAGTCTAACCGAATGATTTGCCAGCAAATAATTCAACTAAGAACAAACTGACTTAATAGTGAAAAGATTTAAGGTTTTAGATTAATTGGGGAGGCGTCGGGGAACACAACACACACACAACCACACACACTACACACACACACACAACACACACACACACACCACTAAGAAAAGAATGAATGAATCTTTCTTTAATTTTCAAGGTAACAACGAATCACTAACGCAGCGCACTACTTTTTTTTCATGCGCCCTTGCCCGATTAGGGACTAACAAACAAAACCAAGAGAAAAACCCTACTACAATAACGACAACTATGATTTATTAAAAATAATAAGTGCATAATCAACAATATAAACTGCCTAACTGACCTGAACATTAATCTCCAAGACTATAAAATAGATTTTTTTTTTTAAGAAAAACTAATAAGATATGCGCGAATAATAACATACATATTAATCAAATAAACTTAAACATTACATGAATACTGATAGCACAATAATAATTCTATCTGTACCATAGCTATAGTAAGAATTAGGAGTGATGACCCCAGCAAGAAGCAGAGAGAGACCGAGAGCCAGACGAGAGGCCAGCGAGAGTAGCAGCAGAGACGCACGAGAGAGAGAGGAGAGAAGAGAGCGCAGACGACGAGAGAATTACAAATTCTTTTATGTTCGATGCGGCCAGATACAGTCTAATAAGCAAAAAAACAGACAAAAAACAGCAAAATACCCCCAGCAAAAACATAAGCCAACATAGGAAGACAGAACATAAAAACCATAACAAAACAATATCCAAATACAAAAGACAAAAAACAACAATGAAAAAAAAAAGCAACATGACTAAAAGCAAAATAAAATAACAAAAAAAAAAAAACAACAAAAAAACAAGGACTACAAAAAAAAAAAAAAAATATGTCACTTCACCCGCGCATAAAAAACAGCCACCAAGAAAAAAATATGTAACAACCCCTACCAATCATAATCAAAAAAAAAAAAAGCAACAAAAAAAAGCACACACAAACCGCACAAAACTAATAAAAGGCAAAATAACATAAAAAGCAAACTAGACAAAAAAAATAAAAAAAAAAAAACAGAACACAAAAAACCAAGTAAAACAATCTCAAGCAAAAAAAAAAAAAAAAACTAACAAAACTATAAATCAAAAACACAAAAAAAAATACACAAAAAAACAAAAAAATAAAAACAACAAAAAAAAAAATAAAATAATAATACCAAAACACTAACCAAAAAAAACAAACAAAAAAAACAAAAAAAGAAAACACAAAAAACATCAACAAAAGACAAAGCACAGACTAATCAGCAACAAACAAAAAAAACATACAATATAAAAAATAAAAAGACCACGACTAAAAAGCAAAAAAATCAAAAACAAACCAACAACCACTAAAATCTAAAGAAAACAAAACAAAACAAAAAAAAAAAAAAGCACAAAACAGACACAAAAAAACAAAAACTCCAAAAACACAATACCAAAAAAAACCAAAAAAAAAAAAACAGAACAGAACACTAAAACAACCGCAAAAATAACCATCCAATGTGCTTTTTTTACACATCCGTCCCCTCCTTACGGATCACTCTCTTTTCGAGACTGAGAGACAAGAGAGGAGAAGAGAGAGATAGAGAGAGTGGCTAGAGAGAGAGAGATAAGGGACGCGGATAGCACAGTTGGCTTCAGAGCATCGCATTTTCGCGCCCAAGCCAATGTTATGCAGAGTCCCAGCGTGTTTACGCATTGGATAGGTGACTCCGTTTTCGACGCTTGACTTATACAGTACCCCATTTTACCCCAACTGAAAACTAGCACCTACCTCTTTACAGGATCAGCTTGGAAGGTGAAAGCAGCGAGGGAGAGGAGTGTGTGTTGTGTAGGTTGTGTGTGAGTGTGTGTGTGTGTGTGTGGTGATGTGGTGCGTGCGTGTGTGGTGTGTAGTGTTGTAGTGTGTGTGTGGTGCTTGGTTGTGTGTGTTGTGTGTCACTAAACAACGCTCAGAAATCATTCATTTTCACTTGAAATCTATGTAGCTGCTAATTACCTAGCAATGTAGACACCATCTGCCGATACGCACTTGGCTCTACCTTACTGGGTTGACAAGTTGTTAATGTTGTCACTTGCTGTTGACTTATTCTTTCTTCCAGTGACTAGAACACAAGATTTTATGTTCTTGTCACTTGTTGACATGTCAGCAGTGCAACTCAAAAAAAATACCAGAATAGGGGTTTTATCCAAGACCCATCCTCAAAAAAGGAACGCTACGAACTGGTGTTGACTTAGCTCGTTGTTGTTCTAATTCGTCGCGCAAGCTCGTCGTGGCAGCCGTCACGCCAATCTCACAAAAACACAACCTCAGCAGGCTAAAGATATACAAACAAACACTTTATTTCACTTCCTATGTTATCATATTTAAAAAATTGATCTATCATAAGCAACATTCCCAACCTACCGTCCCTCCTCCCTTCCTACACCCCTAGCCCCCTACCAAATATGATAAAGCAAAAAGCCCAACAAAAACAACAACAATAATAATGCACTGTCACAACACGCTCTCAGCTATAAGCCCCTAGGAAACAAACACGATTGGGGAAAAGTCAGCTAGGAACGGAAGGAATATGGGAGTCACTCCGCTTTGGATGCTTCAGTTGTGCTAATGCGATGGGATGACGCCAGCGTCTCGAAATCTCCTAGGCAATTTCGCAGAATGGCTCCAGAACAAGGCTTCTCCAGAGGTGACGTCAGAAGCAGCGATGCTATCATTCCTGCTCCTCTTTCCTCACCGGAGTAGGCAGCTCCAGAGGCTGCTCACAGAGGCTGCTCCAGAGTGCGCGTCTGCCGTCGAAGTAATCAGGTCAGCGTCTTCTTCCTATCGTCGCGGACGTACTTCTGCTGGAACATCCGACACGAACAAGCTGTGGCCTACTGCAATTACATAATGTCACAACATGAGTGTCAAAGTGTGTGGAAAAGTTCGAGTTCAAAATCTACCTGTTTCCACACTTGAAAAGCCACAGTCATTTAACCTCGGAGATTGAGATTATCTACCGTATGCCTCTTTTCTTTATCTCTTGCTGTCATACCATGAACTAGCCTAGGTCCACAAAACCTGCTTATCAGTTAAATGACGTAAGCTTAAGTGATTAGTGCCATTGCAAAACTATTAATTAATTATGCTTCTGACAATGTTATGATCAGAGTGGTTTTCTACTCAGCCCTGACAACTCTAGCTAGCAACCCAAATCCTTTGTAGCTATACTGGAGACAAAAATCATTTGAAGTCTAGTGTGGGCTGCTTATATGGCAAGGGAGTTTAAAAACTACGCATACATGCCTTCTCCCCCCCGCTTTTCATCATGCCACGTGTCCTTATGCCTCACACTGTCACATGATTCCTGTTGTGGAGAAGAGAGTCAGAAAGGATGTATTGTTTTAAGCTGGTGAAACATAAACAACAACAACAACAGCAACAGCAGCCAACACCAGTGACAATAACATAATCTACTGAAGGCACTGACATATGTCCAGCGCTCTCCCCGATGTCACCTGTCTCAAACACCTGACACTGCTACTGGTACCAGACAGTGAGGGGAAGGAGGGTGATCAGGCGGACAGACTGACATAGTCCCACTGTACGTCAAGTCTCCTTCTGCCACCTGGCACACACTCGCTCTGTCCACATTGTTGCTAAGACTATTGTATTCCACTGTTGCTATTGACTAATGTCTTCCACTGGTGCAAATGACTATTGTCTTCCACTGTTGCTATTTGACTATTGTCATTCCACGTGTTTCTAATCTGACTATTGTACTTTCCACAGTTGCATTGGACTATTGTTTTTCTCACTGTTGCGTATGCACTATTGTCTTCCACTGTTGCGCTATGAACTATTGTCTTTCACAACAGTGCTATTGACTAATGTCTTCCACGTGTTGCTATTGACAATTGTTTTTTTTTCCATCTGTTGCTATGACTATTTTGTCTATCCACTGTTGCTAATTGACTATTGGGTCTTCCACGTTGCTATTGACTATTGGCTTCCACTGTTGCTATTGATTATTGATCTCCTACTGTTGCTATTGACTAATGTCTTTCCACTGTTGCTATTACATTGTCTATCCTACTGTTGCTTATTGACTATTGTCTTCCATCTGTATGCTATATGACTACATTGTCTTCCAGTGTTGCTATTGACAATTGTCTGTCCACTGATGCTCTGCTGACATATTGTTACTCCACCTGTCTGATCCGTCTTTCAGTGTTGATATTGACTATTATTTTCCGTGTTTGCTATTGACTTAATTGTCTCTCCACTACTTGACATACTGTCCTTTCAGCTGTGATATGACATAATCTTCCAGCTGTTGATATGCACTATTGTCTTTAAGTGTTGATATTGACAATTGTCTTCCTAGTGTTGATAATGACTAATGTCTTCCTTGGTGTTGATATTGCCTATTATCTTAACAGTCGTTGATACTCGACCTCCAGGTCGTTGATATTGACTATGTCTTCCGACTGTTGATACTGTCTTAACACAATGTTGATTATGGCACTATGTCTTCTAGTGTTGATACTGTCTCCCAATGTTTTACTATCTGACTATTGTCTCGCAGCTGATTTGATACTGTCCTTCAATCCATTTTGATATTGAACTATTGCTCTTACTAGTGTTGATACAGTCCTTCCACGTGTTGAAATCTGACACTACCTTCCTCCTTCGTATGTTGCATACTGCTTCCAGTGTTGATATAGACTATTGTCTTCACGTGTTGATACTGTTCTTCCAAGTGTTGATATTGACTATTGTCTGTTCAGTGATGAATACTGTCTCCTTTTTCTCAACTGACTTGAACTACCGACAATTGTCTTCCAGTGTGACACTATCGTCTTATCCAAGGGTCATGACTCCATTGACTATTTCTTCCAGTGTCTCCGCATAAGACTTGTCTTCCAATCGTTTGATATTGACTACATGTCATTCCCAGTGTTGATACTGTCTTCAGTGTTGTATACGGTCTTTCAATGTTAGATATTGACTAATGTCTTTCAGTGTTGATACTGTCCTTCCAATGGTGCATTACTGACTATTGTCTTCCCAGTGTGACAACTGTCATCCAAATGTTGATATTTGACTATTGTCTTCCATGTTGATACTGTCTATCATGTTGAAGTCACTGTCTTTCCAGTGTTGATATTGTCTTCCCAAATGTTGAAACTGTCTTTTGCATGTGTTGATATTGACTATTGTCTACCCAGTGTTGATACTGTCTTCCATGTGTTGATACTGTCTTCCTAGGGTGTACTCTCTTCCAATGTTAAATTGACTAGTTGTCTTCGTCAGTGTTTGATACTCTCATCCATGTTATAGTCTGATCTATGTTCTTTACAGTGTTATACTGTCTATCAGTGTTGATAACTATCTTCATGTGCCTATTGGACTATTGTCTCCCAGTGTTGATCACCTCCTCGTTCAGCTGTATGATATTTGACTCATTGTCGCTTATCAGTGTCCCTACGTGTACTTCACCAGTGTTGATACTGTCTTCCTGATGTTGATATTGACTATTGTCTTACAGTAGTTATACTGTCTTCACCAGTGTTGTAATAACGATTAAACACACACACACTATGCACGTTATGATTTTTTCTTTCATTGTTTACATATTGTTACACACACAGCACTCTGCACACAAGCGCACACAAGCACATTACATGCAGACATAGTATGCACTACATGCATGGAATAGAATGTTCACAAATGATCAACGTACAATTTCAACAAAGAACCGCAGGTAGATCCGTATATAAGGATAAATTAAGTAGTTACTCTTACTACCAACGAAGTCTTGCAAGTTTTCATCAACAGGTTCCAATGTACGCTTCAGTACTCCTAAAGCCTCGGAGGACATGAGAACCAACAAGAAGATTACGAGAAGACAGGCTACAGAGGCTTTCGAAAGCTGCAAGGTCGACTAACGCCGAATCCTGAAACCTACACTGAGCAGCAGCAATGTCACCACCAGGGAAGTGTAATAGCGCACCGCAATAAAACAACATTGTGGCCGAGTAAAACAGCGCAACCACACAGACAGAAACACCACACCGATTTTTTTTAAAAAGCAGGCATTGTACTTCAACTGCAGAGCTATGGAGGCAACATGGAATGAAGCACACCGTCTTGTTGTACATAGTTCAGGGCACAAAAAAAAAGAACACAAAGTAACTTCACGTAAACGCAAATCAAACGTGATTACATTCAAAATTTGCTTATTTTACACTACCAACCCTCGCCAAATATGGGAAAGCCAACAATCTACATATGCTATAATAAACATATATCAAAAAGTCAACAGACAGCATAAAAGATATATCAGCTATGAATTGAACAACCACTTCGCAGCGTCCAAACATTGTCCGACAAAGTAATATCAATGAACAAGTACAATGAAAATGAATTCACCCATACAATAAACAATATATCAAAATCAAACAGAATAAAATCTCCCACTTCAACTACTGCCAATGACAATCAACAGACGTACTTGGAAAGCCCATGTCTCTTCAGAAAAGTTCCAGACATAAACAGCTGGATTTTAGACAATCTAGGATGGAAGAATAATTAAGCTTTGTGGTCCAGTATAAGCTGGAAACACTGACATACCCTTTCGATATACACTCTGTGCATATAGAAAAAACAACTTTCACAGTCATTTTAAAAAGGCAAAACAACTCATACAGTCCACAAATCAGGTGATACTGACTTGTACCTAACAAAATTACAGACAATTTCACCTCGTCGTCTTCATCTAAACCCTTCGAAAACTATCCAAAATCGCGTTATTCCTACTTGTAAACAACAATCCTATTAAATGAAGATCAGTCATGTTTTCGTAAAAATATTCCTGTCACACAACTCTTAACACAAATTACAGATAAAGACATCTCCTGACACAATATCAATGAAAAAAAATATAACAGGCCTTCTTTTTGTTGACTTTGAAAAAGCAGTTGATGTGAATCAATCATTCCTTATTAATTCGCGTAAACTTCACTGTATAAACAACACCAAAACGATAAATCATTTGAAAACTTTTTTGTCGAATAGGCAGCAGCTCAGCTAACATGCAAATAATCAAAATCCAGAACATACCAATTAAAACATGGAGTATACCACAAGGGTCAATATTGGTCCACTTCTATTTTTCAATCTAGTAAATGCTCTACCCCAATATCTATAAGCATGTAGCAGTGAAAAGATTGCTGAATCCCGACCACACTTCCCCACTATTGTGTGATTCCTGACACCCCCACAGACTTACAAATCAAACATCAACACAATCTTTGACAGATTGGTTTACTTGCGTACTTTCAGCTAAACCATATGTCCCTAATAACTCGAAAAATTAACAACCTCACTCTATGTATGGTACTAGCAAGATCAACAGAGACAAACTCTACTGACAACAGACACTAAATCTTCCACCTCAGTTTCGCGATAGGTAAAACAGAGTAATTGAAGAAGTCGCTCCCACATGAATATCTCACGGGTGCTAATCTATCTGACATAAAACCTCTTACTTGGACTGCCATCCCGCTCGATCTGGCGCTACGGGACCCCAACGTCATTCTTACAACTACCTTCAGTTATCCAAAAATAAAACATTCTGAATACACCCACTCGCAAACCCTATTTTTTGCGGCAATATTTTTGCCTATAGTTCACTATGCTTCATCTCATTGGGACAGCTGCGTGCCTACAATTTTTAAAACTGATTCCATAGATTATATAAAAGAGTACTGAAACTTGTTTCCAAACAACTAAATGCAAGACACATCCCTAACCATACAACGAATAATCCAAGAAACAACATATCCCTACCCACCTCAAAACACACGACTCTTACTCTAAAATCCAGACTCTGATTGTCCAGCAACAGTTGCTCCCAATGCGAAATCCCTCCAAAGTATCACCAATCCAGCTCCTCAAAATCAATGAACACAGACAAATCATCTACTACACTGATCCGAGACCTAAGAATAAAACTTACAAAACAAGCTCTTGAACTCAGGTGACAACTCTGAGGAACAAGCTCACCTAAAACGCTTTAAAATGTATCAAAAACAAAAAATAAGTTCACGACATGCTAAAAAGCATCTAAATGCAATGAATACCTAGGAAATGACAAATAAGGCATAAACTCAAACCATGCACTAATACGGCAACAATCAACCATACATACATTTACACAGCCTAATCGCATTCTTTCCTCTACAACAAAAATTTCAAGTATTGATCTTACATGCAAAGCACACTAGCAATTCACGACACGTTCACCACCACACTACCTGTGTGGAGGGACAAGCGGCCGGCACGCAACTACAAGCACACAATAATGCAACGGAAGTCACACGTAATCTATGCAAGCTAGTAACTAATAATCTGCAATGATTGAAACAAGTGGAATAGGAGGAACTTCTTTTTAAAAATCCTCTTTCTATGGCAGACTCACATATCTTGATAGAGCTGTCCTTCTCTCCCTCCTCTCTCCTCACCTCTCCTTCTCTCCTTTCATCCTCTCCTCCCCCTCTCTCTCCTCTCTCTCCCCTCTCCTCCCTCCTCTCCTCTCACGTCCATCGCATTCATTCCACTCCCTCTCGTTCCGGCCTCTCTCCTCCCTCCTTTCCCTCCTCACACCTCATGCCCTTTGTCTGTACTAATTTCCAATAGATCATATATCGTGGAACGTTCTGCTTCTCTTATTGCAGTCTAGCAGATCAGACTTCATCTAAAATAACCTAATCAACATAATAATAATAATAATAATGTATCGGAATCCCTATATATCGCTGAATCTTGTAAAGCAACCAAATCAAGCGGCTCAGATTTCTATTTCATACCACTTTACAGTCACGTGGCAATCTCTCCGTGAACTCGCGGCTGCACTCACCCCTGGGGAAGTCGGGGAAACGCTGTCCGCCCACTAGCCGCTCGCCCCTCCTTTCCACACCATTTCTTTCCTCATTCTTCTTTCTTTTTCTCTAGTACTATTCTAGTACTTATTAAGTACTATTTATAACGATATACTGTCTTTAGTATGACTAGATTGTTTTTAGTTTGTATAGTCCCAGAGGACATGCGGTCTTTTGAATCGCTATCGTATAGGTTTCTACTAGTTTCGACATACTATCTGGGCGGTTTCCTCACTCTTTAAACTACTTACACCTTGCTGAAGGTGTATTTCCTCTCCCTTCCCCCTTGATACTCCTCCCCCCCACCCCCAATCCTTACCAACTTTTTCTTGTTATCTGGTTATGTTTGCTTTGTCTCATGGTGATGGCATCATTCTGTTAAATATCTGTCTGTCTCATGGTGATGGTCGATCTGTCGTTATCCAAATTGTATCATCTATTATGATAAACACATCTCTTCATAACTCCTTATTTGACTTATCTCTGCCTTGCTAGCAATTGTGTAATATTTCATTTTTTCAAACAAGCTATTTTAATAGCTATGGGAACCAAAAAAAGCACCACTTTGCTGGATGTCCAGGAGGAGAGCCTGGAGGCCCATTGAAGTGTCACATCGTCCAGTAACTGACACCGAATGCCCTAGTATTTCTAACGTTATCATACTTGTACTTTGTCATTATCTAAAGTATATAAAACGGCGAAAGAATGGATTGTAACAGTAGGTGAAGTAATTTGTATTTCTCCTGACGTTTTATGATTTTCTTTTTTTAATATCTAAACATTTTTATTGTTCTCTAAATGTGTCGTGGTGACAGTGAGCGCGCACTTGGCGCTCAGTGACGGGTCGCCGTATAGGGCTGTGTGCATGTATACCCTCTAAGGTGGTAATTTGTAAATTCCTCTCCGCAACATGTATCTCCTTATTTACGATATTTTCTCCTCTTTTATTAACTCGGTTTAAAATTATAAAACGAGTACAAATGACGCCTATTACTGCTAGTGTCTTAGTATACATCATTACGAAATTCTTGTTCTCAATAGTTGGCTTGATGAACAAAAGCAAATCGCATTGCTTATTATCATGTACCCTATCTGGCGAACTCAAAATTTTGACATTGACTTGACTTGACTAAGGGCACAACAGACAACCCTGCTCACACCACAGACTCACCCAATCCTTCTCCTGCCTGCCTTTTGCGTCTATGCCAGCAGCTGTCGGGCCCGACATGCACCTGGCTCAGAGCACTGGTATCCCCCATCTAAGCGTTAGGCAGCGATGGCCTGGTTTAGAGGGGCGGGGTGGGGGCGTCGGGCTCAACGGGCTGGGTGGTGGGCCGTTTCCCGCTGTCCCCTGGCTCTATCTGTACATCTTAGTTCATCCCAGCTGTAAATGGATACCTGTACCTATCAGGATTGTGCCGTCATTATGTCATTCTCTTTATAACTGTCGCGTAGACAAGACTCCTACTGTCACCGGTATTTTATTGACATCCTGGAAGGTGCAAAGATAGATCATTGACTTGATGATTTAAGAAGGTAAACATTTGCTGGGGGGGGGGGGGGGGGGCTGTCTGTATAAATATACAGCATCCCCACCCTCTGTGAAAAATCTCTGTTCAAGAATTCGTCTTTTCCATCCCTCCTCTGTTACTGCCTGTTCCCCTATTTTCCTCTCCGTCTCCTTGTCTACTTTCTGCCGTCTTGGTCAATTCGCCTGCCTTTTTCCAAACTACTTAAGAAATATATCCCATCCCACCAGGAAGATCGGATGGTCTGGTCTGGCCTTGACATTAGTCAGGCCGCTAACGGCAGCGTCAGCAATAGTCTGCTGTCATGGAGCGCACGACGACGACGAAAGAAGAATTAACAGCTTGAGCCTGGAGCAACAGGATCTGCAGCTCTGTGAAGATAAACAAGCATCTAACTCGTCTTCCCCCCTGTTCACTCTTCTGTTGAAACAATGTCGATAATGGTCTGAACTACTTACACGCTAATAGCTTTGGTGCTCTATTTGCAACGCTATCGTTGTCAATCTAATCCTCCCATCCCCACTCCCTCCCCTTACTCCCCTCAATAACTCCTCTATTCTCTCACTTCCCCTCTTAATCTCTCATTGCAATCTTCCTCCTTCAACTTCATCCTCATCACTCCTAACCACAGGCTCGATGTACACACGCCTGCCCTCAGGATGTTGACACGGATGACTCCCCACCAACACTCATCCACACCTTCGTCATGGTGGTCGTCTACAACCCCCACGTTCACATTCACAGTTCACCCCTAGTCCGCAGCCCGGCCGGACGTTGAACAGGTCACAGTTAGCCTCACCAGCCAAGAAGCCGACCTGCACTAGCACCGGGGTTCACCTTGGTCGAGTGCTTCTGTTTCGTCTGTTGTCATCAACAGCGGGTGACCCTCTGGGGTGGATCCGTGGTGCTCTGCTTGTGATACAGAGGTGGACCTTCGCCTGGTGTTCTGTCGGTGTCTGTGTGTGATCACTGAGGTGTCCTTGTCGGTGATCTGTGGTGTCTGTTTATGACACACTGCGGTGACCATACGGACTCGACGTGTCCCTGTGCCAGTGTCTGTCTGTGATCTAGGGTCGCGAACCTTAGGGGATTCTCTGCTGGTGCGTCTGTTGTGCAGTACAAGGCGACGCCACACTCGTCGGGGTGTTCTGTTGTGCCTCTGTATGTGATACTGGTGAAATATATTGCGACTGAAAGCACACAACAGGACGAACACCACTCCAGGCTGAGCGCACCATCATTGGTACCTGGAATCCTACCCTACTTGCACGCATGCGTGACACACCAAGAACAAACCAATAGAACATCATTATGCACCTATACCCATGGAGCATACTTGGACTGCGCCAACAGTCCGTTTATGGGTCGCCTATTTGCGAAGCCAACCACAGAAGAAGATCCCACTAAACTACTGGAATAGTGGCGAACGCACCAACCCCCCACGCATGGAGTAGGCATTTCTTGTCAACAAGAGAGAGGCACTAACAGTTGTCATCAGATGTCACCCACTCAAGTCTAGACACCATACCTCTCCATCGTCGTATCGCAGCAAAAACCACACCAACCATGACCATCATACAAGTCTGATCTGCCACCCAACATCATACTACGCTACCGCAATTGATGTAAGCAATATGCGAAAGCACATTTCTTACGAGATTTGGAGAGCGACATCAAATACAACTCGCGCCAAAGAAGGACTTACTCTTGATTCAGGGCGACAGGAATGCCAGATCAGACCTGACGCCATATGACCAATGTCCAGGGACAATAGGTCGTATCTTGGCGTGTACGAAACCCTATGATACGACGGCTCAGACTTTTTTGCAAATCTCGCAAGCACCACAATCTAAAACTCCTTCGGCCAAACACCTACAACCCCACAAACATCAAGAAGCAACCGTCGTGGCCACCTCACCACTAATGGAAACCGCATACACAAACCTCAGATTGATTACATCCTGGCCCCCATAACGACACTAATGTCAAGCACATACAAATGTCGCCACGCAAGATCTTCTACCCCTCGCCTCGCTGATATCGTCTCAGTCAGACCACAAAATGGGTACTTATACCCTACAGCCTGCAGCTAGAAGAC
The DNA here is from genome assembly GCA_028751875.1 of Rapana venosa. Taxonomy (NCBI): domain Eukaryota; kingdom Metazoa; phylum Mollusca; class Gastropoda; order Neogastropoda; family Muricidae; genus Rapana; species Rapana venosa. The sequence continues at coordinate 8,948,453 of CM054144.1, read as the reverse complement.
CAAGAACCAGAAGAGATAAATCCCCGTTCTGTGGTCAACATGGAAAAACGAAGGACCCCAAGTGTCCTGAAAATCATCAAAAGCTAGAGACTACCGCCTGGGGTCAGATCTGCCAGCCATTGGAATTCCTCCTCGATTGACATCAACAACCTCACTGTAGACCTTCACAAGACTCATCTCAGTATACTCCGCCTCGGAGACTCCTCCGGGAATTATAAATGAAAAAGAACCATTCTCGCGTGGGTTACCAAACGATATTCTGGACCTAAGCGCTCAACGGTAGGCGCAGCATAAACCTCACGCACCACAAATAACCGAAACCGCCGAAGAGTATAGAACAGTTCAAACAGGTCAATCAAGCAAGAGATGACTGAGGCCAAGGGGAACTGAATGTCAGAACAATGCACCAAGTCTGAGAAGACATGGACAAAGACGCAACAGCTAAGAGGACCGGACTGGGGGGGGGGGGGGGGGGGAGGGGGGGGGGGGGGAGGGGGTGGGGTGGGGGGCGGGGACCCAGACCATCAACGGTACTAAGAACCCAAGTCCGCAGCAGCCAAAGACCTTTCTCCGTTATTGGAAGACACTAAGAGGGGTCTGTCCTAACAGAGAGTAGCCACATCATAAGAGATTGACAGAATTTTGCAGCGACCTGTACAACTACAAGCTGAATGGCTGATCGCGAACACTACTTCACGAGCAAGATCCCAGACCATCAATCCTGAAAGTACACTAAGCTGCTGCCAGGACAGAGGTAGATGAAGCAGTACCGATCCTCTCGAAAGGAGGCAGCCCTCCCCAGGAGCACTCTTACAACAGTCTCCGTCTGGAGATGCATCAAGACGGAGGCCAAGAATGATCAAGGGCACTAACAATCATCTGCCAACCGCAACTGGACCAGCAAAGAGTGTCCTAACTGGGGACCCAATCCACTCATATGCTTCTCCACTTCCATAGAACGGGGAGCCTGAAGAATGCCAAAATTTTTCACAGATCATCAGCTCTCAATAAGTCCCATCCAAGTACAAACACAAAGTTATTGCTACGCTTGCCTTGAACAGACCCTGCGACAACCTACAAGCAGAAGAACATCCACAGAACGAACAGGATCGGACTTAGACAGGATCGGAAAGCCACTGTAGAGCAGCATCTCGCCATACACACTCCATGTAAGTGCTCCATAGCATATAGGCACACCCTCAACACACTCAGACTACAGCTCCTGCACTAACTTCTTGACTTCAAGAAGGCCTTACGCGCGAGTGTGGCATAGAAGCTCTGTGCAATCATCGAGAGATCAAAAGACTTCTGACGAGGACCTGATTCAATCAAAGTCATCCAGGCGCTCGTATGACACTCCCACCACCGCGTCAGTTCCTCATCGCGGTGGAGAAATCGTGAGATCTTTCCGGATTCATTTGGAGTTTCGACAAGGCAGCCGCTATCCCCCTTTCATTTCAATCGTGCTTCCTGGATAACCTCATGCAGACCGCTCCTTGTACTTCAAGACCATAATCACAGAACTTGGAGAAAGGCCAGTCTGTCAATCTTCTTCGCAGACGCATACTTGATCTCATGCTGGGCCTCCAGTGAAGTAAGAACTTCAGTCTCACCACCAGAACTCGAAACATCAGCCGATCGCCCACGGTATGCAGATCAGTCATGGCGAAAAAGCAGCAGATCCTCAGTGAACAGTACGCACACCGAGCCCCCGGGGGGGGGGGGGGGGGGGGGGGGGGGGGGGGGGGGGGGGGGGGGGGGGGTCACATGCCCACCAGCATTCCAAGAGCGAGTGTGTGAGACACTAGAGGAGGTTTGAAAACTTATCAATACCAAGGAGTCAAGTCATCTCAAAGATAGTACGGAGCACACAAGACTGGTGAAGAATCAGACATGCTGGGGCCACTCCTTCCTTCCATGAACTTAAGCTGGCGAAAAGTGTTGAAGAAAACCATAACATCAGAACCCACACTAAGCTCAGACTCACAAGCACACCCTCCGCTAACATCCATTGCATGTACAGCTGGTGAAGCATGGACACCATCTGCCGATTAATAGAACATCGCATTCAAGCTTTGAGATGAATGTGCCTCAGGCATGATCCTGACACATCACCTACAAGAGACCGGTAAACACCAACACTGTGTTCTGGCAGAAATCGAGGCACTGCTGGCAACGTACAGAACAATTGATAGATACAGTCTAAACAAGAGGAAATTGAAATGTTAGGCCCACACAGCAACTAAGGTAAAAACCTGTCAAGTACAGTCCTGCAGGGAATGGTGGGCAGGAGCAAGGAGAGCAAGCCGGACGACACTAGCAAAAGCTGTATATCCAAACATCAAAGGGTGGACCGGGCTCTACTGTACCAAACACCTGAAAGGCAGCCCCAAGACAGATACCATTCTTTTACCGGCTCCACTCTGCAAGCGTCCGTACGGGTACCCCAACGGTCGTCCCCAACCTAAGGGGATAGAGTAGTGAGTGAGTAATCTGTGGTGTCTGTATGTGATACTGGAACCCTTGGTGGTGTTCTGTGGTGTCTGTTTGTGATACGGTTACCTTGGTGGTGATTCTGGGTGTCTGTAGCTGATACTGGGTTACCTTGGTGGTGTTCTGTGGTGCCTGTTGTGATATCGTGGTTACCTTGGTGGTGAGGAGCGAGCAGGTGTCTGTTGTGAGACGGGTTACCTTGAGGTGTCTGTGGGTCTGTATGTGATACTTGGATACCTTGGTGGTGTTCTGTGGTTGCCTGATTGTGATACTGGGACTTATCCTGGTGTGTTCAGTGGTGTCTGTTGTGATACTGGGTGACCTTGGTGTGTGTTCTGTGGTGTCCTGTTGAGATACTGGCTACCTTGGTGGTGTTCTGTGGTGTCCTGTTGTGATACTGGCTACCTTGGTGGTGTTCTGAGTGCTGTTGTGATAAATTAGATGGTGGTGGTTATTTGGAGGTGGTTCTGTCGCGTGTCTCGTCTGTGGTACGGTGACACATGGTGGTGTCTCTGTGGTCGGTCGCAGTTCTCGATCACTGGGGTATTCTGCGATACCACATACCTACACTCGCCATGCACGCTTTATTTGGGGTTTAGTAGTTAGTAGTATATGTACAGCTGCAGCAGCAGCTAGCAGACAGCAGCAGGCAGTATAGTAAATTGTAGCAGCAGCAGCCCGCTATCACCATAGTACGAAGGGAGCAGCAGCAGCAAGCAACAGAGTAGTAGTAGTATAAGTAGTCTAGTAGTATAGTAGTAGTAGTAGTAGTAGAAGTAGTAGTAGAAGTAGTATAGTACATTGTTCTGACACATTCCAATGAGTCCGATGTTAATGGTATTTTTGCGGGCAGCAACGGACCTAAGTCCGACGGTGAGCTTCCCAGGCTTCTTCCCACCTATAACCCATCGTCGTCATGAATGCCATGTGAGCCGGCGATCGCCCGCCTGCTCCCCCAGTGCTGATTTGAAGTTGATATATCAAAACTTTTCTGTAACTTTGGGTTTTTTCTCCGGGAGTAGGTATTTGGCCTTCTTGCCCAACCTCCCATACTTGGTGGGCCAAGTGGTTTTCTGGTCAGGGTGGCCTTCCATTAGACTTCCGCGCGCTGTCCACGGTGCACATCTCGCATCTTTGCCACCACGGGAGAAACGCCGCCTCTACGGCCCGTGCGTCCCCCAGCGGAGGATAGTAGTTAGTATGTAGTAGTAGTAAGTAGTAGTAGTAGTAGTAGTAGTATAGTAGTATGTAGATCGCTTTATCGATTATCATGCGACTATCTCAGTCTAACCGAATGATTTGCCAGCAAATAATTCAACTAAGAACAAACTGACTTAATAGTGAAAAGATTTAAGGTTTTAGATTAATTGGGGAGGCGTCGGGGAACACAACACACACACAACCACACACACTACACACACACACACAACACACACACACACACCACTAAGAAAAGAATGAATGAATCTTTCTTTAATTTTCAAGGTAACAACGAATCACTAACGCAGCGCACTACTTTTTTTTCATGCGCCCTTGCCCGATTAGGGACTAACAAACAAAACCAAGAGAAAAACCCTACTACAATAACGACAACTATGATTTATTAAAAATAATAAGTGCATAATCAACAATATAAACTGCCTAACTGACCTGAACATTAATCTCCAAGACTATAAAATAGATTTTTTTTTTTAAGAAAAACTAATAAGATATGCGCGAATAATAACATACATATTAATCAAATAAACTTAAACATTACATGAATACTGATAGCACAATAATAATTCTATCTGTACCATAGCTATAGTAAGAATTAGGAGTGATGACCCCAGCAAGAAGCAGAGAGAGACCGAGAGCCAGACGAGAGGCCAGCGAGAGTAGCAGCAGAGACGCACGAGAGAGAGAGGAGAGAAGAGAGCGCAGACGACGAGAGAATTACAAATTCTTTTATGTTCGATGCGGCCAGATACAGTCTAATAAGCAAAAAAACAGACAAAAAACAGCAAAATACCCCCAGCAAAAACATAAGCCAACATAGGAAGACAGAACATAAAAACCATAACAAAACAATATCCAAATACAAAAGACAAAAAACAACAATGAAAAAAAAAAGCAACATGACTAAAAGCAAAATAAAATAACAAAAAAAAAAAAACAACAAAAAAACAAGGACTACAAAAAAAAAAAAAAAATATGTCACTTCACCCGCGCATAAAAAACAGCCACCAAGAAAAAAATATGTAACAACCCCTACCAATCATAATCAAAAAAAAAAAAAGCAACAAAAAAAAGCACACACAAACCGCACAAAACTAATAAAAGGCAAAATAACATAAAAAGCAAACTAGACAAAAAAAATAAAAAAAAAAAAACAGAACACAAAAAACCAAGTAAAACAATCTCAAGCAAAAAAAAAAAAAAAAACTAACAAAACTATAAATCAAAAACACAAAAAAAAATACACAAAAAAACAAAAAAATAAAAACAACAAAAAAAAAAATAAAATAATAATACCAAAACACTAACCAAAAAAAACAAACAAAAAAAACAAAAAAAGAAAACACAAAAAACATCAACAAAAGACAAAGCACAGACTAATCAGCAACAAACAAAAAAAACATACAATATAAAAAATAAAAAGACCACGACTAAAAAGCAAAAAAATCAAAAACAAACCAACAACCACTAAAATCTAAAGAAAACAAAACAAAACAAAAAAAAAAAAAAGCACAAAACAGACACAAAAAAACAAAAACTCCAAAAACACAATACCAAAAAAAACCAAAAAAAAAAAAACAGAACAGAACACTAAAACAACCGCAAAAATAACCATCCAATGTGCTTTTTTTACACATCCGTCCCCTCCTTACGGATCACTCTCTTTTCGAGACTGAGAGACAAGAGAGGAGAAGAGAGAGATAGAGAGAGTGGCTAGAGAGAGAGAGATAAGGGACGCGGATAGCACAGTTGGCTTCAGAGCATCGCATTTTCGCGCCCAAGCCAATGTTATGCAGAGTCCCAGCGTGTTTACGCATTGGATAGGTGACTCCGTTTTCGACGCTTGACTTATACAGTACCCCATTTTACCCCAACTGAAAACTAGCACCTACCTCTTTACAGGATCAGCTTGGAAGGTGAAAGCAGCGAGGGAGAGGAGTGTGTGTTGTGTAGGTTGTGTGTGAGTGTGTGTGTGTGTGTGTGGTGATGTGGTGCGTGCGTGTGTGGTGTGTAGTGTTGTAGTGTGTGTGTGGTGCTTGGTTGTGTGTGTTGTGTGTCACTAAACAACGCTCAGAAATCATTCATTTTCACTTGAAATCTATGTAGCTGCTAATTACCTAGCAATGTAGACACCATCTGCCGATACGCACTTGGCTCTACCTTACTGGGTTGACAAGTTGTTAATGTTGTCACTTGCTGTTGACTTATTCTTTCTTCCAGTGACTAGAACACAAGATTTTATGTTCTTGTCACTTGTTGACATGTCAGCAGTGCAACTCAAAAAAAATACCAGAATAGGGGTTTTATCCAAGACCCATCCTCAAAAAAGGAACGCTACGAACTGGTGTTGACTTAGCTCGTTGTTGTTCTAATTCGTCGCGCAAGCTCGTCGTGGCAGCCGTCACGCCAATCTCACAAAAACACAACCTCAGCAGGCTAAAGATATACAAACAAACACTTTATTTCACTTCCTATGTTATCATATTTAAAAAATTGATCTATCATAAGCAACATTCCCAACCTACCGTCCCTCCTCCCTTCCTACACCCCTAGCCCCCTACCAAATATGATAAAGCAAAAAGCCCAACAAAAACAACAACAATAATAATGCACTGTCACAACACGCTCTCAGCTATAAGCCCCTAGGAAACAAACACGATTGGGGAAAAGTCAGCTAGGAACGGAAGGAATATGGGAGTCACTCCGCTTTGGATGCTTCAGTTGTGCTAATGCGATGGGATGACGCCAGCGTCTCGAAATCTCCTAGGCAATTTCGCAGAATGGCTCCAGAACAAGGCTTCTCCAGAGGTGACGTCAGAAGCAGCGATGCTATCATTCCTGCTCCTCTTTCCTCACCGGAGTAGGCAGCTCCAGAGGCTGCTCACAGAGGCTGCTCCAGAGTGCGCGTCTGCCGTCGAAGTAATCAGGTCAGCGTCTTCTTCCTATCGTCGCGGACGTACTTCTGCTGGAACATCCGACACGAACAAGCTGTGGCCTACTGCAATTACATAATGTCACAACATGAGTGTCAAAGTGTGTGGAAAAGTTCGAGTTCAAAATCTACCTGTTTCCACACTTGAAAAGCCACAGTCATTTAACCTCGGAGATTGAGATTATCTACCGTATGCCTCTTTTCTTTATCTCTTGCTGTCATACCATGAACTAGCCTAGGTCCACAAAACCTGCTTATCAGTTAAATGACGTAAGCTTAAGTGATTAGTGCCATTGCAAAACTATTAATTAATTATGCTTCTGACAATGTTATGATCAGAGTGGTTTTCTACTCAGCCCTGACAACTCTAGCTAGCAACCCAAATCCTTTGTAGCTATACTGGAGACAAAAATCATTTGAAGTCTAGTGTGGGCTGCTTATATGGCAAGGGAGTTTAAAAACTACGCATACATGCCTTCTCCCCCCCGCTTTTCATCATGCCACGTGTCCTTATGCCTCACACTGTCACATGATTCCTGTTGTGGAGAAGAGAGTCAGAAAGGATGTATTGTTTTAAGCTGGTGAAACATAAACAACAACAACAACAGCAACAGCAGCCAACACCAGTGACAATAACATAATCTACTGAAGGCACTGACATATGTCCAGCGCTCTCCCCGATGTCACCTGTCTCAAACACCTGACACTGCTACTGGTACCAGACAGTGAGGGGAAGGAGGGTGATCAGGCGGACAGACTGACATAGTCCCACTGTACGTCAAGTCTCCTTCTGCCACCTGGCACACACTCGCTCTGTCCACATTGTTGCTAAGACTATTGTATTCCACTGTTGCTATTGACTAATGTCTTCCACTGGTGCAAATGACTATTGTCTTCCACTGTTGCTATTTGACTATTGTCATTCCACGTGTTTCTAATCTGACTATTGTACTTTCCACAGTTGCATTGGACTATTGTTTTTCTCACTGTTGCGTATGCACTATTGTCTTCCACTGTTGCGCTATGAACTATTGTCTTTCACAACAGTGCTATTGACTAATGTCTTCCACGTGTTGCTATTGACAATTGTTTTTTTTTCCATCTGTTGCTATGACTATTTTGTCTATCCACTGTTGCTAATTGACTATTGGGTCTTCCACGTTGCTATTGACTATTGGCTTCCACTGTTGCTATTGATTATTGATCTCCTACTGTTGCTATTGACTAATGTCTTTCCACTGTTGCTATTACATTGTCTATCCTACTGTTGCTTATTGACTATTGTCTTCCATCTGTATGCTATATGACTACATTGTCTTCCAGTGTTGCTATTGACAATTGTCTGTCCACTGATGCTCTGCTGACATATTGTTACTCCACCTGTCTGATCCGTCTTTCAGTGTTGATATTGACTATTATTTTCCGTGTTTGCTATTGACTTAATTGTCTCTCCACTACTTGACATACTGTCCTTTCAGCTGTGATATGACATAATCTTCCAGCTGTTGATATGCACTATTGTCTTTAAGTGTTGATATTGACAATTGTCTTCCTAGTGTTGATAATGACTAATGTCTTCCTTGGTGTTGATATTGCCTATTATCTTAACAGTCGTTGATACTCGACCTCCAGGTCGTTGATATTGACTATGTCTTCCGACTGTTGATACTGTCTTAACACAATGTTGATTATGGCACTATGTCTTCTAGTGTTGATACTGTCTCCCAATGTTTTACTATCTGACTATTGTCTCGCAGCTGATTTGATACTGTCCTTCAATCCATTTTGATATTGAACTATTGCTCTTACTAGTGTTGATACAGTCCTTCCACGTGTTGAAATCTGACACTACCTTCCTCCTTCGTATGTTGCATACTGCTTCCAGTGTTGATATAGACTATTGTCTTCACGTGTTGATACTGTTCTTCCAAGTGTTGATATTGACTATTGTCTGTTCAGTGATGAATACTGTCTCCTTTTTCTCAACTGACTTGAACTACCGACAATTGTCTTCCAGTGTGACACTATCGTCTTATCCAAGGGTCATGACTCCATTGACTATTTCTTCCAGTGTCTCCGCATAAGACTTGTCTTCCAATCGTTTGATATTGACTACATGTCATTCCCAGTGTTGATACTGTCTTCAGTGTTGTATACGGTCTTTCAATGTTAGATATTGACTAATGTCTTTCAGTGTTGATACTGTCCTTCCAATGGTGCATTACTGACTATTGTCTTCCCAGTGTGACAACTGTCATCCAAATGTTGATATTTGACTATTGTCTTCCATGTTGATACTGTCTATCATGTTGAAGTCACTGTCTTTCCAGTGTTGATATTGTCTTCCCAAATGTTGAAACTGTCTTTTGCATGTGTTGATATTGACTATTGTCTACCCAGTGTTGATACTGTCTTCCATGTGTTGATACTGTCTTCCTAGGGTGTACTCTCTTCCAATGTTAAATTGACTAGTTGTCTTCGTCAGTGTTTGATACTCTCATCCATGTTATAGTCTGATCTATGTTCTTTACAGTGTTATACTGTCTATCAGTGTTGATAACTATCTTCATGTGCCTATTGGACTATTGTCTCCCAGTGTTGATCACCTCCTCGTTCAGCTGTATGATATTTGACTCATTGTCGCTTATCAGTGTCCCTACGTGTACTTCACCAGTGTTGATACTGTCTTCCTGATGTTGATATTGACTATTGTCTTACAGTAGTTATACTGTCTTCACCAGTGTTGTAATAACGATTAAACACACACACACTATGCACGTTATGATTTTTTCTTTCATTGTTTACATATTGTTACACACACAGCACTCTGCACACAAGCGCACACAAGCACATTACATGCAGACATAGTATGCACTACATGCATGGAATAGAATGTTCACAAATGATCAACGTACAATTTCAACAAAGAACCGCAGGTAGATCCGTATATAAGGATAAATTAAGTAGTTACTCTTACTACCAACGAAGTCTTGCAAGTTTTCATCAACAGGTTCCAATGTACGCTTCAGTACTCCTAAAGCCTCGGAGGACATGAGAACCAACAAGAAGATTACGAGAAGACAGGCTACAGAGGCTTTCGAAAGCTGCAAGGTCGACTAACGCCGAATCCTGAAACCTACACTGAGCAGCAGCAATGTCACCACCAGGGAAGTGTAATAGCGCACCGCAATAAAACAACATTGTGGCCGAGTAACGCCCCACTTAGCGCGCCCCACCCTTTCACCCTTTTTTTTTTTTTTTTTTTTAAACTATTTAGATTTTTATACTTTTATAAGCGAAAAGTTTTAGTATATATTTTTTTTTAGTTTGATAGCCCATGGATTAGGGGTTTTTTGAATTCTGAACGTTGGGGGTTCTACTTGTTTGAATTTTTGGGGTTTTTAAACTATTAATTTGATTGAAGGTGTTTTTCCCCCTTCCCCCCTTGATACCCCTCCCCCCCCACCCCCATCCTTCCATTTTTTCTTTTTATCATTTTATTTGTTGTCTCGGGTGATGGGGATCATTTGTTATATTGTTGTCTATGGGATGGTGATTGTTGTTATAATTTTAATCTCTATTATTTAATCTTTAAATTTATAATTTATTTACTATCTTGTTTGATACTATTGGTAATATGTATTTTTAAAAGCGTTTTTTGAAAAGAAAGAACCAAAAAAGCCCGTTTGCTGGGTGGGGGAGGAAGGAGGGGCATTAAAGGGTAATATTGTCATATGACGAATGCCTAGTATTTTCTAACGTTTATTTTTTGTACCTTTTTATACAAAGTAAAACGTGAAAGAATGGATTAAAACATGGTGAATTTTTGTTTGTCCTGAGTTTTATGATTTTTTTTTTTTAATTTTTAAACTTTTTTATTTAAATTGTGTTGGACGTGAGCGCCCGCCTCAGGCGTGCAGAGTATGTGTGTGCATTATATTATAGTGGAATTTTGATTTTCAAGTACTCCTTATCGATTTTTTCCCTTTTTTACGGGGTTTAAATTTTAAAAGGGTAAGAGAAATAATGTTGTCAATAAAATCATTACAAATTTGTTTTTAGATAGATGGCTTATGAAAAAAAAACAAATGCATTTCTTATTAATGTACCCTCTGGAAAAAAAAATTTTGACTTGACTTGACTTTACTAAGGACAACAGAAAAACCCCACGCTCACACACGACTTTTTACCCAACTTCCCGCCCGCCTTTTTTTATGCCAGAGGTCAGGGGGCCCCCAAAAGCTCCGTGGTCAGAGCACTGGCTTTCCCCCCCGCTAAGGTTAGGCAGCGTTGAGCCTGGTTACCAAAAGGGATGGGTGGGGGCCGTTTGGCGCCCCATGGTTTTCTGTACGTCCCTTAGTTCATCCAGCTGTAAATGGATACCTCCCCTATCAGGATTCCCTCATTGTTTCTTTTTTTAACTGTCGCGTTGACAATACTTACTGTCCGTTTATTTATTGACATCCTGGAAGTGCAAAGTAGATCCATTGACTTGATGATTTAGAAGGTAATCATTTGCTGGGGGGGGGGGGGCTGTCAGTATAAATAGCATCCCCACCCTCTGGAAAATCTGTTCTAGGAATTCGTCTTTTCTATCCTCTCCTGGTTTCTGCTCTGTTCCTTATTTTCCTCTCGGCTGCTCCTTGTCTACTTTCTGCCGTCTTGGGTCCATTCCCCTGCTTTTTTCCAGAAAGACTTAAGAAATTATTCTCTCCACGCCGAAGTCGGATGGGCTGGGCTGGGCCTGACTTGTCAGGCGCTTAACGGCAGCGCAGCAATAGTTGCTGTCTGAGCGCTCGACGACGACGAAGAAGAATACAGCTTGAGCCTGGTGAAAAAGGGAAATTGCGGGTTTGTGAAGAAAAAAAGAATTCATGTTCTCTTTTCTGTTGAAACAATGTTGATAATGGTCTGAACTTTACAGAATAGGCTTTGTGCTTATTTGAAGTATCGTTGTCATAATCCCCCAGCATGTACACACGCTGCACGGGATGATGACCAGGATGATCCCACCACACTAAATCCCACCCAGTAGGGTGGTGTTACACCCCCAGTTCACAGTTCACAGTTCACAGTCCGCAGGGCCGGAGCGTTGACAGGTCATGTTAGTTTTACCAGCCAGAGAAGACCTGCCTAGCACTGGGTTACCTTGGTGGTGTTCTGTGGGCTGTTGTGATACAGGGGGACCCGGTGGTGTTCTGTGGTGTCTGTTGTGATACAGGGTGACCTTGGTGGTGTTCTGTGGTGTCTGTTTTGATACTGGGTGACCCTTGGTGGTGTTCTGTGGTGTCTGTTGTGATTTTCTGGGTGACCTTGGTGGTGTTCTGTGGTGTCTGTTGTGATACGGGTGACCTGGTGGTGTTCTGTGGTGTCTGTTGTGATACTGGGTGACCTTGGTGGTGTTCTGTGGTGTCTGTTGTGATACTGGTGGAATATATGCGACTGGAAAGCAAACAACAGCGATCAAACTCCAGGCTGAGAGGACCATCATTGGTACATGGAACATCCATACCTTGCACGCATGCGGGAAACTCCAAGAACTAACCCATGAATTATGAAGATACGAATGGGACATACTTGGACTGGCCAAAGTCCGTTGGTTCGGATTTTGGCGAAACAACCACAGAAGAAGATCACAACTATGGTATAGTGGCGACGACCTCAAACACCAACATGGAGTGGATTTCTTGTCAACAAGAAGAGGACTAACAGTGTATCAGTTACCCCAAATCTCAAGTAGACTTATCTCCATGCGTACGAGCAAAACCACAAACATGACCATCATACAAGTCTAAAGCCCAACATCAACTACAATGATGAAGCAATCGAGCATTTCTACGAGGATTTGGGAGCGTCATCAAATCAACTCCAAAGAAGGACTTACTCATGATTCAGGGCGACTGGAATGCCAAGATCGGACCTGACGCTTATGCCAATGGCCAGGGGGAAATAGGGTTGTTTTGGGGCGAAACCAATGATAGAGGGTTTAGACTTTTGGAAATTTGCAAGCAGCCACAATCTTACTG